>OX365945.1:35145121-36384407 GCA_947247005.1 Spisula solida
TATACTAGCCTCACCATTAAAATACACGTATAAGTATTTATATACTGGCCTCACCATTAAAATACACGTATAAGTATTTATATACTGGCCTCACCATTAAAATACACGTATAAGTATTTATATACTAGCCTCACCATTAAAGTATGTGTGTAAGTATTTATATACTAGCCTCACCATTAAAGTACGTGTGTAAGTATTTATATACTAGCCTCACCATTAAAATACACGTATAAGTATTTATATACTAGCCTCACCATTAAAATACACGTATAAGTATTTATATATTAGCGTCACCATTAAAATACAAGTACAAGTTTTTATATACTATCGTCACCATTAAAGTACGTGTGTAAGTATTTATATACTGGCCTCACCATTAAAATACACGTATAAGTATTTATATACTGGCCTCACCATTAAAATACGTGTATAAGTATTTATATACTAGCCTCACCATTAAAATACACGTATAAGTATTTATATATTAGCGTCACCATTAAAATACAAGTACAAGTTTTTATATACTATCGTCACCATTAAAGTACGTGTGTAAGTATTTATATACTGGCCTCACCATTAAAATACACGTATAAGTATTTATATACTGGCCTCACCATTAAAATACGTGTATAAGTATTTATATACTAGCCTCACCATTAAAATACGTGTATAAGTATTTATATACTAGCGTCACCATTAAAATACACGTATAAGTATTTATATACTAGCGTCACCATTAAAATACACGTATAAGTATTTATATACTAGCCTCACCATTAAAATACACGTATAAGTATTTATATACTAGCCTCACCATTAAAATACACGTATAAGTATTTATATACTAGCCTCACCATTAAAATACACGTATAAGTATTTATATACTGGCCTCACCATTAAAATACACGTATAAGTATTTATATACTAGCCTCACCATTAAAATACACGTATAAGTATTTATATACTAGCCTCACCATTAAAATACACGTATAAGTATTTATATACTGGCCTCACCATTAAAATACACGTATAAGTATTTATATACTGGCCTCACCATTAAAATACACGTATAAGTATTTATATACTAGCCTCACCATTAAAGTATGTGTGTAAGTATTTATATACTAGCCTCACCATTAAAGTACGTGTGTAAGTATTTATATACTAGCCTCACCATTAAAATACACGTATAAGTATTTATATACTAGCCTCACCATTAAAATACACGTATAAGTATTTATATATTAGCGTCACCATTAAAATACAAGTACAAGTTTTTATATACTATCGTCACCATTAAAGTACGTGTGTAAGTATTTATATACTGGCCTCACCATTAAAATACACGTATAAGTATTTATATACTGGCCTCACCATTAAAATACGTGTATAAGTATTTATATACTAGCCTCACCATTAAAATACGTGTATAAGTATTTATATACTAGCGTCACCATTAAAATACACGTATAAGTATTTATATACTAGCGTCACCATTAAAATACACGTATAAGTATTTATATACTAGCCTCACCATTAAAATACACGTATAAGTATTTATATACTAGCCTCACCATTAAAATACACGTATAAGTATTTATATACTAGCCTCACCATTAAAATACACGTATAAGTATTTATATACTGGCCTCACCATTAAAATACACGTATAAGTATTTATATACTGGCCTCACCATTAAAATACACGTATAAGTATTTATATACTAGCCTCACCATTAAAATACACGTATAAGTATTTATATACTGGCCTCACCATTAAAATACACGTATAAGTATTTATATACTGGCCTCACCATTAAAATACACGTATAAGTATTTATATACTAGCCTCACCATTAAAGTATGTGTGTAAGTATTTATATACTAGCCTCACCATTAAAGTACGTGTGTAAGTATTTATATACTAGCCTCACCATTAAAATACACGTATAAGTATTTATATACTAGCCTCACCATTAAAATACACGTATAAGTATTTATATATTAGCGTCACCATTAAAATACAAGTACAAGTTTTTATATACTATCGTCACCATTAAAGTACGTGTGTAAGTATTTATATACTGGCCTCACCATTAAAATACACGTATAAGTATTTATATACTGGCCTCACCATTAAAATACGTGTATAGGTATTTATATACTAGCCTCACCATTAAAATACGTGTATAAGTATTTATATACTAGCGTCACCATTAAAATACACGTATAAGTATTTATATACTAGCGTCACCATTAAAATACACGTATAAGTATTTATATACTAGCCTCACCATTAAAATACACGTATAAGTATTTATATACTAGCCTCACCATTAAAATACACGTATAAGTATTTATATACTAGCCTCACCATTAAAATACACGTATAAGTATTTATATACTGGCCTCACCATTAACATACACGTATAAGTATTTATATACTAGCCTCACCATTAAAATATATGAGCCAGTCTCCAGGAAAACCTGCTATAATGACATTATGTAATTACTATTGGTAACAAGATTTTGATAAAGCTCTAAAATAAAAAAAAAAATATCTATTGATTCTATTTTAAGAAATTGAGCCATATAGTACTATACCTTAGCTTTAACACATACTTCGTTGCTATGGTGACCAATTTCAGAAAAGTACTCCGATTGAGAAAAAACGAGGATTTAGTTGTTTAAAACAGAAGTAGTCTTTCTCTGAATGCAAACAATTTCGATTTTGATATATATGTTGAAAAGTGAAACATAATTTTAGAACTTGGTACTATTTTGAACAGTTTATGTCAGGAATTGATCAAATGGTGTAATAATGAAATGCTTATTTCAGTTACGCCGAATAACGCTTGAATGACGTTTGCCACGTCGCACAAAAAAAACACCGAATAGGGACTCTACAAAAACAGCTGTAACTTCCTTAAAACCCAAGATATTAACATAATTTCTTTTGCAATTTGGTTATTTAACATTATCCTGTAATACTATGGAAAATCTTAAAGTCAATATTTTTGTCAAAATAGCAGGTTTTTGTTATGCACGGATTTCCGGCATTCACTGTTGTTGGAATAAAGTAGAACAACGACTGTTCGGATTTCCAAACTTTGTATTTTGCGCGTGAGAATTCTCACAAGTCCACAATCAACAATAATATAAGAACAAGATATAGTCAGTGTTGGTAAAATCCAAACAAATATAATTTTAACTCTAATGGAAAACCATTGATACGTTCAGCTTGGAAAACCAAGTTCGAATACCTCCAAAATCTCTACAGAACGTCGACTACAGTGTGTGTGTCTTCTGTTTTAGCCAATCAAATAATTTCATACAGTTTATGCAAGTTATCATCAACCAATCATAAATGTGGGCGTAAACTTTCGGACATCTGCTTTACCTAAACAGACCGCGTTCCTATGTGACGTAAGATCTGTACTTAATCGATTAGTTAATTCGGAATATACAATAATCGTGTCATCAGTCATATCTATATTACATATAAGTATCTAATAAAATTGCCAGATACAACTTAGTACCCTGATAATCTAATCGTTAAGCCTGCAGAAGTGAAATTTGCATAATTGTAAAGTCTGTAAAAGGTGATAAAAATATTTCAAGTAGAATTATCAGATGTTGTCAGCGTGATACTTTATCTGTTTCTATCCTTCTTTGTTTCATACATTACTGTTCATTTCCTATTTTCTTTCTCTTTCTAATTTGTACAAAATATCAATTTAAAGAATACAAAACACTAAATATATTTACAAAATGTCCTCAAAAACTTACACACAAAAATGGCTTGAAAATGCCGCATTACATTTTCCTGGAGACTGGCTCATATGTATTAGTATTTATATACTAGCCTCACCATTAAAAAACACGTATTATATAAGTATTTATATACTAGTGTCACCAATAAAATACGTGTATTATTATTTACATACTAGCGTCACCATTAAAATACACGCATAAGTATTTACATACTAGCGTCGCTATTAAAATAAATGTACATGTATTAGTAACACCATTAAAATACATGTACTGTACATGTATTATTAGTTACATGGTCATCTAGTGACCTGGTACGGGATGATACCTGGCCAGGTAACGAATTTACCCTACCGATGACCATTCACAGTGGATAACCAAACTTAAAGTAGTAACCCTGACTATTTTTTGTAAGTGGTTATACTTTTTCATAAAAGGCAATATACGGAGAATAAATTCCTACAAAATACGAACATATTCGATGCCGTGCACAAGCACCACGTGCACACAAGCTATTTGCCACCAACCGTTCCGCATGGATGCTTTTGTACCCGAACACGTATTTCATTTCTTTATATCGATAGATTAGTGTGTGGAATGAAAGCATAGCCTGGATTACCTGCCCCTTACACTACGTGATAGAGCCAGGCAACGACGAACTATGAAAGCTCGCATATGGAAGAAAACTTTACATACGTTGAGAATAAAAAAACGGTTAAACGTGTTACTAATGTAAACCAAGCAGATATTTGAATTTGTGTTGTAGTATTGCACCGAGAATCGTAGATTTTGAGTTTTTAACACCTTGCGTTGTAAAATAATTCGATGAATAATTAAAGTTGCACCATTTCGGACGTTGTTACATTTCCATGCACAATTTCGGATATTTATGTGAACACTCCAAACTTCATTCAGACAACTGTGTAGCAAGTATATAAGCTGTGCCCACTCAGTAGTATTATAATAATGTTTATATACAAATGTGTATGTTGGTAATTCAAGTATATAAAATTAAAATGACACTTAGTCCTACATATGCCTAGCTCCAATAACTTCACTTAAAAGTAGAAGACAATACACAATTAGACGCTTCTGCTTTTTAACTCAGGACATGGGACCCGACGATGGCGCAATAAATATAAATAATGTTTAAGTAATTTGTTATCATATAAAAAACACCCAGTAACATCAGCTTTAGAAATATACTATACATATTAAAAAATAAATAATGGTGAGGAAAAGTAGACCTACCAACAAATAATTGTAATCAGGGGCGGCTTCAGGCCTCACAAAATACATGAAGAGCGAGCGAAGTGAGTAGGAAAAACATGAATTAATTGTTTATATATGAGCAGCATGTCCAGAACTTGTTTTGCGAATGATGCGAACTAGACAAAATGCATTCAGTTTTTCATCCGGAATAAAATACAAATTACGTATGCTGCGTTAGATAATTATGCACAACATTAAACTTGACTTGAAACCAATGTTGGTTGTACAGTTTCATGGAAAGGTGTCAAGGGATAATCCAACATATTACATCAAGCATGCTAGCTCCCAATATAAATCCCATATACGTGGGGTGATCAAAAAGAAATGTGACAAATGCCATAATTTGCCATAATATTTACGAAACTCAGCAAACGGAGAGATGATATATTTTGTAATGCGCATACAACACTTCTTATATATATCAGTATTCATTGTAATTTTACAGCGTTTGTCTAATTTCTTTTTGATCACACCACGAATATACTGGGTAAATGTTTTGCACATGCGCAGCTTCAGAAAAATCCTAAAGATTTCATGGTAGGACAAGGTCACAAACTTTGAGGTTCTAAAGAGGGCACACTCAACCACAATCTACTCCACGTCATCAATGACTGGGTCATGTGAGTCGTATGAGAAAAGGCAGGATTCCAAAAGACCTCTTATACGGCCAACTACAATAAAGATCTCGTCCACAAGGTCGTCCTAGTCTTCGGTACAAAGACACGGGCAAGCGTGATCTGCAGAGCACTCACATCAACTCTGAAAAAGGGGAGTACCTGGGCCAAGATAGAACAAGCTGGGGACGTGTCGTCCAAAAAGGAGTGAAAATGTATGAAAATGACAGAAGACAGGTAGTGGGGTAAAGAGAGCTAGGAAAAAGGCCACATTACAGAGCACAGACTCAGTATTCGTCTGCATCGACTGCCAAAGAGAATAGGTCTTAAATAGGCCTTCCTGATGCAACCCATCATCTTCCTAGAAAGACGGAGGCCAAGAAGAAGAAGATATACTGGGTTATTAAACAGTTCAAACTAGAAGGGTTTTACACAAAAAGTAGATCTCCCACGAATGGCCTACCTTCTGAAACAAACAAGCAAGCACGGAAAATGGATTTGAGGAAGCTGAGTCTGAAATACGATTAAGTATACAAATGTTTTAACTTTGATCTGAAGAACTAAATACTGTGTTTGAATATGCGTATGTATGCGTCTTTGTCAGTCTGGAAACGAACTTCAGGGACCGGGATTACAACCAATACTTACACTCAGCACTCAGCACTCAGCACTCAGCACTCAGCACTCAGCACTCAGCACTCAGCACTCAGCACTCAAATATTGAAAATGTTATATAATGAGCTATTATTTGTCCTAGATTGCAAATTTAGATGGGGAAAATGTAAAATATAGTTAATGAGTGTTGAAAATATCATTTGATAAATTTTCTTTCCCACTTTGTAC
Source organism: Spisula solida (assembly GCA_947247005.1). Taxonomy (NCBI): domain Eukaryota; kingdom Metazoa; phylum Mollusca; class Bivalvia; order Venerida; family Mactridae; genus Spisula; species Spisula solida. The sequence goes on from OX365945.1 coordinate 35,151,622, forward strand.
TATTTATGAGGTGTAAATGTAATTATTGAATATGAGTGCCACACTCAGCACTCTTAAAATCTAGTCCTACCTAATTCAATTCGTTCTTTATCCGTACCAATGTGTATTTATCTGTAGTAACCCGTTCTCAAAAGACAATATTAAATCAGACAGGGAAGTCAGCACTTAGCTTTACCAGCCGAGCACAAAAATCATAAAAACACACAAGCACAAAGCTCACATGAAACAGCCGAGCACAGAAAACATAAAAAACATACAAGGCACAATGCCCAACTAAACAAGTTATGATCCTCCCATGTCCAAGCTGTCGAAAATCTGAATGAACAAGTTAGCGGCTGTTTAAAGTTACAAGTCACTCGTGTGTGTGATAAATGCAGGTAATAATGCATGTATCATTTTATTATGCGACATCGTTTAAGTGTGAGGCCATCATATAAGAGTACAAGCGAGGAATCTGTACACTAACTGCCCGGTACCTTAATATATTGGTTGGACATATCATGCGAAGTTAGATACGTTAAAACATCTAAATGAACCACAGGATACAGACTATCCTTATTACGTAACATTTCATTAAGTCCGCCCTCAGTCAAAGCAACCCGTCGTAATACAATACCTACCTCTCCGTAACAAACCATGTTCATGAATAAGTCCCATAGTTCTACGATGCTAGATATCACTCTGTATTACCCTGTGGCATTCAGTACCAACCGATAGAAATTCTTTTTATTTCCACATTAGTATGCCATACGGTCCGTACTCTCGAGTTGCTGACTCGTATCAGTTCCTTATAACCCGCTATCATCCGTAGTAACTAGAGGATGGATGACTCGGCCGGGTTTATTATCAGTGACTGAGTGACCAGGGCATAATAACACGGAACATACCAGTACATTCTCTGTATGATCTGTGATTATGTCGTATGTATTATAAATTATAAGTTAAAAGTAATTCAGAGTTAAGTATTATATTCATAAGTAAATTAATTACCATTGGATTTATTTCGCATACTAGTAGATCTACATGTATTTAAATTACTCGATCTTTCAAACTACTCGGAAGTACCTATCATATTTTTTTCAAATAGAATTACTATTCTATACTTTAAATTAAATGTACTGTTATTGTCAGATTTTTGTGCTTAAAATGTCTACACCCTTGTTTGGGGGAAGATTGGTATAGTTTCAGTATACACGCACACATTGCATTGAAATACAAAAATGTTCTTATTATCTAGGGTGTATGTATAAAAACGCACATTAATTTATTCTGCTTCGTGATATAAATGACATGTTTCCGCCTGATATTGATTTATAAGCAATCAAATTAAGTGAATGTACTTAGACAGTTGTTTTATATTATATATGAAAAATAAACATAACAAAATTACTATCCGAATTTTTAATGGACGCGTAACAACGTCCGAATTGGTGCAACTTCATTATTCATTAATTTATAGGTAAATGCTCAATTAAATGCAAACAAACTTATCGGTTTTAGACACAACGTTCAATATCAAATTACACTATTTACTTGGATTATGTTGGTAACACGTTTTATTATTTTTTTATTCACACCTTAATTTGCTTTCTTCTTACTATGACTGCGGCCATGTGTAGTTGTTGCCAGACGTACTATAACCAAGTACGCCGGGAACCAGACTAAATGAAAGCATAACTAAACTTTATATGTATTGATTGAAAATATCGCATAGTATAAAAATTTATAGGGTGGTCATTTAGAATTCGGCGAAGTGTATATCAATTTCTGTTAAAAAATTGTTATCAATGGTACATTTACCTAAGAGTTATGTAAGGGCCTTCTAAAATGTCGGACTTCACGACTCTTGCGAAACGTATCGCTCATAAAACTCAGTATGTGAAGTTCCAGTATAAATGGATCCGTTGTATTCAGCAAATATTATAATTGTCACAAACCGACAGGGGCGCCATCTATTTCCTGTGATATCCAAATATCTGCAATAAAATGTTGGTATGTGGTGTCTAGCTCGTACTGAGCTCTAACATTATATTTCCCAAGCGTCCTATAACTTCAAGTAGTATACGTAGCTTTCAGCATTAAACTAACTTTGACTAATAAGTTTCTAAACCAGTTGAGACGATAATCCTATTTAACAAATCGTAATAGTTTTTCCTTGCATATTTAATTATATGGGCTTCATCAATGGATTTTCTAATGATTACCTGTCTCGCATCCACTGGTTTGCTAAGTTAATAGAATTAAAGACAGAAACATAGTGCTAACCTAATTAATAAACTGTATTGGCACTTTCAGACTTCTGTAGTGTATAATTGAATGTTCTAAAATCAGATATGACCGGTATGACACTTTCAGGCTTCCGTAGTTTACAGTTGAATGTTCTCAATTCAGATATGGTCGATATGGCACTTTCAGGCTTCCATAGTTTACAGTTTCAGATGTGGCCGGTATGGCACTTTCAGGCTTCCATAGTTTACAGTTTCAGATGTGGCCGGTATGGCACTTTCAGGCTTCCATAGTTTACAGTTTCAGATGTGGCCGGTATGGCACTTTCAGGCTTCCATAGTTTACAGTTTCAGATGTGGCCGGTATGGCACTTTCAGGCTTCCATATAATAGTAGTTTAAAGCTCGGATATTACATGCACTGTCATCACATGACAAAGGTCTTGCACAGGTGGTTGGGGCCATTGGTCCCTTTTAAAGAAGAAATACCTGGTTAAGTTACCGTATACAATCACAAACTATTCAAAGTGATGATTAACCTGGTGAAACAAGTACATGAACTGACTCTTCTATTGATTAGCATCCAGCTGTTTTCACTTTCCCAATCATGACTTAACGAGTATTTGGCATTTTGATAGTGTGTTCATACTATCATATTTATTATTTAACGAACAAATCCTCCTACGTGTGCAGACTACGCGTCCCACACACAGCATTTCCACCATCTCAGTACACCAAAATATTCCGATGTAGTAAATCGCCATTGGCATTAATTTTTTACTGCCGCAACGTGACATTCAGTGAGATACAATACAAGCATAGTGGTTTTTGTTATGTAATTTCACTAACATCCGAAAATGTATTGGAATTCATATTTAGAATCTATATGAATTGATTCATTCCACTGTAACAGTATAGTTTCTTTTTTTTTAAATGCCGAGCATAGCCTTTACTTGCCAGTCAGCTTTCTGCTGAAATATGGCAGGCATACGAGTGCCTCCGCCCGTATTTGAACCCGTTTCGCCAGATTAGACGGCAAGCGCGCTAACCATTGAGCTACGGAGACACAGAATTGACATGAGACGATTTAGAAAGAAAGGTCCTGGAATATGCTCATGTCTCAGGCCAAGTCTATCAAACTTCACTTAGGAAAAGTTATAAGTATAGCCCTGGATTTTGGCCAATTGTTTTTACAAAAACTGTTTAACAATGACCCTGATTGGGCGCGTTTCCAATGTCAAGCAATGTATAGATTGGTGTACGTAAACCCCTGCACAGTCACAACCAAATGTGCGAGCTTTTAACGTTTTAGCACGAACGTTTTTTTTGTATGGTACGGCCGCTACGTTTTTTTTCAAAAACGTGTGAATGGATTATATGTCAACGCGCGTCACACGCACGGTTGTGCCGGGCCATGAGTTACTGTGTGCATCGTACGTTACATGCGTGTTAAGTAAGTTGTACGAAATTACAACGTGCTTGCTGCGTACGACTGTCACGTTATCTTACGGATACCGTATTTACATGTGCTGCTCACGTTCGTTGTCCTTACGTGTAAACTGACAGTAGAAGACACGTGCGTTGCATGTACTGATGTGAATCCGTGGCCAACCAATTGGTTTCTTATGGGGTGGTTCAGGTCAGACGTTTAGTCCCGACAAACCAGTGTTACTACAAAAAAATCATGTCATGATTTAAGATAACCGTCTGGGCCCGGGAATGATCGTATTTGTGTTGCAAACTGCTTTTCGCGTATGTCCGTATTTGTGTTGCAGACTGCTTTTATTGTTTAATGATATCAAATTACTCTATAAGTTATAGATCTAGATATATAACTGAAACTCGATGCTATCGTACGTCGAGGGTGTAGGTCGATATTAAATACGATACCCGAGGGTTTGTTCTGTATGTGTTCTGTATTATAGTATAACTGATGGCGTGGTAAACAAGCCATGTCCAGTGCAGTATTACAGTCATCGCACTCTTTTCCAGTGCCATATTGCAGTTACTGCATTCTTTTCCAGTGCCATATTGCAGTTATTGCATTCTTTTCCAGTGCCATATTGCAGTTATTGCCTTCTTTTCCACCGTAACTATGATACAAATAACGCAAACCGCACAGATACCACTTCATTATAACCAAATTAGTTTGGATACATGGATTTCTCCATAAAATTTCTGAAACCATGGCTGTAACATGTACGCCAATAATTCACTTACTTGCGTCAATTAGACCAGAAACGAAGACAGGAAGAGCATTTTATGTTCCTGAATAATCGTTAAAATTATAATTGCCATGGAAACGTGAAGTTTATGATTATACATTTGAGCGAGATTTGAAAGAGAATGTTGCAACTGGGTGTGCTTATCCTCGGCGATTTGCTGATTAAGCACATCGCTATGAAATCATAACTAGAATGTTGTTTCACGAGGAAATGAGAATATGAGAAATAAGAGTTGCGTCCCTTTACCAAATGACAGATTTTATCCTTTCCAAGCAGGGTAAAGGAACGTTAGAAGCAGGTTTTAAAACATCCTTCATTTCGATGTTCATATTAAAGTAAAAGCAACTGGATGTCATAGTTTTGGTCATTTTTTGTCAAACTTCACATAGCTGAAGTAATTAATTTTCTTACAAGCATGTCCAACTTTTCGCAGGACTATATGGAGTTAAAGTGGGAAGATTGAGAAAAACGCTTATATATCAATAACCACTATAACAATCGACCGTGTGCGAACGGAGTAGTTTAGTTCAATTATTCATCTTCCCTTCCAAACAGTCTTAATTTGGAAAAAATAAACTAAAAACAATTTGTTCTTTTTTAAGGGTTTTCATAACCACTATCATTCATATAGAATAAAGAAGGAATGAGAAATGGTCGTTACATTGTGAGTCGATTTACTCTATTAATAAACATCAAATCGTTCGTGTGCAAACGGCTTCGTATGTGAAAAGAAATTATCTTTCAAATGGTACAAGTTGAAAGGATTTATTTAAAGAAGAATTTTGTCCTCATTGATGTTTTGTTTAACGAAACTGAATGTCGTGTAGTATTGGTCATTTTTTATGAAACTTCACATTGCTGACTTTGACAACTTGTAATTAATTATCTTATAAACTATATTACTAGAATCTAAGACTACTTTTTCTAAAAACAGCTATTGTTTTGGTTACAAAAGACCTGCCTTGACGGTTACTGCCCGTACGGCTAGATTAAAATCCACGGATTTTTTAACCTGGGAAAACTGCTATAACTACGTAATAACTACTAAGCACAGATACTTGGGGTCTTGACCCCGACCCCCTCCCCCTCTTCCAGCTACGTACCTGGATTTTTTTTTTATCATCAACATTGTAAACCCAGACCCATACATGGTCTGGGTTTACAATGTTGGTGATAAAAATACTCCACGTGCGTAGCTGGAGGAGGGGGCGGGGCGGAGTCCAGACCCCAAGTATATGTGCTACTAAGTGCAGAAAGCACCTCTTTTGGAGATACGTGTATAATAAATTGCAAAGCAGCCCGAACTTCATGTAAGCCCCGATATCTCAGTACATTTTCCTTGAAATACCACCACTGTTTAATGAGGGCGCTAAATTCAATAAAGTTCTAAGAACTAAGTTTTAATCACACTTTAATCCATATTTTACTGAATTATTCAGTAAACATCGAACATTACATAAAATGCGTAGTAACTTCGGACCTATCACACTACTGCCTAGCAAAAACCAATGCATGATTTGTCCAAATTTGGCTCCTTATGAGTCTCTCTAGCAACAGACGTAATAAGGTTCTTTATGAGATCAAACTCAAAATTGTATCCGGTAAATGTAGGTAGGAGGAGACACTCGACCGGGTTATACGACCTTTTGAAGAACCAGACTGACCATCCAGGTCCATTCTGGTCATCTCGCCCAGTATTCATTTATTTACCGGACCGGCGAAAAACGGAAATCATCGATGATTCACGCTTGTTTTCAAGTCAAACCGACGTCAGATTAAAAAAAGACATGAAATTACCGTCAAACTGAATGTATTAACGTTAAGAACTAGCTCTTAAGACAGCTAGGTTCCTGTTCAGAAGATTGAGTAGGTAAATGAGTTACTTTCTTCCTTGTTCCCCGGAGAAGAATAACTCACACAGCGGTAAGATACTGACACGTTACGAAGACAGTATCAATCACGACATAAAACACACAAGATATAATAATCGAACAGTCGGTAACAGTAGTTCAATTATTTACATGTATTGGTACACAGCAGTCTCATCGTGAAATGATTGAATGCACCTAAGAACCTTATTGTTCATTTAAGAATACTTTTAAACAGTTTCCAAACTGTTCTTTCGTCACATTTATGTATGTATGCATATAGAAAAGTTATGTTTTTTCTAAACACCCGGCTTACGATACTGTCAGACGGAATAACCTTCGAACATATACAGCAAACAGGTAAGCAACGCTTGAAGAAAACGAAACGCATTATTTTTGTACTCTATTTTCGAAAAATGCCATTATAAAAGACTCCTCATTCTAAGACTAAGCGACAATTAAGATATTTTAGGGAAAAAGGTCATCAATTACCTGATACACTCTAAGACTAAGCGACAATTAAGATATTTTAGGGAAAAGGTCATCAATTACCTGATACATATATATATGCGTTCTGAATTTTACTAAATCTAAATTCTATATAATCATCAATATTACTAGGTTGTCCCCTTAACAAGGAAACATCTCAAGTGCATATAAACGTGTTTTCTTTTGCAGAAGAGGTAAAATAAGTGACAGTTTATATTTAAAGATCTATTTATTACATGTAACCTTAAATGGAGTGGGCTGCACGTCATTTTACTTATGATAACGTTTTAAATACCTATGTTTGGTTTCGCAAATCATGTAAACTATGATACCAGAGAACAAGTTCACTATATAGCTACGCATACATTTCTATTGATATTTATAGCACTTACCTAGAGCCATGCTTCTTGCAGAGAATTTCCGCACTTGAAAATATTCTTATATTCCGGCGCAGATTAAGAAAACTCATATCTGCCGAATTTTGTACACTACCACCAACTAAAATGCTCTTAGTGACAGTAAACTGAAACAGGCTTTGAACAATGTTGTCTCGTACAGTTTGAAAATACCCCTTGGGTATAGTTAGGAGAATATTGTGGCTTGATTCTAGTTGATGGCATCGCGGTGACAGATAAGTAGCTAACAGCTAGCTACCAATTTTACCACTGAATTCGCGCTACAAAAACACGGCCATTTACTTAATTTCACATAAATCTGTTCAAAAGCTTTTGAATTTACTCCAAGAAATTAAATAAACTGGCTGGTTGGTGCATGTGAAATTTGTCCATAATACGTTTTTCAATCAGCAAGGCATCATCTACTATTAAATTAAAACGGAGAGAGTTGAAAGCGATTACAAAATATTCTATCAATTAATGATGATTAAGGTTCGAAGTACATGTGGGAAATTTGCACCAGTTGCAGATAATGTTGTCGTTAAGATTGCTTTGTAAAAGATCGATTTCTTTCGACGTTGGTAAGAAATCGAAAGGAACTCAAAATAAATATACGAGTGTGTGTGCAAACCTAAATTGCAATTGCATCATCAGTTAAAGATCCTTTAAAGTAGTTATATAATTAAAGGATGTTCGTTTCAAACCACAAGCGGGTATCAATTGTTCGTACGTGTTTGCATGGCCACATGTTGCAGAATGTCGAGCTGCGTAGAAGAATCATTTGTTCGTATTGGAGTTGTCCACGCTGAGACGGATTACGGAAAAGGAAAGCCGATAAACGGATTATGTTGAGGGGTTAACAGAATCTGTGCTATATTGTAATTACAATTTTATCTCAGTTTTCAATCTGTGTTTTTAGATCATTGTCTGAGGCATTATCACACTTTATGCGGCGGGACTTTTAGTGTTACACGTTTACGTACGGTCGTGTTGCAACTGAACTGCGCCTTTGTTGTGTTGATGCAATTTGAAAGAGCAGTTTTCTTATTATTTTTTTCAAACGTGAAATCGTATTCTACATGTATATATTATGTGTAATACTAATATTTTGATTATAGACTGTCGCCGAGCCAAAGACCTATATATGTAACATATGTGGGTCTTTGGCCGAGCTTAGACTGCTGCTTCGCTACATTTACATCTATTGATATATGTTACATCAACTCAGTCACTCTTGGCTATTATGTGATGGGTGGTTACTTGTCAAAAGGAAAATAAGAAATGACTGGAAATAAATAGAAAGGTTAGAAATAAGTAAAACAATCAAAGAAAGAAGAATAAGAATATTCAATCCCAGCTGCGTTTTCGGACTACAATGTAGTTAGTGTGTTTTTTAAAACTTTTTAGGGACATGGGTTCGAGCCCCACATTTATTCAAGTTTTCATTTTCTTTAGTTGACTGAGTGTTTGGCATATGTTGCATGACACTCACAAATTTCTCAATACGAATTTATTTGCTAATCAGCTTTTCTATTCTTCTTGAACTTTCCCACTGTTTTATCATGACACTCTCTAAACAGACTTCAACCGACATTGATCATAGTTCTTTCATATTCCATGCAATGAATAAACCGGTTTTTAAAACACATGGACATACAACACTTATAAATTTAGTTCAGTGTTTTTGTAAATCAAGTCACGTATATATATGTACACAGTGAAGTTCCACTAATAAGACCAGCCAAAAGGGTGGTCTTAATAGCGAATCGGTCTTATTAGCGGACCTTTTTTGTTCTAAATTTAATACTTTGGGACCTTAAACTGGCAAAAATCTGCATGATTTCAAAATAATCAAAGTGGTCTTATAAGCGGAACTTTTGTGTATATCATTTCGACTGTCAGTCAATGTTTATTGATTTAGTATACTTTAAAAGTCATTTTGTTTCTTATGGTTTAAAATGTAGGCTTACTATTATAATGCGAGTGGTCAGTATTCATGGGACTAGCTATGGGGTCGATTGTAAGTAATCACCCTCTGGTCATAACTATGAAGATGCTGTAAGAAGCTCTGGCTTGCACGCTCAACACGAACTTTGTCTGACAAATAAACACTAGAACTTGATACGTTGGTGTGTGCAGTCAAGAATCATCTGCGGAAGCTTCTACTCTCTGGAGGCCAGCGCGAATCCCTCCGGGCGGATGTCTTTCAGTACACATGCCATCATACATATGTAGCCCTTTTCTTCGTCGCTCTTTCAGCGACCTGCATTCGAGTATGAAGTGATGCATCGTCTCATCACTATCAGTATCTCTGCAGATGAGGCCTGTGTCGCTAACATTCGCCTTTAGACTACTTGTTCGTCTGAGTAGGCCTACGTACATGTATGTGCCTGTTATAAATTATGCTGGCTTTCAGTTCAGCGATGGACTTATATATCATGTCTATCCCCAATCCATATCGACACTCCAATATCTACAGATGCAGCTCAGTTGATCCACGCATGATAATTAAACATGCGGGGTTGATCATTTCAAAAAGTCTTTCAAAAATCTGAATTTACAATTATATAAATATTTGAAAGTACAGACAACGAACTTTACCTCAGTATTATTAAGTTTATTCCGCAAGAACACATCATCAAAGCGCGATTAAACTTATTTTTTAACTGGGCCTTCTCGGTTAGTGGGCCTTTCTGACTACGGATCGACCCGGATGATGGGTTTTAAGACCATTATTGATTAACCAATCAGAAGACAGACTGCCCGAAACGCGGAATTTCCAGAAATGTGTTTGTAAACAGTCGTACATTTTCAACTTTAAAACAGATTAGAAGAGTGAATTTTGTCGCATAAAGTGTAATATAACTGTTTTAATGTAAGTGCGTGACAAATGAATCAGTTCTATTAACGTTTGTATACATCTTTCACAACAGAACTTCAGAAGTAAACTATTCGCCCTAAAACTTATCGTACCCACATGGCCACTGGTTGTTTATATAGGCAGCTAGCTCGTACCCTACTACTTCCCAGTAAATCAACCTTCTCATTGTTTACTTTATTAAGAAAGGCGAATATAGGAAAGTGGAGTGCCTGTCACATAACTTATCGTATTGTTTTATTTATTCACTCAAAAGTCAAATGCTATATATCCTTACTACAGAGCCCAAGAAATGGCAATATCATCCTACAGGTATAGTATATTACAGGTATCAGCGTGTAACGAAGATATTTTACTTTCAGCATATATCAACACTTCAGACCTTAAATACACACCCTTTACACAACAGGTGGCACAGTGGTCGAGTGGTAACGCACTTGACTACTGATAAAGAGGTCCCTGGTTCGAATCTCATTTCGGAAACGCTTTTCAGTGTTTCCCACCCAACTAGAGACGAACTGATTGGAAACCCAGAGGTAGTCTCGTGTGTATCGGGGCTGTACACGGTCACCGGGCACGTTAAAGAACCAAGGAACCTATTCGAAACGATTCCTTGTATCTCACATCTGTCTCTTAATTGATTTTATGTCTGCCCCTGTCAGACACTGCCAATAATAATTTGAGAGCGATTGTTGGCAGTACAAAGTACATGGCCATGCAAAGTAGAACATAATCATAATCGCGAATTTGGTTTTGTCACCAATTTTACTATTCAGTGTATTCACGGAAATAGCCGAGCTTTCATGATTGAACATCTATGGATGAAGCGACATCCAGTCTAGCCAATTAAACGATTGCTTTGAAATCTGTTGAGGACGAAAGGTTATAGGGATACTAAATAAAATGAGAAATTGTCGAATTTAGTAAACTTTTTTTTAAATTATCGATCTAGAGAAAGTTGCGATGTTAATTTGGCATGTGAGGTAAATTATTTAGTTAAACTAACTGTTCAAAAGGATGACCAGCGAGGCACGTTGGTGAAGCATACATTCTGTTTTAAGGCAAAATTCACGTTTACAAGCGTGGAAATCATGGTAGTGGTGAATGCCTAAATTAGCGACCAAAGAAAGGAATTGTGTTCGTGATTCTGGCGTTTGTTGTGTAAAGGGTGTGTATTTAATGACTAAAGTATTGATATATCCTTAAAGTAAAATATAGTAGCTACACGCTGATACCCGTAATATACTATTTGAATGAATAATAGATCTTCACGGCTACAAGTGTGACAGGCACTTTTATAATCGGCAATTACTTAGTCGTCTGTCATAGATAGTTAACAGTGGTAAACTCTGATTTGGCTGGGGGAGTTTTTAGGTACATGCTGACTGCCTATGGTTGTTTACGCATATTAATTTTATACAATGCATTTGCCTTATATCTCATAGTCATATACATACAAAGGGAAATAACGCTTTCTAGAAAGTGGTCTTTGATTTTTAAGTCGGACATACAATTAACAAAGATACAGTTGTTTCGGCTAATTCTTCGCATCGGCCATGATCGCACCTTAATATGCAGATTCCAGGGATCTTTTTTCTTCAGTCCTGCAGTGTATTTGTGCATGTTTGCTACTTATGAAAAGACTTACAATCACAAAAATGGCACCCAAATAGTATTGCTACGAAAATTTGACAAAAATAAGTATAACAACGACAATTTTCAGTAATTTATAAATTAGGCATATCTTTCTTTTTGTCTATTTTTTCTTTATGATTTATTTTTTCTTTGTTAGATATGCCGTCAGTCAAATCTTCGAAACAGATAAATACAAATCACAATTCCGCATGCGCAGAATTGCTCAATTAGGCATAGCCAAAAAAATTATGTCATGTCATTTTTAGTTTTCTAAGAATGAAATAGTATCAAATGTGGAAGACAAAATTTTAAATGTCCAGTGATTTTTCTTGAACAAAATTAAACAGCCTGTGCCTTTAAAACTGGGAAATTTAGCGCAATTTGGGAATTATTAAAAAAAAAAGTTCATAAATTGCTATTTTCTACTGATAATACTCTAGTTATATGTGACAAGGACTTTTGCAAGTTTGAAAATCCATTGTTTTGACTTTAACAGCTATACCGTAGTTGCTTTGAATCCAGCGAGCACAAGGCCAAACTTAAAATATTGTTTGTTTCCCCATTCCGACCCAAGCAAATTTAGAATGGGTAGGTAGGTAGGTAAAAAAAATTTTTTAATTGTTTCAGAATAATAGTTATTGGTCAAGACATACAAATAATGAAATATAGTAATACATGTAACTATAAGGTGAAAACCAACAATCTTAAATTTAAAATCTGTAAGAAATGTACTTAAGTTAGAAACAAGCCTGTAGACAAAAATTAACATTTTCATCCCCAATATTTCATAATATTTCAATTGGGGCAATAAAATATTTTGGGTAGGGCCGTTTTTTTCGGGTAGGTAGGGGATAGGGAAACAAACAACATTTTATTTTAGGCCCAAAAGGGGGGAAATATGCTTACTTTTGGGGAAAAAATTGGTGATTTTTTGGGGAAAATGGAGGTTATTTTGCTAGGGGAAGGGGCCTGTATTCGGCCCCAAAATTAGCCAAAAAAATCACTGATGTCCGTTATGTGCGCAGAATTATCCGACAGCACTGTATATTTGGAAGGCTTGACTATCTATCTGCCATTTAGTCAAACCCTGCAAGGGAACATAGACTTGACACAGGTCACAAACACAAAAAATTAATTAAGAAACAGAGTAAAAGTGTAAAAGATTGAATTTTAAGTAAGGTTAAAAAGGTTTAAAAACAGAGCAGGTATCAATTAAGCCTTTTAATTTAAGGAGACACATGTTACATCTGGCTTGATAGAATTTAGAAAGGTGTCAGTGTCAATTTCACTCTTTGCTTTACCTAGTTTAGTCGGGTTAAAGTCTGTCATTCTTGATTTCATTTTCACACCTCTCTTGTTTTTAAAAGCATTTTCACACCTCTCTTGTTTCAGCATTTTCACACCTCTTTTTTTAGCATTTTCCAACCTCTTGTTACAGCATGGCACAGATGCAGAGAGCGGGACAAGCGGTAGAGGCTGAGGAAGAAACGTTTGGACCTATGCTACTTTCAAGGCTGGAGGTATTCTATATTGTACATGCTAAATGGATGTTGATTAATCCCAAGTCACAAAGTAGGAGTTATTATTTATACTGTAGGAATGGTATTCACCATATCAACATTACTGGTTAAAACCCGTTTTCTGGGATTACGGAATTAATTGAGCGGCAATGTGCGAGATATTCCGAAAATACGTCAGGGTGATTAAAGCATATAGCATAATTATAGAGCAACCAGATGCATTAATCGCGATTATTTTAGCCAAATGATAAGAATTTGTATTTTAAAAAAGACTCTTACTTGAACACAATGATAACACTATTTGACAATCTCGCTGACAATATTTTTGCCTAAATAATAAGTTTAACTTGAAAAATGCGTATATTTTCTCGTCATCGGTATCAAGCTATGGAAGCGGCAATGATGATTCAACCGAATTGTACGAGGTGCTCAGAATGGCCACCCCCATGACCGTGAATTTCGAATCCGAAGAAACGGGTTTTATCCTGTAATGCAGAGCTACAGATAAGGTTTTAGTCAATTGGGTATTTTACCCCCGAGTTTCAATTTTGATTGGGTTTTGACAAATTTTAATTGGGTATTTGATAAAACTCAAAGGGTAAATAAGCTTTTATGTACTATTTTTCACTATAACATCCTTTTCTATTTGGGTATTTCAAATTGCTTTTGCTTTTTCTTACTCCCTCCTCTCAAAATCTATTGGGTTTTTAAGACAATTAATTGGGTAATTACCCCAATACGCAGCTTATCTGTAGCTCTGCTGTAATGTCAATATCGAGAATGTCCATCTTGAACAAAATTTTGTCTGCTTCAAAGTTTTTTAATACCGGGGCCGAGTTACATGAAACTTTCAGCAGATGTGTAAATAATGAAGATGATTTCGAACAGTGGCAGCTCAAGGTCACTGTTTAATGACAAAGGTTTGAGCCTTACATTTCCATGACTTTTTAAAGCCTTCAGGATCAATTGATTCAGAACAAAAATATTCCCAATTGTAATGACTGGTATTTTCTTTGCTTGACAGATAAGGAAACTTTGACTTGCTAATATTTTACTCTATTTACAGGGGTTCTACACTTCCGGATTAATCCGGAATTAATCCGGAATTCCGGATTTGCTGCTTTTGAAAGAATGAACTTTTTTTCTTCAAAAAATGGAAGTTATTTTATGAAAAAATACCAAGTATTGACTGAGTTATGGTCATTTGAAATTCTATATGCTAAATTTTCACAATAGAACAATGTTTGAAACAGAGGTTTGGTGTTGGGATGTGTGCTAATGGCATCCAAAACGTATGTGCGTCTTATTTTCAGGATTGGGCATAAGGCCTCAGTAGAACCCCTGTATTTATTAACAACTGGGGAGAGGTATTGATTCTGACTATTGATCTTATTAAGTTAATTAAAATTTGAGCGATGAAATATGAAAATTGTCCATTTTAGCTTGACTTTTTGAAGAAAAAAGTTGGGCTATTGTCTAATCTAATTCACTTCTCCTCTTTACTAAATGATTGATTGTAATTTCATATGGCAGGGTTCCTAAAATTCCAGATAATCCGGATTTTCTTCACTAGAAAGAATGAAAATAAAAGTTATTTGGTGAAAAAATATTGACTAAGTTATTGTCATTTGAAGTTCCATAAGCTGAATTTTAACAATTATAAACAATGTTTGAAACCTAATTTTGGTGTAGGGATGTGTGCTAATGGCACCACAAACAGTCTTGCATCTTATTTCAGGATTGGGCATGATACCTCAGTAGCACCCCTGGCTATGATGAATAATATTCCACCAGCCGAAAATAACTGGGTTTTTTATATGAAAATAGAAATCTGCCACAGTTTGGGAATTTCTTTCCTAACTTGAAATTTGGAAATGAATCACTATTACATGCATGTACAAATTGGAAAGGTTAACCAGAGTTATAATACATGTGAAATGTCAGTTTGAAAGTAGTTTGTACATATTTTATTTTCACACTCAGGGTATAAACATTGGTACATATTGTATTTTCACACTCAGGGTATAAGTGATGTGTACATATTGTATTTTCAGACTCAGGGTATAAGTGATGTGTACATATTGTATTTTCAGACTCAGGGTATAAGTGATGTGTACATATTGTATTTTCAGACTCAGGGTATAAGTGCTACAGATGTGAAGAAGTTAGAGGAGGCAGGCTTTTACACAGTCGAATCTGTAGCATATGCTCCTAAGAAGAATCTTCTTGCTATTAAAGGCATCAGTGAGGCAAAAGCGGACAAAGTTTTGGTATGGATTAAAGTTTTCAGTTTAGGTTTGACATAAATTTAAGTCATGAATGCAAATGGTGGGCATCATGCAATGATTAAAGCACAGCCAGTATTCTTTAACAATTTAAGTACTATTAGCTTACTGTTTCATAGTATTACTTTAATCAGGAGAGTTTGAAACAGGTTAAAATTCCGGTTCAATCTTTTCCCTAGATTGTACTTACCGTACCCAAAAGTATCATTTAGATTGATCATTTATTGATAAAAAAATTTAGAAATCCTTAAGAAATTGATATAATCACAGATAAGCAGTTAGAGACAAATTTTCTGCAAAATTTAACGATTAAATATTGGTAATAATCCTTTGTACATAATCATATTTGAAAGGTTCCTTCATGTATATCATAACTAAACAGCCAAACTTAAGTGGCAGCTCTCGTGTACATATATATCTATGTGTAATTGACACCAGTGTTAATTCCTGCTTTTGAGCTAACTGATATGTCGGACTGAACGACCATCCGACAGACCGATTTACTGAAAATTCATCACATCAACTGTGAGTCTTTTTGATGAACTGGACCAAAATAAATCCAGATAATGTTATTGTGTTTATAAAGTACTGATAAATTATCAGCAATCTTTATCTCTGAGAAATTGCTGATTGCAATGAATGATTGTTTTGTAAAATTTTGTTATAATAGTTAATTGCATTCACATAATTCATTCAAATAATTCAAATTTATATGCAGTTAATCTAGAATCTGAGTTTAGTGAGTTACCTATTCAAGATTTAGATGATGTAGTGTGTAAATTACTGTAATGCTGATTGTGCTCTGTTGAGCTGTTATGATTTACGAATTATTAATTAACTTTAATGACAACGGTTTTCATTTTATCAAAATTATTGTTTTGCATGGTTTTCCTTAAAATAATATTCCTTGCAAAATTGTCTGAAAGAAATGAAAGTTAATAGTTATCATGTGCTAGTGTTTGCAGGCCTAGACACTAACTATTTTGGCCACTGGTCCGACAGGACAAAATCGCCCAATTTGTAAATAGGATAATTACTGGTCCTCCAGAATTTTCACTGGTCCTTCTGGATTTTCACTGGTCTCGGACCAGCAGACCAGTGTTAGTGTCGAACCCTGAGTTTGTGTGTGAACAGGGTGTTAAAAATGTTCGTTCTCAATGTTTGAGTTTCAATATATTTTTTTCTGACTCCAGAAGACTTTAAAATTTCCAGGTTAAAATCAAGAGTGTTCTACCATTGTTCTAATCTCTCTGGCACTAAATGAAGCTATTAGAGTTAGAAATTAATATTATCTATTGTATCCATAGCTCAAATAAAACTTTATGAACTTAAATTTTGAAAACAAACTTTTTTAACACCCTTGACATGTGTGTGTGTGTGTGACATTATTACTTTTCAACCGGAATAATATTATTAACATAATATTATGCCAAACAAAATTATAATTACGGCAATACTTTCACTGCCAATTTTGATTGTGATAGTTATGCACAACAGACATGACTATGGACTATGGTACTATTTATTATGACCCCAATCTTTGATGAGGGGGTATATTGCTTTGCACATGTCAGTCGGTCAGTAGACCAAATGGTTTCCGTTCAAAGCTCAAGAACGCTTTTCCCTATGATCCTCAAACTTTACATGGAGGTTGGTCATCAACAGTAGATGACTCCAATTGAGGTCAGTAGGTTAAAGGTGAAGGTTTTTGTGACCTTTACCATTTCTGACTATTAGGCTGTCATGGGGCATTCATGTTTTTCAAACATCTCTTGTTATGTTAAATATTGCGTGAAATGAGGTAACGCCACTTTTGCATTATGAAACTATAATGATGTCTAAATATTTACGCAGTTACTAATATTGTTTTTAGTCCCCTACCGGTTTTTGACCAGAGGGGACTATAGGTTTGCCCTCCGTCTGTACATCATTCCGTCAAAAAATCTGGATCCTGACATAACTCAAACAGTTTCGAAGCTAGGTTGATGAAACTTGGTATGTGGATAGCGGGCAATAAGGGGATAATGCACGTCCAAACATATTTTGATTCCGACCAAAATTGTGGTTGCTATGGCAACAGAAACATTGAAAATGGCTTAAAACGGGTAGGGGACTTCCGTATTGCTTGCAATTCTTAATTACTTGTTTTATTGCCCTTGTGTAACATTTGAAATGTCTTGTTGATCACATGATCCGACTGTCACTTTCGCTTGGTCATGTGTCAAAATTGTTGAAATGTCTTTGATAATAAAAATCTCTTTCTCAGGAAATGGGCATCATAGAAAAAAGTGAGGTACAATAATGAAGAATATTGCTCTGTAAAAACTTCTCAGACGTTTTAAATCTGCTTATTCCTAAAATGATTTTAATTATTGTAGGAAATTCCTTTTGTTTTTTGGCTATTGTCTATAATCTTATTGCTAAAACCTGAAGTCTGTTTCAGGGGCATTCTGTTGAAATAATTTAATAAAACAAAAAATGGTTAGCAATTTAAAATAGATTTTCAGGATTTAGATAAATAAATATGTTGGTTTACGTAGCCAAGGCCACCACATTCTTGTATGCTTAATTAATTGCTGTTATTGAATTGTTAGTGTTATTACATAGATCTTAGTGAATTATGAATTTAGGCAATATTTAGTTATGATAAAAATACAATAACTGAATTCTGTTTCTTTGAATGGCATCGAAAGTGATGCTTGGTAACCATGGCAATCATTTGACGGTTTTAGACAGTGTTCCCATAGCCTTGCTGAGTTAAAAAAAACAACAGTTATATGTTATTTAAAGATGAATTTCGATTTTGATCATATATTTACATCAATTTAATATGTTCCTTCAGGACAGGTTGGGGTCAATCACTTAGGAACAGTTCTGTTTTTTGCACATTTTTAGGTTGACTTTTCGAAGAAAAAAAGGCGAGCTATTGTCGTCACTGGATAAAAAACTAGGTTACATGGTCAAATCATAAAAGTCTTGCAATAGAAGCTGAATTTTCTGGAATCTTATTCATAAAATATAAATGATTACTTAGGTCACCTAATGGGTTAGCATGCACTTCTACAACAGGTGACAGTGAGTGACCTTAGGCCGGCGCCCTTTTAGCCTTATTGTTTTGTAGTTGAATAATGCAAAAAACAGAACTGTTCCTTAGTAAGTTCCTGGATAAATGGCTTCTCGCAAACTTTGAAATAAATGAATACATGAATTTGATTTATATCAAAGCAATCAACGTTTTACTAAAAAACATAATCTTGTAGGAAAGCATGAACATCTAATAGGAATAGATGGTACCTAAGTTCACATGGCAACTCGTGGAGCCCGTTGCCTAACCAAACCGCTGCCTAGCGTTTTGTAGTGCTATGCTAGGGAACTGTTTGCTTCAAAAAAGTGCTCCATAGCAGACAAAGCAGAAAAATTATATGCTACCGAAGCGGTCCGTTCCACAAGAAAGCGCTCGCCTAGCGAAGTGTTAAGAAACGGTTTGCTATCGGCAAGCACTGCTCGCTGGTAGGGTGTGTCGTTGAGTAGACATAGAAAAACGCTCAATAGCGCAATTTCAAGTGACTTGGTTAGGCAATGGGCTCCTGTATAACACTTCACAGAAGATTCACAGGCATAAATAAGTCTGGCCTAATAGCAAAGATAGCAGTATTTAACTAGATTTGTCTGTAAAGCCATTAAGATTTTGTCTCCTGAAGTGAAATTTGTTTGATTTGTGTTTGTAATCTCATTTGTTACATTGGGAGTATTTTCTTTAGACTGAATGTACTGTATATATTTGTAAAGTAAAATTAGAATGGGTTTTGTATGTGATTTTATACTCTGCTGTATATATATCAGGTTTATTTACACGTGATGTCAGTGTTTTCTTTTTAGCTCACCCTTTGAGGCCCCCATGGAAAATTGGGATTTATGTGTAGCCACGTTAAATAAAATCTTTCATCAATTTCAATGTTGTGTAACTCTCCAGAGACCAAAGTTTTGACATAATAACCCGGTGACAATGTAATTTAGGTATATCTTTGTAACATCTATGCCAAATTTAATATTAGTTCATTTTTGGTGTCAAAAACAATGTCACTGTTCCAAATTATGGGAAAACCCTTGATAACCGTGACTCTTTAGTGGTCATAATTTTGATGGAGGTCAAAGGGTCGCAAAATCCAAATTTTGCTTATTGCTCTAAAATAACAGTTTACTCAAATGATTATGAGCAAGTTAGAGACACGCCAGCTCTTGTTTTTTTAAATGAACTCTATTAGTGTGTTTGTTTGTCAGGCTCCGCGAAAACTCTATCTTCCAGTCCTGACTGACAAATTAGGATTCAGACTGACAGAAAATCCTGTATTTTTCTGTTAGACAAAGAGGAACTTTCACTGATTTTTATGCTCCCCGAAGGGTGAGCATATGTATAGTCGCCGCTTTGTCCGTCCTTCCGTCTGTCCAGGCCAACATCCAATGGTTTATGAGGTTCATTCCGTCCATAATTTTAGTTAAATAAAGAGGGAAAAAAAACACATAAAGATCAAAGGAAAAGCCCCGTAAACCCCAAATGTTGGAACGTCCGTCCGTTCGTCTGTCCGTCTGTCACACTTTTGTTCGGGCAATAACTTGAACAGTATCAAGAGATATCAATATGAAACTTCAAAGGTGAACAGACCTCATTGATTGGAAGTGCAGTGCACAAGAACCATAACTCTTGATTGCATATTTTTTTAGTTATTCCCCTTTGTAATTTTTTATACTTAATTCTTGTCCGGGCCATAATTTGAACAGTATTTGAGATATCAATTTGAAACTTCATAGGTGAATAGACCTCATTGAGAGGAAGTGCAGTGCTCAAGAACCATAACTCTTGATTGCATATTTTTTTAGTTATTCCCCTTTGTAATTATGCCCCTTATCGATAGATCGGGAGGCATATAGTGATTCACCTGTCCGTCCGTTCGTTCGTCCGTCCTGGTTAACCCAAATTGACCGTTTCTTCTAGCATTAATATGGCTTGCTACAAAGCTTTTATACTTGCATGGATGTTGTATATGAACACTCTCCACACACCTGTATCACCTAACCCCATTTTGACCTTCACCTTGACCTAATTTTGGACTTATTTATAGACAAGGCTTCCACAGGGGGCATAAGCGTTTATTGAACGCAGTCTTGTTTTTCATACTTAATTCTTGTCTGGGCCATAACTTGACCAGTATTAGAGATATCATTTTGAAACTTCATAGGTGAATAGACCTCATGGAGAGGAAGTGCGTGCACAAGAACCATAACTCTAGATTGCATATTTTTTAGTTATTCCCCTTTGTAATTTTTCATACTTAATTCTTGTCCGGGCCATAACTTGAACAGTATATGAGATATCAATTTGAAACTTCATAGGTGAATAGACCTCATTGAGGGGAAGTGCAGTGCAGTAGAAACCATAACTCTTGATTGTATATTTTTGGAGTAATGGCCCCTTGTATTTTTTTCATTAATTCTTGTCCGGGCCATAACTTGAACAGTATAAGAGATATCAATTTGAAACTTCATAGCTGAATAGATCTCATTAAGAGGATGTGCAGTGCCCGAGAACCATAACTCTTTATTCCTATTTTAGAGTTGCTTCCCTTTGTATTTTTTCATACTTAATTTTTGTCCGGGCCATTACTTGAACAGTATAAGAGATATCAATTTGAAACTTCATAGCTGAATAGATCTCATTGAGAGGATGTGCAGTGCCCAAGAACCATAACTCTTTATTCCTATTTTAGAGTTGCTCCCCTTTGTATTTTTTCATACTTAATTCTTGTCCAGGCCATAACTCAAACAGTTTTGGATATATCAATTTGAAAATTCATAGATTATTACAGTGCAGTGGCAAAGAATAATTACATATTTTTTTAGCATTTTTTCTGTGACAAACGCCCTACGGGGAGCATACCCCGTCTGTGACAGCTCTTGTTCCAATTTGGACTTACAAGTTTAAAAACATTTGGCGGAGTCTGGGTTGTAGAAACTGCTTTTTTTCCAGTATTGACTTTCACACAATTTTGATTTGGTGTTTGTTTCAAGATCTGTCAGGGAAAATCCTTATTTATTTGCAGGCTGAAGCGGCTAAGTTAGTACCAATGGGATTTACCACAGCTACAGAATTTCATCAGAAAAGATCTGAAATTATACAAGTAACAACAGGGTCAAAAGAATTGGATAAATTATTGCAAGGTACTGTACCAGGAATATTTTTTCTAGCGCAACTACTTAGGGAGGGATGTGACCTGACCCCCTTGTGTGTTACCACAAAATGTGAATTTCAACGTTTAATGGTTAACTTTAGGCATTCTAAGGACTTGAATAATAGATAACAAGACACAAAAAGCATGTTTACTTGTCCATGACTACAATGACTTTAAATGCTTATCTGTTAGAAAGTATCTGTCTATCTTCAAGGAGACATAATTCATGTAATTTGCCTGAACTGGTTAAAAACTGATCAAAATTTTTGCTCGACTTTGGAAGTTGTATTTTGTTTCCTTCTTTCTGTTTGCATGACCTCAATGTTTGTACATCATCAAAGCACTGAAGTCAGTGATTGCAGTAGGGTTTGACAGTAAAATTAACCTCCCTTTTAAGCATTCCCAAAAATTTATTTACCAAAAATCCAAATTTGGGTCGAACGCCGCAAATTTTCCCAATTTGTCTGAAGCCAGTGTCTTTCCAAATCAGGCCAAAAAAATTGCTTGCTTGTGATTTGAAGAACTTGTGTATTTTAAAACTTACCGTATAATAGAGTCTTTAATGAGCATGTCTGTTTTGTCTTATTTTTAGGGATATGAACTCAAATGTTAGTTTGTTTGACCTATTACTGATATTGAATAGTGAAATTGATACTAGGATGCTTAGAAAACATAATGATATTTGATTTCAGACTTGTATGTACACAGGGCTTTTTTCAAAAGTAGGGGATGGGGCCTTTTCTTTGAATTTTGGGATAGATAACTCAAAATGTTTGCCTAAGGGGAAGAACAAACTTGATGTAAATTTGATTTTAGGGGAAAACTGCATGATTTTAAAGAATTTTCCAGAGGGGAAGACGCCTGTAAATGGCTCCTGCTATAGAAGGTAAAAAAGCCCTGGTACATGATACTTCATCTGTAAGATAATTCAAATACATAAATAATTACATAAGCACCCATGGATTGCACGGAGGCCGAGTGATTAACCCTCCTGACTACCCATCCAGAGGTCTCTGGTTAGAACCTTGGTCGGGGCACTGGAAATTTCAGAAACGCTTATCAGTGTTCCCCACCCAACTAGAGATGAACTGATTGGAGCCTAGAGGGTAGTCTTGTATGTATCGGTGCTGTACATAGAGCATGTTAAAGAACTAAGGAGTCTATTGGAAAAGAACTTGGCCAGTGCACCAGTCCTGCACTCATTGTATCACACAATTGTCTATAAGCTCAAAGTACGAACATAAACAATGAACCAGTCTCACACGGAGTTTCTGTCTCTTCCCTCAGATGATCACACCCGACTGTCTGGGTCAAACAACGACAATGTGTTATAAACTTGAATCCCCGCTGAGTTGTCGCTAATTGATTATGTAACGAAAATATCACTAGTATGACATGTCAATTAGCACCAGTTTATTTGTTTGTGACAACTACATAAGACTCTTCATTAGGGGTGACTATTGAGTCCGATTTTGACTATTGCTATTGTTGATAGTACTATTGCGATACTATTGTATTGCTGGAGACTATTGCGATACTATTGCAATAGTTATTGCCAAGATTTGAAAACCTGAGATTAACTTGTAAATGCAAATTTGCACTGTGTAAGATATTAACTTTGTTGTACAACATACAAATATATTATTTGTGGAAAGGATTTAAATGAATTTGTCAGAAATAGATTCATAAAATTATGGCGATATTAGTCCATTGTGGCTGTTTTGATGCTTGTGGTTATTTACAATTAGTTTTTTTAACGAAAACGGACGTTGTTTTAAATCATAATAAACCTTATTCATAAAAAGGAAACTATCGTAACTATCGATAGTTGAGCTAACTATCGGCGATAGTTATTGGATAGAGACTTTTACTATCGGGACACTCGATATCGCAATGCATTGATATTTCGATGAATCGGCCCACCCCTACTCTTCATTAAAGGGACTGCCTCACGTATTGGTGTATTGCAAAAATAAAATTAAATTGTCAAATATTCATATAATTTTGGTATAGTTACCTGTATATGCCATAAACAACCACATTGACATAAAAAATAACTTGGGAAACATCAGCATTTTGTAGTAATTTAGCATCTTTACAGCCTAATTTCTATAGGGTATTAATACCCTATAGAATTAGCACAACTATCACTTAAATTGCCTGAATTTCGTTTCCATTCAACAAAAACGAATTGCGAAACGAACCGAATACCTCACAGATGTTTCGACTTTAGTTTGTTGAAGTTACAGTTTGATCATGTGTGAAAAACATAATTCACAAAGCATTTTGGAAGGAAACTCTGCGAATTTTTCAAAAGGAAAAATACCGAGTGCCGAATATCAAGAGTGATTTAAATTACTTACGGTTTATGCCATAAATATTTCATAAAGCAAACACCAGTGGCTTTCTATTACATAAATACTTGGTTAGGTAGGACAGATACTTCATATAAAAATTTTAGCCCGATATGTGAGGCAGCACCTTTAAAGTTAAAACTATTTTTACCACACCTTTATGACTAACATAGAAATGTATGAGCAACAAACTACCGAACATAGAAATGTTTGAGCAACAAACTACCGAACATAGAAATGTAGAATCAACAAACTACCGAACATAGAAATGTATGATGAACAAACTACCTAACATAGAAATGTATGAGCAACAAACTACCGAACATAGAAATGTTACTATGTATGATCAACAAACTACCGAACATAGAAATGTATGAGCAACAAACTACCGCAGTTTATTTTTTTCCAAGTCAGAAAAAAAGTTGAAACATGTGAAAAATATGGATATATGGGATTGTATTTAACATGGTCCTAAAATCCACAGAACATATAATATGGATATGATCAGGGATTGTATTTAACATGGTCCTAAAATCCACAAAATATACATTTCCTTATGGCTACCCAATACAGATGTTTACTACTGACACAATGTGGTGGAATCATTACACTTGACCATTTAACATATCAGTAGTGATAAATAAAAACCCATACAGACGGGAAAGTTTAACACCAGACATTCAGACTGACAAAGGCTGAAAACCTGTTGTACTAAAAATAAATCTGTCTGATCAAAACAATGATAAATAGACGGAATTGAAAAAGGTACCCAAATTGAAAAATGTACCCAATATTCGGACTGATTAAGATGAAAACTTGCGTTTTTTTTCAACAAACATGTCCATCGGACTGACATGCTGTCAAAAATCTTTTTATGTGATAATGATTGATTTACTTATTGTTAAGTGTTTTTAGCTCACCTGTCACAAAGTGACAGAGTGAGCTTTTGTGATCACACTTCGTCCGTCGTCCGTCCGTCAACAATTGGGTTGTGTCCTCTCTAGAGGTCACAATTTTGGCCTAATCTTTATGAAACTTGGTCACAATGATCATCTCAACAAAATCTAGGTCAAGTTCGATATTGGGTCATCTGAGGTCAAAAACTAGCTCACTAGGTCAAATTATAGAAAAACCTTGTGTAGTCACCAGAGGTTACAATTTCAACTTAATCTTTATGAAACTTTGTCACAATGATCATGTCAACAAAATCTAGGTCAAGTTCGATTTTGGGTCATCTGGGGTCAAAAACAAAGTCAATGTCAATTACAAAAATCACTATGTCAATTGATAATTTTCCTGAGGGTCGTGGGTTCAAACCCAACTGGAGCCATACTTTTTTTTTTTTTTTTTTAAGTGTTTAGGTATTGTTTTGTCTTTATAACATGTATTTGTACAGTTATATGGAGGAAAATATTTTGTTTAAATTATAGGTCAAATCATAGAAAAACCTTGTATAGTCACCAGAGGTTACAATTTCAACTTAATCTTTATGGAACTTTGTCACAATCATCATGTCAACAAAATCTAGGCCAAATTCGATTTTGGGTCATCTGGGGTCAAAAACAAGGTCACATGGTCAAATCATTAAAAAATTTGCAATAGAGGCTGAATTTCCTTAAATTTTATTCAGAAAATGTGTAGGGTCACCATAGGGGTGTGCATGCACTAGTACGACAGGTGAGCGACCTAGGGCCCTTTGGGCCCTCTTGTTATGAGTAAAATCTCCATCTGAGAGAAAAATAATCCATAGATTTGCTTCCATTACTGATTGCAGTTTTGATGTTTTCTAGGTGGGATTGAAACTGGTTCAATCACAGAGATATTTGGTGAATTCAGGACTGGTAAAACACAACTTTGTCATACACTAGCTGTTACATGTCAGGTAAGCTGCTTTAACTATCTAGACATTACTAATTGTATGTTTAGTGGTTGGTCGGGCGTTAAGTTTGTCTGTCATTCATTTCCACTTACTCACTGTAGTACCTTGTAGTCTTCCGAGTTAACTTGGTAAATATTTCACTCTGTTCTGTTAACAGACTGTACAGTAGGTAACAGGCTCAACTGACTTTGATTGGTTCCCATGGTCAGGGAAAAACAATTTTTTCAAGGTCAGGGAATTTTGGAATTAGTCAGGGAAATCACGAAATTTACCCAAAATCAGGGAAAAGTCAGGGAATTTTTCATTGAAGCTGTCGATAAGTGTCATTTCCTATGAAGTAAAACCTAAGACTGAAAATAAATCCTCACTCACTATGCTCGCTTGGAATCATTCTACATTATAATTACTTTATGTCAATCAACAGTCTTAAAATCTGTTACCTTAAACTTTTTTGTTCCATATAAAGCAAATTTATATCCTAATTTTCTCTATTTTATTGCCATATTTTGCTTGAACAAAAAGATGCTGTGTCACCCGATTGCTCTAAAAAGTCAGGGAAAACTGCTCTGTGGTCAGGGAAAAGTCAGGGAATTTTGTCTTGGAAAGTTTGTGGGAACCCTGAAATTTTTACGGTATTCAAACTGACAAAAAATCCTATACATGTAGTTCACTATTAGATAAAGAGGACCATTTACTCATTTTACTTATGCGGACTGACAATTTAAAAAAACATTTTGGGAAGTCTGGTCAAACAAATATGTAATCAGACTTCAGTTTATCAGCCTATGTCCAATTTTTGTCATCAACATTAAACCAGAAGTTAACAGTTTGGATCTATGGTTTATAAAAGATGGTGACTTTGACCTTGAACCTACCATCGTCAAAATCAATATGGGTCATCTACTTAACACATTTAACTATCATAGCACAAAGTTTGAAGATCCATAGCCAAATCATTCTTTAGTCTTTGATGCGATATAATTTGGTCTACCAAGTAACTTACATTTAGTTTAAACATATTTAATTTGCATTCAAATAATAACAGTCATAGTACAATTTGCACTACACAGGGGTCGAATTTAGCACTTGCTAACTTGCAAAATGCAAGTAGATTTCCCAAAATGCAAGTGGATAAAATCATCACTTGCTATTTTTTGCAAGTATAACTACAAATAATTTCCGAGGTCTCGGGCGCATAAAGATGCCAACAAACTTCTGCTAGAAGAGGTCACAAATGACTCCAACAAATTTACAACTTGCTGAAATCCTGTAGTCTGATAGATGTATAACAGGTTCACAAACAATATGATTATAGCTCTAACTATGTTACCTAGGTATAATACAGGTGGATATTGTAACGTTTTTAATTGAATGGCTAAATTTGCAAGTAGATTTTCTGATTTAGCAAGTAAGAAAAAAAGCTACTTGCTAAAATTTGCAAGTGACCAAAAAGTTAAATTCGAGCCCTGACTACACAAATATTGTGAAACAATGTAAAATGATGTAACAGAAAGCCAAAGACTTACAGAGGTCTTCTCCTTTGCTTACTACACTAAAACAACATAACTGACATAATCATGTAAAGAATTGTAACTAGCTTCTTTGAAGGGGTACGTAATATTTGTTAAGGGTAAGCATGTCCTTAAGCAAATAGTGGCCTTGATAGCCTAATCAATGGTAGAGCATCATGTTAAACCCCAGACAGTCAGTCTCAAATGTTTTTTATGTGTAATATTTTTTTTAAAGACAAAGTTCTCACACCAATTAGTATTATTGAATGTTTAATTAGTTCCCAGTTCGAACAGTTTTTTCAATACATTGACTCGGTACAAGTGTGTCTTAATTCACTTTCCAAATTTGGGGAACTTTGTTTATTAATCCAGTGCTGAGAACAGTCCTTTATTGCACTTAAAATTGAGAAATAAATTTCCCGAGGTGTATGCAAATTGATTGTAGTGAATTGATGATTTTCTCCATTTTAAGTCACATGAGCAAGCGTAGATATTAGGATGTCGTTTTTGTCTGGACTTTAATATGTTAATTTGGAGAGTGAATTAAGATTGTCAGTGGTAAGCATGTATGGAGTCAGTATCATTAGTATGTTGTCTATCGTGATGTTGTCTGTTCACATTAAGGTCACGGACACTTTGTTCTGTTCTGTTCTGTTCTTGAGGTACAGATAAGTCCAATCTTCATGAAATTTTGTTTTAAACATTTAAAATACATAAGATGGTAATATACTGTATCTCTACACCACTTCTCACAAACATCATCAGCTGAGTACCATTCCTTCTACATTTCACACATCATTTTGTCAGCGCTCTCCAGATGGAAGGGCACTAGGGTTGATCAGGTACTGCTTGTTGTGATCGCTGCGAAGCTGATTAACCATTAATATCATGATGCTCTCACTGCAGCTGTACCAAAGACCTGAACTGCATTGTGTCCTGTTTCTTCCTTTGATACCAAGGTCTTCAACCATATTCCACGCACAAAATTGCTTACATGTTATGTTTTTTTGGGGGGCCATGGAAATTATTTTGACACTATAAAACTCTAGGTAAAATGTGATAGCAATTGTTGTACCAAATACCGTTGTTGTACCAAATACCGGTTAAGACATGCTACAGGTTCAATTCATTGGAAGGTTTTATCATGTCTGGGATTCCCTGTTCTTCCTATAATTTGGGAAAAATTCTGTGAAAATCCTTGATAATCCGTTTTCATTATGTTTGACTTTCGAATAGTACTGATGTGGTTTATAAAATTTCTGCAATTTATGGCTAGCATGTGGTCAAGTCAGGTTTAGAAATTTTTATGATAAAGCTTGTTTGTAAAAACTGCTACTTATGCGTGAACAACGTATACGTGAGAAATGCTCAACTTAAAAACAATGGTTGAAAGCGATCTGTGTGGTCGCAACTTGAACGTCTGTACTAATAAAACCTGTGAAAATACAGGTGAATCAATGATTTCTTACATCGAGGTATGAACATCACTTATCGCTGGTTGAATACAAAGGGCTAGGGGAGTAACCTGTGTGACTGAAAATGGACCTGTCTGACCAAAGTGGAGATAAATAAACACGAAGGTGCGCCCATGACTGTCGAATAAGAGACATGATAATGTCTGTCAGACTGACATTGTTACGGACATAAAAATGGGGGAAACTAATACTAGTAAGTGTAGACTTCAATTGGAGTCCCTCAGACATTACTGAAATAACATATCTCGAGTATAACTATAGAACGTCCCATTATTTGAATGCTTTTGGTCAGTTATTACTTATTAGTGTAATGTGAACTACTTTCACAGAGTTAAAAATAAGATAAAGAATGGATATAAGACATAAATTATTATGCTATGCTCATCTTGCACCATGATATTGTTCTGTTCAAATTGTCATATTGATTAGACATTAATTGATTTTCTAAGCTTAGTGGCCTATTCTTGTACTGTGGCTTGTTCTTGTACTGTGGCCTATTCTTGTACTGTGGCCTATTCTTGTACTGTGGCTTGTTCTTGTACTGTGGCTTGTTCTTGTACTGTGGCTTGTTCTTGTACTGTGGCCTATTCTTGTACTGTGGCTTGTTCTTGTACTGTGGCTTGTTCTTGTACTGTGGCCTATTCTTGTACTGTGGCTTGTTCTTGTACTGTGGCCTATTCTTGTACTGTGGCTTGTTCTTGTACTGTGGCCTATTCTTGTACTGTGGCTTGTTCTTATACTGTGGCATATTCTTGTACTGTGGCTTGTTCTTGTACTGTGGCTTGTTCTTGTACTGTGGCCTATTCTTGTACTGTGGCTTGTTCTTGTACTGTGGCTTGTTCTTGTACTGTGGCCTATTCTTGTACTGTGGCCTATTCTTGTACTGTGGCCTATTCTTGTACTGTGGCTTGTTCTTGTACTGTGGCTTGTTCTTGTACTGTGGCTTGTTCTTGTACTGGCTATACTGGAGACAAAAATCAGCTCAATCACTAAATTTTCTTAATACGTCTGTGGTATCATCGGCGATGGTAATACACGTGTGGTATCATCGGCAATGGTAATACACCTGTGGTATCATCGGCAATGGTAATACACCTGTGGTATCATCAGCAATGGTAATACATCTGTGGTATCATCGGCAATGGTAATACATCTGTAATGGTAATACACCTGTGGTATCATCAGCAATGATAATACACCTGTGGTATCATCGGCAATGGTAATACATCTGTGGTATCATCGGCAATGGTAATACACATGTGGTATCATCGGCAATGGTAATACACATGTGGTATCATCGGCGATGGTAATACACCTGTGGTATCATCAGCAATGATAATACACCTGTGGTATCATCGGCAATGGTAATACACCTGTGGTATCATCGGCGATGGTAATACACCTGTGGTATCATAGGCAATGGTAATACGTCTGTGGTATCATCGGCAATGGTAATACACATGTGGTATCATCGGCAATGGTAATACACATGTGGTATCATCGGCGATGGTAATACACCTGTGGTATCATAGGCAATGGTAATACGTCTGTGGTATCATCAGCAATGGTAATACACCTGTGGTATCATCGGCAATGGTAATACACCTGTGGTATCATCGGCAATGGTAATTCGTCTGTGGTATCATCAGCAATGGTAATACGTCTGTGGTATCATCGGCAATGGTAATACACCTGTGGTATCATCGGTTACAATGGTACAGACTTGTTTAGTTTAGTATCCCTCTTTACTTTACTTTTGGCTGCTAGTAGGGGAGAGCATGCATCTTGTTAGTATTAAGTTTATGTACAAATTTGTATTTCAGTTACCTATAGACATGGGTGGAGGAGAGGGTAAATGTTTGTATGTGGATACAGAAGGTACATTTCGACCTGAGAGATTGTTGGCTGTATCAGAGAGGTAAATAGTATTCTATCTTATTATGCCTCACCCCTGTCCAGGATGTGTGTAGCTATTTTGTTATGCAGTCTGTACAATCTGAAGACTTATTATAATCAGATCCTGGCATTAGCTTCTATTACTTAACACTTAAGAAGATCTGACCATACTCTCTAACTACTGACCCCTCTTGTAGGCCTCGTGTTTATTATCTTTTATTTGAAATACTGATCTTTAAATGCTTCCATAAAAGACACAAGTTTACAAGTTTCTGTATTATTTAGATGATTATATTATCTGTTTAAGCATAATATGTGCAAATAAAACTTTATTTAAACGAATTTAACTAATGGTTAAAAACGCAAGATATACAAAAACCATGGCTTCTACTGATGTAACTATACTATAAATCTTATGTCGTATGTTCCCAATGATCAAAATGACACAGTGTGAGCTCTTGTGGGAAACTTTGCCGCATGATACAGTGTCATTGATGTGATATTTTGAGTACCTTGTTGACCATAAAACAATCTTGCTGTATCGATTCATTTATTGAGAATTACATAGGAGATATTATCCACTGTTAAAGATGATCAGTCAGTATACTCACACAAACTTTATATTAAGATGTCAGGGGAAAAACCTTGCAAAAAATTGCATTTTTTATGGTCAAGGAATATGTAATTTGAATATTTGGCCCTCTCAGGCTCTGGATCAAGGAAACAGTTTCTTCTTCCTTATACGGGACAGGAATCCCATCAACTGGAGTGTAATACAAGTTTATTTGAGGAAAAGAAAAAGGGCTTAAGTGGCAGTTGATCAAGCTGGTTGAACAAATCTTTGTTATTTAGTATACAGTACTACAGAGGTTGTACTGTATTGTTGATATGTTGGTTGTTCTACTGAGGTTATACTGTATTGTTGATATGTTGGTTGTTCTACTGAGGTTATACTGTATTGTTGATATGTTGGTTGTTCTACAGAGGTTATACTGTATTGTTGATATGTTGGTTGTTCTACTGAGGTTATACTGTATTGTTGATATGTTGGTTGTTCTACTGAGGTTATACTGTATTGTTGATATGTTGGTTGTTCTACAGAGGTTATACTGTATTGTTGATATGTTGGTTGTTCTACTGAGGTTATACTGTATTGTTGATATGTTGGTTGTTCTACAGAGGTTGTACTGTATTGATGATATGTTGGTTGTTCTACAGAGGTTGTACTGTATTGTTGATATGTTGGTTGTTCTACAGAGGTTGTACTGTATTGTTGATATGTTGGTTGTTCTACAGAGGTTGTACTGTATTGATGATATGTTGGTTGTTCTACAGAGGTTGTACTGTATTGATGATATGTTGGTTGTTCTACAGAGGTTGTACTGTATTGTTGATATGTTGTTTAGTCTGTTATAGTGAAATATAATAAATGAATTATATCTGTTAATTGACTTCTAGTCGATAGATTTGGTCGGGGAAATTAGGAATTTGATCAGAGAATCTGTGATGCATGGGAACCCTGTCATGTTACTATGTAATGGGGAGTTACTGTGTATAATATGTTGCTTGATCTTAGACTCTAGTTGTCTTTCTTGGTGTAGAAGATTATGATACAACTACAACATATAGTGAAACCCCACACAGCCGGTATATCCATGTTACCGGTGTAGGCCTATATCTCACCAAATGATTGATTTGTTGTATTGTAGGTATGGTTTGTCAGGAAGTGATGTGTTAGATAATGTGGCCTATGCTAGAGCATACAACAGTGATCATCAGTCACAACTTCTCATACAAGCTGCAGCTATGATGGCAGAATCTAGGTACCTGTTTTACTTATTGCATGTTGTCTCATAATTATGCCCCCCATCTTTGATGAGGGGGTATATTGCTTTGCACATGTCGGTCAGTCGATCGGTTGGTCAGTAGACCAAATGGTATTCATTTAAATACTCAAGAATGATTTGCCCTTGGATCTTCAAACTTTACATGGAGGTTGGTCATCAACAGTAGATGACCCCTATTGATTTTGAGGTCAGTAGGTCAAGGTCATTGTGACCTTTACCATTTCTGTCTATTGGGCTGCCATGGGGGCATACATGTTTTATCCCCACTGACAGTATTTCAATCATATGGAGACTACCAAGACATGTGAAGTGAAATAAAAAACATTGATTACTAGTATAAAGTTTTCAGACTTGAACATTGTTTAAAAAATTCATTAGCTCGTAGTTAGTGCCAGGAAATATGTCCCTCAGCAAAACTTTGGACTCAGTAAAGAGTAATTGCCATTTGACAACTTCATATTGAGGACATGAACCCAGCCAATGTCACAGACAAACCGTTATCTGCCCCATTACAGTACAAAACTTGAATGGCTCGGATGGGAAACAAGTGCTATATCGACCAGGGGTCCTACTATTCCAGATTTGCTGCACTAGATTTTAAGAAAGAAGGAACTTTTCTGCAGAAAATAACAGTTATTTGAAGAAAAGATTCTGGTCATTTGAAATTTGATATGTTGAATTTTGGCAATAGACCAATGTTTGAAACAAAGTTTTGGTGTAGGGCTGTGTGTTAATCATTAAATGCACTCAGACTTGCGTAAAACATCCAGGAGTGGGCATTATGCCTCAGTAGAACCCCTGATTCACTGTTCCAACCAGACATGATTGGTAAGTCAAGCACCCCAGGACCATGATTCAGGGTGGAGAATACACTGGGCAACGAAAATACAGTTAGGCAAAGTCAAGAGTTATTAGCCAGAATATAGTTAGGCAAAGTCAAGAGTTATTAGCCAGAATATAGTTAGGCAAAGTCAAGAGTTATTAGCCAGAATATAGTTAGGCAAAGTCAAGAGTTATTAGCCAAAACTCACCTCAATTTACTTGATAATATTACATAATGTATTATGTGTATATGGTAATTGGAAACCATACTGTATATGAAACCATACTGTATATTAACCCAATGTTTAATCGTTTTTCAAATCTTCAGATATGCATTGTTGATAGTAGATAGTGCAACAGCTTTATACAGAACTGACTACTCAGGCCGAGGTGAGCTATCGGCCAGACAGATGCATCTTGCTAGATTTTTAAGGATGTTGTTGCGACTTGCTGATGAGGTATGTAAGACTTTTTAAAACAGGGTAATTTCTCCGGAATGATGAGTTAAATGTGATTGGGAAAATCAGCATTTGGAAAGACGTCAGTTTACATTTATGTTTACATTAAGTTATTACCCCTTGAGAGGGTAGAACACTTGATTTGGAGACTAATATGTCCTAACCTCCTGGTCCTGCTGACCCCATTCATTTGCATGGTACTTCTGGTCCCATTCATTTGCAAGTAGACTCATTAGGTTAAGTGACCATGTACAGTTTTAATAATGGGGGAGACATATGGATTTTGTGCAAGGTGTCTGTCTGGATGGATGTTACAAAGATTGACTGCGCTTGTTTGCCTAATAACCATTCGGCAGATTTCAATGAAACTTCACATACTTGCTTGCTATCAAGCCTATTTGTGCATACTGTCATGAGTTTTTTGTCAGAGTTTTGGCCCTTTGTGGAGACATACGTTTTTGTATCCAAAACCCTTCTAGTATATTCTTATTACAAACATTTATCGCAATTACTACAAACATTTATGGCAATTAATTGTCTTCTCAATTGTTGATTGTGCTACCAAGCCTAGCTGTAGCTATAACACTTGGCAAACCTCATCCCTGGTTAAGATCCAATCCCTCAGGTGAAATATCTTTACCCTACATAGAAGTTCATGATGGATTCTTATGATCCTCTGCCACTTCGGTTTGCTGTGTTTAAACCAATTAACCCCTAGATAGGAAGCACATAGGGCTAGTTAGGAAATACTTACAGCCTATATTGGAGTCATGCTTTAGTACCATCTATCCAAAGTTTTTATCAACAATTTCGGTATATAAATTAAGTAATGTGTGCATTGGTTATAATTGCTGAGACCATTCTATCATATCGGTTGGTATGAAAATTGTTATATTTTTACGTTAAAAAATGAACTAATGAAGTTAAATGCGGTGCAATAGTTATTATGGTTATTTTAACATTAATGTTAAAATGATCTTGAAAATCTACTTGGCCTTGCTAAGATGTTCTTGTGTGTTGTTGATTGTAGTTTGGTGTTGCTGTAGTGATCACAAACCAAGTGGTAGCACAGGTTGATGGTGCCGCCATGTTTTCTGCTGATCCTAAGAAGCCTATTGGTGGCAACATCATTGCACATGCATCCACGACAAGGTATTCTATTGGGTTTTAATGCTGTTGTTTTAAATATTCATAATGTTAGCAGCTGTCCTACGATTCCGGAATTATCTGGAAATCTGGATTTGCTGCACTAGAAAGTGCCAGTATGAACCTTTCTGCAGAAAATGAAAGTTATTTGGTGAAAAACTTCAAAGAATTGACAAAGTCATGGTCATTTGAAATTTCATCGGCTGAATTTTAACAATACGAGGCATGATCGAGAATTACGTGGACTTTTTCTCTAAGAAGGTCTGATCGATAAGAACGTTACACAAAAGCAGCTTTTATCTTTTACTGACATAAATCGCAACCCATATTTAAAACAATTCTTTGCATCAACACTCAACAGTTATACGCTACTGTAGCAACACATAAATGCGTCCGCGGATTATCACAGATTTTTTCAGTAAAACATGTTACATTATTGCTGATTATTACTGTGTTTCTTCATTTAAAAATTCAGAAATATCATGGCATCATGTTGTCTATATTGTATCAACAACTGGGTGAAATTTCAACGTTCAATTCGGTATATTCGTCATGTTATGAACATATGTGTTTCTATTGTCACATCATAATTAACGTAAAAAATGTCATAATATGTGATTTACAGTTGCATAACCATGCAATTCTGTGTACAGCTAGTTTCATCTCTTGAAATAGACTGTATTTATATCAAAATCGATTGGATTTATTATTAGCATCTATTTATTGTGATCCACCAGGCCTCAACAAATATTTTTAAAAGCACTCGTCCTGCAATATAGACAAAGAAGAAACCCCAAAATCTTACTTGTCCTGCTATATAAATAAGGAAGGAGGATATTGTGCAGGACGAGTGGATTCGTTGAGGCCTGTCCCCTATCTTGAGACATTTTGCAACAAGGTATAGTTATCAGGGTTATCAATTTTCCTGATTTATCCGGAATTCCAGATTTATCATTGATAGAGCAATGGCTTCTGACCAAAATAAAAGTTATTTGATGAAAATATCTCGAGAAAATGACAAAGTTATGGTAAATTTAATCTGCTCTGAAGGATTTTCTTTAATACAAACTGAGTTGATTAAGGAAACAATGTCATTGAAGGCCTCTTGTTTGGCAAAAATGGTCGGCCGCATATGATTTTCCTGATTTTTGGTTTGGCCTTGTTGACACCCCTGACTTAAGCATTATCAACATTATCTTTTGGCAAATACGAGGCCCGTCCAAGCAGTCAACAGTATACTAACGTTTTGGATATAATCAGCATACAGTGAATATCGCATTTATACACACACTCTATGTAGTTTGCAGGGGCCTCACGGAAACTGTGCTTATAATGGGGTTTTACTACTGATTGATTTATGGTAGATAATTTATGGCCGTCTTGTTTCCATATTTTAGTTCCTTACAAGTTTTTGACCGGAGGGGACTATAGATTTGCCCTCCATCCATCCGTCAGTTAGTCCATCAAAAAATCTGGATCCTGACATAACTGAAACAGTTCAAAAGCTAGGTTTATGAAACTTGGTATGTCAATAGAGGGCAATAAGGGGATTATGCACTTCTAAACATATTTTGATTCCGCCAATAATTGTGGTTGCTATGGCATCAGAAACATTGAAAATGGCTTCAAACCGGTAGGGGACTTCAGTATTGCTTGCAATTCTTAATTACTTGTTCATCTTTCTATATAGATTATACCTTAGAAAAGGACGAGGAGAAACAAGAATATGTAAGATATATGACTCACCATGTTTACCCGAGGCTGAAGCCATGTTTGCTATAAATGCTGACGGCATTGGTGATGCGAAAGACTGAAGATAGTATAAGTGGATTGTAGTTGGATTCTTCCAAGGATATGGTGATGTTTTACGCTCACTGCTCTGTCAGTATTACCTACAGTGTTACAGTTTGGCGAAAATATTATGGAGATTGCAAGACTGAATGTGTAACATGTATGTCTATGGCCACTTGAAAGCATGGTTTTAAAGCATTTCTTCAGCCAGGTGTGTGTTGGCTCCACAAGTAAAGGACGTATGACTGAGGAAATTAATTTGTATATTATATCACTCAGGTATGCATATTTATGCACAGGAAACTCAAGATTTTATCATTCATGGGCTTATTGTGAAGTTTATATAAACGCTCATATTGATTCATGAAGAAATGTTGAGTTTATATAAACGCTCATATTGATTCATGAAGAAATGTTGAGTTTATATAAACGCTTATATTAATTCATGAAGAAATGTTGAGTTTATATAAACGCTTATATTAATTCATGAAGAAATGTTGAGTTTATATAAACGCTTATATTAATTAATGAAGAAATGTTGAGTTTATATAAACGCTTATATTAATTCATGAAGAAATGTTGAGTTTATATAAACGCTTATATTAATTCATGAAGAAATGTTGAGTTTATATAAACGCTTATATTAATTCATGAAGAAATGTTGAGTTTATATAAACGCTTATATTAATTCATGAAGAAATGTTGAGTTTATATAAACGCTTATATTAATTCATGAAGAAATGTTGAGTTTATATATACGCTTATATTAATTCATGAAGAAATGATGAGTTTATATAATTCATGAAGAAGTGTTGAGTTTATATAAACGCTTATATTAATTCATGAAGAAGTGTTGAGTTTATATAAACGCTTATATTAATTCATGAAGAAGTGTTGAGTTTATATAAACGCTTATATTAATTCATGAAGAAGTGTTGAGTTTATATAAACGCTTATATTAATTCATGAAGAAGTGTTGAGTTTATATAAACGCTTATATTAATTCATGAAGAAGTGTTGAGTTTATATAAACGCTTATATTAATTCATGAAGAAGTGTTGAGTTTATATAAACGCTTATATTAATTCATGAAGAAGTGTTGAGTTTATATAAACGCTTATATTTATGGTGTAAAACCAACTATAAAGGCTTAAACAGACAGCCATAATTTCAAAGCTAAACTAACAAACTACATTTGCACTACCTATTCAGACAATAGTTGTAATCTTCTGTGTACACATAAACCGCTACATCACTGTCACCAGATCCTAACTGGAGTATACAGGTTCTCATACATATGTGTTTTGCACCACTATTATAATGTCTGCATCAGTCATCCAGATCCAATTTCTGGAGGTAGCAGTGTTCAAGTTTAGAATGATAGATAAGAAAATGAATAAAACTATTTTTGAGACCTATTTATTTAACCAGATTAAAGGAATTTCTGGGATATGGGTGTCCTGATTATATGGGTTTCAATGCATAGTCTGCCTTTGAATTGTAATTTCATAAGAAAATGAATAAACATATTTTTGAGACCAATACATCTATCCAGATTAAAAGGAATTTCTAGGATAAAGGGGTCTTAATTATATGGGGTCTTCTAGATGGTCCAAACAGGATTGTGTGAAACACTGGAAATTATAACCCACTTTAGGGGATTCATCATTAAGTCTGACCATAATAATTGTTTGGTTTGGAGTTAACCTATCTACTCATGAAAAGCCCTACTTATCTACCTTAACCCATTGAACAATTTCTGGGTGGGGTAACTCCAAAGCAAAAACTTTTTAAAAATATCTCCTGAACCTATGAAAGTACTGAACCAATCCCTACAGGAATGATCCGTGGGTGATCCTCTCTAAAGTTGTGCATGTATAAAGTATTAAACTGCTCAGATTCACTGCATATCATGTAGGTCACAAAAGCCAAGGCAACTTAATTCATTCAAAATCATTAATGCTGATTGTCTCCAGTGAGAGATATAGGGCCACCTTGACTCATTTGACCCTTACAAATGTATGTGTTATATTGTTTATTGCATGTCACTGGCATTGTAAAATCTGAGAAATGGCTTGACAGGTTCTGAGTTTCCACATATCAAGGGCTCAGTGCAAAATAGTTGTAGCTACATATGATTTTAGAAGGAGTTACAACTGTTTTGCACTAAGCCCTCGTTATGTAGATCAAAACATATACAGTATATCAATTATTTGAATTGCTTTATTCAGTGATTATTTCTGCACAGCTAGTGATAATTATATTGCTTTCCCAGGAATAACAATTTAATTGAATTGATGTCTTTTTAAGACCTTTGGTGCTATTTTCTCTGATACTCGATTTTTTGGTTTACAGTTCTTATTTTGAATTATCTCCCTTTGTATAGGTTTCGTATATGTGTGATATCATAAATGAATTTCTTTTTTCTTTTATTGATCAACAGCTTGTTCTTTTCCCCTTAAAATAACATGTACATACTTGTATTGTATTATACCTTGTGTTTTTTATTGTGTTTAAAATAATTTAATTTTTCGACAAGTTTTCAGCCTGATACAGAAGTTAATTCACATTATTTCATCTGGCATTATGTTCATGTTTGTATTACCATGTATTCAGAAATGATAGTGAAACAAAGTTATTCAAAATCATTGTTATAATTGCAGTATTTCATCCAATATAAAAAAGTATATTAAACAGTATTAAAAAAGATCAGTTATTTTAAAAATATCCTGTTTGTATATCATTACCTGAAGAATCCTTCTGGGCGAAACGTTGTAAAAATGAATATACTTTAAATGTAATTTGTGTTAAAACTCTCTGAACCAAATCACATCCTAATGTATCAATCTGATTAAGCAAATGAAACAACAACTTTATAGCAGCAACATTATTGGTTAAAAACTTTATTTTTGATTATAAAATAACAGAAAACAAAAAGTGATGTCTTTGAAAATAACTCCTTCTGACATAACATTTTGAAACAAAAATAATTACAATACTTATTTTGTGACACAAACCATATAATAATTAAATACAATAGAAATCCGTTTGTACATGTGACGTGATTTGGCTAAGAATACAAGTAGAAATCTGTCAACAAAAAGTTAAAAAGAACGTAGGTATTCTATTGTTTGACCGATTTTAATGAGATATCCTCAACACTCGAGCTGAGGAGAGTATTATCCTCGCCTGTTCATATTTAACTAACTAATGTTACAGTTTTTGTCCAATACCAGCTCAAAGACAAATGCCTTGATGGCAGTTGAGAGTTGGCTTCAGGCAAAAACTGTTGACTTTTGCACAAAAATATTAAGTGCCATGTATAGTACTCATTCTCGGCTTTAGCGTCGAAGATTTCTACTTTCGTTCTTAGCCAAAAATTACGTGACATACCATATGGTATGTCCACACTGGAAATGATCAAATAAAAATTTGTTCTATTGCTTTTAGAATACATGTCTATTTCTGAGGCTAGTTGGTTTTTGTAAGCAACTGTATACATACATGTGCAGATTTGTTTGTGTGTAGATTTGTTATTTTGCTAGTATTTAATTGTTGTATTATTTGATGATATATGTATTGGCATGTATTACATGATAGAACGTCTCACTATGTTATGTAATGAAATGTGTTTCTGGTCTGCCTTCTATCTGTTGTATATAATTCTACTGTTAATGCTTATAAATTATGAAATACTAAACTCCTAGTTGTGATTTTTAGCTCATCTGATTTTTGAAAAAAAGATCAGTTATTTTCCATCACTTGATTAGGGCGACATTGCTTGGTAAGTTGTATGTTAAGGAAAACTTTTGTCTGTAACTGTCAATGCTATTGCTTTGAAACTTGCAACACTTGTTCATCATCAATACCTTGCTCTGTACAAAGCAAGACACATAATAATTCCATTCGGCTGTCTTTGCAAGAATTATGGCCTGTTTTGGACTTAGAAAATGAGATTTGGTGGTTAAGTTTTGGGTTTAGGTTAATTTAGATAATATGACAGTATTTTCTTTTACTGAGAAACCACTTAGGATAATCATGAGCATCTGCACGTGCTAGGCGATGCTCTTGTTAGTTCACCAGAGCATTTTGTGCTATAGATGAGCGAACGGATCACCCTATGTCTGATAGTGAATCTTATTCAACAATTTGACAGTAAACATACTAGAGGTCACAGTTTTCACTTGATCTTATTGAAACTATGGGTCAAAATCGCTACTCACGAGGCCTTATCAGAAAAATGCCCTGTTTACACCTCTAGAGATCACAATTTCTACTGAATCTTTAAGACCTGGTCACAATGATTGTCACTGTAAATTCTAGGTCAAGTTAGCCACTTGGTCACATGGTTTCTACTAGAAAAAGTATTGCGATGTTCTCGACTTGCCACTCAACTATTTCCAGGACCAAAATTAAGCTAATACTGGATGAATTTGAATTGAAATACCTAGGGGCAAAACTACATATGTTGACAGTAAGTTAAAAGATCTTCATCATTTCAAGGGTCAACTCTGCTAAAGACAAGAATTGGAGCATTAAATCCACACCATACATTCCTATTTTGTTAGTTTGTTTACAACTAATTTCTATAATTATGACTGCAATGCAATGTCATCATGGATAAATGCAATGTCACAATGGACAAATGCAATGTCACCATGGACAAATGCAATGTCACCATGGACAAATACAATGTCATCATGGACAAATGGAATGTCATCATGGTCAATTTTATGTCATCATCGACAAATGCAATGTCATCATCGACAAATGCAATGCCACAATGGACAAATGCAATGTCACAATGGGCAAATGCAATGTCATGGATAAATGCAATGTCACCATGGACAAATATAATGTTATCATGGACAAATGTAATGTCATCCTGGACAAATGTAATGTCATCATGGGCAAATGTAATGTCATCATGGGCAAATGTAATGTCATCATGGGCAAATGTAATGTCATCATGGGCAAATGTAATGTCATCATGGGCAAATGGATCAATGTCATCATGGACAAACATAGTCAGTGTTCTTGTCTTAATTTCTTAGTCTCATTTTCAAAAGAAATTCTGTCCAAATATACTGGATGATTATAATAGCTTTTCATATGATCATACTGATAAGTTTAAATACGTTTATAACATATGTCATTTTAAACACAGTAGGTCTACACAGGTATAATGGCTTATCTGTCAATGTTTGCCCCCCAACAGAACATAGAATCTATGGCTTAGTTAATGAAATGCATGTTCTAAAAATATGTGAAATCGGTCTATAGGATAGTCGACATCTAAGACAACTGATAGTTTCATTTAGTCTAGCATGTAGCAGGGGTGTCAACTTTCCTGATTTATCCGGAATTCTGGATTATCATTCCTGGTAGAGCAATGGCGTCTGACCAAAATAAAACTTATTTGATAAAAATATCTCAAGAAATGGCAAAGTTATGGTAAATTTAATCTGCTTTGAAGTATTTTCTTTAATACAAACTGAGTTAATTATGGAAACAATGTCGTGCCTCTTGTTAGGCAAAAATGGTCGGCCGCATAAGATTTTCCTGATTTTTAATTTGGCCCTGTTGACACCCCTGATTTCTAGACATTTAAGTGTGAAAATTTCTTGGTTAATTATGTAAAGGGAAGTTTGAAGTTTAATTTTAGCGAGGGCGGACAGCTGAGTTACTAAGGAAACCATTACAAAATGTCCCACAATTTTAGGACACAACCCGTCTTAAGCTGACCATTCTAACTAGTAGTTACAAACACATATAATAATAACGACTTTATTTATAGTGGATGCCATATTTGGTTCTAGACCAATTTTCAATATGGTCCACACAATATCAATTTCAATGCACAAGTACTATCAGATTCAACACATAGTTCAGTATTTTGCAAACAGTTTGAGCGTCATAAGTGCTATACGGAGTCCGAATTCTGTCGAAAACGCTTGTCGGCGATACAGTGTTATTGGCAACTACACTGGTTTGTTACGTGTTATAATGTACCGAATCCTTTAAGTTATATTTTGTATGATGTAAAATGGGTGTACCCTAATAAGTATCAGACGTTACTTGGTAGAATCTGTCATTTTTTGTCCTGATCCCTGGGTGAGACTATGTCGGCGATGTTGGTAACATATACGTTACGCTGCGACTATGTCAAAATATTCGATGGATAAAAAGTATTTTTATCATTTATTGTCATCTTGGGCACGCACGTTTAATTAACATGCGTGTCTTGGGTAAGAATTTTACAAAGAAAGCAGTATATTTCTAAGCATTGAAGATTTGAACATTGATGTTACGTGTGTTTTTGTGAAATTACTTAATAAGCACACGTAGCTAGTGTGCAAATAAATGATTTTTATATGCAATATCATCGAAGGATAGAAACTATGTAGAAATAAACATATCAATACCATATTGTCATCAATTTGATTGCAAGTACGGAGAGGGTACCGGTGCCAGTCAGCTGCAACGAGCAGATAGGGTACCGGTGCCAGAACGGAGAGGGTACCGGTGCCGCGTCTAAACCGAAAGTAGGGTGTTTTTTTAAGAAATGTGATGGAAGTTACCGAATAAAAGGCTTTTAGGGGCAAGTTATGATCAACGGCTTTACGTCTGAGGTACTAGATATTTGCTATATTGAAGAAAAGTCGCATTTAAGCTTCATAAACATGACTTGATGTTCATTCGCACAGCGACCCTCGGTCAACATTCCAGCCACGCCAGAACTTGTGAAAAATGATAGAACAAATTTAACAACAGGAAGACAATGGTTAATCATCGGGGGGTTCCGTGGGCTATCGATTTTTATGTGTAAACCCGTATTTTTTGACAAAAAAAAAGATTTTCTTACCTCTCCTGCGGATCTTCGTCAATCGGATTCATTGTTTTGCACTGAGAGAGACCGGTGCCAGCACTGAGAGGGTACCGATATATCATTTTGCACTGAGAGGGTACCGATACGGTTATACACCGTCCATAAAGGCCGAGGTGATCAGAACGGTCACTTATGGTCAATAGAACAATATACGCACTAATCAATAAACTTACATTTTATTATTAGGTTGGTCAGTGTGAACTGGTCAAACTATTGCCGTCACTTACAGACACTTAACACACTCGGCTAGAACATAGTCTCCATCTAGTTTGTGTACATATGAACTGTCCATAAGCTACCTGACCGCAGAATGCCCTCAACATCGGGTCAGCTGAGGACAACAGTCTAGCATTTGATAGTCGGTCAATAATAAATTGTTTGATCAAGTCATACGTAAGTTGGCTGGCAATCTAA
This sequence comes from Spisula solida, assembly GCA_947247005.1. Taxonomy (NCBI): domain Eukaryota; kingdom Metazoa; phylum Mollusca; class Bivalvia; order Venerida; family Mactridae; genus Spisula; species Spisula solida. The sequence continues at coordinate 35,195,850 of OX365945.1, forward strand.
AACTAGCTAAATGAGAGCTAGGATTAGTACACACAATCAAGGGGATATCAACAGGTCAGCGGGGCAAATTGACATGTTGTACTTAATATTTATCTCACAGCTAATTTCAAGTTCTTTATCGAAATTCGCCGGCCTGAATATTACAAATAATCGGTAGCTGTCAGAATTCTGGCAATGTGCATGACGTGAACGAATGTGCATGACGTGAACGACTGTGAACGTTATAAAACCCTTGTAATACTAGTACATTTAATAAATAAACTATGAAAAACCGTGGTATACCGGCTGGTATACAACGGCTTTTGAATATTTTGTTTCGATTCTAACATGATTTAAACTCGGAATATATTTTAAGTCAGTGTTATTTTGCGAGATCTATGTTGTTTAATGTATACGCTAAAACATCGTTACCTCGAGGACCCATCGGGACAAGCCAAATGCTCGAGTTAAGCCAGGTGCTCGAAATATTGGAATTGGTTTATGATCTTTGATATTGTTGAACACTGAAAACATGTCTTATGATAATACATTTTAATGAACTGATACGAGGTTTTATTTATATGCATATAAATATTATATGGAACAAGGGAGTCATAATGTGCAATTAAGTGTCTTGAAAATTGGTTTGTTATACATGAAATTATTTAACAATTTGTTGATAAATTTCGTATGTCAAATTATCGTGCATATAGTTTTCCCAATTTGAAAGCTACCGGCCTAACGCGCTTATTTTTTTCTCACAATTTTGAGATTTTCATGCTTAATTTTATACACATCAGCTGTTGAATTATGCAGATAGAAGGTCGAGGATCCTGTCAATTCTCTGTCACTGAGGTACTTCATTTGCTCGCAGGAACTATTTGACTTGTCCTAGTATTCAACAGCCTGATACAATTTTCCGCCGTACAAACATTCAACTTGTGAATTGTTGTTATGACTAAGTGTAACTGTGTTTATAATGAAAAGACGTTTGATACATGTATTTGGTTGAAACTACGAATATTGCCATTGTTTATCAAGTCTATATGCAATTGGAATCGTATGGACATTTGCCGAATTCAACAAATTGCATATGAAAGTCGTAATGAATACTTTAAGTTAAATATCAAACTCCATTTAACGGTTGTAATAAATGTTCACATCGGGTGCATGTCAATACGTTCAAAGCAACGATGGTACATTTAATAATTCTAGTTTTCGTATTTGTTAAAGTTCCCAATTGTTGTCTATTGAACTTGTTCCTAAATGCATGTGTTGTTTTAATCACGCTCATTAATAAAAAAAAGTCAACCTCCTGTTTAATGTTAGGGATTACGCTACTGTCATAAAATGTGATTTTCACGATGTGTGAAAATTACGGACAGCAACAAGATTGAATCTGACATTTTTCCTGAGGTGATTGCCTCGAGATAAAGTAACTAATTACCGTTGAAAATTGTTGAGTGGACCGTCCCTGTGCTCGAATTAAACAGGATGCTCGTAATATATTTACTCGAATAAGAGTGATACATTAATGTACAATATAGAGCAAATTCGTCGGGACTTTGTATTATACATGTACATGGGCGTATATTCATTGAACTGTATTTTGATACTTCGTCTATTTGTCGCCATTAATGTACAAGCAAAGGTGACTGTATCATTGATAAAGAGTAAAAATAACTCTTAATCAATGATACAGTTTACCTGTATGTCCGAGGTGTCCAAAAAGAAAGTCAAGTTACCATTTTCAATGTTAACATTGAATGTATCTACGTAAAAACAAAGAAAACGTGCACATATTTAGAGACAATAAATGCAAGTATTTTCTGTCACCAGTTTTAAGATTTGAACTCGGGATATTGTTAAGACAAACATCAATTTACTAAAATCACCTTATTTTGCATGTGACGTCAATTTGCCATTGACGTATATTCAGTAATTTATGACGTTCTCTAAATGCCTGCCTTATTCTGAATGATAACTACACAAAAGTGAAGAAATAATTATTAGCTGATGTGTATCAAGTGTGAGACTGAGACAAATGTGCAGCCTAACTCGAACCCGGGACCATTCGCTTAAGTTCAGACCGCAGACCGTGACATATTTAAAATTCGTCCCGAATTAGTGAAGTACAAACATATTAAAGCCCAGGAGCTGTGAAGCAACCTGATTTCTATTTGACGGCCTACGCATTGGGCGCCAAAAATCACAGGGTGGGGAAACTGATGTGCAACCTGATCGGGGCTCGAACCCGGGACTCTTCACTTACAGGGCGAATGCTCTACTGACAGAGGTATCCTATTGCACACGCTCTTGTCCATATTGTGAACAGGTTCAAATGTAGCCTGTGGGAAAGCAGAACAGTGCCGAACCGGTTAAAAGTATTTTAACCGGTAAAAGCATTTTAGTTGAAAACGTAAGCTTTTCTTAAAATTTTATAAAGTGTATCAGCTAAACAATCCAATGTTATTGAGTTTTTCGTAATAGTTAGAACATATTAAGCATTTTTAATTGTTTTAAAGCATTATGTCTTCCCCGTTCACACTGGGCTACGCTCTTACTACGATCTTGCCGATCTGCCCCGACCTGACTTAAAGTATGAATCGGGACGAGATCGGCGACAAACCCAAGAAAAAAATTGATAAAAATTTACACCGGAACGTTTGATCGACGCTTGTGCTACGATTTCGCTACGACCAACAGCGTTTCCGATACGATGCTTGTACGCTTACACAACGTTTACACCGCGATCAATGCCGACTATGAACCGTTTCTACTACGATGTCGCAGAGATCTGCAAGACCCTACTTCGTTGGTAGACTGTCCTAAAAAACTGTACAAAGCGCGATGTTGCGCCGCTTATGCCGACAATACTACGATCTTGACCTGATCATACAGTACGCTTTGGTTGCATACACTAATCAAATAATTTGGAGCATTGTTTTCACATTACGCAATGCCTAAAAGAAGCATTGGATCCATTGGATGATGTTTTATGTTAACAATGAACAACTTTTTCGACATAGCTTCCCGACCTACGCGATTCCACCACGACTTTATCACAAATACCCTCTCCCGATTGACCACGACTGTTCCACGATTTGGACCAATTTTAAATCGTAGTAGGCCCCAGCATTAATGATCGTCCTCTTCTTCTTCCAAACACGTGACCACAATCAATACACTGATTTTTCTGTCACAACGGTGGTGCGCAAATTAACGTTAAAATAGTTCAAATAACAGTGAAAACTTAAATAACACTTTATACAGGTGCACAGTAAAAACAAGAGTCCATATTCAGTTGGCAAGCCGAGCCTTGAAGCATTCAAGACTCGGGGCACTTGCTGTGGTTAGTGGTAAGGTGTTCCAGTCCCTGATGGTTCTTGGGTAGAAGGACATCCTTCGAGCCTCAGTTCTGCATGTTGGAATTTGGAATGAGTATAGGTGAGATGTCCTGGATATTCGACTTGGCGGTAGTAGTCTTGACGAGTCTGAGATGTTCACATGTATAATCTTGTACATCATGTTGAGTCTTGTTTGCTCTCGTCTTTTTGCTAGTTCTTGCCATTCTAGTTGATTTAGCATGTCACTTACAGATGATGTTCCTCTATAGTTGTTCATGACGTAACGGGCAGCTCGATGTTGTACCATTTCTATTTTCTTCTTGTGGTTTTGCTGATGTGGGTCCCAAACTGTTGAGGCGTATTCTAGAGTTGGTCGTACTAATGACTTGTAGGCATTTTCTTTCAATTTTCTGTTGCTGATGTTGAGGTTTCTTTTTAGGAATCCAATGGTCTTGTTGGCTTTCTGGCAGATGTTATGAATATGATTGTTCCAATTTAGGTCTGAGCTGATGGTGACACCGAGGTATTTAGCAGATGTTACTTTTTCCAAAACTTGGCCGTGTAGGATGTTGTTTGTTGATAAGGGTTTTCTCTTCTTGGTGATGGTCAGAACATTGCACTTGTCGGGGTTGAACTTCATGAGCCATTTATCCTCCCAGACTGCGAGTTTGTCAAGATCTTGTTGTAGGGTATGAGAGTCCGCATCTGAAGATATAGTACCGTACATGATCGTGTCATCAGCGAATAGCCTCATCTTTGATGTAATCCCTCCAGGCATGTCATTTATGTAGTACAGGAATAGTGATAGACCTAGTACCGAACCCTGAGGTACACCAGAATCAACGTCGATAGACTCGGAGGAGACACCTTCAATAACTACAGACTGTTTCCGATCTTTCAAGAAGTTTTCATCCATCTGTTGGTTTTACCGCGGATTCCATAGTTTTTCAGTTTACCAATGAGTAGGGAGTGACTAACTTTATCAAAAGCTTTTGAAAAATCCATGATTAGACAATCTGTCTGTTTTCCTTCATCTAGGTTAAGTGTCATGTCATCAATGAATTCTACCAGTTGGGTCTCACAAGATAGTTTTTTCCGAAATCCATGTTGGTTAGGGTGAAGTATGTTGTGTTCGTCTGAGTGTCTAAGGATGTTGCTGGTGATGATATGCTTCATAATCTTGCAAGTGATACATGTAAGTGACACAGGTCTGTAGTTTTCTGCCTTGTACTTCTGACCTCTCTTGTAAATGGGACACACATTTGCTTGCTTCCAGTCTGTAGGTAATTCACCAGATTCGTATGAGGAAGTAAATATTATTTTGAAGATTGGTGCGATGATTGATGCAAGTTCTTTTAGGATTCTTGGTGTTATCTGATCCGGTCCTGGTTCTTTGTGAGGGTTTAGTCCTTGGAGAATTTTGAGAATTCCATTTTCACTGAATGTAATGTCTGGCATAGCAGGGTATTTCTTGTTTGGTTGTCCGCATCTAGATTCAAACTGTTCTTTGTTGAATTCCAATTTCTCCGAAAAAGCTGACTGAAATTGTTCATTTAGAATAGTTGCTTTAGTCATGGGATCAGAATGTAATTTCCCTTCTTTCTTCAGTGGAGATATATCATTATTGTCACTTCTTTTATGTTTTATGAAAGTCCAGAATTTCTTCATGCATCCGTATGTGTTCTTTGAATCGTCTTCAGGTGGTGTTACAACAGATTCAATGTATTCAATTCTCTTTGGACCCGCTTCTTCACCTCTTTGTACTGTGTGGTATCTCTATTGTCGTTTGATTTCTTCTTTTTCTTGTACAGACGGTCTCGTTTCTTGATGAGTTTCTTTAGATCCCTAGATATCCATGGTGGGCTGTTTTTGTTCTTGGCTTGTTTGTGTGGAATGTTCAAATTAACACTTTTATTGAGATCATTCTTAAATAGTGTCCACATACTATTTACATCACATTTATTTTCCGACATACGTGTAAGTTCGTCCTATTACTCACTAAGAAATTGCGGGAAATATGCGCGACACAAAGTTTGAACATACGTCAAAATATTTAAGTTTTCCACTTAAATGCTTTATGAATGTATACCGGTCAATGTAGATAACGAAACTAGCGAGGTGAACTTGTATTACATTCTGATCACCTCAGCCTTCATGCATTGCAATATAATAAAAATAATTATACAATTGTACTAGTCAAATAGTTTATTATGCTCCCCGAAAAAATTCGGGGGAGCTTAACTCGCCGAAGTGTCCGTCCGTGCGTGCCAGCACGCGTCCGTCCGTCGCACTTTCTTGTCCGGGCTATTTCTCAAGAACCACTGCTCAGATTTTAAGAAAACTTCATGGATAGCTTCACTATCAAGTGGAGATGCGCATATCGTCAGCACGTTCAGGTTCGCTGATTATTCACACAGTTATGCCACTTAGAAGATTTATATACTAAATTCTTGTCCGCGCTATTTCTCAAGAACCACTGCTCAGATTTTAAGAAAACTTCATGGATAGCTTCACTACCAAGTGGAGATACGCATATCATCAGCACGTTTCGGTTCGCTGATTATTCACACAGTTATGCCCCTTAGAAGATTTATATACTAAATTCTTGTCCGCGCTATTTCTCAAGAACCACTGCTCAGATTTTAAGAAAACTTCATGGATAGCTTCACTACCAAGTGGAGATGCGCATATCATCAGCACGTTTCGGTTCGCTGATTATTCACACAGTTATGCCCCTTGGAAGATTTGCACTATAACTATATACTAAATTCTTGTCCGCGCTATTTCTCAAGAACCGCAGCTCAGATTTTAATAAAACTTCATGGTAAGCTTCACTACCAAGTTGGGATGCGCATATCGTTCCGGTTCGCTGATTTTTTACACAGTTATGCCCCTTGGAATATTTGCACTATAACTATATACTAAATTCTTGTCCGCCCTATTTCTCAAGAACCTCTGCACAGATTTTTATAAAACTTCATGGATAGCTTTACTTCCAAGTGGAGATGCATATATCGTCAGCACGTTCCGGTTCGCTGATTATTCACACAGTATACCCCTTGGAAGATTTGGACTATAACTATATACTAAATTCTTGTCTGTGTCAATACTCAAACAGTGTTAGAGATATGAATTAGAAATTTCATAGGTGAATCATCAGATCTCATTGAGGGGATGTGCAGTGCTCAAGAACCACAACTCTTTTATGCATAGTTTTCGAGTTATTTCCTTAGTAATTTTTCACACTTAATTCTTGTCCGGGCCATAACTCAAACAGTATTAGAGATATCAATTTGAAACTTCATGGCAAAGAACAATTACTCTCTTTTACATATTGTTTGAGTATTTTTCTGTGACAAACACCCCACGGGGAGCATAACCCGTCTCTGACGGCTCTTGTTTATACGGTCAGATAATTTTTTTAGAGTTGTGTTTTATCTGCAGTTTGGATGCTGATCGAATTAATGCTGGTGTTTGTTTATTAATCCAAAGTAATGTTGCATTACAAGTATTATACAGTAAAGTTCCGCTAATAAGACCACTTTGATTATTTTGAAATCATGCAGATTTTTGCCAGTTTCAGGTCCCAAAGTATCAACTTTAGAACAAAAAAGGTCCGCTAATGAGACCGATGCGCTATTAAGACCACCTTTTTGACTGGTCTTATCAGCGGACCTTCACTGTAGTAGTTTACAACTGATTAACATAGTACTTTGCTTACTTTACTTACTTAATCCTCTTGACTTCATTCCGAGGCTCTGGTGCGATAGGGCCTCTACCACAACTCGAGTTCCAGTCGAGTGTTACATCGGTTTTCAGTTCCGTCAGAGCCCTATGAAAATAGAACAATTCTCTCACGGAACTGATAAGCGGTGTGTCAGGATTCATACCGTGCCAAAGCCTTGGATAAGAAGAGGTGTGGGGTATAGTGGTTAGTAAGAAAGAGAAGATGGCAATGTGAGCAAGACCAGCAACTTTACACCGTGACAGGATACACACAATTGTTACTGATAATACTTGTAATTGCACCATTTATGAATCATTAACTTTAGGATATTTATAGGATCCCTGCGTTTATATAATCGTCATCAAAAAAGATTATAAAGTTGAAACACCGGTTGTTTACCTATCTAAGGGCGTGAGCTTAGATAAGCGCCGTCACTGTACATGTAAGAAACAGTAACATAGTGAAAATACTTACGTAACGACCCTCGTTAAAAACCCAATGCAATATCAACATGGAAATCTACTGTAGTAAAGTAATATACACAGTATTTGAAGTTTATATTGGCATTTAGTTTTTAGGATTACAAATACAATGTACCATCATTTCACTTAGATTTGACTTAATTTAAATCATTGTGATCTAGTCAATTACTGAGTTTAAGTTCAATAAAACAACGTATCCGAACTGTCGTCTGCTTGTAAAACGAAAACTAAAACAGACTATTACTCAATGAAGCCTCATTACCTCCTTCATTGCAGCGAATGTCGTATGCTTGCGCAAGCGAAATAGATCGTTCGGTTATGATCGAAGTTATGTACAAAATGACCGTGTCACGACGCGTCTGTAGGTTGACCATACGGTCATACATGTAGGTACATACGTATATGGTTAGCTGTGTCCCCGACTGACCGATACGGGTTGACCGTTGTATGAACTCAGTCTAAGGTTTATATCTATGAGTGCTCCAGTTAGCGAGTTCACGGTGACCCAACCTAGTCAAATCAATAGTAGGTATTTATCTAAAGTGGTTTATATATGCAATTGAACAAACCCAACCTCAGTGATCCCTCAGCATAGGCACACTCGAGCTGGATTTTGTAACTTATTTTTTTCCCGATAATAATTGACTCAGCTAATGTCACGCAATACTACGACCGGGTCACACTGACATACAACGTATCCTATATTCTGAATTTCTGGCTCTATACGTCAAGTAACTGCGGAAGACAAACTAACGATATTTATTATTTATCTTGTCTTCAATGTTAAACTCGGTGGATTTGTTCGATCTGAATGGATTTAAGAGCTATTACAGATAGGTCGCGTGTATGTGTGTGACTTACTTTATTTAAGATATGAATTCAATTATTTGTGACTACAAGGTCAGCTAAAGTAGCGCTACATCAGGATATTACGCTACTACAAGTATTTCCGCATCGGATACGACGTCCAAGTATGGAATTAGATCATTTTAACAAGGTAAGTCTTTCGACCTAGCGTTAGAACTCGATCAAAGATTATTATTAATATGTGTACGAAGAATGTCGACGATTCAACGATCAGAAACACATGTCACTTGTTATTAATGATTTACTTTGTCTATGTATATAAAACTATAAAACAATATAAATATATATGAATATGTGGGGAAATTTGCATGATTTCTTTGATATAGCAAATATAACTAATTTACTCGCAGTACTTAGTATGTGACGTTGATGGTGGCGCTTATGCATATGAACATCAATTCAATAATTTACTCGGTCGTGAATGAATTTAAATGTACGCAAATAATTGCATGCATGTTAAGTCAACACATTAGCTCGACAGGCATCCAATTATTCGACTTTTAATACTACCACTGCTGAGTGCTGTTAGATCAAAGCTTACGTTCAAAATTATGTTTTATTCCTTAAGACTTGTGCTAAGGGGCAGGTATTTTTGTAGGTTTGTTTTGACTGAATAACAATTAAAATTGGAAAGTATAGTTGTTAAAGAGCTATACAGCATTTATATTTGAACATAAGTTCAAGATTTCCGTAAGTGCTTTGGTAAAACAGTTCCCTGGTTCATATAAACCACAGGATCCTAGTCTATATTACACGAGAATTGGATGCCTGACGAGTGTCAATGGGAGTCACACGAAGAATTGGATGTCTGACGAGTGTCAATGGGAGTCACACGGAGAATTGAATGTCTGACGAGTGTCTTTCGGATTCACGCGAATAATTTGATGTCTGAGGAGTGTCTAATGGAATCACGCAAATAATTTGATGTCTGACGAGTGTCTATGGGAATCTCACGAATAATTGGATGGATGCCTGACGAGTGTCTATGTAAATCACACGAATAATCGGATATCTGATGAGTGTCTATGGGAGTCACACAATAATAAAATACCTGACGAGTGTTTATGGTAATCACGCGAAGAATGGAATGCCTGACGAGTGTCTATGGTAATCACGCGAAGAATAGAATGCCTGATGAGTGTCTATGGTAATCACGCGAAGACTAGAATGCCTGACGGGTGTCTTTGGGAGTAACAGGAAGAATTGGATGCCTGACTAGTGTCTTTGGTAATCACGCGAAGAATAGAATGCCTGCCGAGTGTCTATGGGAGTCACACGAAGAATTGGATGCCCGACGAGTGTCTATTGGAGTCACACGAAGAATCGGATGCCTGGTGAGTGTCTATGTGAGTCACACGAAGTATTGGATGCCTGATGAGTGTCTATGTGAGTCACACGAAGAATCGAATGTCTGATGAGTGCCTATGGGAGTCACACGAAGAATCGGATGTCTGATGAGTGTCTATGTGAGTCACGTGAACAATCGGATGTCTGATGAGTGTCTATGTGAGTCACACGAAGAATCGGATGTCTGATGGGTGTCAATGTAAGTCACACGAAGAATCGGATGTCTGATGAGTGTCTATGTGAGTCACACGAAGAATCGGATGTCTGATGAGTGTCTATGGGAGTCACGTGAAGAATCGGATGTCTGACAAGTGTCTTTGTAAGTCACGCGAAGAATCGAATGTCTGATGAGTGCCTATGGGAGTCACACGAAGAATCGGATGTCTGATGAGTGTCTATGTGAGTCACGTGAACAATCGGATGTCTGATGAGTGTCTATGTGAGTCACACGAAGAATCGGATGTCTGATGAGTGTCTATGTGAGTCACACGAAGAATCGGATGTCTGATGAGTGTCTATGTAAGTCACGCGAAGAAACGGATGTCTGATGAGTGTCTATGGGAGTCACACAAAGCATCGGATACCTGATGAGTGTCTATGTGAGTCACACGAAGAAGTGTATTTCTGATGAGTGTCTATGTGAGTCACACGAAGAATTGGATGTCTGACGAGTGTCTATGTGAGTCACACGAAGAATTGTATGTCTGATGAGTGTCTATGTGAGTCACACGAATAATTGGATGTCTGATAAGTGTCTATGTAAGTCACACGAAGAAGTGTATGTCTGATGAGTGTCTATGTGAGTCACACGAAGAATTGGATGTCTGATGAGTGTCTATGGGAGTCACACGAAGAATTGGATGTCTGATGAGTGTCTATGTGAGTCACACGAAGAATTGGATGTCTGGCGAGTGTCTATGGGAGTCACACGAAGAATTGGATGTCTGGCGAGTGTCTATGGGAGTCACACGAAGAATTGGATGTCTGGCGAGTGTCTATGGGAGTCACACGAAGAATTGGATGTCTGGCGAGTGTCTATGGGAGTCACACGAAGAATTGGATGTCTGGCGAGTGTCTATGGGAGTCACACGACGAATTGGATGTCTGACCAATGTCTATGGGAGTCAAACGAAGAATAGGATGTCTGACGAATGTCTATGGGAGTCACACGAAGAATTGGATGTCTGACGAATGTCTATGGGAGTCACACGAAAAATTGGGTGCATGTTAAGCATATGTGTTGACTAAACAGGCATCCACTTATTTACGTTACATTTTAAGTTCATTCCCCACAGAGAAAATTATTTCACATAGGTTCAAATGCAAATAAGCAACAGTCAGTACTTATCTGTCTTACATTGGAAAGACACGGTTGTCGAGTGAGTCGAGAGGTTCCTGGTTCGAATCTTCACCAGGACACTATAGGTCATTTTAAACGCTTTTTCATGTTTTCCACCCAACTAAAGATGAACTGGTTTGTAGTCTCCGGTACAATACACCAGGCATGTTAAGGAACCAATGAGTTGTTTCGGAAAGAGCTATGGTAGTGCACCCAGATTCTTTTTTCACACAAATGTTTCTTTATCCAAAATCGCATCAGTAAATAAAGCTTGCTTGCTACAAAATAAATTGCGTCGTAGATTTGTAGAGTGTACGCCGAACACAACCTACACAACACAGCACGTACGATAAACGTCTTTTAATACTTAAATATATCATCATCAAAGTTAGCCATTACAATGCGAATACATGACATTTATTACGGAATTCTCTTAGTACCATTTAAAATATCGTATATCGCGCTCCAATGGCGAGACACGAGAATTAAGCGAGGCCCGAAACAAGACACGAGAATTAAAAATTGAATTCTCGCGTTTTTAATCTCGCCCTAGACCCACAACTTTTGCAAATGAATATCTAATATCGTGTAATTTTCGTGTATCGTATCGTGCCTCAAATATCACCCTTAAGAGAATCGCGCAATTCTCGTGTCTCGTTTCTTGCCTCGCGTAATTCTCGTGACTCGTTTCAAATATCGCGCCTAATTCTCAAGTCTCGTTTCGTGCCTCGCGCAACTCTCGTGTCACGCCCTTGGAGCGCGATACACGATATTTAAAATGGCACTAACACGAGTCCGTATAAATACCATATTGTTAGACATTGCCGTTTATCACATAAATACCGTGACTTTCCATGTGAGAACAAATGACGGAACAATGTTCTCCAACACGTGTGATAACAAATACTTGTCGTCACTAGCTTTTCGGTGCGAAAACGTAACGTCGTCGGCTTAAAGTCGTTATTTCTGACTTTCTTTCGACTCGGTAACTATGGTAATTTGATGATAAAAAGAATCCACCACTCGTTGTCTTTGGGATCAACATTTCTTAAACTCGTCATGAAAACAAAGTATTAAGAAATGTTGTTCTCCAAAGACAACTCACACCGGATCCTATATTTATGTAATAGTTAGAACCTATTAAGTACATTTTAGTGTGAATAAGGATGGGTTGAATCACACTGGTGGAAAATGTCAGACTAAATGAAAAAGGTCGCTGTGTCTGGATGACGATATAATAATTATTACTATACTATTATTCGACATTACTTACTCAAACTGTACATACCCTTGAGGTCAACTGGAGTACAAAGGTGACTTGCAATCCATAATATCATATGCTGTCAAATGCACTTCGCTGTCATCGAACAGGTAAAACCATGATAGGCTTACTTGCACTTGGCCTGTCGTTAACATCTGATAAGTCAGACCGGACATCGTAAATATATTACATAAACGAAACAAACCGCTCCATACTGAAGGTGCATTCTAAATATCATGTGTAGTGCATAACCAGGATCTAGTAAGTATACTCAGATTAAACAACATTAATACATATTTTATACTAAAAGATGTTATTAATGCTAACACATTCAAATTTACATTGTATTTAAACGAATTAATGTATAGAAAACGATGTTTTAAAGGGAATGTTTTAATTTTTTTTTTTTAATTAATGAGCACGTGTAACCCCATACGGCTAAGAAATAAGTTTACCAATACAAGACATATTCCTTGATAAAACACATTTAAACTAAATTATTCAATTAATTTTCGTACTATAGAAACGTGTATCATGTGCTAACAATATTGTGCTAACAAAACGTGTATCTTTGTGTAATACTGTGCTAACAAAACCTCCCCTTTCCTTGTTTCTGTTCTTGGTGAGTATTTAAGACATTGTTAAACAAAAAACAAAGCGACTGACCCAGGACAAAATTCAGGGTTTTTTGTAGGACAATATGCAAATTAACCTTTATAAAGTAGCGTTGTCCTGAGAGCGGTCGCAAATTATTCAGCATCCGCACTTATTTAGATTAAAAGGTCCCAGTCCATCTTTGTCCAAAGGGCTCTCATTTGACAGCTGTAAAATTAATTTTCTATAGCCATCGACTGACCTTGAGACAGTTTTAGTGGTTTGATCTGTGGCATTCAAGCGTTTGGAGTACAATGCCTGTCAATAAAATACAAGTTCGCCAATAATGAGGGTCGCTGTAGACGCTATCATGTTCCCTCTCTGTATTCTGACATCTAAGCTGACCCTAAACACCTTGGAAATTGCCCGGGTCAAGTAAGGGTAAATGCGATATACACTGTTCAACAGGGTCATTTCAGGTGAATAAAGACTATCGCCAGTTGTAACGAACGCTGTGCAGATACTGTTAATTTGCGTTAGAAAAATGTAATACTTTGACCACAGCAACAGATAAAATTACTATTCTATAATTGAAACCTGACAGTAGTTAATTAAGCGTATGTATGTATATGCACATAGTTTATAATATCTGGATGCAAGACGTAATTACAAAATACATTTACACTGATGTACATGTTTATGAAATTACACAACTGTTTTCCTGTCGAATCGCTCGGGTTTCTCATAGACATTCATATCGTATACATTAGAATAAATAGAATATAATCATTAGTGCGCATGCCTGCATTGTCTACGTGTAGTGTGGTTTAGTCCTAAGAGTGCTACCAACATGATGCTGGTCTATCGACGGTTGGTTTATAAATCATTTGGGTTTTCTCACCCATAAATTTCCGCTTTTTTATCTTTCATAAATGGATGCACATATAACATACTTTTTACCATCAAAATATATTTTAACGACCTTCTTCTAGGCCGTGGCCTGAAACTCTATAGTTGTTGAAACTTTGATTGGCCTATAGAATATAGTGCCAAGACGTCTGTTAAGAGTTAAATTTTAATGATTGAATTTTAATATAACCAGCGCAGATCGGCGTTTTCATTGGTTCAGACTCGTATGTTATAAGAGAATAAGAGAAGTTTATTACATACCTCAACAATAAGAACACCCTTGCCCTTGAAAAGTGGCCCTTAAGGGAAGTGTAACTGTAATTTGGCAGAAAGTGGTATTGGGTATACCGGTATTCAGATAAGAGATTGGTTAAACGCGTGTATAGTAGGTTTCTGTACATAGACATGTATAATCTGTCGTAGCCCTACATCATGCAACATTATGCAGTGACCGAGCAGTGACCGACAGTGTCCTGAAAGCAGTACCCCGTACATTGACCAATTATCGACACTATAATTTTATATGTCCCGCGAAAGGGGATTAGTGATCTGATAGCTTGATAAATGCGTAAGCGTAGAACGTTTACCTTACTTGACCGTTCGTTGAGTTTTTGTACTCAACCTAGATCGTACAACGACCTGTTTTATTTCCACCATATGACAGTATGTTTATAGGTCACCATTGTTAGCTATAATTTATATATACATAGTATACGTATAGAAATGAAGCAGTTGGGCAGACGGGGATTGAACCTGTAGGCCACAGCTCCCCACGTTATGTTGTTGGCCAAGAGGACTGTTCTTAAAGTGTTTGTTCAGTATTTATGGGCTGCGCCCTCGTAAGAGAGATTATGTAAATACATTTTACATGAACTGAGCAGAAACTAATACACATGTTAATATGTTTTCCCCACGTACGCATAATTTATGAGCACATTTCATGTAAAACCGTATTTCCTATTTACGTTTATGTAACACTTCTTCTATTAATTAAGGTAGATCTCGGCCAAATCAAGGGAAAAAACAAGTGTTCAGTTGTAAAGGTACAATGGTTTATGAATATATTTTGCTTCAACCTCAACTAAAATTTATAAATCCGAGACATCAGCGGGTGATCTGAGGTTAACCTTGGTCAAGATCCTATTAATTTTTGGTGAAATGTCATTTGAGGACACGGCCCTATTAATCATCGGTAAAGTCCGGGGATATTCGGTAAACTCCGATATTTCAAGGTAGCCTTTTTGAACTGAAATCCGATCCCATGCGTTTTGTTGTGGTGTAATAACACGCCTGGTTTAGGTGCGCCAATTGTATTTTATTATCAATTTGAATGATTATTTAACTTAAAAAACGACGGAACAAAGATGTGAGCATGTGTGTACAAATTTTGGCGAGGGTGATTGAAACTAGGGGATAAAAGCACTGCGTACATCACGAGTATTTCCTGATGGTATAGAATATGAGCCATATACATTTTGTCCTTTTTAGTGGCGCAACAGGGTTGTGTCTATAATTCAACTCTAAGTGTAGAAACAACATTGTTGCATTTAAAGAACAATTTGTAATCTATTGTTGATCATGTAACATTCATCAGCCAGATGTTACAGATTGAACTCGTGTACTTTTGTGATTTCCGTCAGATATTGTCACATTATTGTAAACAAACCGTTTTAGGCGGTAAGACGTAAGAACAGAACAAAACAAAACAGAACTTTATATCCAAACTTATTAAGCTATATATACAGCTCAGCATCGGACAGTTATAGGTATACCTTGACAAAGGTAAAGTGGAAACGAAAGTTGAAAGAAAAAAGAGAAACTTGAAAGAAAAATACTAAAAGGGTAAAGGAAAAAGAGAAAACGAGCAAATTATAAATTCAACCATACAAATATGTACATGTTTTGTGCTGACAATGAACTGTAGCATAATTTATACCATACAGTCAATGTCTTATTGCACTGTCATTGGCGCATGACTCCAGCCAAACGTTTCTCCGATATAATGCGGTTTGGTCATCATTGGTTATTCGGAATATTTCGGTCTCTTTCATGAGAAAGAATAAACGGGAAACCGACATAATTCCCTAATCATTTAACACACAGGTAACTGTATCATTAATAAAGGGGGAAACAACACAATTTGTATATGTACATGTAAAATAAATGTTATCTTAGAAAGGTGCAAATATAACATAAATTTTATTTAAAAAACTGTTATAATCTTTATCTATGATATGCATGTAGTTACCTCTGATTAAACACGATTGAGACATAAAACGAAGCTTTTGAAAATATTATTACAAAAAACTTGAAAATTGTATTCTAGTTCGCAGATTTGTATTAAAAGAATCCACTGTAACGGTGAACATGTGCACATTCTGTCTGTATGTATCGTGAAATGATTCTAGAGCCACCCTCACTGATAGTGTAGGTACTTAGTACACGTGTAACAAGGTTAACATGTTGGCAAGCGTACACCTAGACTTACTGATACACCCATTTGTCCATGGCCTATGTATATGAACACAATATTCGGGTGCATTGTAAAGTTTGCACTGACACCCTTGACCCGGTGACCTATTTGTTCTTGGTCGTTGGGGTTAGTTCGTCAAGTTTTAGTGTTTATAATGGACAGTTGCACCGCTTATAATGAACAAATACCGTATAACTGCGTCAATTAATTAAGTGGCCATTAAGTGCACTGTAACGACTGTCAACATGCGCATCGTTATTTGACATTTAGCAGATAGAAAATTAGTCCGAATCGTTTATACCAGTTAATACGAACGATAAAGATTGCGAGCGTCCATAAACGCTGTCCTGAAGTGACCCTGGTTTTGTAGCATATCGCTGTATAGGAAAACCTGTGTCAGGTCAGGTCAGTCGCTCTGTGACCTGACGATGACCCTCGTATTTCGCCTTTCTATTTACCAGGTTTAAACAAAACCGTAGCTCTCATTTGACTTCGGCTATTGTTGACCAGTGTATATGTCAGACAATTTTATTTTATATTCGAAATCCATAGACATTAGTCTAGTACAATTGTGAATATATGTAACGAAATATACTGACAAACTTAAAAGGATTTTATTCGAAGCGTTACGAACATTCATCAGTTTTGCATGAAACACCTTTTGGATTTTTATTCAACTAATTTACAGTTAACTTGTATGGTTAATGCTGTTCCTTCTCGGGAAGCTCGTAAATACAGGTAATGTAACATGCTTTATTTCCTCCAATTTAAGTAATGAAAAGTTGAACAACAATATGCATGTTGAAGATTAAAGACATTATAAACATACACTTCTATCGCACTGTAGTACATCGGGGAATCCTAAAATTGTTTGACTATTACAGTCATGCGGATGTTAATAAATATTGAAGACGTCATATACTCAATTGTATTGATATTATATGATAGTTTAATAGATAAATATAATGGTTGCATTATAAACATGTCGCACACGATCTTATATATATAGTTATGTTACATTCGCGATCGCCCTATCAATATGTAAACATAATTTTATAATATTGAACTACTTTATACGTGTCTAAAGTGAAGTCTAGTTCATGTACATGTCAAAAAAGAAATACATAATTAATAGAATACAAATGTACATTAATTATTGGCTGGGTTATGAGTCAGATCGGTCAAGACTGTATTGGTATTTTGGTTAATCAAAGCGCTGAATGCGATTGGAGAACAGGGTTGGTTCCTGAAGTAAATAAAAAAGTTATCTGTGAATGAGAGAGTCGCTACTGCGGTTAGTACATTACATGTGTGAATTAGAAAAGTGAAAGGTGTGCTTTTGTGATCAGGCGTCCGCCAACCTATTCAAAAAGTGAATGTGAATGTTTAAATAATAAATCTAATGAGATGGCATTTATCGCAGTATATATGATTGTATCTGCAAACAACGTTTAATTTCACTTTATTAAGACATCTTTGTGGACTTATGTTCAAAGCGAATGAACAAAGTCCAAATATTTTTTTTTTTAAAAAAACTGGTCTCAGTCCTAGTAGTCCAGAGGTCTGATGGCTATTCATCTAGCACAGCGCTTCGTGGTGCTTTCCATGGGATATATTCCATGCCCACAATACTACTATTCAACTTTTGTATTTCTTTATATGCACTGTACAAAGAGAAACTCAAAAAGGATAGATATTGTTATAATTACATATCGTCTACCAAACAGGTGTCCGTCTCGATAGCGTAGTGGTAGAGCGTCCGCTTGTTTTATCACTCCGACACCTTTTAGAGACGCTACCACGTCCTTGCAGTTCACAATACTTTTTTCTAGCGTTATTAATTAACAGATTAATTAATTAGCAATGACCCTTCCTCTCTCACATAATATGTAGCACCTTGGAGTGCGAATTATGGACCAGTGGCTCAGCTCTGCACAATACATGAATTTATATACTAGTAATATCAGAGACTGAGGATAGCAGAGATGAGCAACTGCCTAAATGACCTACTAAATATCACCCGTGTGACATAAATTCTTCAAAATTGACCATTTTGGAACAAATGAAACTTTCATAGTTTTATTTTAGTCTTACCAGCACAAGCTTTGCATGCTTTTTCTGAAAGCTTAATATTTATTTGTACTTTATTTCTGTCTCATTCACATAAATTCATTTATAAGGTGCTTAATGTTACGTTCTTATTTGTATTCATTTATACGTTTTGTATTCATACGAAGATTAAAGCAACTAATTATTAAGCTAATTGTTATATTCTTTTCGATTTTTATGTAAATTGGAAGGGTAAGAAATCATCAATATGAAAGATCTCTGAGGATAATGTGTCAATATTATTTACTGCAACTGAAGAGGAATATTTATGCTTTCCGAAAATGTATAATTTAAGTCTGTCTGAACAGTATAATTACTAAGTTCACAAGTACTGAGTATAAGTGTTAGAGGTTAGCACACACTAGCCAATAGTCTCGTTTATATATACATGTACATGACTGTCAGACCTGATGACTGTATATAGCTGACCTATCATCATCTATGAATTGTAACATTACACAATTGTTTGCCGATGCCACACGATCCGGCACTCGTGGGCTTACGTGTAAATAAACTTTGAAACTTTGGAACTCGCCGTCAGTAGGTAACTATTGTGCTGTAACTTTGGGGACTTTAACTTAATGTTTACATTTTATGCACGTCAATTTATTATTCTGAGTATACATATGTTGTTGCGTCAATACGTTTAATTATTGTCTTGTCACAAAACAAATATTTTACTTTTTGCTAGTTAAAATGAAATCACTGGGCTTTTATTATTAATATTTGTAAAATTAAAATACCGGGGTCTTTGTTGTTTTTTTGTTTTTTTTTCTTTTCAGTTATGATAAATTTTGAAAGCGAGGGTCCTGAAAACTGTGTTTATTTCGTTGGACAGTATGGAATATCATGATGTCGATTAAAACTATTGTTTCTCTCATTCCCTCGTGGCGACGGATGCCGAGTGGGGTACCGAGAGTGATTAATATATATTGTAGCTGTAGGAACTTGTTTCACAATCGACCTAATTTTATTAGAAAATGTTCCATCCAAGCGTTGTATATTATATTTCTTTGCTGAACTTCTGATATCATTTTACAATCTAATGCTTATAAATGTCTAATATTTTTTAATCAAATGAAACGATCGAAATTGTAGGAAATCATTTTAATATAATATAGAATATGAGCTATTGTGATCACCCACCGTTTGTTGTCTGTCCGTCGTCAACAATTCACTAAAAAAACAACTATTTTACCGACAAAGTAGGTAGATATAGATTAAGCGAAAATATATTACCAGTACATGTATATTGAAGTATAAACATAATTGCGTAATTATTTTCTACGATAGTTTAATTATGCGGAACTTTTATATGGCAGTGTAAAGTAATGAAGCGTCATAAGGATTTGATTTTAAATGACATTGAGTATGTCGCAATTGATATGTTCCCGTCTTGAGATGCAGGTTGTTGCTGTACTATAAGAACTCTTTATCTGGCCCCTTTTAAAGTATTTCAGTCACAAACTTTATGTGTACTAATTGGCAAAGTAGCCCATAACATCGGAGGAAGCACAAACTACTGTATAACATTTATATGGATCTCTTAGGACACTAAATGTGTGGTAAAATACTACATAGCCCGGCACGCACTAAATTTGTGGTAAAATACTACATAGCCCGGCACGCACTAAATGTGAGGTAAAATGCTACATAGCCCGGCACGCACTAAATGTGTGATAAAATGCTACATAGCCCGGCACGCACTAAATGTGTGATAAAATGCTACATAGCCCGGCACGCACTACATGTGTGATAAAATGCTACATAGCCCGGCACGCACTGAATGTGTGATAAAATGCTACATAGCCCGGCACGCACTAAATGTGTGATAAAATGCTACATAGCCCGGCACGCACTAAATGTGTGATAAAATGCTACATAGCCCGGCACGCACTAAATGTGTGATAAAATGCTACATAGCCCGGCACGCACTAAGTGTGTGATAAAATGCTACATAGCCCGGCACGCACTAAATGTGTGATAAAATGCTACATAGCCCGGCACGCACTAAATGGATATTAAAACGTTACTTAAGGTACGCACTGAATGTGTGGTAAAATGATACATAGCCCGGCACGCACTAAATGTGTGGCAAAATGATACATAGCCCGGCACGCACTAAATGTGTGGTGAAATGATACATAGCCCGGCACGCACTAAATGGATAGTAAAACGTTACTTAAGGTATCTTCGCTTGAAAATGTCTTATGAATTATGTTGAAAGCACTTACTTCGTTGCTAGAGTGACCAATTTTAGAAATGTACTCAGATTGAGAAAAACAAGGAGTTAGTCGTTTAAAACGGTGGTAGCTTTTCTCTAAATGTGAACATTTATAACTTGGATATATATTTTAAAACTTTCTAAATCATTCTAAAACATGATACCATTTTGAACAGTCTATGTCTAGAATTGATCAAATGCTGTATTTATAAAGTACTTGTAACAACGACGTCGAATGACGTTTGAATGGCGTTTTCGGCGTCACGCAAAAGGGCTCTGAATATGGCCTCTACATAACAACTGTAACTTCCTTAAAAATCAAGATACTCACAAAATTTCTCAAGTTTGCATTTTGCTTCATTAAGATTACTCTTTTGAATAATAACAAATCGCAAAATCAATTGTTTTGTCAAAATACATGTAGCAGGTTTCCTGGAGACTGGCCCATATGTTTTCCTTATTAATTTATTAAAGGTCGATTGTGAAACAAGTTTTTTTAAACTTATATTATTCACTCTCGACACCTGATTCCTGATGTTATCCATCACCACGAGGATATGAGAGAAAAGGTTGGTGAGCTTCTAAGAAGGGAATTACTGGTACCATTTTTTTCGTCTTTGGTATGACGCTGCCTGGGATCGAACCCGAGACCTCCCGAACTCGAAGTCGACGCCCAACCACTAGGCTATCGTGGATATTATATCAATATAAATGCATATATTTACCCAAGATAAACAGAAAACGGCCGATATTTCACAATTGAATAATTATGGTGTATGAATGTTCAGTCTTTTATTTGGAAGAAATTGAGGAATAACCTCAGATTTCAATGAATGATTGATATGTTTGTGTACGTTCATAGAAAAATAAATGGATTTGGACATGCATGGTGTTATAAATTATTTTTAGAAATCCTGTGAAAGTTTTGACATTTTTTTTGTTTTTACATAGAAAAATAAATCGGCTCGAACATATTTTTATGATCATGCGTGATGATCATGTCACAACGTACCCGCTCGACGCTAACCATAAAGGAAACATACGTGTACTTAGCATTTAGGTGTTTTAACAGGGGTGTCAATATTCCTGATTTATCCTGAAAGAGTTATGAATTCTGACCAAAATAAAAGTTATTTGATGAAAATATCTCTAGAAATTCCGCAAAGTTATGGTCAGTTTAATCTGCTCTGAAGGATTCTACTCAAAACAAACCGAGTTAAACTGTTTTGAAGATATTATTACAATCTTCACCGAGATGTTGATGTTCGTTTAAATACAATAATAATTACTACTCTAGATCTAGTAGGCCTAGACTACACTGCACTAGGGCCTTATCCAGAGACAAAAAAACATTCGAGGCAAATATTGCCTCTTCCTTCTTCAAAACATGCTTATTTTGGGGGGGGGGTCAAAATTGCGCATCGGTGTGCCTAAGCGTTGCTACGTAACTGACTTGACAAACTAATCTTGTTAATATCTTGAAGTGACAATGTACGTTCATAGGCTAGTTCATATTCTGTATTATCATGATTCACTATTTATAGGTCATACGTGTATAATAGAAATTCCAAGCGCTTGCAGATGTATTGTATGGCATATTGCAGTGTAATTTTTGTAAAGTGTTGAATTTATAGTTTGAACTTGGTCTGATTATAAGGCAGCGTGTTGTTTTCATGATCATTTGTTTATATTTTATGACGTGAAGGTTGCATAAACCGAAGTGTTCGCTGTTGTAATATTAATGCGCCGCGCATGCCCAGTTCAGTGAGGGTCGTCTCGGGATAAATTCGGAGTTCATTTGAGGTAAACTACCACTTGGGTTCATCGAGCGGGCAAGCTATTTATAGAACATAGAATCGTTCAACACAACAGTTCAGTCACTCTGTTCCGTATATTTCAAGCCTTATTCATTAGTGATCGTACCGAACTACTGTGACATGTCATTGACATTTTAAGATTTTTAGAAGTATGTCCCGAGTTGACCATTGGTGTTCTATAATGATGTTCTGTTAACGAATCAGTTAAACTGCGGTATTACTGCCGAATAGTTGAGTGGATTGCATCTTTACATGTTTGCGTAAGTAAAAGAATAATGCATGATTGCAATTAACGATTTTGTTTCTTTAAAATGGCATCTGCTGCAGATAAATTAAGTATACATGTATAATATACATCGTTACAGTAAACGAGTGCAGTAAACGAGTGCCAAAAAGTGTTCATTTATATAAGTGTTTAATTTGTTATCCTCGTCGTAACACCAACTAACGCTTTGGGTGGATATAAGTGAACAATTCATAATTGAAAAATTGAACTCCATATCAACGTTTGAATGTTTAGAATTTATTTTCTATTGAGTGATGGACGGGTTCATGATAATAGAGAAAGACAAGCGATAGGTAATATATGTAATAAAACGTTTGGTTCTTCAGAATCTTCACACAGGTAACTGTATCATTTTTAAGAGTAAAAGAAATATAAAAAAAAAATTTATGTCATCTTAGAGTCTTAGATAACATAAATTTTATTATTTTTACTCTATATCAATGACACAGTTACCTGTGGTTCTTCTGACATTGAGTATGTTGCCGGAAATTACGTATAAAATAGGGTTATTCAGTAATTCATTCTTTCGCTCTTCTCAGAACTTCTCGTCCTTAGCATTATAGATATATTGCATTAAAATATACGTAGATGCTTATTTTTCTATTTATATATATAGTAGTATAATTATTCATATTATATTTAATTCTTATTTACCCAAATAAATATTCAACAAACATGTTTGTTGCAACCCACACGGGCTATTCTATACGTATCTATCTGTATTCACGTAAATGTATTAATATTTATTTTTTTGTCCACTTAATATATGTTTTAATATATATTTTCAAGAGGTTTTATTATTTTGATATTTGGAAGAACACTTGAGTTTAGAAATTACCCGGTTTTAAAATTTCTAGCCATATAAAATATTCACTAATATTATAACGTTGCAGGTATTCCGTACAGTATCTCTGTTGTTTTTATACGTTTTAATAAAATATTAAACAATGTGAGAGAAAAAACCAGTTATTCACTAATACTCGGAAATATAAAACAATGAACATTTTCTTCAGCAAATTGTTCAACTCGAATTATAGATTCAATTTTAAATGTATGCTTAATTATTTTAGGCTTACAAGGTATCGTTTAATTCTATCGAAGTCCATTCTGAAAATATGTATAATTATGTACGTAATTGCTAGTATTATTTTGATTATTATTCATTATTATTATTGATTATCATTTTTATTCTGATTATTATTATTATTATTATTATTATTATTATTATTATTATTGTAAATTTACTATGATCATTTTAGAAGAAATGTGTTTTAACCCGTCGAAAGACTAGAAAAGAATGGTTGGATTTCGAAACTTATTATGAAAGATCGATCAATGAAATATTAATTTGTACCATGAACTACCGTTTCAACTAGTACAAATTTAGTTTCGATTAGTACAAACTAAACTATAATGGATTTTGTAAACCAAGCCGTAGTGCAGCGCACAAGAAAAAATGGAAACGTTGCGTCACTTCTGCATTAAATATAATTGCGCAGCTCAAGTGTCTTGAACTGTAAATCCTATCAAAATTATCTGTATATTTCAACAGGGGTTCACGAGTTACCTCCCTGGATTTTCAATATAACCACAAATTCCCATTTTACATGTTTTGTATCATTTCTTACATTTATATTTGTGGTTGAAATGACCTTTTTATTTCATATAGAAACACCTGACTAAGAGTGACCAATTGAATTTATTAGGACACTTAGTAGGCGTGATTACTCAAATTTAACTATATAATCCTTTTCAAAAAACTCCCTCTTTCCAACAGGTCACGGTGAATTCGTGGAATAAGACCATCAGGAACCAATTGCAAAATCAGTTTTAAACTTTAAATGCGGACAAATTATTAAATAAGATCAAATTCTGAATTTATTCAAGGTATAAATACAAAATTCGCGCAAAAATGATCCCAAGATCACAACCAAATGCTACCATACGTTTAGAACTGGTAAAAGCATGGCATCGTCTATGGAGGATGCAGTCAGTTAGTGATTATAATGTAAAGACACGCATAATATCATTATATAAAGGACCATTAACAATATTTTTATTCTGAAAGTTTAAAACCCGTGAATTCAAATACCGGGTACGCCAAGTAGTTAGAATCCGCAATTATTACACCTTTAATCTATTAATGTTCTGTTGCGTAATGTCGATCTAATATTTAATATTATACAAATGTATTACACGTATATATTTATTTATTCTTTATTAATAGCTCATCAATGTATATATACAATTAATATAAATCAATATAGTTATATACATTGTCATTCTATACAAAATTATAAGAGACAAGTAATATTATCACAGTATAAATAATTATATAGTATAATTCAAAAAAAATCTACGTTAATCTATCTTTAAAAGCTGCAATAAAACACTAGCAAAAAACTGAATTTTGTAAATATGGTTCTATTGCACAAATTAGAAAATGAGTTTGATCAGATCATATGTAGTCTGACTAACGGGGGTGTTTACGGTGAGAAATAACAAGATAATATACAATTATTTAAGACACATTGGCATTATCTACATGTTAAACTTGAAGGACGGTTAGATCTACAATGAAACAGAACTTGGATTACTCAAAGCAGTTAACATAATTATTATACTTTTTTTCTGAAGTCTGCCAAGGCCGTTTAAACTTGACATGGGTTGTATTTGTTTCTGTTGCAATTTGTTTTGGGTTTGGCCTATTTTTGGCCTATTTTGACTGGACAACATGCTGATTAATATAATCATAAATAAATAAAATTAAACAAGACAATCTGTTTCTACGTTTCGACTTTAATAACAAGTCACGGCATCGGGAATTTTGCACTAAGAAAGAGTTCACGGTAAAAAAACAAACATGAGACAAAAACGACTGATACTTGTATAAAATCACCCCATTTAGTTAACGTATTTTACTTCTATTTTTCAGATGTGAATCTTTTTCACGAATTGATCTGACTACAACAACAAAATGCCTCCTCCAAAGAAACCGAAGAATGGAAGGACATCTTTGGAACAATTTTTGTCGGAGGATGAACGCGGACATGGTGGAATTCGCTTGTCAACGGAAGAGCGAAGCTATGACGGGAACAGCCCAACGGCTTCCGTGGACGACGGGTCAGACGGAGAAGTATTTGTTAAATCGGAAGATTCTGCTTTGGAAAATTCTTTAAAACTGCCACCTGGTGAGAGGCATCATGAAACTTTGTTTCAAAAATTATTCCGAAGTTCACAGTCTGTTGATGAACAAAAAGTGCCCGGGAGTCCCGAGCAAGATACACCGTCACCAACACGGTCGCCAGTGGAGGAGGGGGAGAAATTTGGAGCATTTAGGTCTTACCAGGAGCATATCAGACTACAAATGGAAAAGAGACATGAAATGGGAGTGAAAGCTGAATGTGTGTCTCCGAGACAAGAAAAAATGGATAATTTTAGTTCTACCCCTACCGTTGATAAATCGTTTGAAGCAAGTTCGTTTCCTGTACCAAAAATGTCACAGGAACAAGGACGCTTGATTGACACTTTGGTGGCGTCTGCACTGGCTAGCAGTGCGGCACAGACTATAATATATGGTGGTAGACCAACGCATGGGTGTGTTGCATCCATGGCTAATCTCTCACGAGGACAACAAAATAGTTCCGTCAACATGTGCAATGTGCGATCTTACGATTCCGAGCCTCATGATTTGTCCAAGAAATCGGACAATAATAACAAACTGTTAAGTCACAGAATTAATGAAAACTACTTAAATGTCACGGAGAAAGACAGACTTCAAAACGCTTATCGGGAATGGGCACTCAAGCAAAACAAAGACGTTACATTTGAACGCAGTAAACATTACTTGGAAACACGTAGTAGAATTGTTGGTCTGTTGTCTGAACGAGTGGGGGAAGGTCAAAATGAGGAACGCGCGTCTACAGGAAAGGAAAACATAGTTCAGCCTGTCCCTACTCGATACACTAACGGTTTCTTTGGACACGTTGGACTCAATGGCTTATTGAACGGCTATCAGAGATTCGACCAGCAATCACATCAAAGGTATGTCACATTTACAATCATTTTATGACCTTCGCTATTCAGCACACCTGCATGTTCAACACGGTATTCGGGTCCAACACGGTATTCGCAGGTCCATCACAGTATTCTGGTCAAACACAGTATTCGGGTCCAACACAGTATTCGGGTCAAACACGGTATTCGGGTCAAACACGGTATTCGCAGGTCCAACACAGTATTCGGGCCCAACACAGTATTCGGATCCAACACAGTATTCGGGTCAAACACGGTATTCGGGTCAAACACGGTATTCGGGCCCAACACAGTATTCGGATCCAACACAGTATTCGGGTCAAACACGGTATTCGGGTCCAACACGATATTTGGCTACGAAAATAAAATCTGATGTAAACAGTGTACTAATTTAGCGTTAATACAAGTGTTCGTTACTTAGAAATATTTTAGATTGATTGACCAGGAACTTTTGATTTTTGCATGATCAAGAGATTGGCTACATTCATGTTATATCTTTAAAAAGGCACTAGCCCAAATGATCAATCTTGAGTGTACTCCATGGTAAACCCAGTTCTAGGTACAGTTCCTTGTAAGGGGAAGTAACTACTACTTTACTTCAGTGTAGTTATCATTCTAAATTACCCCCCTTTATGGTTAAGTACACAGTGTGTCATTCACTGCGGGGTGAGTATATAGGATTGCTTGAAATATCTATTTTAGGGATGTGGGGGGTTCGTTTTATGTCTGACTCTTGCGCGGGGGTGTGTTGTCGCCGTTTCTGTGTGTATTTGGATTGTCTGTGCACACGGTGACAGCACTTTGGGTCTGGACAACGCCCCCTTCCGCTAAGCGCCTGGATATATTTAGTGATATTTATATCTCGATCTATACACTTATCACACAAACATTCGGTCATTGAATATAATATAAAAATTAAAAAAAATATACATATTCCCTCTACAGTACAGCTCAGATAACACAGTGCAAGGGCGGAGGTACAGGATTTGATGTTAGCAGGGGGTACATACATTTATTGGTCTCACCCATCCCCTACTGAACAATGTGCGAGCGCAGCAAGCTAGAAAAAATGGATATCTGAGCAGCCTGTCACACATTATTCTTTATCCTAAAAAATATCCAATGATAAAGAAATTGCGCGAGCAAAGCAAAGAATGTATTGTTTATTTGAGCAGCACGTCCCACCACGCATGTTAATTTAATTAACGTGCGTGGTCCCACATACTGATTCCATACTTGACATTATTAACTGATATGAGTGATTGTGCGATCGAAGCTAGCAAGAAAAAATGCATTGTCTACTTCAGCAGCATGTCCACACGTATATTAATTAAATCTATAAGACATTCTATATTTAAGAAATAAAAATCTGTTCGCGTACTTTGTCGGTGAATAAAACATGGACAGGAGTTCGGATGCGGAAAAATTAAATCACGAGTGCGTAGCACGAGTGATTTAATTTTCCGCATCCGAACGAGTGCCCGTGTTTTATTCACCGACAAAATACAAGAACAGAGTTTTTATTTCGATTCTAAACACGATAATATCCCGCACTATTTAACTGTGCGCATTCCATTTTGACCCATTTGACATTTAACATAATTCCAAGTACAATGTATCTGTTTTAATGGAAAACAGGATATGTTTAAACTGCGGTCAAACTTCGGACAAATGCGGCCAAATCTGCGACGCATTTGTAGAGTGATACACGACCAAATGCAATAGTATACTTATTGTTTTTTGTGTGCGAGTTTGAATAGAACATGGGCGTAGGAGAAGGGGGGCAGGCCCCCCAATGTTAGGACAGGGGGTGGCAACATATCGTTTGGCCCCCCAATAATTCAGACCATATTCATAATTGTCCGCCTAAAATAGTCCTGTAATAGATAATTTGCCTTTCATACTTGGTTAAAAAGTATAAAATGTGAATTTTCGTGCTCGCTTCGCTCCCAAAATGAGTTTAATCTATGAAATATGTTATCACCCGATCACGTAACTGTTGAAAAGAGCTAGATTCTACAAGGACTACAGAAATACATTGTAAGATATAGTTTGCACCATCTCCTATATTGCTTTTAAACTTTGTAATTGCTATGTTAAATTCCATTACTAAGCCACTAAAAACTCTCAGAACTCGGGCATCTGTTCAATAATTAGTAAAAATATTTACAAAATAAGGACTTAATTCTGATTGATCTTACCAAAAAATTATCTCAGAACGCACCTGATTGATCCAATTTTTTTTTTAAATCCCGGGGGAGCATGCCCCCGGACCCCCCTACTTACAATACTAGTTTATGATAGGGTTCAATTGTTTACCCAGTATTTTGACAAGCAAACAACTTAGTAGATATACCTTACCTTAGTGCATATAAGCACAAACCTTCACCATAGCTAATTAACACTTAATGTGACCCCCGGCCACATATCTCAAAAAAAACTTTTTCGCCCCCACCCCACTTCCCAAATATTTGCCCCACAATGTTGAAGACGCTCCTACGCCCATGTAGAATAAACGTGTTTCAAGAACTGTTTTATGTATAATAAGCGAAGCAGTTGGTATGTTACTGACAATAAAACATAATGTTTCGTGTATATAGAACAACAAGTATGTTGAATTTAATACAATAAGTTGACCTCCTAAAGCGTTTTAACTGACTCACACTTTTGGCATTAATCAAATTAAAGTCAACCAATGTTGTGGCCGCAGATTTGGCAGCACTTGTCCGCAGTTTAAACATTTCCTGGAAAACACGCCCACCTGTCAATCAACGGCTAGCACTTTTAATTGACTACACCATTAATTGACACACTTTTATCTTTACATAATTGATACGAAATTGCACGAAACTTATTGAACAATACCCAGAATTGCTGAATTTTGTTGGCTTAAAAATAAATGTCTAAAAGGAACGTTTAGCGCATGAGTGTGCATTAGTGAAACGGTGCATAATAAACAAAACACGGACATGTTTTAATTTCGGATAATTTAACCGTCTCGTTTAAGATGTAGATAAAAAGCAACTAACGAGATGTACGGGTTTATATTAATGTCTGATACGGTTTTAAATGAATCCTTTCACGTTTCCCCTTAAAATTAACTCGACCAGTCTCTCTGTTAACTGTGAATTTACACGAAAACGTCGGTCGAGTGGCTAACGCTGAATACCGTGAAAAGGTCGATTTAAACATGTAAACTGACCATCGGTCAAGATTGTTTGACCTAGTGGCCAATACATGACTTTGAAGTAGGTTATACTGTGCTAAAAGACGCTCTTTCTACCTGTAATTTTAAGGCATGGATAAAGTTGCTGCTACGAGGCATGTATTCCTTATCAATATCATGATCCCATATTGTAGCTTTATTATAGCATATAGGCCTAATCAATGTTAATGTTTAATTGGTTATTTTAAAATGTTATCACCTTTGTTTTAGTGTTCTTATTTATACACATTTAGGGAGTTGGGATAATAACATTATGCTCCCATGAACTGTGACTAGCAAGTTCTGACTCTTGCTGACTGCTAATTATGCATGCATGCTACATGTATGTGTTACTACAGTAACTAATTGATAAATAACTGAATTTTATTTACTAGAAATGTCAGATAAAGCCTCATATTAATTCATTTAGCTATTAAACATGTTAAATAATGGTGTGCTTTTAGTCAAACAGACAGAACTGCTTGGACTGAATACATGATTGTATCATGCTGCCATGCATCTCCCCATGGTGACTACCTGATAACTGTTATCAGGTCAATAGGCTGCTACAAGTAGCATGATAACTCTTTCTAGCTGTGCCCACAATGACAATTTTGTAATTTATTCTTTTTTTAGTTGAACTTTTGTATAAATTGTAAGAAATGCTATGTTTATAGTAAGATGTCCTAGCACACAGTTTCACCAGAGATCTTCTACTGTCTCTGGTTTCATTGTTATTAAAAAACTTTAGCTCCTGATTTTTAATACATGATACACTGTAATTTAATACATTAAAACACCAACATGACCAACAGACAGTACACTCAGGAATAGAAGTGGATCTGAATTGGTTAGCTTATATATTATACAAGGAGGTATACTACACAAGCACCTGCTTGAAGTTTTTTATCCAGCGTGGTAATTATTAATATCATGAACTTCATCTTCTCAGTTCTGACCGGGAAATATTCAATAAACAATGCATTAGAATTGTATCAGTTATTAATAGAATCAAGTGGCTACAGTTCCAAAAGAAGTCATGTGTAGTACGAGTTTGGCACTCTGGTTTACATTTTATTACACTTTCTCTTGACCAGGGTA
Organism: Spisula solida; assembly: GCA_947247005.1. Lineage (NCBI taxonomy): Eukaryota > Metazoa > Mollusca > Bivalvia > Venerida > Mactridae > Spisula > Spisula solida. The sequence goes on from OX365945.1 coordinate 35,226,952, forward strand.
GGGTATGTACGGTAATGCTCATTTCATGCTGCCCAGCCATCCATTTCGGCCACTCACCATTGGCTAATGCAAAAATTCTTGGCTAATTATGTTGGAATATTCAAAAATAGCATGTGCCCAATGCATTTATAACTCAGTTGATTAGATTTGTGAAGCTCTAATTACTATCTGTACCATGATTCAGATTGCATTATTCTGTATTATTGGGCTAATAATATATTGATAAATGTTGGCTAATCAGCTTTGTTAAATAACAACACATGTTTACACTTTGGCCTGGTCAATTTTAACATGTTAGATTAAGATTGTTTGTGCTATTCTTGGAACAAAGGAGTATTATGAATAAGTGATGTATGTTTCTTGGAGTATGCCTGCTGGACAATTCTTATTCTGATGAGGATTTTGTGCCTTTTTGATGTTACATTTGTTTTAAGAGTTATACACTTTTATATGTGTGGAATACTACCTTTAAAACAACAAATGAAATGATCTATTAATAGACTAGTATAACAGTTTAGTACTATATTAGTTAAAGAATGTTGATTTCTGGTTACATGGATATCTTGTACAACATTCCACTGATTTGCTATTACTTTTGAATGGGATTTTTTTCACCGAAAGGATGTATAATGGTTACAGTGTTATGACTGACGCCGAGTTTCATATGGGCAGGAATTTTGTGGAAATTAAGACTGAATATGAGGGTTCTGACTATGGCAGTATGCCTCCACAAAACCATGGCCCAAACAATAATGCTTCAGTGTTGAAATTATTACAGGACCCGCATGAAGCATATACTCTAGGGTAGGTTTTTGTAGCATATTTCTTTCTAGTAACCATGCCCAACTAAAACAGGGTAGGTATGTACTAAAAGGTTTGGGGGTACTTATTGATATTATAGAAAGAGCAAGTTCTCTATGAAAAGCTTAAAAAAAGATGAACGTATATAGTTCTATCAAACGCTGTTTAGGGTCATTGCAATATTTTAGGGTAAGTTAAATTGGGACTACCAGAAACAAACAGTTTTTAGCTCTACTTTTTATTTGAAGAACGATGACTTAAGTATGACAGGAAATCAGGACGGATTACCTCCCCTTACTACCAAGTTATACTTAAGTATGACAAGGAACTAGACCTGGGCTGGTATTCACCAAGCATCTTGGTAGAAAACTTAGATTTTTTTTAAAAACACGAAAATTTCTAACGTATGTCAGCCTAACATGACAATCAATATTATTGATTTTTTGCATAGGTTTAAATCATTATGTAAAGAGCTACTATAATCACTAAGAAAACATGGGTTAATCTTCAATTTGTGCACGATACACGCAATACTAACTTTTAACTTGAGTCAAAATATTTAAGTTTTCAGCTAAGATTCTTTGTGAATACCAACCCAGATGACCTCCCCTCACTACCATGTTATACTTAAGTATGACAGGGAACCAGACCAGATTACCTCCCCTTACTACCACATTACACTTAAGTTTGACAGGAAACCAGACCAGATTACCTCCCCTTACTACAATACCATACTTTGACCTACTTTAGGACAACAGGTAACCAGACCAGATTACCTCCCTTATAGCTATGTCACACATAGCACAAAGGGGAACCTGACTGGATTACTTGCCCAACCGTTGCAGGGAATCTGAATTGTTACTAAATTGATCTGTTCTTTTACTTTAAAGTCACTGAAAATGCATCTATATAGACTGAGACCCTTTCATGATACATCACTAACACATTCACAAATACTGAAAAGACCTAGTCTAAAATATTTGTATTAAGTAAAGTGACTTTTTATTTTAGGTTTCAAATATACAAGACGTGTATAACTTAGAATTATAGTGTGATAAGTGATCACCACTTCCTAGTAAGAAATAGTCTTATATATAAATGTTTAAATCTGAAATATATATTTGCAGGGAATCACACGATCGATCCACATCTAAGGCTGACGATGCTACCTGTATGATAACAGGTGGAAATTACATGCCAGTCCAGTCAATGATGCCTCCAGCATCAGTAAATCAAAGCCCAACGTCGACCACATTGGACCACAATGATCACAGAGAAAGATACCATCCAGCACTACTGAGTCCACATTTTCTGACGGATTCACGGCGAATGAAGTCAGAACCTTCTCATGGTAAATTATTTGTCTTATGATTTCACACTTTCACCGACTTCTTGTAAACAAAATGTTTTATGTACCAGTATACGCCAGATGGTGTCTGTACTATAAAGGAAGAAGAAGAAGTCTGCCATTGTTCTTTTTCATAATATACATTAATATTATGCTAGCTATATGTAATAAAGTGCAGAGAAATTAACGTGATACTTACCTTTATGCATGGACAAATTACAAAAATCTTGCGTTGAATATATTAATTCCCGAATTTTCACCTTATCATCGGTCCTTTAGATTTGTGTAACTGTGTTTGTATAAGACCATGAGTGTATTTGTAATACATGTTGTACTTACTGCTAATGAAAACATACAACCACTGTTAAATACATGTATAGACAAGAAATCAGCTGTTAAATTATGGTAAAAGAAGGTATTAAGAGAATCAAGTTAAAATCTCTGCTATTCAGGGGTTCCATTTGACTCGGAAGTAGGGGTTTTGACCCTCAAGGTTTCCAAAAAGCCACCTTTTGACCCTCAAGATTTTGGTTTGAAGGGTCATTTTTTTCTCTTAAGATCATATTTTGCCTACAAAATGGTAAAGTTTAGTCAAAAGTATCATTATGACCCTTCAGATTCAGAAGCTAGTGAAAACCCTGCTATTCATGAAAATTAATATTTGATTTTGAACCTATTTTCAGGTGGAAATGTGAATAAACTGTGTCAAGTGTGTAGTGATAATGCTTCCGGATTCCACTATGGTGTATGGTCTTGTGAAGGATGCAAAGCATTTTTCAAGAGAAGCATACAAGGTACACGTACGTTCAGATTATTATTATAATTTAATACCATTATTATAGTAGTATAAATTGATTATTCAGGTCAGGCACTTGTTTACATAACATTGTGTACATAAATGTTGCAATTTCTCTTATTAATGGCTTACTTTAATAGATGATTTGTGTATAAGTTTGCGTCTTTATAAATAAGGTATTGGTTTTCACAGCCCTTTCTCCAAATAAAATGTTTCAAACAATAAAAATACAATGGTTTTATATATTGCAATGTGTGTATACAAGTGACAGACCTGATACCTAAAATATTTTTATAGCTCCAGAAATGCCACTGTTACCTTTGATGATAGAATCAGGGGTATCAATTTTCCGGATTTATCATTCCTGAAAGAGCAATGGCTTCTGACCAAATTAAAAGTTATTTGAGGAAAATATCTCAAGAAATGGCAAAGTTATGGTCAATTCAATCTGCTCTGAAGGAATTTGTTTAGTACAAATTGAGTTGATTATGGAAACAATGTCATTGAAGGCCTCTTGTTTGGCAAAAATGGTTGGCCGCATACACTTTTCCTGATTTTTAATTTGGCCCTGTTGAGTGTTGACACCTCTGTAGAATGTGCCTATTATAAGGTAGAAAAAAATGCTCAATGATGGTTCCGTGAAGATATGGTCCTATAATACGTCAGATCATAAATCGGTCTTACTAGGGGTTTTAGCAGACCCTTTTCAGCTCACCGGTGGAGCACAAAGTGCTTAAAGTGAGGTATTGTGATCACCCGGTGTTGTGCGAGGTTTATATCAGAATCAAAACAAGCGGTCTATGCTATATCAAATTCTGAATCTGTCAACAATATTAAATTAGTAGAGTCGGTGTCTGGTCAATTAAAGTAATGTTCATATTAGCACACCTATAATAGTTCAGGTAACCTAGAAAAGTCAATACATTTTTATGCCCCCGTATCGATAGATCGGGAGGCATATAGTGATTCACCTGTCCGTTCGTTCGGCCGATAGTTCATCCATCCGTCTGGTTAACCTGTTTCTTCTAGCATCATTATAGCTAACTATAAAGCTTCCATACTTGCATGGATGTTGTATATGAACTCTCTCCACATGCCTGTATCACCTGACCCCATTTTGACCTTCACCTTGACCTAACTTTGGACTAAGATGTATTGAAGGGCCAAATTCTTGGTTAACCCAATTTGACCGTTTCTTCTAGAATCAATATGGCTTGCTACAAAGCTTTCATACTTGCATGGATGTTGTATATGAAAACTCTCCACACGCTTGTATCACCTTACCCCATTTTGACCTTCACCATGACTTATTTATGGACAAGGCTTCCACAGGGGGCATAAGCGTTTATTGAACGCAGTCTTGTTTAATGTTGATAATAAGATATGTGTCATGAAAACATTTGTACACATATCAATATGTGCATTACCATGGTTACAGGTCCTGTTGATTACGTTTGTCCGGCTACAAATACATGTACAATAGATAAACACAGAAGGAAGAGCTGCCAGGCATGTAGGCTAAGAAAATGTTACGAAGTTGGTATGAATAAAGGTAAGTTCTATAATATTATTTTCTGAAAGTGTAGAAATGTGTAACAATTTTGAATTCTTACCAGTAGCAGCTGCTCATATCCTGGCGCTAAATAGAATTTCGCTCATCCAGTGTTTGATAAATTCTTGACGCAATATTTTTAAAATAATGTCACATTCTAAGTTATGGACTGGTTGTAAAAAAAAAAAAATTGTGAATGTTTTCTTTTACAGAAAAGTAACTGGTAGTTTTTCCCGTAATGAGTACTTTTCAGGACAGGAGTTGGTCACCATAGCAACGATTAACTTTACATAATTCATGGGAAATTTTAAAGCTAAGAAAAATTACTGTATGGTTCAATCACTTAAATGAAATCATTGACATTTTTTTCTCATTTTAGAGTCTTTTCTGAATCTCATTACATAATTATTACATAATGTCATTAAACCTGGTTTTTTTGGAGAACGGCTCATATATTTGTACTGCTACAGGTAGGTATTGCTTTGAAATAGCAAGTTATACTTAACCGTGTTACTTTCCTTGCAGGAAGTCAAAGAAAAGAACGCAAATCTGCTGGAGCAGCTTCTCAAATGAACAGATCTCCTAAACGTCCAAGAACTGATTCAGGGGACGTTAATGGTGTAGACAGTAGCCCGACACCTGCTAAGGTAAACCCACATCTTTGCTCTTTAAAACATAGATATATAAAAGGTACATGTTCAGTCTTTTAATGTAGGTGTTTGGCCTTTTAAATGTAGATGTTGAAATGTATTTCAATGTTAAGGATGTAAATAATGAACTTATAACTGCAGCTATATAGTTTCATGCTAGTATTAAGGAGCAGTTGTTTTAAAAGTAATGTCGGCTGTTAAAAAGTTTTTTAACATTTATTGAAGAAAGTTCTCAAACTATTTTTCTTATCATAGTAAGATTTGCTGAAGCTTTCCGGTTAGACATCCTGAGAGTTTCAAAAGCTTGTCGGACATTCAAGCTGACAAAGGCTGTCATGCACGGAACCAGCAAATTGTCTCTCAGTGAGGTCCAGCGATACTTAGTATTGTTTCTTAGGAAGGGGTCTGACCAGTTATCTTTCTTGAAGAGTATCTTGACGAGACTCCTGGCCTGACATACTTATTTTATATAAGTTGCCCATATTTTTGCCAATATTTGAGGGGCTGGTCCAGACCCCTGGATCTGCACATGGCCTTTAACCTTTCAGACCAATAAATAAACAAAATAATCAATTGTGTCCAACATGTTTGTATCTTCCTCAGTGCTAATCAGGCTTTGTCAGGCATCTTCTTTGAATTTTTTAGCGTTAAGAAATCAGTTGTGAATTTGTCATGAGTTGTAAATTGGCAATACGGTGTAATTGGGTATTTTATTATACTTTATATGTATCTTTTTTTTCAGAATTCAAGGAAATCACGCACAACTTTGATTATTGAAGCTTTAAGCAATGCCGATTTGCCAAATTTGGAGAGTTATCATAATCACAGCTTGCCACCAACAAGAGAGCATCTTCTTACCTCGTTTGTAAAACTTGCTGAGAAGGAATTGGTGTTCCTCATAAACTGGGCTAAAAATGTGCCAGGTGAGTTATACTGTAGTTTATAAATTGTGAGCCTAAAATATAAGCTTAAAACTTGACTCTTCTCAACGCTCTGAAGTTTTACTTGTGCCATAGTTCATGTTTGCTCAGTGTAAGCTTTATTATTGAGGCTCACAGGTAAGACTGGCTTTGCCAACTGTGTTGCCTCATTAAATAAAGTCTTTATTATTACTATTATGATTTACTCATGGTGACAGGGTACAGTCGAGCTATTGTCTGGTGTGTGTCATCAACTGTTACTTCTAATGATTAAGTCTCCATCATATAGCTGGCGAGATGTATTGTTGATTTTTGTGCTGGATGTAAAAAGGATGTCACACAGTTTATCCTCGATTGTTCTCCTCATAAATCTGTGCATGAATAGTTGCTACCAAGCCGTGCACATTGTTACAAATGTTTGGTCAGATAAATATTGGTATGGCCCTTTGTGAAATATACGTCTTATGACCCAACCAATATTTTGGGGGGGGATACAGATTTTTCTGTGTAAGGTTTTTTCTAAACTGCTTGATGGTATCTGAAAAAACATCTTAGTAATGATCTTATGGTATAATGCTTTGGTACCAGATCACTAAATAAAGTCAGGGAAAACTGCTCTGTGGTCAGGGAAAACTGCTCTGTGGTCAGGGAAAACTGCTCTGTGGTCAGGAAAAAGTCAGGGAATTTTGTGTCAGAACCTGTTCTTGCTCAACATAATATTACCACCTTTCAGGATACACTGAATTAAGCCTTGGAGATCAAGTTCATCTGATTGAATGCTGTTGGATGGAATTACTGTTATTGAATTGTGCCTTTAGATCCATGGAGCATGTTGGGCGTCGGCTTGTCATTGCCTCCGATCTTGTGTTAGATAGGTAAGTCTGTTCAATGTGCTAGTGTTTATATATACCATCGAAGAAGTGAGGGTATATTGCTCTACTTCTATTTTAATTATTGGGTCTCCCATGTAAACTAAATGTTCCTGGTTGATTCAAATACAAAAAAATACATGTCATTTATATAGCGCAGAAATTATTTAAACATATTCTGTTGTGCTTTACAATTACTTGACACATTAGGACTCTAGTGCTTGGATTTAGTCATAAAACTCTGAATTGACTATTAGCAAGAGCACACTCATTGTCCATGAAACCGACTATACAAATGTTAAGAGAATGCTTGTCATTTTAAGTTCCATAATCTGAATTTTAACAATAAAACAATGTTTGAGACCTAGTTAAGGTGTAAGGAAGTGTGCTAATGGCACCCAAAACAGATTTGCGACTCGTCTTCAGGATTGGACATTACGCCTTAGTAGAAACCCTGTTATAATTGGTTTTACATCATAATACTAGACTTGACCGCTGTGTCACTGTATTCTTACCCTGATTGGACAGTAATTACAAATATTTATACATTTAACTGTTGATTTCTATCATGCTTTCAGACCATACTGGACAAATCTTGGTATGGGAGATGTCTTGGAGCAGGTGGCCTCTGTCTCAAATCAGCTTGTGCAATATAATGTCCACAAAGAAGAGTTACTATTACTGCAAGCAACTGTGCTCGCTAATGCTGGTAAGTCTATGTTATTACTTTACTGTATTGGTGAATTTTGTGTATTTATTAATAGTGTAAGCATTGATAAATTTCTTCATTTCTTACTTATACCAGTAATAAAGCTACCGGTTAAAGCTAAAGGCATCTGTATCCACCTTAATAGCCTAGTGGTAGAGTGTCTGCTTTAAGTGTGAGACATCTCAAGTCTGATCCAAGGCCATTACTTACCAAAGTAGTAAAAATGGTACTGGTATATTTCCCTTCCTTGATGCTCCGCATAGTTACAGCAGGTAACCTGGTGTCAGAATAATGTATGTGACTGGGTAGTCTCCATGTGACTGGGTAGTCTCCATGTGACTGGGTAGTCTCCATGTGACTGGGTAGTCTCCATGTGACTGGGTAGTGTCCATGTGACTGGGTAGTCTCCATGTGACTGGGTAGTCTCCATGTGACTGGGTAGTCTCCATGTGACTGGGTAGTCTCCATGTGACTGGGTAGTCTCCATGTGACTGGGTAGTCTCCATGTGACTGGGTAGTCTCCATGTGACTGGGTAGTCTCCAAATGACTGAAATATTGTTGTCCAATGGGACTTGAAACAATATTAAACGAAATAAGGCATCAGCTGTGATATTGAATGTTATAGGGCTTGAATCCTGATTCATTCTGATATGGATGGTAGATGAACAAGACACTAGTAAAGTAATCGTACCGTTTGCCTATAGTATGGAGATAATGACTTGATCGTAACCTATATGCATGAATGCATTACAAGGTTCTTGCATTGAATATATCATTTTCCGCAAGCAAACCATGCAATATTGGTCCTTAAGATTTGTGTTTGCATTACACCTTGAGCGTCTTTGTGATACCTCCCGCTTATGAAAACATTTTGTAACTGGGGTTATAAATATAGACAAGATATCAGCTGTTTAATTATGCTAATAGAAGGTCGAGGATCAGGTAAAATGCTCCGTACTGTACATTTGTACCTGTCTTTTGCTTGACATTAGGAGTCAGGATGTTAATGTGCATAGAAAGTAGGCATCATGTAAGCCAAACTGATTGTCCTTTCAAATATACATGACACTATAATAAATCAACATTTTTACTTTGTAGAGGGAAGAAAATTGGCAAGCTGCAGTAAATTACATGAAATACGGCAAAACATTTTGGACAGCATTGTCGATATTGCCCAAAAATATCATCCAGACAATTTAAGACACGTTCCATCTTTAGTGTTACTTCTGACACATATTCGGCGGGCTGCAGATCGAGCGACAGCTTATTTACAGACAGTTAAGCGTGAAGGTGTGGTTTCTTTCTGTGATTTGCTCACTGAAATGCTGGATGCTCAAACGGACATCAAAAAGCCTAATGTGCCGAATGATGAATCATAGCGTAACAACTTGCACAACATCGTCGAGTTAAATAGACGCGAGAACACAACATTGTCGATGGAGAACACAGGGAGAACAACAGGAGAATAGTTTTGAACTTTACACATGAAATATCACTTGTTGGTAGCAACATGTTTAGGTGACCTAAGCAGTGCTGTTGCTTATGTACAGATCTGTATATAGTTGTTGCTGAACATTAAATGCTGCATCATAGGGCAACAGTTGTAGTGATAAGCTTATTTATGCTCCTGCTTTTGGTGACTTAGTACAAAGCTTGTGTAATGAAAAATATCTCACATATTTAGTTCATATACATACTTGTGGCTCTAGCATTATGGGTAATCATTTTGTTCATTTTCGTCAATTCACATTGTTATCATTATTTCTCATAATTATACAAATATATTGGAAAATTAATTCCAATTGTTGGGGGCCTTCTGCCAGGTACTGACATGCAGCCTTTTAGTGTTGTTATTGTTACATCTACCAGACTGAATTAAGTCCCCATCTTTTGTTTAATCATATAACAAGATAATAATTGCTTCGAGTGTTTATTATTCTGTACTCATGCAGTGCTTTTACGAGATAATAATTGCTAAGAGTGTTTATTGTCTGTACTCATGCAGTGCTTTTACAAGATAATAATTGCTTAGAGTGTTTATTATCTGTACTCATGCAGTGCTTTTACAAGATAATAATTGCTTCGAGTGTTTATTATCTGTACTCATGCAGTGCTTTTACGAGATAATAATTGCTAAGAGTGTTTATTATCTGTACGCATGCAGTGCTTTTACAAGATAATAATTGCTTCGAGTGTTTATTATCTGTACTCATGCAGTGCTTTTACGAGATAATAATTGCTTCGAGTGTTTATTATCTGTATTCATGCAGTGCTTTTACAAGATAATAATTGCTTAGAGTGTTTATTATCTGTAATCATGCAGTGCTTTTACAAGATAATAATTGCTTCGAGTGTTTATTAGCTGTGTTCGTGCAGTGCTTTTACAAGATAATAATTGCTTCGAGTGTTTATTATCTGTATTCGTGCAGTGCTTTTACAAGATAATAATTGCTTCGAGTAAGAGTGTTTATTATCTGTACTCATGCAGTGCTTTTACAAGATAATAATTGCTTAGAGTGTTTATTATCTGTACTCATGCAGTGCTTTTACAAGATAATAATTGCTTTGAGTGTTTATTATCTGTACTCATGCAGTGCTTTTACGAGATAATAATTGCTTCGAGTGTTTATTATCTGTACTCATGCAGTGCTTTTACGAGATAATAATTGCTTAGAGTGTTTATTACCTGTACTCATGCAGTGCTTTTACGAGATAATAATTGCTTGAGTGTTTATTATCTGTACTCATGCAGTGCTTTTAGTTAAATTTTTATCTGTGTTCAAGTTTTCACATAAAACTTCTTACACTAATTGTTTTAAGTCATTGATGCTTATTGTTTTGTTTTGTTTTATACTGTGGAAGTGTTAATGGTTTTATGTCTGGCAAGGTTTTCTTGTCTTACTTTTTAATGATCTTGATTATTACTTGATATTTATTTTTGTTGTTTTGGAAGCAGAGTTTGTGCCATCGTTTTGTGACACCAAGTTTTGGAAGCTAGTTAGGAAAGGTTATTTAAGTAGATTATCCAGAAATTTCCATATTTATTCTGAAATAATATACTTAAGTGACATGTTCATGATAATTATAATTTTATGTTCTCTACAAATATTATGCGCCTATATGGTCGGATTTTAACATCTAACATCACCTAGCAATACACTATCTGTTATGAATTTTTTAGTTGTGAACTTTCAAAAAGTTCTGTTTGTGGTTTTGTTTTTAGACTGAAGTCCCAATTCTATTTATTTATGGCCGATAAAAACGTGTTTGTTTCAAATACCTACCCTAAAAATTGTTACGACCCTAAATGTTTCTATGGAGTTGGCAAAGAACAGTCTTTTTTCAATACTTTTTGCACTTTTCAAAAGATTGTTGGCCTTTCTCTATGATGTTACAACAAATATAAAAACCTTTTCTACCCTACCGGGGACCTAACCTGTTATAGGGGACATGGTACAAGAAACCAACAATTTTTTATATAGCCTAACAAAGCAATTTATTTGCTGTTTGTTCGGTCTCATTTAGATGTGGTGATAAGCAGTAAAAAAAAGAGCAAATAGGGTTTTTCTGCCAGTTTTATTTCAATGAATTTGCTATCCCTCAAAAATGGCATTGTTAAGAAATATATATGAAAAATGATTGCACTCAAATAAGAATTTATTTTTTTATTGCATATTAATGAAATTATCAGATAGTAGCTAAGTTTGTGTAAGTAGAAACTTTAGTTTGTGCTAGCAACTGACTACCTCAGACCCATGTATTAGGTTGTTCTATGTGTTAAATAGCTGTTACAATGTATATCTATCACATTATTATACTTGTATATATTTGGTGCATTTTAAAATCTGTGTAAATGTCAATATGCTGTCTGTAGGGAAAAGTTTGATTCATTACATTTAAAAAGTAATGTACTTATATAGCACAGAGAATTTGACCTGATCCTGACCTTTATGCATGAATATATTACAAGGTTCTTGCGTTGAATATATAAATTTCCGCGAGCAAATCGTGCAAGGTTTGTCTTGCTATTACAACTCGAGCGCCTTCGTGATACTCTCCGCTTACGAAAACATACGAACGGGGTTATAAATATAGACAATATATCAGCTGTTAAATTATGCTAATTGAAGGTCGAGAGACGTGTCAAATTCTCTGGACTATACATTACCTAAAAATGAGTTCTCTGTTACATCATAAAAGTGCTGTTAAATTTGGCTTGTAGCGATTTTATTGCTAAAAGGTGATGTTATGTTTTTTTTTGTATTTTGAAAAAATACAATTCTATTTACTTCTTGACTTGTGCTTTAGTTTACATAGTTGCTTCAGTTACAGGCGATGTCTGTAAGAAATTGCCCTGAACTCATGGGCGGGTCCAGAGGGGGGTAACGGGGGTCCAGACACCCTGGAATTTTGACAAAAATTTGGTATTTTACTCAGTATGTATTAACACTGGTATGTCAGAGCTAAGAGTCTGATGTGGACAACCCTTAGAAAAATAGCTGGTTGGACTCCCTGTGAGCTAACTAGCTGGTCTTACCTCTTCCTTAGAAAAAATTGCTGGTCCAACCTTACCCTGAGACGAATTTCTGGATCTGCGCTTGAAATTGTTCAATTTGATTAATTCCTGTATTTTTAGCTCACCTGTCACAGTGAGCTTTTGTGATCACTCTTCGTCCGTCCGTCGTCCGTCCGTCAACAATTGGCTTGTGTAGACACTAGAGATCACAATTTTAGCCTAATCTTTATGAAACTTGGTCACAATGATCATCTCAACAAAATCTTGGCCAAGTTCGATATTGGGTCATCTGGGGTCAAAAACTAGGTCACTAGGTCAAATTATAGAAAAACCTTGTGTAGTCACTAGAGGTCACAATTTTGACTTAATCATTATGAAACTTGGTCACAATAATCATCCTAACAAAATCTAGGTCAAGTTCGATATTGGGTCATCCGGGGTCAAAAACTAGGTCACAAGGTCAAATCATAGAAAAATCTTGTGTAGTCACTAGAGGTCAAAATTTTGACTTAATCTTTATGAAACTTGGTCACAATGATCATCTCGACAAAATCTAGGTCAAGTTCGATATTGGGTCATCCGGGGTCAAAAACTAGGTCACAAGGTCAAATCATAGAAAAACCTTGTGTTGTCACTAGAGGTCACAGTTTTGACCTGATCTTTACGAAACTTGGTCACAATGATCAAAACAACAAAATCTAGGTCAAGTTCGATATTGGGTCATCTGGGGTAAAAAGTAGGTCATAAGGTCAATCATAGAAAAACCTTGTGTAGTCACTAGAGGTCACAATATTGGCCTAATCTGTATAAAACTTGGTCACAATGATCATCTCAACAAAATCTAGGTCAAGTTCGACAGGTGAGCGACCTAGGGCCCTTTGGGCCCTCTTGTTGATTTAGTGTTCTGTTGTAGTCTTCTGGTTAATGTATTGTGGGTTATACGTGTTATAGAGGATATTTGTTGATTTTTTGTGTAAGATCCAATTTTATTTCATCAAGTGGTGACAACTTTTTCATGAGTGGCATAGCCAAGAGTGAAAATTTAATTCCTGTAATTACGAGTGAAATATAATTTCACTAGAAATCAACCAAACTTAAAACAATGTTGTTTTCACTGATAAATCTCTATAATCTATTGAGAGCATACTGTATGATAAGCAAGGAGTATTTTTTCATGTTGTGCTGATTCAACATTGAGTAAGATTTCATTGAAATGTTGTCTGATAAAAGATAATTGAGCAATTCAAGAATTGTAACTTGTAAGATTTAGATAAAAAAATCTGTTAAAACTACAATATAGCGCTTTAAAATTGTGCAAACTAAATTCTACCTTATTTTCACCCAAATCTCCCCCTCAAAAGCCCTGATATGGCAATTTTCACTGGACCATCTGAATATTATGTCATTTAAGGTCAGTAGTCTAGACTGAGTAAAAGCCTATTTTCTCCATATTTATTGACGGTTTTTCAGGATTTCAGTAAACTTTCTGTATGAATTATTTTATATCATTTCTTTTCGACAGCTTTGCTTTCTAGGGAATAAAACTATTTTGAAAACAATGTTTTTGATATGTTCAAGTGAAGAGGGAACATATAGCAGTACAACCTTAGAATCTTTGTTAAGTGTATGTACATAATGTTCCAGTTTAATATAGCTATTTAAAATGTTGTTGTATTATGAGTATGTCTGCCTGACTTAAAATGGTTAATAAATCGTAGTATTGTTTCTTCTTGTTGTGTTACTATTTGTGTACCACTAGATCTCCATCTTATGGGAATAAACACAAACAGAACATTCGGGCAGATACAGCAAGTTAGCATGGTGAATGCCAGCACCTACAAGAAGGAAAATTCAACAGAGAAAACCAGGCCCACCTGTATGGAGGTTTGACGTCAGGTTAACAACCCTACCCTGTGAAAAAACCATTGTTATAGAAAAGACAGATTAAACCATTTGGATCCACCAATATGCCTCAATCTCCTAAAGCATCTCAATCTGAGCTAAAAATATAATCTCAAATATTGTCATGTGGATAAATGTTAATTTCCATGGGAGGCTGGACTCAAAATTGGCATCACAAAACAGAAACATTATTCTGAATTTATTGAAGTAAAATTTCAAGAGTTCAAACTTCAGATTCGTCGAAAATTTAGACTCTGATTTGAGTACAATCTCAATTTGAGCTGAGATTTCTACTTGAGAGGCTTCGGGAGATTTGAGGCCAGACCTCATGAACACTTCTGGCCAAAGTTGTGCAACACGAGTCAGTGCTATGACGGAATGTCTGTTAAGACCCAAAATAAACATCCGCATTGGAGCTTGGAATGTACAAAGTACATAATTATGTACTTCAAACCATGTTTGAAATTTCCAAAGCCACACAGGTCACCAGAGAAATGAAGAACGAACACCTTGATATACTAGGAGTGACTGAAGCTCGTTCGACAGGGTCAGTTCGACAGAAAATAAATGATGGGTCAGTCATACTATATTCTTGACATAAAGCCAAACATATCAATGACGTGGCATTATATTAATGGCGCAAGAGAAAACAAACTCTTTGCTCGAATGGGAAACAATGACAAACTGATAAGAGCCTGATTCAACTCTGCACACAGCAAACTGACCATCATACAGTATTATGCTTCTACCAACGATGCAGAAGAGGAGGACAAAGACGATTGGTACGACCATCTACAAATGCTGATATCTAAGGTACCACAACACGATGTGCTTTTAGTAACAGGAAGTTGGATAATACCAACTATGAACGAGTGCTTGGAATACATGAAGGGGGAAACATCAATGGCAATGGTGAAAGACTGGCCAGACTCTGCCAAACCAACCATCTTATCGTAGGCAACACAATATTCCCACATAAAGTATTTTAAGATTGACCCGGAAATCCCCAGAATGTAGAACTAAGAACCAAATTGACTGTTAGTATTATTATCAATGACAAGTGGAGAAGATCATTACAATACAATAGTATTACAAAGGTAAAACAAAGGTAAATGTCTCAGTATACCGTGCAGCTGATGTAAACGCTGATCAGCCTCAGTCAAACTTCAATTGGGTAGGGACATTGCTAATCAGCGCAATAAACAACTAGACATTGCAAAGCTCCATTCTCCAGGGACTAGCAAACCCATCACCTTGGAATTAAGAACTAGTTACAGTACCCTAACCGACTGCACCACTGACAATAACCAAGATGTGGAAAGCAAATGGAATGACATCAAGCACACTTGTCTAGAAACAGCAGAAATTGTGGTTGGCAATGAACTGAAAGAAACAGAGAATGACTTGCACTTTGGAACACATTAACACACGTAAACAGATAAATCAGCAATACTGTCCACTAGATACCATACCAAAGAATAGAAGAACATATCCAAAAAGGCTACAGAAACATCGATAAAGAAGTAAAGATAACACTATCACTATCAGACAATTTAAAGACAACTTCGAATGCAGCATACTTCTTAACAACACTACATTTGTAAGCTTCAATGTAAAATCGGAGTCATACAGGGCTGTATCATTTGGTCTATTCTTATTCTTGTCACTTTGGACTGGAGAATGAAACAAATAACTGCCGTCTTACCACGAGGAATATAATGTACCCTAATTACATAATTATCTGAAGACCTCGACTTCGCGGATGACCTAGCCACATTATCCTCAAACCAACCTCAATTCGTATAATAATGTATCTTTAAATAAAAGGTTAGCTTTGTTAAAAATATGAATTGACGATATACTTGTCATATTGTACATACATGATTATTCAGTCTAACTATTGTATTTTAGAAACAAATACAATATGGGGTTAAATGTGTTTTCTTCTAATATTTACCGTCGTCATTCGACGATGTTCGGTACTTACGTTTTTTATTGTTGTTTGACACCATTACGGCGAACATTTACCTTGGTCCTAGCTATTTAAAAATTACGTTCACGGAAATTGTCGAACTGTTGTGATCGTACATTCAACCCAATATTTGTTGGTGTTGTTGTTGTTGTTGTTGTTTTTGTTCTACTGGTTGATCACGTCGATACAGTTTATCATTTTGATATAATTGCTATGATTATACAATGAATTAGAGGGTCAGTATCGGTTATTGCACGTGGTGAATGAACCGCTGTCTGTAAAGTCAACTGTATTGGTGTGCTCGCAATATAACGAACACGTTTAGCGATGCTCGGATTAACGTTTGTCTCGCGCGCAATGGCACAACTCTTTGTCTCGAATAATAGGTGGGTTGGTTGCAATATCTGTTGCTATTATCAACTGTGGATGTCGTGTTTAAAGTTACGTAGGCGGTTGTTAGCTATTGACATAATATACGTATGTGTATCATTCTAAATGGAACGCCATAGCTGCCTTCTGTTGGTACTAATCAGTTTGTTTTGTGCATTTATTAAGTTGTTCTATGCTACCATCATTATGTTATGAGTATTTGCCAAAGCGTTCGGTACTTAAGACACTTTGTCTTGTACAAAACACCAGTTCTTTCTGTGTATTCGTCATTATGTTATGTACAATTACTAACTCGTTCTGTACAAACGACATTTTGTTGTGTGCATGTACTGTTTCTTTCTGTGCAGTTGCCATTATGTTATGTGTATTTAACAGGTTGTCCAGTTTGTGATGTGCATACATCATTTCGTTATGTGTGTTGGTCATTATGTTGTGTGCATTAATCATATTGTTCTGTGCATACATCATTTCGTTATGTGCGTTTGTCATTATGTTGTGTACATTAATCATGTTGTTCTGTGCATACATCATTTCGTTATGTGTGTTGGTCATTATGTTGTGTGCATTACTCATGTTGTTCTGTGCATACATCATTTCGTTATGTGCGTTTGTCATTATGTTGTGTACATTAATCATGTTGTTCTGTGCATACATCATTTCGTTATGTGTGTTGGTCATTATGTTGTGTGCACTAATCATGTTGTTATGTAGTTACAACAGATTGTCGTGTGCGTACATCATTACACTTAGCATTTACTAAATTGTTATGGGTTAGCAACATGCTGTCTTGTGCTTACATCTTTTCGTTCTGTGCAAACATCGTTATGTAGAGTGCATACATCGTTATTATGTTCGGATAAATTATCTTGGGCATTAAAACGGGTAACACCGGTAAAGCGAAAATGTTTCCGCTCAATAACTTGAGTTAGGAATGTACGGAAGCACAGAGGTGACATGGTCAATATTAAGTTGTGGGAACGACATATCCAAGGGAAGCAAATATGTTTTATCTTGTGGGAACAAGTTATATGAGTGTAGAAAATAGTTTTTATCTGGTTGGAGCGACTTATTTGAGGGTTTTGCACATGGGTACCTAGTCTCCTACCATTTAGGTTTTTCCTACGGACACCTAGTCCCCTAACATTGATTTTTTCCCATGGATACCTACCTTTTTGGTTTTTCCCATGGACACCTAGTCCACTACCATTTAGATTTTTCCCATGGACACATAGTCCTCTATTATTTAGGGTTTTTCGTGGACACCTACCATTAAGGGTTTCCCATGGACACCTAGATCCCTACTATTTTGGGTTTTCCTACCATGTGAAAAACTAAAATGGTAGGGGACTAGCTTTCTGTAGGAAATGGCATGGAAATAGGTGTAATGGTAGGTGTTCATGTGAAAAACCTAAAATATAGGGGACTATGTGTCCATGGGAAAACCCTAAATGGTTAGTGTCCATAGGAAAAACTTCAATGGTACGTGTCCCTGTGAAAAACCCCAATGGCAGGGGACTATGTTTCATTGTGATTAACCAAAATAGTAGGGGACCAGGTGTCTGTAGGAAAAACCTAAATGGTAGTTGACTAGGCGTCCAAGTGAAAACCCAAACTGGTAGGGGACAAGGTTTCTGCTGGAAAAACCTAAATGATAAGTGTCCATGGGAAAAACCAAAATGGTAGGGGATAAGGTTTCTGTAGGACACCATGGGAAAACCCTAAATTGTAGGGACTATGTGTCCATGTGAAAAACCAAAATGGTAGGGGACTAGGTGTCAATTAAGTCGTTCCAACAAGATAAAACAATATTTTCTACCCTCAAATAATTTGTTCCCACAAGATAAAAAATATTTTCTACCCTCAAATGATTTGTTCCCACAAGATAAAACATATTTGCTTCCCTTGGATATGTCGTTCCCACAACTTAATATTGACCATGTCATCTCTGACAAGACAGCATGTTGCTAACACATAACAATTGAGTAAATGCTAAGTGTAATGATGTACGCACACGACAATCTGTTGTAACTACATAACAACATGATTAGTGCACACAATATAATGACAAACACACAAAAAATGTCATAACGAAATTATGTATGCACATGACAAACTGTCGGTAGTACATAACAACATGATTAATGCACACAACATAATGACTAACACACATAGCGAAATGATGTACGCACAGAACAACATGAGTAATGTACACAACATAATGACAAACGCACATAACGAATTGATGTACGCACAGAACAACATGAGTAATGTACACAACCTAATGACAAACGCACATAACGAATTGATGTACGCACAGAACAACATGATTAATGTACACAACATAATGACAAACGCACATAACGAATTGATGTACGCACAGAACAACATGAGTAATGTACACAACATAATGACCAACACACATAACGAAATGATGTATGCACAGAACAACATGATTAATGTACACAACATAATGACAATCGCACATAACGAAATGATGTATGCACAGAACAACATGAGTAATGTACACAACATAATGACCAACACACACAATGAAATGATGTATGCACAGAACAACATGATAAATGCACACAACATAATGACAAACGCACATAACGAAATGATGTGTGCACAGAACAACACGAGTAATGTACACAACATAATGACCAACTCACACAACGAAATGATGTATGCACAGAACAACATGATTAATGTACACAACATAATGACAAACGCACATAACGAATTGATGTCCGCACAGAACAACATGAGTAATGTACACAACATAATGACCAACACACATAACGAAATGATGTATGCACAGAACAACATGATTAATGTACACAACATAATGACAAACGCACATAACGAAATGATGTATGCACAGAACAACATGATTAATGCACACAACATAATGACAAACGCACATAACGAAATGATGTATGCACATCACAAACTGTTTTAGTACATCACAAATTTGTAAATGCACATAACATATTGACATATGCACAGGACAGCATAGTTCATCTACCGGACAACCTGTTAAATACACATAACATAATGGCAACTGCACAGAAAGAAACAATATATGCACACAACAAAATGCGTTTGTACAGAACGAGTTAGTAAATTTACATAACATAATGACGAATGCACAGAAAGAACTGGTGTTTGTACAAGACAAAATGTCTTAAGTACCGAACGCTTTGGCAAATACTCATAACATAATGATGGTAGCATAGAACAACTTAATAAATGCACAAAACAAACTGATTAGTACCAACAGAAGGCAGCTATGGCGTTCCATATTATTACGTATACATTGGCTTAACATGAGAGCTTTGCTAGCCAATATTCGCAGAAACGTCAGGGATTGTAATCATGATATACGAGTAGCACATCTAGTTAACAACGGCAAGCCCCTTGCTAATTCTGACTATCCATTGATGTTTTTATATTCTCATAGTGCGTGGCAATACACGGACAACATGAGCATTTCAAGATCCTAAGCATTGTTTTAAAAGTTCTAACAGCGTATTATAATTATATAAATTAGATTGTGTTTACAATGTCGATGTCATACATTTAAAATATAAGACCAATCTGATTAAAATCATATCCTCAAACCCGCTTCGCTACCGGTAAGGGAGATTAAGTACTTTGGTCAGATAGATTGAATATAAGACATAATATAAAAATAATACATTTGTATTGTTAAATGTTTTTACATGGAACCTATGACAAAATATTTGATTTCGAGATATTCCTTAATTTAAGAGTAACTATAGTGAAGCAAAATTCAAACGAAATTGGGTTCATAGCTTGAATGTTAATAAAGTTACAGCTGTTTTTGTAGAATAGCTGTTAACTGTTTTAACAGCTCCTCTTATTTCTCAACCGGAGTGCGTTTCCGAATTGGCTAACATAGTAACAAAGTAAGTTGTTTCAACATATTTAAAGCTAAGGTATAGTCCTAGAAATGGGTAAAGTGCTTATTTTACATCTTTTTCCAAACCTTATTACGTGCTTAGCTAACGTCATTACATAATGTCAAAATAGCAGGTTTTCTTTGAGACTTGCTCATTTATGCAAATAAAAGATGAATCAATTACCATTCTGATCACTTCGGCCTTTATGCAGTACAGTATATATACCGGAGACAAACGGAAATGCCCGAGCTTTCACGATTGACAATAGAGGTAACTCTTATGGCCTAATTATAATGAAACTTGGTCACAATGATCATCTCAACAAAATGTATGTCAGTTTCGATATTGGGTTATCTGGGGTCAAAATCTAGGTCACTAGGTTAAATAATAGAAACAACATTGTGTATTCGCTGGTCACCATTCTGAATTAATCACAATGTAACTTGTTCACAATGATCGTATCAACATAATCTAGGTAAAGTATCGAATATCGAATTGGGTCATCTGGGGTCAAAACCGAGGTCACAAGGTCATATCATAGAAAAACCTTGTGTAGTCACTAGAGGTCACAATTTTGGCATATTAATATTTGGTTATTGAAACTTGGTCACAACGATCATCTTAATACAATCTAAGTCAAGAGCGATTTTGGGTTATCTGGGGTCAAAACTAGGTCGCAAGTTCAAATCATAGAAAAACATTGTGTAGTCGATAGAGGTCACAATTTTGGTCTTATTATAACGATACTAAGTCACATCAGATCATCTCAATAAAATCTAGGCCAAGTTCGATATTGGGACATGTGGAAATGCCTTGAGTATGCAAACTTTGCTAGAGCAACTGTATTTTTGAATGATCGATCTTCATGAACGTTGGTCAAAATCTTTGTCTACATGGAATCTCGGTACATTTTGTATTATAGGTCATCTTTTGCAAAATTTACACCAGGTCAATGGTTAAGAAATGTGACAATCGTATACATGGACTAGAAGCTGCATTTTCTAGAGTCTTATTCAGAAATTGTAAATGATTACTCCACACTTTTGACTGCATGTGCCTTCTATGACAGGTGAGCGACTTATGGCACTTCGGTACCTCTTGTTAACATTTATCTGAATTCAAAGCTAAAATCGTCAGGGCGACAAGGGCTTGAAATGAGCAACTAATATTATAGCATAAACGCAAACATAGATGATTTCTTCGTCGCATTTCTTGTTTTTCCTTTTACAAATATTTTGTTCAAATATACGTGTACCTTATAAAACTGTATGAGACTCATATTCGACCCCGATTGTTCAAACTAAGTTCATTGACTAAACATATTAATGTGAAAATTAACCGTGAACGTAGTCAGAACACAAAGGAATGGCACACCGTTCACCAACACTGCTTGAAGCGAGCGGTTGAATGAACGGACAACGTCCGTGTTACATGGACGTACAAATACTGTTGTTAACAAGTCATGTACTCAGATATATACAACTTCAGGGATCACTGTTTTCCAATTCTATAAGTAGCCACTTGTTAGATATTGGCATTAGAGATTGGCATCATCATCATGTGTCAGGCACACTTAACTTATTTTAAAATACACCATAGTGTATTGATATCATATAACGGCAAATTTTATTTTAAGCAATAGTTATTTGCATAAAGCATATAACAAACGTTTATTTTCACATATCAAGGTTTGTGTAGAAAGCTAAACTCGATCCTAAAACTAGAATGAATGCATGTATTCCACATCGAGGTATTGACGTGTATATAGGATTGGTGACTCCTTTTGGGGAAGGCTTTCACCGTAGGTTCGCTTAAAACATAATTGTTATATCACCCAATGTACCTAATGTGGAATTGCGTTTTAAGCTTTTATTTTCCCAAAAAAGGAATATGATTTGTAGCTAGTCGAGAGACTGTGACGTTGTCGCAACAAGTGAAATATGTCAAACTAAAGATAGGTAAACCTTTTAAAATCTATATTTTTGATAAAGGTCATCTACTTGTAGCCGATACAAGACCTTATAACAATGAGTCCCTCCGATGATAAATCTAACACATTGTGTGAGTCTGTACTAGTACAAGGGTAAACCACAGGCTCTCGCATCTCCTCGGCATGCATTGTAAACGGAGACAAACGGAAATGACCGAGCTTTCGAATTTAGATTACGGAAAAAAAACTACTAGCACTCTGAAGTGTTTTAGAGTAATAGTTTGTCCTGACACTAAAATCGCCTCGAGGGCCTTCGCTGCAAACCACAATGCTTCCTCGTTTGCTGAACTCAATGCTGGCTGGATATTCGCCACCAGCCATTCTGCTAAGAAAGTTGAATATCGAACGCACCACTGACTGCCTGTATATTCGGTCCCAGCTTGCTTGTTTGTTGTTTGTTTGCGATCGACTGTGGCAGTCGTTAAGTGCATGGTCATTCGTTCTCCCTGACAGATAGGCCAATGGCCCCCGACTTCGAGAGGTTAGACAGTTTGTGTGATACACACAATCCAGGATGCGCTACTCTAGCTCTCTATTCGGTCCTTAAACGTGCCTGGTGTAAAGCACCGATCAACGCGAGACTACCTCGGGGTAACCAACAAGTTAATCTCTAGCTATACAGTTGAGTGTTCCAGTGCTCCGGTCGAGATTCGAACCAGGGACATGCAGAGTGGTAGCCGCGAGTGTTAACCACTCGGACACCTTGACACCATAGGGCTCCAGTTTGAAATTCGAGATCCTAGAAAGTTGAATATCGAACTTACTGCTGGTTGGATACTATGGCTCAATTGGAAATTTGCTGTTCTAGAAAGCTGCATATCGAACTTACTGCTGGTTGGATACAAGGGCTCAATTGGAAATGTGTTGTCCTAGAAAGCTGCATATCGAACTTACTGCTGGTTGGATACTAGGGCTCAGTTGGAAATTTGCTGTCCTAGAAAGCTGCATATCGAACTTACTGCTGGTTGGATACTAGGGCTCAGTTGGAAATTTGTTGTCCTTGAAAGCTGCATATCGAACTTACTGCTGGTTGGATACTAGGGCTCAGTTGGAAATTTGTTGTCCTTGAAAGCTGCATATCGAACTTACTGCTGGTTGGATACTAGGACTCGGTTGGAAATTTGCTGTCCTAGAAAGCTGCATATCGAACTCACTGCTGGTTGGATACTAGAGGCTTGATATTCGGTCCCATCGAATGCGAATGCGAACAAATGTGAGACAATTAAAGTGATAGTAGGTGTAGTTGTATGAATGCCCTATGGAATTTTGGATGTTAATACTAAATAACTACATACTTTATAGTTTAAGGAGGTACGAGCTGCCTTGTGCGCTTGCGCGAAATTCAAAAATCGTATTAGCTATGATAAGAACAAACATGAATTTTAGTTTCAATGATCGCATATGAATGTTAATTAATGATAATAAACATAATATTATTGCACAAATTAGATATGTTTAACTTTTTATTTTTTGCCTGTATGAAAAGTGGGTGGGGAACGGCAAAATTGTGAATAATATGGGTTCACAATAAGTCCCTACAATTGTTCAAATGCATATGCTTATATATAATATGTAGTGCGTGGTTTAGTTATAAGAGGTAGCCACACTTTGAAATTATTTCATTACAATATGCAAATTAGGTTAATTTTATGCAAATTTATTCATAATTAGTACTTTTTATGCACAGCTCCCAAAAATAGCTGGTGACCCCTATTTTTTATTTGACTAAACTGGTGTTCTGTTTGATACTAAACCTAGGGCCAATTCTAAATCATTTTCGATCGTTAGGTATTTTTTGACGTTCATTTGAAATCGTTTGAAAATCACACTTTTTTGCAAGTGGGTGGGGTAACTATTTATCAAGTTCAAATACTGCATTTGTTAACCAGACAGCCGGAATTGTGACTAATGTCAATAGGAATGACCATTGAACACACAAAATATCATGCATTGCTTAAAAGTGGTTTCATATTGTAATAATCTTAAAAAGAACATAATGGTGCCATAAATGCAGGAAATAGATAAAATGAACAAAATACAATGGTAGGTCATTAGAAAGCCATGTATGTCGAAAACGAGCCTGGTGACATATCATTTTTATGATTTCATTGTTGTTCTAGAAGACTGTTCTGTCATTTAAAGATGTTTCAATGAAAATTCGATCGTTAGATCAAAGGTGCGCGTACCTCCTTAAGGGATGTACAAGCAACTATATAAAATACGCGAATATTTGACAGTTCTCTTTTATATTTTCAATACATCGATATGTGATTCAGTACCTTTAAAAGTAGATAGGAAGCTTCGTAACAGCATGAGACAAACGTGTGCGGCTGAATTGACTCATGGAAGACATTAGGAAGCTTCGTAACAGCATGAGACAAACGTGTGCGGCTAAATTGACTCATGGAAGACATTAGGAAGCTTCGTAACAGCATGAGACAAACGTGTGCGGCTGAATTGACTCGTAATGGAGGAGATTATAGAATCTAGATTTAAGTACCTTAATTTGATTCTATTCAATCGTATAGAGCTTCACAAAAACAAATAAAATACGCAAACTTGCTAACCTTTACATTACTAGTATATTCTTAAATTAACATACATGTACATGTATGTATATGTATTGATAGTTTCTTTCAAAATAAAGAGAGAGACAGCATTACCATGGGAAAGCGTGTACATCATATATATATATCTGGAAACTCTATCATTGTATGATTCAAATCAGGCCTAAAATAAAATATTGTTTGTTTCCCCATCCCCTACCTACCCGACTAAAAAGGGCCCTACCCAAAATATTTTATTGCCCGAATTGAAATAATATTTTTTTTATTAAAAATTGGAAGTGAAAACGTTAATTTTTGTTTACTGACTTCTTTCTTACCATTAAATTTAAGACTGTTGGTGTTCACCTTAAAGTTAATTCTAAATTTCATTATTTGTATGTCTTAACCAATAACTATCATACTGAAACGGTTCAAAAAAAATTTTTAACCCTACCTACCTACCCATTCTTAATCTGCTAGGGTCGGGATGGGGAAACCAAGAATATTTTAAGTTTGGCCTCATTCATTATTGCACATACGCCCGTGTCCAAACACCACAGTACTGCATTGTCATGAACGTTAGTGAATGCAATATTATACTAGACAGATCCATTCGAAAAATTTACACCGACCGGCGACCCGTGGAATAATTTGTTTGAAAAAATACTCGAAAACATTTCTTTCATACAAAACGTACAAACAGTGGGTTCAAAGAGTCAAGTCAATAATAAATTTCAAAATAATGTCTCTATTGAAAATATCTGATACTGCCTTATGATTATAATTCTTCTACAATATCATTCAGGGCGACAAGAGATATATGACCTTTACAAAGTTCAGTCAGCCATTTAACCCCGTGATAGGGTCACACACAGTAAGTGATATTTCTTTATTGAGAACAAAAAATCGCTAAATATATCCATTGAAGAATAGAATGTTATCTTCAAAATGACCCGTGAAGTGTCGATACACTATTTTTTTATTCCGTTCCAGTACCAAGGTCACGTTCTTTGTAAGTGCTATTCACCGTCAATGTCAAAAACCTCGGCTAGTAAACAACGTACGTATATATATATAACTTATCATTATATATATATCAACTTTGTCGCACATTTTCCAAAAATACCCCATTGAGCGTGTTTGTTTTGTCCATATTTACGTATCATGTAATAGATCTACGTACGTATGTGTATTTTTGTTCCTACATATCAATTACTAGATTCTATTAAAATTTGACAAATTAAGGGTCAACAACCAATATTCCTGTCCGTCTTACATTAGCTAAGAAGAAAATGTTGAGACTTAAAAGTTATCATTAAAAGTTATCATCTTGTTATCATTTCTAATAGGTTCTAAACATACATGCATTGTTTTGCATTCAGCATGCATTGACTGGACGCAATATCGCCGTTTTCAATTTAAGTTATTCGATAAGCCAACCAACTGAGGTTCAAGTGGCGACAATAACATGGAAAAGACTGTCTCGTTTTCATTCCCATGTCGTGTTAGATTCGAATGGCTAAAACTGTTGAAACAGACACATCCTTAGCGTGAGGCTTCGCTTATCAGCATATGTATCTCAATTTTTTTAAATCAAACTTTCTTCATTTATGATATTGCAAACGTAACATAATTATAGACTAAAATATTCATCAGTTCACCTGAATATAAATTATCTGCAAAATATCAGCAAAACCCTTATCAAATTTCGCGTAGTCGCGGTCAGTAAATGCATATCTCTATTAGCACTACCATGTTCTTCGGAAAGAAACGCCTTCGCACTGGACAAGGAGACTAGTATAGTCCGTTTGCGGCGAAAAAATCGTCTAAAATGAAGATTTCTCAGTATTTACTGCACCTACAAGTATGAGATTTTGCACGAGTAAATGAAATGTATCTACCTAATATACAATTAAATCTAAGCAATTAAATATGTACGAGTATACATGTATATACGTAACTGACATACACAGGTAACTGTATCATTGAAAAAGAATATAAATAGGAAAACAAATATACATCTTAGACATTATATCAATTTCTGTAAAACAATCTTCATCAGTGATACATTTTCCTGTGTACTAAAGAGAAAAAAGGTTTGTAATTTTTTTATTACATTTTTTTCTTTTTACTCTTTATGAATGATACAGTTACCTGTGTGCGTATACACACTAGGCCATACCAAATCATATTTTCGTTTAGCGTCCACCCTAAGTTCGAAAACCTATCAAGCTATCATGAGAGAAAAAACGAAGCCCTCGAAAAACACAAGTCATGCCGACTTCTATCCTCATCATTATGTGTCTAACAGATATACATGTAGCTTCCATGCGTTGTCAATCACAGTAGCTTACGGAAATAACTCAAAACGTGTTTTTGTGAAATAAAACCTAAAACTGAGCCTAAATTTAGAGTCAATATCTAAAATTACACACAATCTTTACAAATCTCATTGAATATGAACGAAGGATATGCTAAAATAATAAACATTTATTACTCAGAGCCATATGAAAAAAAAATTCTCTCACGGAACTGAGAAGCGGTGTATCAGGATTCATTATGTAGTGTTCAATAGTGAGTCTTGTTCTATTAGATAGTATACGTTTAGTTCATGATCATCGCGTTTTCTACACTTTCAACGAAGGAACGCCGCAGCAGTCATACTTGTGTTGATATCAAATTATGATCTAACGTCGTAAGTAAAGTATATTAAGATACACCTACTTCAACATGGACACTAATATGGCAACGGAAAACTTCAGCTAGCTACAAAGTTTTACCTCTGGTACTAAGCATTCACCAGGTAAATGACCGTTAAATGGTGGAACATACACTAACGGACCTTTTTTTGTATTTTCGAGTCCGTGAATCATCAAACCCCTGTGATCAGGATGTTAAATGGTACCCCTCTTTTTGATGAGCTCAGTGATAAAACACTGTGGCTGTCAATCCAGAGGTCGTGGGTTCAATCCCAGACACAGACGTTTCGGAAATATTTATAATATTTCCCGCTGTATCTGACCGTGTGAACTGCAAAGTATCTGGGTGCCAAAATGCTAACGGTGCTATACACGGGCACATTAAATAACCTGAGTGAGGCTGTCTATTCGAAATAAGAGCTAGGCGCACTTCGGCAGCGCCGGACATGCATGTATCTAATGTCTCTCCCTCCCTTCAGTGGCTTTCTCTTAGTCTGTCCCTCTGGTCAGATCAAGCTGTAGCTGCACTGGTAGAGGATGCAAATGCGCCCTTGTGACTGCAACACTATAATGTAAACTGCCTTTGAACGCGTGTTCGCATGAAAAAGGCGCTATATAAATCTGGTATATAATTATATTTATTATTTTAACGTAAGAACGGTGTTCCATACAAATGACATTGGGGGAATGGGAATCCATTGTTATTCAGTTCACGTCTCGCCAGGTTGCTGTGAAGTGGCAATGACCTCTGACCACAGAACGACCGCTTTAACGGTGACCCCGTGGAATAAAAAACATTAGTATTGTCTGTTTGCTAGGTTGTGTTACGCACATGTTTATGTCTATTTTGTAAATCTGTCCATAAATGAGTCCATTCTTTGTTTGGCAAAGAGCGCTTTCTGGTTGTCACGGATACAATGTGTTTGCAATAACATGATCTTGAATAACTGAAATTGAAACACAATATTTCTGTGAATTTGAGATTATATGCATACATGAGTTATGCTCGATATCTGATGCTTACTGTAATAATAATAGATAAACATTTCACCTCCGTATCAGGAATAAATGAGATTCTCACTATGTCATGTCCATGGCCAAGTGAAATCACTAAAGGTCGACGAAATTAGCAGAAGAAAACCTTAAGAATTACGTTTAAACACAAGTACAAAACTCATTGGTAGCGAAAACTATCAAATGTACTATACAATTTGACGAATATAAACAACAAACTCCTGGAGTACACTGACTCGTGACCTGCCATTGCCCTCCTTCTCGTGTGACCCTGCCTCGAAAGTTCAACGTACGCTCGGAGCTTTACGAACGATTGCCTTTCACAGCAGATGGGCGTGAAAACAGCCTATATCTAGTTGTTCGACTTAGTTAGATACGCGGCTTTAGCACAAATTAAATCAAATGATATCGCATTATCTAAAATTATGTGAAGTTACAGTCCTTTGGATGAGGTATCCAGCGGGGAAAGAAATCACAATATAATCACATGACTAACAACAGATCCATATTGACTCGGGTTAAAAATACAAAGTCCGGAATGTCGTTTGAACTGATGAACTGTTAGAATGACGATGAGAACATTTTAAATACAGAGAAAACAACGACTTTACAATAGCTCTTCTATCTGAAGAAAGAAAACTTATATACATATTCCAAGGTCACTCATGGAACTTACTTGAAACGCAGTTTAAGACTTAATTGATTACAGGTCAGCTGGATTTCTAATTCGTAATGTTTGGATAATCGATGATCAACAGACGTGAACATTGAATTATATATAGATTGATAAAACAAACTTGTACCGAAACTTTAACATTTGCACTAAGTTGAAATGGAAGCATGCATATATACTTTCAACAAAATGCACGGTAGAGTTACCTACTCCTGAGTAGGGGCTGGGGTCATGCATGATGGTAACAAGTATGTTAATTAGCAAAGCAAAATGTCATTGGAAATGGCTCTTTGCCCCGCACTGGCATCAAGACCACAGGATATATTGACGTATTTTTATTGTCTTACATATCTGATCATTTATACCAATAAAGGGAAATAACGCTACATTGATAGTGGTCGTTGATCTCAACACTTAAACAAAGATATCGAGAAAACCCTCTCGCTGTTCGACAGAAATATGATTTATCTGCAAGCAACACAAAACAAAATGACAGTCGGGTCTACATTAAGTGAGAAATCCTCAAAACTGTCACACAATCACGTCAGTTTTAGCCGATGTCAATTTGGCCGGCCATATAAATTGCCTATGAAGAACGACCCACCCATCGCAGTTTTTCCTCTAATTTCGACTTGCGTTTACTAGTTCTCTTGTGAAATGTTAGTTCAATGACATTCATGTATACAATGTATATTGTTAACATAGAAAACTGTGTATTATATTGCACTTTTGTCGGCACAATTTAAGAAAGTTGTGTAAAAATTAACACAATACCAGAAGTCTACTTCCCCCGAATATATAATAAACGACCGACTAATTAATGCATGTGTTTACTTGCTGTCACATTTGCAGAACGCAAAATACTACAAAACTGTTGGCCTTCAACACTAAATATACCATTGTACTCACGTTTCACAAATTAGAAGATGGTCATTTCATTGCCTACGAGTCATTAATTAATTAGGCGATAAAAAATTGCCGAGGCCAACCAACCCTGTCAATGACGTCGTGTTAAAAACGATATGCCAACGTCAGCAAAACGTCTACAACTTTTAGCTGACGATTTTATGACAAACACAAGTGCATTTGCATTCCTGACATGAACAGCTAGCTTGTGACTTCACATGAATCTGTTTTTGATGTATTGACGTCAGTGTAATTTAACGTTTTCTTGTGGCGTTTGTTAGTCTGTCTGAACATGGCCCACCTTTGACGTCTCCTGTTACCGAATAGTTTGTTTAACGGCGACGAACATAAATAATGTTCTTATGCCAGAAAAATCAACTGAAACTGTATTGCTTTGCCTTTTGCTTTCGTGACAACATTTAACATTCCAGCAGCCATTTCAGGTCATTCTTGGACATAGAACCGTCGAATAATTTGCAATATGTTTACACATATTTATTTGGGTGTGGTATTAGACTGACAATATCGTGCTTGTTTTCATCTTTTACACGGATCAGATTTTTTCCTGCTCGTGTTACACGCGTTATCTTTATAAATGACGTAATGGCTTTAGAAAACCACGAAACACAAATTGACCACTGAAATGTGGATACGTAAGTCATGGCCGACGTTAGCAAATAGAATACATCGCCATAAAAGTAAAAATATTAGTACCTGCTAAACTTTATATAGCCTTTGTTCATGATCTTCCAGTTTGTTACTTCTTGTTTCTACTCATCTTCTTCCGGTAAAGTACAAAATCCCCTCTGGGGCATCGTCGTACAAATTAGGTTTAAAATGTGACGCAAATATTTACATAGGCTAAAAGCAAATAAAATCTGGGTGTCCTTCTACAGCATGTTGGCCAGTGCTCCCTTGAAGGCCTCTAGGGAGTCGACCGTGGCGATGCACTCTGGTAGGCTGTTCCACAGTCGTATGCCCGAGGGAAAGAAGGAGTGAGGTTGGGGTTATGTTTTCGTGGTGCCTTCTATGGCAAGTATGCGTGCAGCTTCATTTTCGGCTATGCTAACATATGCAGGAACTAATTGAACTACTATATCGATGGGTTAAGATAGGAAATTGGTGTCGACAAGGTGTATACTACCGCTTGTCCTGAAGTGCTGATACGGAGTCGGTCAGAAGGACAACATTTTGTCTCTTTTCACTTTGCACAGGCATAGGAGACTGAGTGGGACTGTAGAGGGATATTGAATCCCGACCACGTAATTGCAGCATCTCTTGTCCACTGGGAGAAACAGTGGCTGTGTCCACAGGAAACTGTATCATAAATAAACAGTAAACAAAAACATATTTCTTTTTATAAAATTTATCATATCTAAGATAACATAAAATTTATAAAAGAAAAAAAAAATTTTTTCATTCCTTATCAATGATAAGAGTTACCTGTGGTTGTGTCAGGACAATTTGTGTAGACTCCATTCTCTCTCGATCTCTGTATTCAGAAAGTTTTGCCTTTTCTGTTGATCCTTCGATCATCGAGTGCTGTTTGTATCCAGGATATGGAAATTTTCTTTAAATAATATCATTGGGTGGTCAAAATTTTAAGAGGGCCCGAAGTCCCTAGGTCGTTCACCTGACGTAGTAGTTCATGCAGGCCTCTTAATGGTGACCTCATTTAAAATCATTCTCAACTTCTAAGAATGAAGTAAATGCATGCTCTATTGCTTGTACAAGGTTTTCATATTGTCTTAACTAGCGACCTTGTAATTGACATCAGATAACCCATATTGCAGTTTAAGCCAAGTTTTGTCTACGATTTGACCTAATGACCTAGTTTTTGACCCCGGATGACCCAATGGCGAACTCCATCTACATTTTGGGACCTACTTTCATGAAGATAAGGCTAACATTGAGACCTCTAGAGACTACACAAGGTTTTTTTCTATGATTTGACCTAATGACCAAGATTTTGACCCCGGTTGACCCAACATCAAACTTGACCTAGAATTTGTTGAGATGATCATTGTGACCGACTTAATAATGATTAGGTCAAAATAGTGACCTGTAGTGACTATTCAAGGTTTTTCTATGATTTGACATAGTGACCTAGTTTTTTATCCTGGATGACCCAATATCGAACTTGGTCTAGATTTTGTTGAGATGATCATTGTGACCGAGCTTAATAACGATAAGGTCAAAATAGTGACCTGTAGTGACTATACAAGGTTTCTCTATGATTTGACCTAGTACCGAATGGTACAATGTACAACAATATATGCTGACTAATATTCCTATGAAGTTTGATGACTGTAGCACAGTTACTTACTAGTTACAGACGACACAACATTTTGGGAGGAGTGACGGACAAGGGCAAATCTATAAGCTCACCAAATTATTTGGTGGGGACATAAAAACATGTACACGATGGAGCAAGGTTGGTGTGAATGAAAATTACACCTCACTGCACATTATACATATCTGTGTTGAGGATTAAGGCAACTTTTCGAAAGTTCCAGGGAAATCTGTATTTGCACATAAGAATAAGATAACAGACGGACAGCCAACACCATTACATAATACATGGTATATATGTGGCATAAAATACTGAAATAGTTCCAAGAAGACTAAAGATATATTTTTAAAAACACACAACATGATTGTCACTGCTTATACAAATTGTACACTGTAAAAACTAGTAAAGGAATTTCACTTGCATGTTTGAACATAGGATACTGACAATACTAACAGCTTACCACCAAGTAATTCCTGTATAGGTGAGCTAATAAGTAAACACATTTCTATTTTTTTACATTAAAAATGATATAATAAGGAACACATTACAAGAGGGCCCAAAAGGCCCTAGGTCGCTCACCTGTCGTAGTTGCTCATGCAAGTCCCTTAATGGTAACCAAGAAAATGCAGGCTCTATTGCATGTTCAAGGTTTTCAAATTGTCTTAAGAAGCGACCTTGTAATTTACATCACATAAACCCATATTGAAGTTAAAGCCAAGTTTTGTCTATGATTTTACCTTGTGACCTAGTTTTTTACCCCCGATGACCCAATATCAAACTTGACCTAGATTTTGTTGAGATGACCATTGTGACCGACTTTCATAATTATTAGGTAAAAATTGTGACCTCTAGTGACTACACAAGGTTTTTTCTATGATTTGACCTTGTTTTGCACCCCATATGCCCCAATATCGACCATGGTCTAGATTTAGTTGAGATGATCTTTGTGACCTAGTTTCATAAAGATTAGGTTAAAATTGTGACCTCTAATGACTGCACAAGGTTTTTCTATGATTTTACCTTGTGACCTAGTTTTTGACCCCAGATGACCAAATATTGATATTGACCTAGATTTTGTTGAGATAATCAATATCACTAAGTTCCATAAAGATTAGGCCAAAATTGTGACCTCTAGTGTCTACACAAGCAAATTGGACGACAGACGAGGAACTAAGGGCGATCACAAAAGCTCACTCTGTCACTTTGTGACCTCTGTCACTTTGTGACAGGTGAGCTAAAAATATGCAATAAAGAGTTCAAGTTCTTGGGCACTGCACTTCCTGTCGATGAGATCTATCCACATACAAAGGTTCAAATTAATAGTTTTTGAGTTATTGTCAATAACTAGAAATTCGTGCCCTCGGGCAAACTATGTCGAGCCTCGGTGCACGTTGAAAATGGTTACAACTTAAATCAGCCTTCAATTTGACCATTGATCTCCAACTGTGACCTTGAACTTTGAGATAGGAACCTGGAGCTCTGACAAGACACTACGCCTCATGGGGGTTAACATTCATGCCAAATATAAGAAAGATTGGTCAGTGTATGACAAAGTTATGGTCCGGACAAGCTTCAATTTGACCTTTGACCTCCAACTGTGACCTTGACCTTTGAGATAGGAACCTGGGGGTTGGGCATGACACTCCTCCTCATGGAGGTGAACATTCATGCCAAATATAAGCAACATTGGTCAAAGCATGACAAAGTTAAGGTCCGGACAAGCTTCAATTTGACCTTTGACCTCCAACTGTGACCTTGATCTTTGAGATAGGAACCTGGGGGGTTGGGCATGACACTCCTCCTCATGGAGGTGAACATTCATGCCAAATATAAGCAACATTGGTCAAAGCATGACAAAGTTATGGTCCGGACAAGCTTCAATTTGACCTTTGACCTCAAACTGTGACCTTGACCTTTGAGATAGGAACCTTGGGGTTGGGCATGACACTCCTCCTCATGGAGGTGAACATTCATGCCAAATATAAGCAACATTGGTCAAAGCATGACAAAGTTATGGTCCTGACAAAATCGGACGCACGGACGGACGGACTGACGCACGCACATACACCAAAAGTGGCACTAAGTCTCGCTCACCGCAAGCGGGCTCGACAAAAATGTGGAGGACGGACAGACTGATGGACTGACAGACAGACAAAGTGGCAACTATATGGTCCCCCAATAATATTTTTGGGAGCATAAAAAATCAATAGATCTACTGCTAAATATAGCACATTGCAAAAATATTTCACAAACGCAAAATAACATATGGCACAGGGCACAACGGCAACAAAAATATTGCACAACAGCAACTAAAAATATTGCACAGAGATACAATTTGGCACAAAAAAGAAGCAATGAAATTACAACCATTAAAGATATACTTTGCCCATCTTAACAAGTTACTTAAAAATATTCAATTATGACGTGATAATAGTAGCAAAATACAGCATTTGTTAAAAGAATGAAAGTTTGTTTTCATTCATTTTAGCTGTGTCACATAATTATGTGACATAGAGTGATATGTCTCTTGGTACACCCACAATGTGTACATTCTCGGTATTAATCATTTAATCAGATCAGTCACTTGTTTACATAAAATTGTGTATATATTTTATAAACATTGTAATTTCCCTTAATAATTTATAAATATAACAGATATTGTATATTATCCAGTCACTTCCGGCAAAATCTACCTGTTAACGGGGTGCCTGATAAACTTAGCAATAATCAGTCACCTGGTCATGTGACTAGTGATAATCCGTCCCCTTACCACGTGATCTGACAGACTTCTTCTTATATGAGAGTCGCCGGTTGCAATTCCGTGCCCGAGGGTGAGGTTTTCCTATCCTAAATGAGCTGGTGGTTGATCGGTTATTTTCTTCGTCTTACCTGCGTCTACACGATGTCTATCAAGATGTCAGACATCGTTGTTTATCATGACATCACGGAACGAACGTGACGTTGCGCGCTAGTTAATGACAGTGACAATATAGTCCCGAATTTGATCCCCTTACTGAGCAGATTAAGCGACTGGATAAATAGAATAATAGGTTAATGCCGTGAATGAAGTAAAAGTTTATCCGGCTCGGCTACGGAAATTATTGGATTCGCCTACAGCTCACCCGATAAATTCCTCCGCCTTGCCAGATAAACTTTTTCATCCACGGCACTAACCTATTATTCTCTATTTATATAAATATCATATGCCTGCGTGTGTGACATTGATACTGTAAGCTATTCTGAATAAACGAGGGCAGAATGTCACCCTGAGACGAAGCCAAATGAATATATATAGAGAATAATAGGTTAGTGCCGTGGATGAAAAAGTTTATCTGGCAAGGCAGAGGAATTTATCGGGTGAGCCGTAGGCGATCCGATAATTTCCGTAGCCGAGCCGGATAAACTTTTACTTCATTCACGTCACTAACCTATTATTCTATTTATCCAGTTGCTTAATCTGCTCAGTAAGGGGATCAAGAACGGGACTATATTGTCACTCTTTCATTTACAAGTGCGCAACGTCACATTCGTTCCGTGACGTCATGATAAACAACGACGTCGGACATATTGATAGACGTCGTGTAGACGCAGGTAAGTCGAGGAAAATAACCGATCAACCACCAGCTCATTTAGAATAAGAAAACCTCACCCTCGGACTCTCATATAAGAAGAAGTCCGTCAGATCACATGGTAAGGTGACAGATTATCACTAGTCACATGACCAGGTGACCGATTATCGCTAAGTTTATCAGGCACCCCGTTAACAGGCAGATTTTGCCGGAAGTGACTGGATAAATTGTAGCACAAGGTATTGAATTTCACTGCCGTTTTATCTGATTAAAATGTTTTAACAATAAAAATACTTAGTTTTGATATTACATTGTTTCTTTACAAGTGACAGACCTGAATAAACGGACTGTACCAGTAACCGGTACCCAGTCCTGAGTATGATAGATATGTTATAATGAATCTATGGGATGACAGGTTACACTTCATCTTTTTTGACAACTGGCTGAGATTTGGAAGCAACTTTCCACTTCTGACTGTCAAACATACTTTCACAAGGGGAGATAACTAAACCAACGTCTGATTTATGACTGTCCAAGCATAGGTCTGTACCTTCTCTTGAAATCTGACCATTTAAATATTGCCATTTCTGCAAGAGAAATAAATGGGGAAACTATTGTGGTAATATGTGATCAAATCAACCTGGGCTGGTATTCACAAAGCATCTTAAGGGAAAACTTAAATATTTTGACATAAGTCAATAATATGTGCAGCTCATATGTCCCGCAATTTGGAAAATAATCCATGTTTTCTTTGTCATTATACTTAAAAATTATGTGAAATATTAAGCATGTTGATTTTCTTGCTTAGAAAAAAAAATAGTTTTCTGCTAAGATGCTTTGTGAATACCAGCCCTGTCCCCTACCCTATGCATGAATATGCCACAAGCTTCTTTTAAGGAATATATCTATTCCTGAGAAAAAGTTGTGTCACATTAGATATTTACATCGAGTGTTTATAATACATCTTGTACATATTCTTATTATTCTCCAATTATGAAAGCTCAGAACAGAGTTAAATAAAGATAATAAATCAACAGTTAGATTATGCCAATAATATGGTACAGTCAGAACTCGATACAACGACGCTGTTCGTTTCCAAGAAAAATGTCGTTGTAACGAATCTGTCAGTATAATGAATTGATACAAAGAGCGTTTTAATACTTTTGTCCCCAAATATGATGTCAGTATAATGAATTTGTCAGTATATCGGATGTCGTTATATCGAGTTCTGACTGTACTAGGATCTAGTACCAGGTTAATTTATTAGATTATGCCAATAATATGCTTCTAGGACCAGGTAAATTTGTTTGAGCAATAATTCTTATATAAAAAGAGATGTTTGTAAAACATGTATGCCCCCATGGCAGCCAAATAGTCAGAAATGGTAAAGTTCACGGTGACCTTGACTTTTGACCTAAAAATCAATAGGGGTCATCTACTGTTGATGACCAACTTCAAAGTAAAGTTTGAATATCCTAGAGTAAAGTGTTATTGAACGGAGACCGACCAACATGTGCAAAGCCAAATACCCCCATATCAAAGATGGGTGGGCATATCAATTGTCCAACACATATTTCCAAAGTATTTTCACCATCCAGAATGATAAGCTTAAACTTCTACTTCTTTTATACCAAGGAGCGGATATAAATTACAAACTTTTGTTCAGGTGACTTATAGGCCTATAAGCCAGGTGACCTTTTTTTGTCGTAGTGTGAATATGTTTGTAAATATATAAACACATTATACAAGAGGGCCCAACTGGCCCTAGGTCACTCACCTGTTGTAACAGTGCATGCAGGCCCCTATGGTGACTTGGCCCCAATCTCCCGAAGCATCTCAAGGAGATATCTTAGCTCAAATTGAGATTTTGCTCAAATAAGAATCTGAGTTTAAGACAAATCTCAAGTTTGAGCACTTGAAATGTTGCCAATATAATGCTCTAAACAATGTTTTCATTTTGGAGATACCAATTTTGAGTCTGATCTGGCATGGAAAGTTACTCAAAAGACAATCGACAAAATTTGAGCAGAGATATATCTCAAATTGAGATGTTTCTGGAGATCGGGGCCTGAGTGATCAATAACTACAAGTGTATACTCAGTGGTTATGATCAGTACTGATGGACCTCTTGGATATATACAGAGTATTTGACCTGGATTGGCTTCACAACAAGGGTAAAACATGTCTGATATTTTTATTTTTGAACTTTTATAAACTTTTTGTTTACATGTAACCGTAGTTACCTGTGTATCTTCCTTTGTACAGAAATGTATCATCACATAACCATGTGTTTCTTCCGTGCCTGCAGTAAGACACATACCACCATTACTTATCTCCCCTTTTTTCTTAAATGACCAATCCTGAAACAAGAGGACATAATTTTATGTTACAAGTACTGATCAATGCTGAAACAAGAGGACATAATTTTATGTTACAAGTACTGACAAGAGGAAATTACGTTACAAGTACCGACCAATTCTAAAACAAGAGGAAATTTCATTATGTTACAAATTCTTACCATTTTCAAAATCAAAAGCAAGGACTCTACACCTAAGATGATCTTTGAAAAAAAAATCCTTCCAGTTTCCATGGCAATGGACTCAATTCTTTTAATACAAGACTGTGTTCAACAAACGCTTATGCCCCCGTGGAAGCCTAGTCCATAAATAAAGTATATAGTTATATTGGATATCTTCCAAGGAGCATAACTGTGTGAATTATCAGCGAACCGTAACGTGCCGGCGATATGCGCATCTCCACTTGGTAAATATACTTACTTTGAATGGAAAGAAAACCAAACAAAAGGGCCCAAAGGGCCCTAGGTCGCTCACCTGTCGTAGTAGTGCAAGCAAGCCCTGTGATTTGACCTAGTTCTTGATCGCATTTGACCTAGATTTTATTGAGATGATCATTGTGACCCAGTTTCATAAAGATTAGGCTAAAATGGTGACATCTAGTGACTAAACAAGGATTTCCTATGATTTGACCTTGTGACCTAGTTTTGACCCAAGATGAACCAAATTCAACATTGGCATAGATTTTGTTAAAATAATCATTGTGACAAAGTACGAAAAGATTAGGCCAAAATTGTGAGCTCTAGTGACTATACCAGATTTTTCTATGATTTGACCTTGTGACCTAGTTTTTGACCCTGTATGACCCAATATCAAATTTGACCTAGATTTCATTGATATGATCAATGTGACCAAGTTTCATAAAGATTATGTCAAAAATATGACCTCTAGTGCTTAAACAATGTTTTCATGTGATTTGACGTTGTGACCTAGTTTCTGACCCCAGATGACCCAATATCGAACTTGACCTAGATTTTGTTGAGATGATCATTGTGACCAAGTTTCATTAATATTAGGTAAAAAATATGACCTCTAGTATCTACACAAAGTTTTAATATGATTTGAACTTGTGGCCTAGTTTTTGACCCTGGATGACCCAATAACGAACTTGACCTAGATTTTATTGAGATAATTATTGTGACCAAGTTTCATAAAGATCAGGCCAAAATTGTGACCTCTAGTGTCTACACAAGCAAATTGTTGACGGACGACAGACGGACGGACGAAGAGTGATCACGAAAGCTCACTCGGTCACTTTGTGACTTATCTCTATGCTAACCTACCTGTGTTCCACGATCAGTGTTACATTTACTGAGTTTTGCTATGGCAGGTACATGACCTATCTCTATGTCCACACACAGACCATTCTGTCGTATATTACCATACATAATCTCGTCAGTAACAGGTAACCTACAAGCAAGAATTTATATCATAAAATTACGCATTTAATAAGAGATTAATTAAAATTTATATTTTACTGAGTTTGCCTTTTACTGGCTGACCAGATTCTATGTGCAATAGCAAAAATTATTAAAAACAAGATGGCCATTGGCCCTAAAGCGCTCCCAGAGGATCTTGGTA
The DNA here is from genome assembly GCA_947247005.1 of Spisula solida. NCBI lineage: Eukaryota > Metazoa > Mollusca > Bivalvia > Venerida > Mactridae > Spisula > Spisula solida. The sequence goes on from OX365945.1 coordinate 35,266,929, forward strand.
CTGTCTAATCAAAGCACTTACGGAAATAACAGTTATGCACAACTTTAAATTCTTCTTAATTCTTGAACAAATAAACATTAAGAGCAAATGTGGTTTGAAGGTAAGCATTTACGGAAACATCATTAATATTACAGACCCCCTTACCACAATTTGCAACTATTGATGAATTTCATAGGGTTTAAATTTGAGCGTAACTTTAAGATAACTGTAAGTACTTTGATAAAACAGTACCCTACAGGTAAGGCAAAATCAGCTATGTTTTATGCTTTATCCATTTGTTTGATCCAAAATAATCCAGTCACAAACTTAAACTAGAATTTTAGCTGAGACACGCACCAGGTTCATAATGATTAGGCAAAAAATGTGACACCAGGAGTAACTAGAATCATCACTGTTGTGATCCAGGGCCCTGTGGTAGCATGGAATCATCACTGTTGTGATCCAGGGCCCTGTGGTAGCATGGAATCATCGCTGTTGTGATCCAGGGCCCTGTGGTAGCATGGAACCATCGCTGTTGTGATCCAGGGACCTGTGGTAGCATGGAACCATCGCTGTTGTGATCCAGGGCCCTATGGTAGCATGGAATCATCACTGTTGTGATCCAGGGCCCTGTGGTAGCATGGAATCATCACTGTTGTGATCCAGGGACCTGTGGTAGCATGGAATCATCACTGTTGTGATCCAGGGCCCTATGGTAGCATGGAATCATCACTGTTGTGATCCAGGGCCCTGTGGTAGCATGGAATAATCACTGTTGTGATCCAGGGACCTGTGGTAGCATGGAACCATCGCTGTTGTGATCCAGGGCCCTGTGGTAGCATGGAATCTTTACTGTTGTGATCCAAGGACCTGTAGTAGCATGGAACTATCACTGATGTGATTCAGGGACCTGTGGTAGCATGTTGTGATCCAGGGCCCTGTGGTAGCATGGAACTATCACTGTGTTGTGATCCAGGGCCCTGTGGTAGCATGTTGTGATCCAGGGTCCTGTGGTAGCATGTTGTGATCCACGGTCCTGTGGTAGCATGTTGTGATCCAGGGCCCTGTGATAGCATGTTGTGATCCAGGGTCCTGTGGTAGCATGTTGTGATCCAGGGCCCTGTGATTACATGTTGTGATCCAGGGCCCTGTGGTAGCATGTTGTGATCCAGGGTCCTGTGGTAGCATGGAACAATCACTGTTGTGATCCAGAGTCCTGTGGTAGCATGTTGTGATCGAGGGCCCTGTGGTAGCATGTTATAATCCAGGGTCCTGTGGTAGCATGTCCAAAGGATGGGGTGTTGAAGAAAAGTGTAGAAGTATAACATGGTTGCATCATTGTCAGTTCTCTTAATTGCAATTCTCTGTACTATGACACAACACTTTTTATATATAAAGTCATACAGGGTGATTTACGATATCTGTCCCACTTTCAAATTATACTTCTCACAATTTGATAAGGGTCAACAAATTTTCCTTGTGTATATTTCGCATATTGAACACGATGGGTTGATGGAATTTTCGGGATTTTACTATAATTATTATAAATTTTGTGGGGCCCTAATTATAAATATGCATCAATCCTATCCATCTATCATTTCAAAGGTTATCTGTTGGGTAAGGACATCGAACCTGCTATTTGCAACATTGTGTTGGCAGTTAATTAAATACTGCGAAATACAGACAAGCCTTCATACTAGATAACATACAAGGGCCATTCAAAAAGTATGTAGACACCATGCAATTTTTATCACTTTTTGGTAGAAATAATTTCCTATCATTAATGAATTAAGTCCAAATGCACTAGACAAATATTTTAAGTACGTTCACAATTTGGTCGTATGGTATTAAATGGTAGGAAAAGTATTGGGATTTTTTGTTTACTCCGATGTGTAGATACTCATAAAATGTAAAGCATAATTTATTATGTATGTTAATGCATGAAAATGCTATTTGTTTTCTATCAATTGTTATAGTACAGTGGTAGTTCGGATATCATTTAGCCGAAACAATTGCAATTTCGAATATGAAGTTTTACCACCTCCACACAATACAGCTGACACAGTTAGCACATAGCCGTGCTCTATTTGAAACATATTTGATGTTTAAGCGATGTTGTATACTATCTTTAACGCAGGCGATGCCTAACTGAATTTGACATAATTTGACGTCTTCTATTTAAAATATAATGACAGAAAAACAATGTTTTCAACAGATTCAATGCACGGTGTGTTAATTTTAATGGCAGTATTCGTTTAATAGCAAAACTAACAATTCAGATATAAAATCAGCATAATCGGATAAATATGTTGATGTCAAGCATTTTTTGAGTGTGCTTGTGTGGTCTTCTAGTATCAATTTTGCTATAATTGTTCATGTTTTTTCGTTTGTGTCTTAATCGTAAACAAAACCAAATTAAAGATATATTCTCACCTCTGAGATAAGCATGTCAATTAGGTTCTTCTACTTTTTGTCATGCAAGAATGATTTTGACATTTTACCAATTAAGTGAGGGAACATCGTGTAAAATCAACAGTTCTGGTGTTGGATACTTCTTGACTTAACCAACTCAACATTGTCTCTACATTCCCAAATTTGTATACCAGTAGTCTGTGAATGTTGGTGTAGACTTGAACAAACAGATGAACTTATGTATGCTACTTCATCATATTTTGTTAAGTTTAATCCATCATAGTACATGGGTGATTATACAGAATGTGGTTGGAGACAGAGTTGTATTTAGTGTATTACTGTAAACCTAGAAACTATTTCGCGCGATTTAAGTTCGCGGAGTTCGCGAGTGGTAGAAATTCGCGAAAGTAAGTAGGCGCGAAAGTGTTCAGAACATGAAAAACGACAAAGTTTCTCGTTTTGAATGAAATTCATAGTGTTTTTGCGCGATGTTTAAAAGGCTGTATTAGGTCAGAAATCTAGTTTTACTTAACGGTATTTTTACATCCAAGTACGAAACGTTCTTTTTATAGTTTACAACAATGTTTTTGAAGAAAAAAACTCACATTAATCGTTTTTATATGTGATGTTTCACCAATGTTAACATTGTTTGCTAATCATGTAAACATGCGGTAGTGACTAATATGTTTTCGTGTCGTTGTCGTCGATGTAGGTATAAGTATATCATCGTTGCCATCTACAAGAACGATAACTGAGTAGAGTTTTGTGTTAAGAATATGTCTGCGTCCTTTCTGTGTAGTTTTGTTTTTCATTGTATACAAAAAAAATAATCACATATAAATCGAAACTAAATGATTTCCTCCTGTTTTACGGGAAGTTAAACACAGTAATGATGCAGTTTGTGACAGTTTAGGTAAATTGTCAATTATTTTGTATTCAATGGACAAAAACAATCGATGTTTGACAAGGCTTAACAAAGGAACAAAGGATTAACCGAAGGTGAGAACATTGATTAAGCAGCAACTGTATAATGTACAATACGTGAAAGTATGTATGTGATAGATTGTAACAAAAGTGAGTTTGTCACTATGCGTCTTAGGTTTCACGGAGTTCGCGGGAGACTAATATACGTGAAACTTTGTAGCCGCGAATATGGCGACGATCGGCAAAACAGAAAGTTACTATTTGCGAAAGTAAAGCGGTTTACAGTATGTGGGGCATTTAGAAAAGTTGATAAGTTACCAAATTTGATGACATCAACAATGACGTCGGGACTTGCCCTGTGGTTACTATGGATAAAATTGATTCAACAAGTTCCTCGCTTAACCATCAACCGATTTCTATGAAACTTTAGGATTTAGACTGGTGCTACATCATACTTATGATTTGTTTATTCATCTTGCAAAATAAAGAAGTAAATTGATTTGTCTATGTATTTTTTGAATGACCCTCATATTGATTGATAACCCATAATGATAATAATAATAACGTCTTTATTTTCTGTGGATAACATAATTGGCAAACCAATTTTCATTATGGCCCACAATAACACTAGAGATATATGTACAAGTTTATACAATGACAATATTTACAACAATACATAATTCAAATTTTGTAACACAAGTACAAGTATGCATATTTTAAAACACCTAAATCAGATGTTCAGGTGTATTTCAGTCATAAACAACAATGTTGAAAATATAAAATGTGTTGGCAATTATTATTAAATACCAGTAAATTTCCACTTTAATAATTGCTTTTAAATGAAGAAAGTTTCCTAGCAGTTTGCACAGTTTTTGGTAGTTTATTCCACAGTTTTGCACCGGAGTATGAAAAGGATTTTCTTGAGAATTCAATTCTTGGTTTTGGAACATGAAGTATATTTTGCACTGACAATCTTAAGTTGATATTATGTTTGTTATAACCCATGAGTTTGACCGATCACTCACCTCTCCTATCCTTGCATTCTGTAGATCAGTCATCATATTATCTATATTAACACTTTGCTGTGTTAACATTCTCTTATTAACACATTGCTATGATAATATTCTGTCTTAGTCATCGTGTTGGCACTTAAAAGGATAGTAGAGGTTACTGAGTACTAAAAGTTCAAAAGTCTGATTTTCGAATAGTAAAATCTGTACCCGAGTACGATGACTCTCTATCTAACAGACTTAAGCTTATCTGTATCATAAACTTACATGTCTTTTGCCTACGGTTTTGTTGAGATGATCTTTGTGTCCACCTTTTGTAAAGATAAGGCCGAAATTTTGACCTCTAGTGACTACACTAGGTTTTTTTATGATGTGACATAGAAATTGTGACCTCTAGTGACTACGCAAGGTTTTCTATGATGTGACCTATCATAAATAGTACCTAAGATTATGGTCTCAATAAAACTTGCACGTAAAAATTAACCAAGATGATAAAATAAGTTCAATTTGGCGTCAATTTGACATCTCTTGAAATATGACTTTTAAAAAAATCTAAATTGCTGGGTAGCATTGGTAGCAACATGGTCATGTTATATATTGAATAAAACTCCCTAATGCTAATTCCATTGGTATTTGAACACATCAGATGAGATCAAGCATTTTCTCGTGACATTCGGTTGTAATGGGGTCAGATATTATTATATTATAACACCCTGTACGGCCTTATTTGTAATTTGCATGAAAAACTTAACAAATTTTTTAAGTAAAAAAGGGCCATAATTTGCATTAAATTCATCCAAGAGTTATCTAACATGGTTGATTACACGGCAGGCAAAGCCACTGTAAAGTTTCAATCCAATATAATATTATGCATAGGTTATTGAAATAAAAGCAAAGTTAAAGTTTTGCATATAAAATTTTAACCATATGCAAACGCTGACAAACAAGTGACTGCAATAGCTCTCATATTCTAAGAATAGTCGAGCTAAAAATCAGACAAACATTGAAATTGGTCCACTGATATTGTGTATTACCTTAAGTCTGTATAAATATTGTCCAGGTACCACTTAAAGTTCTGGCATTTCAAGTTCTTTCGAAGAGATTTTCTTTCCATCAAACTATAAACAGTACAATTAAAACAATAACACAAAGTGTAATACAGTACAACCTCTGTGTAGCAACACACTTTGGGAGCTGCATATATTGGCCGTTGTTTAGAGGTTGTAGCTTCACAGAGGTTAAATTTAGAGTAAATATCAAATAAAGGAAACTTTGAAGGTGTTGTTGTAGAGAGGTTGTTGCTCTACAGAGGGCCACTATGCAGAGGTTGTTGCTCTACAGAGGGCCACTATGTGAGGTTGTTGCTCTACAGAGGGCCACTATGGAGAGGTTGTTGCTCTACAGAGGGCCACTATGGAGAGGTTGTTGCTCTACAGTAAGGTTGTACAGTACATTAAAATATGTACATACATTATTATGTTCAAAAATATAAATGTTTAATTATCTGATGATAAATAATAGCAAAAGTCAACATTAATTTGGGTCATCCCTCGTAAATCAGAGAATCAGTGTTTTACAGTATCTCAGACATTACCTGCCAGCATTGATCATCCTTGCTGAAGGTCTAGTATAGTAGAAAAATCTTTTATAATCATCCATCCAAACTTCTGCAATTCTCTTGATATTTCTGCAATATATCAACAGCTATACTATGCCCATCTGAACAAGTAACAACAATTTTTTTTTTAAATATTTTTTCGTGATTGCATTGCCTAAAACTTTCAGTTTTTTTTAACAAATACACCATTTTGCTAGTAAGTATGGATGTTTTAGCCTATACAACCACAAAAAGGATTAACTTAATATTTTTTCAGATACGCATAGTATACCAAAAATTGTGTATATCGTGATTTTCCAATCTTACCAAGTATTGATGTAATAGAAAGCCACTGACGGTTGCTTTATGAAAGATTTGGTGCAAATAAGCAATTTTAACCACTCTCGATATCGCCCACTGAGTATTTTTTTCTTGAAAAAAAAGCGTTAAGAGTTTCCTTCCAACATGCTTTGTGAATTATGTATTTCACATGTGATCAAACTGTAACATCAACAAACTACAGCATAAACATCAGTGAGGTATTTGGTTCATTTTTCGATTCGTTTTTATCAAATGCGAACAAATTTCAGGCAATTTAGGTAATAGTAGTGTTAATTCTATAGGGTATTAATACCCTATAGATTTTTTTATGTAAAAATACTAAATAACTACAAAATGCCGAAATTTCTCAAGTTATTTTGGATGTCAGTGCGGTTGTTTATGGGATATACAGGCAACTATACCAAAATTACACGAATATTTGACAATTTTATTTTATTTTTGCAATAAACCAATATGTGAGGCAGTCCCTTTAACACAAAAATGATACAAAAGTTACTCTATTGTTTTAACAAAGCAACAAGACTTTTAAGGAATTTGCAAGGATCATTTGTATTTTAGTGTCATATGATAAAAAGAATCTAACACTCCTTGTGAATTAATACAAACTTATATTAAACTTGTTCAGGAAATATTATTAGGCCCACCAGAGGCTTGCTTAATAAATTTTCCATAACTCATTTAATACAAGTAATTATGAATTGCAAGCAATACAGAAGTCCTCTACCGGTTTTAAGCCATTTTCAATGTTTCTGTTGCCATAGCAACCACAATTTATGTCAGAATCAAAATATTTTAGACGTGCATTATCCCCTTAGTGCCCCCTAACCACATACCAAGTTTCATAGACCTAACTTGGAAACTGTTTGAGTTATGTCAGGATCCAGAATTTTTGACGGACGGACGGAGGGCAAACCTATAGTCCCCTCCGGTCAAAAACCGGTAGGGGACTAATAAGTTTATATCAATTGACAACTAGTGATAGAATCTCTATATGAGATCCTTGTCACAGCAGGTCATACATACCCTTCCATGAGACAACCATTTATGTCTCAAGAGAAACCAGTTACAAAAGTCTCCCACTAGTTTTTTCATTATTTCTGTCACCATAGCAACCACAATTTCTGTCAGAATAAAACAATATTCAAATGTGCATAATCTCCTAACTGGCCTCAGTGCGTACACCAGTAGGGGACTACCAAGCAGGTATATGGTCTGAAGAGGTGGCAGAAACATACTGACGAAAAACTTACTTAAAATAGATATTTTCCTTTCCTTGAGTAATCCCATGAATCTCGAGATCCAGGTTATACTGACCAACACGACTACAGGACAATATCTCAACAACACCTCCACATAACCAGTTCTTTAAAGACAATTCTGAAAATATACACATACACAAATCTTAACTGTGTGCAAGTTATTCAAGCGAATCTAAAAATTAGTGAATTCCAGACTTTTAGCATGCAGAAATCTCTCTTGTGATTTTTTCTGTCTTCGTAGCACTCCTTGTAAGCAAAAATTGATGTTACGGGATATGTTGGTAAATTTTGTAAATTTGCAAAATTTGCCAATATTTCCACATCACTAACTTAACAACTTCAGTACTATATATGGGCAGCTCTAATCATTCATATTACATGACATGTTGCATTCAGTTGTAATGGACACCCCACCCATCTTGAGAAGTGTATCACATTATTTTAATAAAAGCAACAAATGCATAAACTATTTTTTTACATAGCAAGTCAAGATTAATGGCCTCAGTGAAATGAAGCTCATCTTAGGTTTAATTGCTACAAATTAACAGTCTCTAAATCACAGGAAATTTAAGTCGTGAAAACTAGTGACAATCGTAATTCTTCATCAAATTTACTTTACAGAAAAATATGAACGTCAGTTCAACACCATGAATTCATCATTTATTGCATATTTACAATGAATAGACTGGTTTCCTCTGTTTGACTCAATATCACTTTCATACCATTGTGGCAAAGGATACCATCAGGAATGAGGTGTCAAAAGTGCTGAACATAAGTTGCAACTCATATTATCTGGCTAGTAGTTAACAGCAAAAAACATGCCCAATTTGAACAATTTATGACAACCCCTGTGTTAAATTTCTATCTAACCTCTTTCACAAGAGACAAGTTAGACACTTACCAAAATTTTCACCACCAGCAAACTCGAGACCAGAATCAAAGCTGCCCAGTTGTAGGAATCTTTCTTTTCTTACACTGAACACATGGCCTGCATACAATGGTGTTCTGAAAGATCAGGTGGAAATAAATTGTGAACATTACAGGGGTTTTCACTGGGGGGGGGGGGGGGGGAACCCCCAGTATTCATATTACATACCAACTCTGAAATCATTACGATTTTAACCAAGTAATTTCTCCACTACCAATTCATCTGAGCAAGAAACAAGTGCCAGCAAATCTTAACCAAAATCATAATTTTCAACCATTTCAAAAAAATTTTGTTTATAACAATTGAACTATTTTTTATTTGTTTGTATTGTGTGAACTTTTTGATAGTTTTTTTCAATGAGTAAATGTATTTGTGCGAATAAATTCATATGCGCTGTAAAATGACTATTATAAACCTAGAAACTTTCGCGAATACTAACTTTCGCATTTTGCCGATCATCGGCATATTCCAGCTACAAAATTTGTGCGTATTTTAGTCTCCCGCGAACTATGCGAAACCTAAGTTGCATAGTAACAAATTCACTTACGTTACAATCTATCACATACATACTTTCATGTATTGTACAGTATATAATTGCCGCTTAATCAATCTTTCATCTTCAGTTAATCCTTTGTTAAGCCTTGTCAAACATCAATTGTTTTTGTCCATTGAATACAAAAGAATTGACAATTTATCTAAACTGTCACAAACTGCATCATTACTGCATTAAACTTTCTGTATAATGCATACATGCCAGATCTCCTGCATCATGCGTGAGTCTCCTGCATTTGAGACTCTACTCCTGCATGATCAGAGGCCAATTTATCAAATCTGATGCATTTCATGGACAAACTGGAATCTGATATTTTTTGTTTACATTATGAAAAAGATGACAAATATTAGTTTAAATTGCTACATGAAGCATGCATGGTATTGTCATCAAATTAAGATAAATGAAAACAGCATATAAACTTCAATACTTTAAGTCTAAAGTTTCAGCAAGGAAAATCTCGTGCATTTTAATGAAATCTCCTGCATTTCCATCACCAATCTCACGCAAAGGGGTCTGCGAAACATGGCATGTATGATAATGTGTGTTCAATGACCAAGTAATTATGCAGCAACTGTGATACGTAGTTTAAATGAATTAGACAATAAGCGATGCTCAAAGTACAATTTGCTACGCGTTATATAGACATAGCCAATGAAAAGGATATTATATTTTAAAGAAAGCAAGACCAAAGCAGGAGGAAATGGTTTTACTTCAATTTATATCTATACAATATTATGAAAAACAAAACTACACAGAAAGGACACAGACATATTCTAAACACAAAACTCTACTGTTATCGTTCTTGTAGACGACAATGATGATATACTTATACCTTACTTATACCTACATGGACGACAACAACATACACATGTATAAACAAATTAGACACTACCGTGTGTCATTACAGGATTAGTAAACAACATAAGCATTGGTAAAACATCACACATAATAACAATTAATATGAGTATTTTTTTTTTTCAAAAATATAGTAATACTAAGTTTTCTACTTGATTTGAAAATCCTGTTACGTAAAACTAGATTTCAGACTTAATACAGCCTTGTAAAGTTGCGCACAAACACACTGAATTTCATTCGAAACGAGAAACTTGCATTTTTCATGTTCTGAACACTTTGCGGCTACTTACATTCGCAAATTTCTACCACTCGCGAACTCTGCAAACTTAAATTGCACAAAATAGTTTCTAGGTTTACAGTAATAATTTTTGCGGTGAAATAAAAATATCACTGTTAATGGTAACCCATTTAGCAGCTTTTACACAATTCATGGTTTTAACATTCATATTACAGTTTAGCTGAAACTCCTAACCTGAAGTGTGCTTATTTTAAGACTAAAACTAGGCCATTGTGACCTAGTTTTTTTACCCTTGATTTCATCATATCAAACTTGACCTAGATTTTGTGGAGATGATCATTTTGACCAAGTTTCATAAAGATTAGGTCAAAATTAAGACCTCTAGTGACTACACAAGCGTTTTCTATGATTTGACCAAGTGAACTGGTTATTGACCCCAAATGACCAAATATTTGTAACATTGCTATAAATTATAAAGAAATTGACAAATAAAAAGTTACAGCTTGAGTTATATTATATATGAATAAGCTCTCATATACAGTAAAACCTCGGTAATACGAGCAGCGATTATTCGAGCAACCGGCTTAATTCGAGCAATTTCAAAGTCCTGACAAATTTTCTCTATATTGTACATGTATTTATCCCTCTTATTCAAGTAAATATATTACGAGCATCAGGTCTAATTCGAGCACAGGTGTCAGTCCACTCAACAATTATCAATGTTAATAAGTTTCTTTATCTCGAGGCAACATCCGAGCAAAGTTTCACACCTCCAAAAATAAGGTCAGATTTAATCTTGTTGCGGTCCGTAATTTTCACATATCTTGATAATCACCTTTAATGACTATGCCTAGGTGACTTTGTACATGGGTGGTAGTTCACACATGTAGGATCTATCGTGCCCTTAGGGTAATGTTATATTTTTGCCGATGTGAACTTTTATTACAACCGTTAAATGGAGTTTGATATTTAATGTAAAAGTAAAAAGACTTTCATATGCAATTTGTTGAATTCAGCAAATATCCGCAGCCACGAATATAATTGCGTAAGACTTGATAAACAATGACAATATTCGTAGTTACAACCAAATACATGAATCAAGATAAAAAAAATTTTTAAACAATGACAATATTCACACAACCAAATACATGAATCAAACACATTTTCATTATAAATAGAGGATATTTGTTTGTTTTGATTGAATATGGTTTATATCTCATCGTGTAGTGATAAAATTCAATATTTTCAAGAGCGCTACGCGCTCTTGAAAATATTAAAATTTTATCACTACAAGATGAGATATTAACCATAATTGCATCAAAACAAACAAATATTCTATTTATTTAATGCTTTTATGGTGTCAAAACTGGTACTTTTTATGCCAAATTACCACTGTGGTTAGGCTACGTATGAATATGTTATTCCATTCATATTTTTCACTTCAAAATCCGCCATCTTGGATTAATAGGTGAAAACAACTTTTTTGAGAATTTTGCATTAAATCATACACCAACCTGTAGGAAATGGTCTAACTAAGAATAAAAACCCCCACATGACATGTTTCCGTTCAGTAATAAAAAAGTTACAGACATTTTAGTGTTGAGATTTTGGTAAATTAAAGTAGTCCCTGTGAGGGGGCGGAGCTTATATCAGTCACATTGTAGGCGACAACTAGTGACTAATATAGGTTTTATTTCACTGATAGAACTCCATATCTCATCAGTTAGCATTAAATAAACACAGTTACACTTAGTCATAACAACAAGTCATCATAGACTTCGGATATTTGGAGCACCTGGCTTAACTCGAGCATTTGGATTGTCCCGATGGGTTCTCGAGATAACAAAGTTTTACTGTAAGTAATTTTACCTTGAAATCTTGTTTTGTACCAGGGTTTTTCATTTTATGTCTACAAACATTTTGGACACACCTCAATGTTTGTTGACTTTAGAGCTACCTTTTGTCCAAGAAATAAGAAAATCTACTGCAACTCCCAAGAATATATCAATGTGATAATATCGCTAACTAGGTGATAGTCATGTAGGATAAGGAAAACATTCTCATCTTTTATCTATCATGTTGTCAAATAAACAAGTAAATGGCAAAACAAATGTATTTACCTGATGATTTTATTGTACATATTATCAGAGATGGTGTTGATATTTTCCCACTTGAAATTTAGGCCCCAGTCAAAACCTTCAGAAAAAAGAACATTTTTCATAATTAAACGATTCTAAACAATTTGAGTTATAACTGTTTATTATAAATTACACAATACATCACAACCACAGCCACAGGTAACAGTATAACTAACAAGTCCTCTACCTGTTTGAAGCCATGACCCTTTAAATTATTTTCAATGTTTCTGTTGCCATGGCAACCATTTGTGCATAATCTACATATTGGCACCAATGCACATACAAAGTTTCATAAACCTAGCTGGGAAAATGAGTTATGACAGGACAGATTTTTAAGAATTTTTGTCTGCCATAAATTATTTTAGACGTGCATAATCTCCTTATTGGCCACCTCCCACATACCAAGTTTCATAAACTTAGCTTGAAAACTGTTTGGGTTATGCCAGGATCCAGATTTCTTGACGGACGACGGAGGGCAAACCTATAGTCCCCTCCGGTTAAAAAAGTTAGAGGACTAATAAAGACTATTGATTGTTGTTGTTAATAAATTTTTTTATTCTTTTCGGTGGAACAGTTACCTGTGATCACAACATGCATGCATACAATATTGAATTCAAACAAGAGGACCAAAAGGGTCCCGGATCGCTCACTAATGACCAACTTTCATACAGATTAGACTAATATTGTGACTTCTAACTTGTGTTCACAAGACTGTTCTATCATTTGACCTTGTGACTTAGTTTTAGACTCCAGATGCCCCAATAATTATCTAACTTGACCTAGATTTTGTGAAGATGAGCACTGTGATCAAGTTTCATAAAGATAAGGCCAAAAGTTGGACCTGAAGCATGTTCACAGGTTTTTCTATCATTTTGACCTTGTGATCAAGTTTTGTACTCCAGATGACCCAATAATTATCTAAATTGACCTAGATTTTGTGAAGACGAGCACTGTAACCAAGTTTCATAAAGATCAGGCTAAAATTGTTACCATTAGCATGAACTCCAGGATTTTCTATTATTTGAAGTTGTGACCGAGTTTTTGACCCCAAATGACCCAATATCCAACTTAACCTAGATGTAGTGAGGATGATCATTGTGGCATAGTTTCAAAAAGATTAGACCAAAATTGTGACCTCTAGTGTGTTCACAAGGTTTTTGTTATTTGACCTGGTGTGTAGTGTAAACAAGCAATTGTGAACAGGTGGACGATGGATGAAGAGCGATCACAAAAACTCACACTGTCACTATGTATAAACAAGTAATGGATTGGAAAACAAGTTTAAACAAGTCACTGAAGAATTGCAAGCAATACTGAAGTCCTCTTCCGGTTTGAAGCCATGTTAATGTAAATAATTTCACTATTTCTGTATCGATTAAATATAAACAAGAATGTGTTCAATACACGCTAATGTCCCTGTGGAAACCTTGTCCATAATAACTAGCTAAGTCAATCAGGGGCCATGATTCATTTAAATGTTGGTAAATGTTACATGCCATTGACAATGTAAAGTGTCTATGATGGTAAACAAGTATGCCAAGTTTAAAAGCAGCGCATAATGAACTTTAAAAACAATTAAATTTCAAAGACTTGAAAATTCTGGTTAACATTTTCAATCAGGGGCCAAAATTCTATTGAAATGTTGGAGAGTGTTACATGGAATGACCATGACACAACAAACAACTTCTCTATGTTAATTATATTTAAGAAGTGGAAGGTAAAATGACTTTGGAAGTGAAATCTTCTGCTAATTTTTGTTGACATTTTTCAAAAGCGAATAAGGATGAATTCACTGGCTTAGAATAAAAAGGTTGTAAGTACAAAATCAATATTTTACAAGAAAAAACTGTCTGAAAACTTCTCTTTACTTATGAAAAAACAAGCTTTTTAAACTTCTGTTTGGTCAACATGACCAGTTCCAATTTTCATGAAAAAAGGCATATAAGAAGCAACTTGTGATGCAAATGTCAAATATGCATGATTCTTATACGACAGGACCTTCTAATTCTAAGCCAGTGAATCGTAGACACCAGTAGATGCTGGACAATCACAATGGCTCACAACGAGCAAGAAATCACAGGCCTAAGAAATTATATCACAAAATACAGAGTTTTGAAATTCCCCATCTTCCCGTCATTACTATATATATAATAGACAGGTTGGCAACGCTTTTTTCCGGTCCCTAAAGGAATCCACTATTTAACGCATCACCGGGCCAGGAAACGGTTGCAATCTGGTCTAGATGTATTTTATTACATGAAACAATCAATTTATCTACCATTAACTTGTCATAAGTTATATTTCAGGTATTTCGTTTTTAGATCGATGGTTCCGATTCCATGACTGTTATTGTTTACAACTAACAAACACGCATCGGAAATATTTTACGAATTGAACGAAAAGGAACGAAACGGAAGTACAGTATAACCTCCGTAGAGCGACATCTGGCGGAGACAGAAAAAACTGCCGCTCTGCGGAGGTGTCGCTCTGTAGAGGTCGATTGTTTTAGAATGTCGTTCATAGACTATTAAGTGTTTATAATCACGGTAATCTTAAATTGATGTCGTTTGTTTGTGATTAAGTGCATAAAATTCAATCTAATTGTAGCCGCGCGTTTTGCGATATAATTCTGGCGATTATTTAATTAAGATCGTTGATTAGATACAAAAATACGTACAATTCACGGGTCTAGTATTTATTGCTATGAAACGCAACTCTCAACATTGTAAACCGAATCCATATTATTTTACGCACATGCAATTGAATTGTTTACCTTCAAAGTGTTAAAATCTCTATTACGTCATATCGCTCACTACTAACGACGTCAACGTAATTTCAATTCGAGGCCCCGCCTATGTGTCAACGTTGTAAACATCGTATTTTTAAAATTAAATAACTAAACTTTGTGATATGTTTTTTTATATATTTTTACATGCAATAAACAGAAAAGAGAATGATCCTTTGAAATGGATCGGGTATCTCTCGAATTTATATTTATACCGCTATGTTCGGTTATTTGAAAAAGATACGATATTGACTTTCGCGTAAAAAAAGCTCGAAATGAAAAAGAGGACGAAAAACCCGTAGTGTAAATATTGGGTTTATACTCCGAAGGGAAGAGGTTTTTGGTATGATGTCAGCATAATTTGAGCAAACAAGATGTCTGAAAGGTTAGTTGTCAAAATCTGGTAACATTTTATTTTTTTCATTTTTGCACTAAGACGACTCAATTTTGAGCGATTTTTATCGCTCGATATATTATGAAAAATACGCCTTTGCAATAAATTGCAACGTATTCTGTGGATAATACAAGACCTTCTGAACAGATTCATGCCATTTTTGTTGCATTGTGAGATGCCGCAAATTGCCGCGAACAGTTTCAATAAAGTGGGTGGAGTAGAGCATCTGCACAGGAAAGTAAACAAATAACTGTCTCTATTTCGGATATGCTCGAGTTCGGATGTAATTTTTATCAATCATGATTTATAGGATTAATTGACATATTCTTGGAGTTTAAATAAATTGACAATTCCATTGTCATTAATTATGCATGTGAGTAATTTGCAGATTATTGTCAATTACAGCATTTTCAGAAAATTGTATTACAATTTACCCGAGAATGATTGAATAGATCTATAAATTTCTGCTTCATTACATACTGGTCAGTAGGGGACCTATACTTGTGTGCTTAACTGATTTTAACTTTTGGGCTATCAAATAGATTTGAAGGAACTATGATGCCAAGTTAATTTACAATGAGAAGAATTACTACTTCTGTAGAGGAGTTTAACAGTTTTTATGCTTTTAATCTGTAAATATACGTCATGCTCACATTTGAGCTTTTTAAACATTGTGATGATGTCACACTTTGCACACGTGATCGTTAATTTGTTTACCTCTCGTGTGTAACTTGGTCAGTGCATATGCTAAAATTGACAGTTTTAGACGACGTGATTAACCATTAACATGGCGTGTTTTCTTAAACTGATTGATAAGCGCGTATTGATATTTCATTTATAATTATTTATAACAACTTTGATTTAAAATAATCGAGTGCATCTCATCAAGTACTTGATATGTACGGTGTTACTGCGTCATATTGTCGAACTGATCCCAAATACAGTCGCTAATTTACCTGCGCCCGTGGCCATCGGCTATTGTTACGTGGTGAGCGATAATTATTATAACCCACGAAGGTGCGAAAAATAGAAAACAACATTGTATGGAGTTATGTAAACACGTGTGAATATGCCGTAAAAACACACCTGTCGCTTCTCAGAGGTAAATCATACATAAGGTAAACAATTTTAACGGCTGCTTGCCGCTCTGCGGGGGTGTCGTTCTACGGAGGTTAAAATAAGAGTGAAAACGAACGGGGTAAATAAAAGTGCCGCTTCTCGGAGGGTGCCGCTTCTCAGAGGTGCCGTTTCGGGAGGTTATACTGTATAAAAGTTAATAATATCCAATGCGCCAACTAGGGACCCTATATATACCGAGATGTATTATGTAATGGTAAAAGTAAGATTTAGATAACTTACCTTTATACATTTGGAGATCCTAAAACTGGAAAATTACTATATAACTATTGAATAAAAGCTCAGCGAGTCGCATGTGTCGCCTGACGAAATGCACATTTGCCATGGAAAACTATCCAGTATAGGGCTACATATCAGACTCACAAGAGTTCTCTAGTCATCTGAACTAAAAACGACAAAGCGATGCTCTGGACAAAAAAATGTCCTGATAAAATCAATCTGAAGGGAATCATTCAAACACTATACAAGCTAGTGTTATGATTCTTGCGCACTGCACTTCATGTCACAGCAAAGAAACATGCATTCCTATTTTTGAGTCATTAATAGTTATGGTAACAAAGTTATGCCACTGACAAGAAATGCTTATAAAATCAATCAAAGGGAAAAAATTGAAAAATGGCACAAGGTAGAGTTACGGTTCTTGTGTACTGCACTTGGACTTTTGGTAAGAAACATGCATACCAAGTTTCAAGTCATTTAACCTCATGGTGACAAAGTTATCCTCCGGACAAGAAATGCTCAAATTAAATCAATCTAAGGGAAATAATTAAAAAACGATGCAAGGCAGAGTTATGGTTCTTGCGCACTGCATTTCAGCTTATTGCAAGAAACATACATACAAAATCTTGAGTCATTTGAACTTAAGGTGACAAAGTTATGCTCCGGACAAGAAATGCTCTAATAAAATCAATCAAAGGGAAATAATTAAAAAACTATGACAGGTAGAGTTATGGTTCTTGTGCACTGCACTCCGGCTTATTGCAAGAAACATGCCTATTAATTCTTGAGTCATTTGAACGTCAGGTGACAAAGTAATGCTCCGGACAAGAAATGCTCTAATAAGATCAATCAAAGGGAAATAATTCAAAAACAATGACAGGTAGAGTTATGTTTCTTGCGCAATGCACTCCGGTTTATTGCAAGAAACATGCCTATCAATTCTTGAGTCATTTGAACGTAAGGTGACAAAGTTATGCTCCGGACAAGAAATGCTCTAATGAAATCAATCAAAGGGAAATAATTCAAAAACTATGACAGGTAGAGTTATGGTTCTTGCACACTGCACTTCGGCTTATTGCAAGAAACATGCATACCAAATCTAGAGTCATTTGAACTTAAGGTGACAAAGTTATGCTCCAGACAAGAGTTGCTCTAATAAAATCAATCAAAGGGAAATATTTAAAAAACTATGACAGGTAGAGTTATGGTTCTTGCGCACTGCACTCCGGCTTATTGCAAGAAACATGCATACCAATTCTTGAGTCATTTGAACTTAAGGTGACAAAGTTATGCTCCGGACAAGCAATTTGTGCCGCCGCCGCCGCCACCGCCGCCGCCAAAGTAACACCTATATGTCGCCTTTTCAGGCGACACAAAAATAATAAAATGGTTACTGAACACATGGCGAATAGGCGTATTTTGAATTCAGATACAAACGTTGTTCAAAAAATGCATTAATTAGTATGCATAAAACTATGTCTATCACGAGCAGGGATGTATTATGTAATGGTAAAAATAAGTTCCGTAAGTTGAAAAATGGCCTGTATCGTGGACTAAGAGAGCGATTAGCGTGTTGATCACACCTATTTCAACGAATGGTATTTAACTTGATTTGGATATGTTAATTCCGTCGTTCCATTGAATAAAAATGAAAATCCTAAATTCATACTTTCATTTCAGTGCAATTATAATATCATTTTTGTGTCTACGATTTCGTGGGATTTTTCAATATCGACAATTCTGTATAGGACAGCTGTGATTGGTCGACAGGTTAGTCACGATTTAACGCCTTGAAATACATCCTTGTGTATATATAGGGTCCCTGCGACAATGTATGATTTTTAAGGTCGAAACGTGGTCCAGTGGTAAAGGCTTCTGACTTCTGAGTTGTGGGTTGATCCCTAATCCAACCGGATCAAAAACAGAAATGCTTTTGAGTGTTTTCCACCTAACATAACTATTAAGTCTTCCGGACGGGACGTTAAGCGAGGACCCTTGTATGATGCTTTACATCGGCACGTAAAAGAACCAGGGATGCTTCTTGAACTGGGGCATCTTCTGTATCATGCACTATCCCCCAAAAACGAAAGTGTGTGATTAACCTCTTCTTGGGGGCCTCGCCCATATGAATTTCCGGTGGCCAGGATAAATAAAAGCATATAAATAAAATGTACGATTTAGGAATAAAACAACTAAGTACTAGTACATTAATTGAATCGTGAATTATGATATTTTGAAATTAAACAAGTTATGTCATGTAATTACTCTAAATAGCTCGGTATATACATAAATACCGATTCGTCCGTACATAGATAGAGAAAAGTTCCGTTTAGTAGAGAGAAAATGTCGGATTCAAAGAGAGAAAATATCAGATTCGCCAATAGGTTGATGGAGAACATGTCCAACTTTGGGTCCCATGGAGAGCGACCGATAAGACGCTCAGATCTATATAGAGTTACAGAGTGGAGATTTAGAAAAATGATTATAAATTAATAACCGTTATGACGGGGTGATTTAGTTTAATTATTCATCTTATAAGCAGTCTTAATTTGGAAAAATAAAATAAAAGCATGTTGGTCCTTTTTAATGTTTTTATTGTCACTACCATTCATATAGAATAAAGAAGGAATGGGAAATAGTCGTTACACTGTCAGGTCGTTTACTATTTTAATAAAAATCACATCATCCGTGTGCGAACGGCTTCGTTTATGAAAATATATTATCTGCCCAATGATGTAATTTGAAAGAATTTGCTTTAAACAGATTTTGGCCCTTTTTGATGTTTTTGTAAAAAATACTTTTTATTATTTCCATTTTTTACCGATACATATCGCATAATATCTCTCTGTAACTTATTTTATTACCCACTGTGAATTCCCGTCCTCTTCGCTCGGGTTATTTTATT
This sequence comes from Spisula solida, assembly GCA_947247005.1. Taxonomy (NCBI): domain Eukaryota; kingdom Metazoa; phylum Mollusca; class Bivalvia; order Venerida; family Mactridae; genus Spisula; species Spisula solida. Next base: position 35,286,604 of record OX365945.1, read on the forward strand.
GCCTACCAAAAACGTTGATCTTTTATAAAACTGCGATATATGCCTTGTTTGTTAGATTTTGATCAAAGTTCGATGATATTCATGATGATTTTATTACATATTACAAATATTATATTTGTTTTTATGAAAGGACTTCTTATAGTACTCGCTCAGAAAATCGACTAATATTTAAATTACATGTGTTCATGTTAATCACAGCAGCTGTTGACAGTATACTTGTATATATGGGGAATGTACAATTGTTCATGTTTAATTGGCAGACATGTGAAAAATATCATTGAAGAAATAATATGACATTTGTAAGTGAAAAAAATGCCAATACATTCATATACATTTATATTAGAACGATTGGAGGTAAAAATGACACGTTAAACATCCCCGTCAAATTAAATAATATGGCAGGTATCATATTAGGGTTGAACCTTAGTTAGTTTCATGCTATATTCAAACAGAAACAATGACATGGCTACGCTGGACGCTTAAAACCGTTGGCCGCTTAAATCGACATGACTTAATTTGTAAAGGAATTATATAAGAGACGGCTTGTTTCAAGTCAGACTTTTTTAAAATGTTGTACACAAATATAGTGACACCGTTATATTTCTTTGTATACACGACAGTTATTATCGTCAGCGATGGTTGATTGTGCAGCATTGCCTGCTTCGCACTAAGCAATTTGATCCTAATAATCGAATAACATTTAGTACTTATTACTCAAATCAACAAAGGATCAAAATCACAGGTTATTCAGGGCAAAAGTGTTGAATACGGGATTTAGACGATGGCAATACTACGCTGTGATTGGCTATTTGGGGCTTATCGCAGTCTAAGGAATTTTACTTAATGCTAACTGATGAGATATGGAGTTCTATCAGTGAAATAAAACCTATAGGCTGATATAAGCTCCACCCCCTCACAGGGACTACTTTACTTTTACCAAAAACTCAACACTAAACTGTCTGTAACGTTTTTATTACTGAACGGAAACATGTCATGTGGGGGTTCATATATAAGGCATGGTTATCGTATATACGAGGGGTGATCAACAAATACGCGGAAAAATGCTCTGAAATCTTTGTTACGTGACCAAAACTGACAAAAATCGGTCAGATGATAGATTGGAGTATTACAAATACATAACTATAAAAACATTAAACTCAAGGTAATATTTGGTCGAAAAATTATAGAAACCGCAACGTCACTATGACTACACCGACCCAACATCATCGCGACGTCTCTACATATTACAGTATACATACTCATTCGTGGCACAATTCATCATGTATAACGCATAGAATGATTCTTTAAAAAATAGCTGTTCAACCAGATACACTTCATAGACCTGTCAACCGAAAATCAATATTTTTCCTTTGCAACTTGTATGTAAATTATAACAATTAGCTGCTGGAGAACATTAATATTAATGACGTAATTTGACGTTATTGACGTTGTATAGCACATGCGCATGTCGGCATTGATTTCACATGTCTATGTATGAGAGAATATTCAAATCCGACACCTGTTTTGTGTACTATTACATATTAGTTGCATTTTGCAATATTGACATTGGTATTTTATGTCATTTTATTTGCCACACGACTTTTCGTCGCCATTTTCGGTACCGCATTAATTTTCAGACAACAACTTTGAAGCAAATAACTCTAAAACAGAGTTTTGACATTAACACGTTTTTTTGAAATGTTGAATGTAATGTTATATCATGGTACATTCATAATCCACCCTTTAGAAAAGTATAAGATTAAAAACGCACGAATGATACGTCATCGTTTGCTATGTGCAACGTTGGAAAATATGGAAATTTGGGCCGCATGACGTCAAGTGACGTTGCCATAGGAAACCGCGTTCATGCCGTCTTTGGTCAATATTATTGATCAACAGTGAATCAATTTGAAATAAATTTATCTTCAGGTATAGAAAGTTTCATTGACTTATAATGACAAATAAAGAAACTACAGCACTTTTCCGCGTATTTGTTGATCACCCCTCATATAACTATGTATTCTTTATTTCGGTCTCATTCACATAGATACTGTTACTTATATCTACGTTGGTGCATCGGAAATTCTCTATCTGCCAATTGGCGAATCTGAAATTTTCTATATCTATGTACTGGAGCCTCACATATTGTATATGTACAACTCTACGGATTCCATTTGTCATTTGGAGTAATTACACTATACAAATTGTATATTTCTAATTTCATAATTCAAATAATAAACTTTGTCATACCATTCATAAATCGTAATTTGGCGAATTGGAAACGTTTTATCTATAACTATATACCGGCGAATCGAATTTTAGAGTAATTAGTACAAATATACAATTTTTGTAATGTAATTTACATTACACAAATTGTATATTTGTATATTTTCCAGACCTAAATTGCCGCTCTATGTTGCGTGTAGGCCAATGTAAGAAAGAGCCATTATCCTGTTGTCTCGTACATCCGTGCTTCTTAACAGTATAATCGGCGCTTGCGCACTCGCGCATACGAGTTCAAAATTTATCTGCACCAACTCAAAGAGCATACACAAAACAAGAACAATGTCAAAATGCTTATGAAAATTCGTAAAATTATAGCTTTTGTGTGTCTAGGTCGGTGCTCTGAATCCTGTTCACTGGTAACCATGAAATCCGTGCCTCCGTATAAATAAGTCATTATTTGGGCACCATGGAGTGAAATTTTGTGTTTAAATTACGTAAATTTGGAGTAGTACTTATCATAATCTGTTTTCAGTTTGAGTGTAATAGACAGTGGTGATAAAATAAAACTTGTAATGAAAATGTTATGCAAAACAATTAAAACCAATTACGAAATAGCCGAAATGGACGGTTACGATTCAGCCTGGTTACGAAATAGCCGTATTCCATTCGTTCCATGCGTATTTTAGTGGGAATTATTTTGTCAACAAATGGCCGACAGTCATGGAATCTGAACCACCGATATAAAAACGAAATACCTGAAATATAACTTATAACAAGTTAAATGGTAGATAAATTGATTGTTTCATGTAGTAAAATACATATAGACCAGATTTTAACCGTTTCCCGGCCTTGTGATGCGTTAAATAGTGGATTCCTGTAGGGGCCGGAAAAAGCGTTGCCAACCTGTTTATGTTATATAGTAATGACGTGAAGATGGGGAATTTCAAAACTCTGTATTTTGTGATATAATTTCTTAGGCCTGTGAAGAAATGTAAGTAAAAGTAACAAGAGGGCCCAAAGGGCCATAGGTCGCTCACCTGTCCTAGTAGTTCATGCACCCCTAATGGTAGCCTCTATTCTATGTACAAGGTTTTCATATTGTCTTATGCTTTATAATTTACATCACATTTAGACCCAATTACATGCTGAAGTGATTTGACATTGTGACCCAGTTTTTTACCCCTGATGACCCAATATCGAACTTGACCTAGATTTTGTTGAGATGATCATTGTGACCAAGTTTCATAAAGATTAGGCTCAAATTGTGACCTGTAGTGACCACACAAGGTTTTTCTATGATTTGACCTTGTGACCTTGTTTTTGACCCCGGATGACCCAATATTGAACTTGACCTAGATTTTATGGAGATGATCATTGTGACCAAGTTTCATAAAGATTAGGTCAAAATTGTGACCTCTAGTGACTACACAAGGGTTTTCTATGATCTGACCTTGTGACCTAGTTTTTGACCCCGGATGACCCAATATCAAACTTTACCTAGATTTTATTGAGATGATCATTGTGACCAAGTTTCATAAAGATTAGGTCAAAATTGTGACCTCTAGTGACCACATAAGGTTTTCCTATGATTTGACCTTGTGACCTAGTTTTTGACCCCGGATGACCCAATACCAAACTTGACCTGGATTAAGTTGAGATGATGATTGTGACCAAGTTTCATAAAGATTAGGCCAAAATTGTGACCTCTAGTGACTACACAAGGGTTTTCTATGATTTGACATTGTGACCTAGTTTTTGACCCCGGATGACCCAATATCGAACTTGACCTAGATTTTGTTGAGATGATGATTGTGACCAAGTTTCATAAAGATTAGGCCAAAATTGTGACCTCTTGTGACTACACAAGGTTTTTCTATGATTTGACCTTGTGACCTAGTTTTTCACCCCGGATGACCCAATAATTGAACTTTACCTAGACTTTGTTGAAATGATCATTGTGACCAAGTTTCATAAAGATTAGGCCAAAATTGTGATCTCTATTTTCTATGATTTGACCTTGTGACCTAGTTTTTGACCGCGGATGACCCAATATCGAACTTGACCTGGATTAGGTTGAGATGATGATTGTGACCAAGTTTCATACAGATTAGGCCAAAATTGTGACCTCTACTGACTACACAAGGTTTTTCTATGATTTGACCTTGTGACCTAGTTTTTGACCCCGGATGACCCAAAAACGACCTTGACCTAGATTTTGTTGAGATGATCATTGTGACCAAGTTTCATAATGATTAAGTTAAAACTGTGACCTCTAGTGTCTACACAAGTAATTGTGGACGGACGGACGACGGGTGATCACAAAAGCTCACTCTGTCACTTTGTGACAGGTGAGCTAAAAACGTGAATTACCTCCCTTCCTATTTGAATCCGTAGCAACATAGTCCCGGCTGTCATCTACTTTATCTAGGACTGGGGTGACCACAGCAAGTGGCATATATGACAGTCTATCTATCAATGGTTGTAGCCACCCAATATTCACTTCACAATGAGGCTGAAGAAATGTAAGAACTGGTGACTGGGCAATGCTAGCTGCTATGTTGAAAGACTTTATCAATCCTAAAATGAAACATGGTTCAGATATTAAGGTATATTGGTTAGCTGAAATTGAAGTCATCACAGTGAAACTGTGTCAGAAAACAATTTGATTTTTCAAGTCTGCAATATAATTTTCTGCCAAAATTATTATGCTATATTGAAATATGTACATTCATAAAAATATGTGTATCAAAAAATGGAAATTCAATTTGTAGAAGTGTTTTATTACACATTGAAAATTGCCAATTTTTGTGCAACTGTCCTGCAAAAAGTACTCACTCAATTTCAGTATAAATCACATTGCTATGTTCTCCAATCTATTATCCAGGTGCTCGACTATAGAATAAAAGTATATCAATTATATTTTTTCCATAAATCACTGAATACTAAACCATGTTTAACTTAAAATTATGTTCTGTATTTAACATTTGTAGAATGAATTTGTGTAGAAACTTTCTATTCATGAGATTAGTTGCAATCAAAACAATTCATTGCCAAACCCATTGATTTTCAACGGTCATCCTTTTGTACCCTTTGTTAGCTACATCAACAGATACACACACACATTACACTTTAAAATAATCAGCTGTGTGTAAATCAAATTTGTCAATTCTAGTAATAAAGTGGTCAAACGTTTTGATACAATGTGTGGATATCATTAATATAATTAATTAGAGAAATAGTCGAGCACCTGGATAAAAGATTGGAGAACACAACAATGTGATTTATATTAAATTTGAGTGAGTACTTTTTGTAGGATTTTGATACAAAGAATGACAATTTTTAATTGGAAATAAAACACCTTTTATAAAATATATTTTCATTTTTTGATATGAATATCCTTTACATATATGTATACTTTCAATTTAGCATAATGGTTTTTATTAAAAAACCTGATGCCGACTTGAAAAATTAAATTATTTCCTGATATGGTTATACACTGATGGGTTCAATTTCAGCTACCCAAATTACCTTGAGAGAGATGTGTGGATTTACGTCACAAAATTAACAATACACACACCAAAAACCAAAAATATGAGATACAGTCCATGATAACTGGTTAGGTGCATCGGCTGCAACATATAACTTAAAAATTATTGACAAACAATATACCTTTAAACCCATGGTTCATACAGAACTTTCAAAACGAAATTCAAGTACTTTTCAAGTACTTTTTTCCCATTTTCAAGGACTACAAAATCGTATCTGTTGCAGCAATTACCATTGCTTAAAACTGTTTAACATGCTATTTTAGTGTTGTTTAACCATGTTGTTGAAAACAAGCACTTATTCCGTTTATTCATGATGATCAACAACCCTTTTTTTGCACACAAGTAGGTAAAAAACCACCAATATATAAATTTATTTCAGTCCCCAAAAATGTCAAGTTTTTGTCCATAGGGCCTTCTCCAAGTCTATTAATCAGTAGAATCGTGTATTATATAAGAAAATTTGGTACCTCAAACGTTGTGAAAATATTTTCCCACACGCACGGATTGACCGCAAGTCCATTAGCCACTACCCTACTTTCACTTTCATACCTAAGCCAGAATGCCAAATATTTCTCAATACATCTCAATTCACATACGAGTGTACAAAGCATTTAAACCCAATTTCATGATTCTAATGCCGATTTATCAAGACATAGCACCATTTCCAGTCAACCCAAAGTTTTTAAAAGGAATCCTGTACGAACCGAAATTAAATTACGCACCGTAAAAATCGGGATCCGACCAACTCGCCCTGGATTTGGATAACACGCCCGATGTCAATTTCGAAATGTCCAACTCACCCCCCCCCCCTAGTCCCAACAGAGACCAAACGTATCATTTCATTACATTACATTACGTTACGTTAGGTTTCTATAGGGGTCGCACTAATCTGCTGACGAATAAGCTGACGATATGTAATATAGAGGAAACTGCTGACGATATGTATAAAGAAGGATTATCGGAAAATGCTGACCATATGTATAAAGAAGGATTATAAGAAGATAACTTGATAAACGTTTATTGTGTATGTCATGTAATATTTTGTATTTATAAAAGGTGTGATAGTTTATTGTGTTCGGGAAGGTAATATAATTGCAGTTAAATGATTTAAAAAAATGTAGATTATATTCATATGACTTGTATAAAACATGTAAAATATTGTATGTCATGTAAAACATTGTATAAAAGGTATCTTGATATATGAATCAGTGTCATTACAGACATTAGTAAATGTGTTAATAAGTACAAAATAATTTCATTATCAAAACATTATGATAGTAAATAATTGTTCAAATCCAGAATGAGAAATGAGCATCAATGTGATATTCCACGTTTCTGTGTAGCACATTAAAACACTTCCAGAATAAGCACTAGTTAGCAAATAATCTGCATAATCATGGGCATAGGAGAAGGGGGGCCAGGGGGGGCCAGGCCCCCCCCCAATGTTAGGACAAGGGGGGCCAACATATCGTTTGGCCCCCCCCCCCCCCAATAATTCAGACAATTTTCATAATTTTTCATCTAAAATAGTCTTGTAATATGTAATGTACATTTTATTCTTGGTTAAAAAGTATAAAATGAAAATTTTCGTGCTCGCTGCGCTCGCAAATTAATTTTAATCTATGAAATATGTTATCATGTAGCTGTTGAAAGAGCTACACAAACTATAGAAAGACATTGTAAGATAAACTTTGCCCCCAGCTCCTATATTGCTTTTAAATGTTGTCATTTCTATCTTAAATTATCCCTTACTAAAGCCCTTAACTCTCAGAATGTGGGCACCTGTGCAATAAATAGTAAAACTATTTTCAAAATAAGGACTTCATTTTGCTGGATCTTGCAACAAAACATGTCTTGTAAAATACCAAATATTTATCTCAGAACACACAGAATGCACCAGATTGGTCCATAGTTTTAAAAATTTTCCCGGGGGAGCATGCACCCGGACCCCCCTACTTGCAATACCAGTTTATGATAATGTTAATCTTTCACCCGCTATTTTTACAAGCAAAACAACTAAGTAGATATATCTTACCTTAGTTATGATATACACAAACATTCACCATAAGCTATTAACACTTATTGTGACCCCCCATATCTCAAAAGAAAATTCGCCCCCCCCCTCCGCCAAATGTTTGGCCCCCCCCCCCCCCCCCAATGTTGAAGACGCTCCTACGCCCATGATAATGTTTTATGTAGTTTTTTCTTCTCTCTATATTTATATACTTTTCTTGTTTTCTATTTTTATATCATTTTTCATGGTAAACATGTCATATTGATATTTCAGTGTTATTCAGGAAATAAGACATTAAGTCAGATTTGGTTATTTATAATACAGGATATGTCACATGGTTTGCCATCAGTATTATGCACACAGATAAGTGCATTTTATCACCTACCCGTGATGGCTTTTATTATTAGACCAGAGGAAATAAAGATTAGCCACTGGGCATATCACTGTATGGAAGTAGACATGTGACCAAGTTGTGATTTCTTATTTAAAAAGAATATAAAAACTATTTCATCTAAAAACTATCAAAAATATGCAATATTGTAATTATTTAAAAAATACAAAACTTTAAATGACATATTTGGGTTCAACTTTCAAAACGCAATATATTGATACTAAATTTACCCTAGTTGTTTGAGAATTGGCAATCTATATTTAATACATAAATTTGCATAAAACGTCATGTTAAAAATAGTAAAAATATCCACCATAACATACACAAATAAATAAACAGATCACTGCTTTCTCGAATACTTGTGAGTTTGTAACAGTTTTTAACCTTGGTTATTTTCAAAATAGTCACTACTCGATCGTTCGGAAACTATGATTTGTAAATTGCCGGTTATGTAACACTTAAAATGAAATCAATGTGTTATTTTGATGACAATCTAATTTTCTAATATTTCTTAACAAATTGATCTAATTTTATCTCATTACGAACTCGTCCGATCCGAAGATCGTCAAATCAAAGAATATGTGTGAAATCTGTCTTCAAATAGTTTGTTTTCCATAATTCCTGCATGTAATGCTATGTTTTACGTAACAAGAGGGCCCAAAGGGCCCTAGGTCGCTCACCTGTCGAACTTTACCTAGATTTTGTTGAGATGATCATTGTGACCAAGTTTCATAAAGAAAAGGTCGAAATTGTGACCTCTAGTGACTACACAAGGTTTTTCTATGATTTTACTATGTGACCTAGTTTTTTACCCCTGATGACCCAATATCGAACTTGACCTAGATTCTGTTGAGATGATCATTGTGACCAAGTTTCATAAAGATTAGGTCAAAATTGTGACCTCTAGTGACGACACTAAGTTTTTCTATTATTTGACCTTGTGACCTTGTTTTTGACCCCAGACAACCCAATATAGAACCTGACCTACATTTTGTTGAGATGATCATTGTGACTGAGTTTCATAAAGATAAGACCAAAATTGTGACCTCTAGTGACTACACAAGGTTTTTCTATGATTTGACCTTGTGACCTAGTTTTTGACCCCGGAAAACTTTGTGACAGGTGAGCTAAAAATACAATTGTAATGTTGAAATTGTGTCATTGCAATATGTTAAACTAAGTCACTTGATATAATAGATCTAATTATAGTCGTAATTTGCCAATCATAATGTTTTTTGACAAACATTGTATCATCTTTTTCCTTTGTTTTTCGCTTTTATTCACGTTTTTGCTGGGTTTTCAAAATGGCCGCTGTTTCAAAATAACGTTAATTTTACATTACAAAAAACGCCTCCAACATCGCATAATTGAACATATTAATAATTTCAAATTGAACTATTAACAATTTAAAGTGATTTTCTTTTAACAAATCACCTGTCATAGTAGTGCATGCACACCCCTATGGTGACCTAAGTAATCGTTTACATTTACTGAGTAAGATTCAAGAAAATTCAGTTTTGCAAATTTTCTTATGACTTGACCATGTGACCTAGTTTTTTTTTATCCCTGATGGCCCAATATCAAACTTGACCTAGATTTTGTTGAGATGACCATTGCTATCAAATGTCTTAAAGATTAAGTCAAAATTGTGACCTCTAGTGACTACACAAGGTTTTTCAATGATTTGACCTAGTGACCTAAGTTTTGACCCCTATATCAAACTTGACCTAGATTTAATTGAGATTTTCAATGTGACCAAGTTTCATAAAGATAAGGTCGAAATTCTGACCTCTAAATTGTGACCTCTAGTTACTACACAAGGTTTTTCTATGATTTGACCTTGTGACCTAGTTTTTTACCCTGGATGACCCAATATCAAACTTGACCTAGATTTTAAAGATAAGGTCAAAATTTTGACCCCAAGTGACTACACAAAGTTTTTCTATGATTTGACCTAGTTTTTGAACCTGGATGACCCAATATCGAACTTGACCTAGATTTTGTTGAGATGATCATTGTGACCAAGTTTCATAAAGATGAAGTCAAATTGTCACCTCTAGTGACTACACAAGGTTTTTCTATGATTTGACCTTGTGACCTTGTTATTGAACCCAGATGACCCAATATCGAACTTGACCTAGATTTTGTTGATATGATCATTGTGACTAAGTTTCATAAAGATTAAGTCAAAATTGTGACCTCTAATGAATGAGATGATCATTGTGACTAAGTTTCATAAAGCTTTGTTTGTTTTCCGTAGGGAAATATGTATAAACTCTTACATCTACTCTTTAGTTTCATAAAGATTAGGCTAAAATTGTGACCTGTAGTGTCTACACAAGCCAATTGTTGACGGAAGACGGACGAAGAGTGATCACAAAATCACTTTGTGACCGGTGAGCTAAATATCCGCCATTCATCTGGTTGAGATAATAGAAGTAAAAAAAAACTTTAACTTAATCATGGCCTCAAACTAGTTATGCGCCAAACAAATGAACAAAATACACATTAATTTGGAAAAATATTCTCTGGTCTCAGTACCAGAAGTCCATAGGTCCGATGTCCGCTAATTTAGCAAAGCGCTTCGTAGCGCTTTCCACGAGATGTTATCCATGCTCCATTTATATTGAACGGGACGTAACTGAATAAAGGTATAGAAAGCACTTTGCTCATGTAATGAACTCCTGGTCTCAATAGTACACAAATGTGGTCTTGTCACATTTGTTCATGGTCTCAATTGTCTTGCATTCACTGCAAATCACGTGAAAAAAATTGGCTACCGGTACTTCTATTTTCGGTACTTCTATTTTCTAATCTAATAAAAGAACATCTTCTATTTATTTGGCTGTGATTATGAAAAATCAAAAACACAATAACTTAATCATGGCCTAATACTAGTTATGTGCCAAACGAATGAACAAAATCCAAAATACACATTAATTTGGAAAAATATTCTCTGGTCTCAGAGGTCTGATGTTTGTTAATCTAGCAAAGCACTTTGTTTATGCAAAGGAACCCTGGTCTCGTTAGTACACAAATATGGTCTTGTCACAATCGTTCATGGCCTCAATTGTCTTGCATTCACTGTAAATCACGTGAAAAGATAGGCTATCTCTACTTTCTTAGGTCAATGAACTATTGCAATGCAATGACGGCTGATGGATCCGCTTGAGATAGCAACTTTTAGAGCTATTTTAGGAATTTTATCTGTGAGGAATCAACCAGCTTTTAAAAGTGGTGTGTTGCTATAAGCAGGTTTGCAAGTAAACTTACCTTCCCGATTAGGATTTCTAATGAGCTTAACTTTCGGTATCTCTGACAACCTCTCACCAGTAGCAACTGTTTTAATATAAAAGTTTACTCAGTACAAAAACCAAGATAAAAAGATCAAAAACAAGAGATGTCAGAGACGGTTGATGCTCCCAAACGGATGTTTGTCATAGAAAAATAAAAAGCTTGAAATAACGAAATATGAGATAACATTTATTGTACAAATTTCAAAGGGCAATAAAGAGAGTTATGGTTCTTGGACACTGCGCTTCCCCTCAATGAGATCTATGCACCTGGACAAAAATATGTTGCATGGACTGACGAACGGACGAGTTGACGGACAACTACTTATTGGGTATTTCTTTTGTTCTCTCATACCCAACAAGAGGCCATTCATTTGCCGGGACAAATAATTTAATATATGCTCCCCCCCCCCCCCCGAATAATGAGTAAAATATCATCCTTTCAAACACACAATTTAACACTTTATGGAATCATGAAATGCTGTATTAGATTCAAGAATTCTATACACAAAAAAAGCAGCATATAGTTCCCTAAAGCCACACTGAGAGATCAGACTCTCAGAAAATGAATCCCTCAACTCCCTTTTTAATATATGCGCCTTGTGTCATAGGCATAATGTTATGAAATATTAAGCCTCAAGTTACGGGAGTATATATATATATAAAAATATCTCAAGACGTTCTTCACAGTTTGAATCTAAGACGCAAGAGGTCCATGGTAGCCAAGTATCGCTCAACTTAGTATCCCCAAAATATTGAAACTAGTCAGCACAAGATTTCCTGTGATTATAATTGTATAGAAAACAAGATTTTTATTATGTGACCTAGTTTTTAACCCATGCAACCAACATTTGAGCATACTAAAAATGTTTCATCAATATTAAGCCAAACATGTTAACAAGCTTTTCTATAATATGCCCTTATGATCTAGCTTTGATGCCAGATAACCCAGTATCTAACTTGTACTAGATTTTACAAAACATTGTGACAAGGTTTCAAAATGATCCCATCAAAACAAGTGTAAACATTAGGGCTAAGCGTTTTTGAGTTATTGAACAGAAACCATTCGGTACGACAGACAGACAGACCAACCGACGGACCAACCGACAGACAGGTGCAAAGCAATATACCCCCTCATCAAAGATGGGGGGCATAACAAGCTTTTTCATTGATTTGGCCTTGTGACCGAGTTATTGACCCTAGATGACCCAATTGCAAAATTTTGCTGGGTCAAACATTATGGCAAGGTTTCATAATGATTCAGTTAACATTGAGACCTTAAAACTAAGGCTGATAACACTGGATCACCTATAGTAAGCGTCTTGCTCAGGCGAGCAAAAAACCACCCCAAAATCATTAGAATTGACAAAATTGTGAATTGGTTACCATGGCAACATTTCTACATACCATCATCACTTCCATCATCAATCAATACTACTTCCCCAACGTAATCTGGAGGACTTCTCAACAGTATGCTACAAATATATCATTATAGTATAGAGTATACTGTACAACCTTTGTACAGCAACCAGAGGAACAGATAAGGTTTTAGGCAATTGGGTATTTTACCCCCAAGTTTCAATTTTATTTGGGTTTTGACAAATTTTAATTGGGTTTTTAATAAAACTAATTGGGTAATTGGTCTTTTACATACTATTTTTCACTATAACATCATTTTCTATTTGCTTTTTCTTACCCCCTCCTCTCAAAATCTATTGGGTTTTTAAGAAAATTCATTGGGTAATTACCCCAATACGCAGCTTATCTGTAGCTCTGAGCAACACTCTATGAGAGCTGCAAATATTGGCTGTTGTGTAGAGGTTGTTGCTCTACAGATGTTAAATTTATAGTTAATATCAGCTTAGAGAAAATTTAAAGGTGTTGCTGTAGAGAGGTAGTTGGCTCTACAGAGGACCACTCTGGAGAAGTTGTACTGTATAGTGTTTTTATCATCAAACTGTATGTCTCCTACAAAGGGCCATAACTCTGGTAAAAACCATCCTACCTAAATATTTATGGTTTCTGATCAGAAACTCAAGGAGGGTTAGGCCCAGTATCTTCAAACATTGTAGGTATGTTGGTCATCATCAGTAGTTGACCCCTATTTTGTGGCCATTTGTCAAGGTCACTATCCAACCTTATTCTACTATTGGGCTGCCATGGGGGCATACATGTTTTATGAACATCTCTTATTTTTAATATTGTGTAGCATGATCTATTCAGTATTGACGACAATAAGGGGGAATTTGTACATGCATACAGTAACATATAAGATTTGTGATAAGACTGTGTCAGATACTGTAGAAAGGGTTTATACCAAACCAATTATTTTAATGATAATCTAAGGGATTATCGACTGAGGCACTAGATACTTTCTGTAACACTTTTCAGTGTTTCTCAGCCAACTATAGATGAACTGGTTGGTAACCCAGAGGTCTGATATTTATCAGTGCTGTACACGGGGCACATAAAAGAACCGAGGAGTCTATTCAGGAATGGCTAAGGTATCCTACCCAAATACCTTGTATCACACAACTGTCTCTCTTCCTTCGAAATTGGAGGTCAATGGCCAATCTGGCAATTTTAAAGAATAAAAAGGGAAACAAAATGGCCATGCACTTAAACGACTGTCTCAGTTGAATGCAAACAAACAATTCTCAATATTGACATTACAGGATAAAATCCGTTCTCCAGATTCGAAATTTCACGGTCAGGGGGGTAGCCATTTGGAGCACCTCGTACAATTCTGTAGAATCATCACTGCCGCTTCCATAGCTCGATACCAATGATTAGAAAATATACGCATTTTTCAAGTTAAACATATTATTTAGGCAAAAATATTGTCAGTGAGATCGCCAAATAGTGTTATCATTGTGTTCAAGTAAGACTTTTTACAAATTCGCGATTAATATATCTGGTTGCTCTATAAGCTATATGCTTTAACCACCCTGACGTATATTCTGAATATCTCGCACATTGTCGCTCAATTAATTCTGTAATCCCAGAAAACTAGTTTTAACCAGTAATGTTGATATGGTGAATGATAATCTCATGGAGAACTTACCTATGTATAGTTTGAAGTAATGTAGCTCGCGGTTCATTATGGTACACAATAATGATGCTGGTTAACATTGGATGTAACATCTCTTTCAATGATCTACAACTGAAATAAATAACAGCAAAACTTTCATATCAAACATGTTTTCCTGTATTAAACGTCTCATAATCTCAGATGACCATATTAAGCAAAAACAAAATTAATAAATCAATAGTGTTTCTGAAAACATGCAGAGAAAATATAGGGTAGGTAGCTAGGTAAACAAGATTGCGTTCAATACGCTTATGCCCCCTATGGAAGCCTTGTCCATAAAATAAGTCTTGAGTCCAAAATTAGGTCAAGGTGAAGGTCAAAATGGGGTTAGGTGATACAGGCTTGTGGAGAGTGTTCATACACAACATCCATGAAAGTATGGAAGCTTTGTAGCAAGCCATATTAATGCTAGAAGAAACGGTCAATTTGGGTTAACCAAGAATTTGGCCCTTCAATAAGTCTAAGTCCAAAATTAGGTCAAGGTGAAGGTCAAAATGGGGTCAGGTTATACAGGCATGTGGAGAGTGTTCATATATAACATCCATGCAAGTATGGAAGCTTTGTAGCAAGCCATATTAATGCTAGAAGAAACGGTCAATTTGGGTTAACCAAGAATTTGGCCCTTCAATAAGTCTAAGTCCAAAATTAGGTGAAGGTCAAAATGGGGTCAGGTTATACAGGCATGTGGAGAGTGTTCATATACAACATCCATGCAAGTATGGAAGCTTTGTAGCAAGCCATAATGATGCTAGAAGAAACGGTCAATTTGGGTTAACCTGACGGACGGACAGACGTACTCATGAGACGGTATTTGTGGGGTTTTCTTTTGTTCTTTCTTATGTTTGGTTGCAACCCACAAGTAGCATTTTGCACCCCACAAGTGACGGAATGAATGGAATCTAAAAATAGCCTATGGTTCCACACCCCACAACTACCGGTGCATTCGTACGGACGAACGGACGGACAGGTGAATCACTATATGCCTCCAGATCTATCGATACGGGGCATAAAAAACACTTTACTTTAGAATTTTAAAATTATTTCATTGACTTTTTGTCAAATATCTGTGGTGACTTCTAGCAAAATGCCAATTAAATGTTGAGGGTAGGGGCAAACAAATTGGGTAGGTAGGGTAACTAGAACCACTAAATTACTTTGTTTTGGTCTTATTGTTTTAAAGATAAACTATGCACACATGGTTGTAAAATAGAGGAGTTAGTGTTATAATAGTACAAATCTGCTTTGTATAGATTTGGTTGGTGCTTACTGTCGGAGCACCATTTTGTTTATGAATCATGAATACGTACCTGTGTTTTATCCTAGAATAAAGCACAGTCACAAGTTCGAATGTGTAGTAATTAAATCATGAGTGCGTAGTAGGAGTGATTTAATGGACTCATCCAAACAAGTGACTGTGCTTTATAAAAGATAAAACACATATTCATTATTTCGATTCTAACATAGAAAATATTCCGCATTTGACAACATGTCAAGACATAGTAACCACAGCACTACTTTCTTCCTCATAAGCTTATTTGCAGTTTGAAGTTATTCAGCCGTTGCTGTGTTTTATCAGTAGTTTAAGCACAGCTAGGTGTCCTCTTTGTGTAGCAGGAAACTAGAAACAATTTGTTTACACATAATGATATGAACTGTCCTCAGCTGACCACTAAATTTCATTTTGTTTAAAAATCCTAGCTTTTTTGTTTGGCTTTAGCAATATCTTTGATATTTTCCAGACACACCAGCTTTACACTGTTATATATGGCTTCAACGAGTGTAAAAAGTAGTAAAATTATTACCAGCAGTACAAAATATGCAGTTCCAATAAAGTCAAAAGTTATTGGCTTTGTCAAGCATAAACAGTGAATCTCTAGGGTTAATAAAATAAGAAAATACACGGAGTCGCGGTTGTGCAGTGGTAACGTGTTCACCTCAAGATCAAAAGGTCCCGAGTTCAATCCCCGCGGCCACCATGTGTGTTTGTGTCCCTAGGCAAGACACTTCACTTTACATTGCCCCTTTCTCTTCGAAGTTGATTCCATATGAAATGAGTCTCGAGAGCTATAAATCTAAGTTGTAAGAACTTGTTTCGCAATTGAAAATATATACATTAGTATAAACTATAAGAAAATGAAATATATCATACAAGAGCTCACCTGCTAAACATGGTCAAACTTTGAATTTGACCTTAAGATCATCAAGATAAACATTTTGACAAGACTTGATGAAAGTTAAAGCAAAAATGTGGCCTCCATAGTGTTAACAAGGTTTTGCTTTTACTTGACCTATTGACCTAGTTTTTGACCCCACATGACCCAACTTCGAACTTGACCTAGATTTCATTGAGGTACAACTACTGACCAGTAGATAAAGATCAAATCAAAATTGAAAGTGCTAGAGAGTTAACGGTGAAAAGTCTAACGGACGGACGGACGGACGGACTGACAGACGGACGACGGACAAAAAACAAGCAGGTGAGCTAAAAACAATGTGATAACCAAAAACCCACAAATAATAACTTAAAATGCATATTGACTAAGTTTGCAACTTGCAATAGTAACCAACAAAATGCAATTTATGAGAACTGCAAACTGCACATTGTAACCGCGATAACGGCTACTCGAACTCAATAAATTCAACTCAAAACTCGATTAATTCAACTCGAAACTCGATGTGTAGTAAATCACGGTCATGATGGTGAAGTATGCAAAGTATCAAAGCGATATATCAATGCACTTTGAAGATATTAGAGGTTAAAAAACCTGTACCTTAACTTCAACATTTGAACTATTGGCACCAAGTAGAAAACGGGGGCATAATTTCAACAAAATGCGTACGGGTTGGTGCCATGATGGCGAACAAGTATGCAAACTATGAAAGCTATATCTCAAAGGACTTTGAAAATATATGAGGTTAAAAAACCTGTACCTAAACTTTAACATAAGCATTACGCAGACGCCAATGCCGACGTCAACGCTCGGGTGACTGCAATAGCTCCCCTTATTCTACGAAGTGTAGTTAAAAATAGTACACAGTCATGGAATTTCTGCACAATCCCTGTGATTTTTAGGTATGGTCTATTGTCTTTGACTGCACGTAAACAGGGACAAAGTATAGAACTTATGACCTAGAATTAATGGGGACAAACATTGGTACAATAAAATTATTTGTAGCAAGGTTTCATAAAGTATGGTCATAGGAGCTGGGGGAGGGGGCAGGTACCCCAAATGTCAGGACAGGGGGGGGGGCAACATATCTTTTGGCAACACCAATAATTCAGATCACATTCAGAATGTTCGGCCTAAAATAGTCTCACAATAGGTACATGTAATTACCCTGTTGTTAATGGTGAAAAGTATATAATGTGCAATTTTTTGCGTTTGCTTCACTTGCAAAATAACTTTAATATATGAAAATATGTTTTCATGCACCGTCTTTCAATAGAATATTGTTTACGAATCGTTAAAACATCACAGTTTCATATATATGAGTGAAACTACAGAGATATTTAATCACGAGCATACATGTTTATATACGAGGGATGATCCATATATAACGAGAAAATACTTATAATTTTGTTATGATCTATTAGATTTTACTCAAACTTTAGCTGGAAGTAAAAACATACATTAGCAATGTTTCCCTTAATTTCCATGATTACAGCGACGCAATGCTAAAATCTGTGGTGGCTAAGGTAACCCTTGATACGCCAAGGCGGGGCATTTTTCGGAGTTTTCACCATTTTCGCGCAAATTCAAACCCTCACAGTTTCCATGTAAGCAAAGCAATGTGATAACAATTGGTACTTATGGTCACATAAGAATTGCCTAACTAATGATGACGTCATACACGGATTATGTTGTCATCCGTTACGTCACGAACGTGTTATCGTTCCGTGATAGCAAACACGACAAAACAGTTTCAATAAAATATTTAATTTTGAAGAAAACAAGTTATAATAAAATTGTGCACGTTATTCATAAATCATTTCGTAATCATGTCATGTCAAAAGATACTATTTGTGAACATAATAACGTATTTAAAATGGACTGGGAAGAGACTAGAAATCTAACGCAAAGTGGACGTGACGTGACGTCACCCGTCAGAACTACGCACGAAAAGGTTGGATGTTTGTTTTGAAATTCCTACGAATGACTATCGTGAGAATTTTTTCAACTTTGTATGGCATTGGCGAAGACGTATATATATTAAAGGATGATAATCTGAAAAGTTTTTAAAAAATAATACAGTAAGGCCTAAGGAATGCGATCGTCAAATTGATAAAACTTAAATTCTGAATAACGTTACAAGGTGCAAAAATGACGTCCCGCCTACCGGTTTCATGGGTCGGCAAAAATGTTCTAAACAATTTATTTTTCGATATATTTGAAAACTATTTTGTACGTTGTCACAATCCAGACAAACGCTGCACCACCACCTGACACGCATCAGACATTTGTCACAATCCAGACAAACAATGCACCACCACCTGACACACATCAGACATTTGTCACAGTCAAGACAAACACTGCACCACCACCTGACATGCATCAGACATGCATCAGACATTTGTCACAGTCAAGACAAATGCTGCACTATCACCTGACACACATCAGACATTTGTCACAATTCAGACAAATGCTGCACTATCACCTGACACACATCAGACATTTGTCACAATTCAGACAAACGATGCGCTATCACCTGACACACATCAGACATTTGTCACAATTCAGACAAATGCTGCACTATCACCTGACACACATCAGACATTTGTCACAATTCAGACAAATGCTGCACTATCACCTGACACACATCAGACATTTGTCACAATTCAGACGAATGCTGCACTATCACCTGACACACATCAGACATTTGTCACAATTCAGACAAACGATGCACTATCACCTGACTCACATCAGACATTTGTCACAGTCAAGACAAACGCTGCACTATCACCTGACACACATCAGACATTTGTCACAATCCAGACAAACGCTGCACTATCACCTGACACACATCAGACATTTGTCACAGTCAAGACAAACGCTGCACTATCACCTGACACACATCAGACATTTGTCACAATTCAGACAAACGCTGCACTATCACCTGACACACATCAGACATTTGTCACAATCCAGACAAACGATGCACTATCACCTGACACACATCAGACATTTGTCATAGTCCACCACCACCTGACACACGCTGCAATGATGAACAAGGTCAAATCTATATACCTCCAGGGCCATATTCCCAGGCCAAAAATAATTGAGGCAAATATTTTCAAGGGTATATTTGAGGTGTCTTCTTCCACAGACATGTTTATTTAGGTAATTTCTCAAATTTTCTCTGAGGTACTTCCTTTGCGTGGCTACAGGCCTGCCCCCCTTGAATTACTTTAGTGGGGACATAAAAATAAAGACATAGAAAGTATTCAAATGTCTGGCATAAAATGTAACTTACCCAAAAGGTCTAGTATCAGGCAGGGATCTACCCAGCTGGTCTTTAGTGGAGTTACTAACTTGCCCAACTTGTATTGGATTAGGTTGGTGAACCAGTAAGAAGTCATCCACATTGAAGTGACCAAAATCCACAACATATTCCTATAATAAATATACACAGTATAAGCTTTTTCACATGTCCACTGGCCTCGATCGTCCAAGGATCTCAATTTGACCTAAATCTCATCTCAAGTTTTGTCATGTGTCTATACTGCTGGCTTAGAATGAGAAGATCATAAGTGCTACTTACGAACTTATAAGACTCATGCATATTTAAAATCTTCATCTCATGGTGCTTCTTATTAGTCTATTTTCATGAAAATCGGAACTGGTCATGTTGACCAAATGGAAGTTTAAAAAGCTTGTTTTTCCATTAGTAAAAACAAGTTTTCGGACAGTTTGTTTTCTCAAAGAATCGCTTTTGTGCCAGCGATATTAATTTCCATGGGAGACTGGATTCAAAAATTGGCATCATAAAACAGAAACAGTTACAGTGAAATTTCAAAGCTCGATCTTCAGATTTATCTTAATTTCAGACTATGATTTGAGCAAAATCTCAATTAGAGCTGAGATTTCTACTTGAGATGCTTCTGGTGATAAAGGTCAGGTCAAAGATGATGGACACAGGAACCCAAATGGTATATAAAATCACATATTTAACTGGAATATATCAAAAGATTGAAATACACTGACTGGAACAAACCTTCTATAAAGACCATGGGATAGTCTTGTCAGTGTTTTCCCCCTATTTTGGGAACATAGCCCATGTCTTTGTGATGCGGCATTTTAGCAGTGTTTTGGTCAAAATTGGGAAAAGTACAAATTTAATATCCAAACCTGTCAAAGGCAATAGGTATAAAATAACTAAGTTTTATGTTTAATTAACTGTAATTTAGTGTTTTTCATACTTACGTTTAGTTGTAATTGCTTTTTTTAAAAGTAAAACGGGTAGATTTTTCTAAGATATTTTTACTCTGAATTGGGAATTGTTTGCTAGAAATTGGGAAAAAAGATTATGATTTTCAATTGGGAACAAAGCCATTATTGGCTATAAAATCAGCCAGAAAAAAAACACTGCTTGTATTCCTTTTAATCCTCTACTAGAAACATCCTCTTTTCCTTGTTTCCTTCAACGTATTCCAAGTAGAATCTATTCAGTATTTTATAAACAGAGGTGGCATTTCATATTATGGCACTGGTCCAACAACATTTGGTCTAAATTTTCTCAGCAAGTAGTCTCTGATTTATAAGATATCTACCAGTATTGCACCCTATTATGTAATATTACATAATATTGCATACTCTGTTAATTAGTTGACTAGAGGCCCTAGTAGTAGATAATAAAACAATACAAGTTCCCTTTATGACAGGAAGTTATAAAGTATGTGTATAATAGAATAAATTCCCACATAAGTTATTGCAAACAACTTGATGATCAAACATTAGATTTAATGTAAATAGGAAACTAATCAATAAAAATACTAGGATGTTGTGAGCAAATAATAGTGTAAAAAGTAAGTAGGAAATTATTGACCCCTAATTTTAATTGAAGTATAAATAGATAATATTCTACCACATGCGTTTTAATTGATGTACCGCAGGGGTGACACTTATTTCACAATTCACATAGCTAGCCTAGCGTTACCACTGCACTTGTGAAGTGTAGAGTAACAGTCTGAATATACATTTATACGTATAAGCCAATATAAAAAATGTTAATTATAAACATTTTGGCAAAATAGCTGTTATACACTCAAACTAGATAGAAACAAAAATAAATATATCTAAATATACAAATTTAAAACAAACACATAATATGACACATATTTTCTAGTGTACATACAGTAGCACACTATGGATATAAAGTAGATAAGGGCCTCTAGATAATTACATTGACCAGTTTTGGTGTTTTATGACCCTAGATAAACACTGATAGTGATCTCCTGCTGACATCATGCGGTTCCTTCTATAAAGTTCTGGTCCAGAAATAAAGAAGGACAAATTTAGGTCTACAGTATATGCAGACAATTGGAAACCATTTTGAAATGGCAGCAAATTGCTTGCTAAGGTTCTTAGAATCTTAGGTTCTTCTCCAAATTTAAGATCTAATGTTTTAGTTCTAAAAATATGGCAAGTACGTTTCTGAGGGCTGACAAGAGTCACTTCCTCACACTGTTTATGTGTAACAGTCCCATGTTTCCAGACATTCAAAATTGAATTCAAATTATTATCAACCAAGGGAAAGCACACATACCTGTCTGTATAGAGATTTGTACAACTTATCTCCCTTCAATTGAAAAATTTGATAGTGACTCTACTCGAGAAATCTCTTACAATTTCACTTTCATAAATCTTGATACGAAAGATACGACGATGCCCCAGAGGAGATTTTGTACTACATTTTGTATAATGGAAGAAGAAGAAATGACTTTACAGGATATTTAGAAACCCAACATCAAATTATCAAAGCTACATTTCCCTGTTTATAAAATGTCTCGTCAGCTGCTAACCTCTATTAGTAAGGGGCTGTTACCTGTAC
Organism: Spisula solida; assembly: GCA_947247005.1. Classification (NCBI taxonomy): domain Eukaryota; kingdom Metazoa; phylum Mollusca; class Bivalvia; order Venerida; family Mactridae; genus Spisula; species Spisula solida. The sequence goes on from OX365945.1 coordinate 35,309,216, forward strand.
ATTTAATTCTGGGCTGCACAGAAATATTGCACATGGGCATCATACATGTGTATCACTTTCAACTTTCCCCTACATGCATTCACATGAAGTGTGGGTGCAAACAAAATGAAATGTAGTATTTCTTGTAAAATACTTCAATTTAACTGTTGTTACTTGGCAGTGTTGTAAAAAATGATCAAAATTAAAGATGAAAATAAAGTGTTTACAGGAATGACCATAATGGTCATCCTGAGTTTGCAATTGTAGTCAGTATAGCACCGATATACAACTCTGATTTACAAACCAGTTAATCATTCTCTACTTGAGCGTGAAACACTGAAAAGTATTTCAGAATTTACCTACAGCCCCGGCAATGATTCGATCTAGGGACCAAGTGATCTGTAGTCTAATGCCCCGGCAAAGATTTCATCCAGGGACCATGTAATCTGTAGTCTAATGCCCCAGCAAAGGTTTGATCCAGGGACCATGTGATCTGTAGTCTAATGCCCCGGCAAAGATTCAATCCAGGGACCATGTGATCTGTAGTCTAATGCCCCGGCAAAGATTCGATCCAGGGACAATGTGATCTGTAGTCTAATGCCCTGGCAAAGATTCAATCCAGGTACCATGTGATCTGTATAGTCTTATTCTGCAGCAAATATTCCATCCAGGGACCATGTGATCTGTAGTCTAATGCCGCAGCAAAGATTCGATTCAGGTACCATGTGATCTGTAGTCAAATGCTGTGGCAAAGATTCGATCCAGGGACTATATGATCTGTAGTCAAGAGCATTAGGCCGAACTTAAAATATTCTTGGTTTCCCCTTCCCGACCCTAGCAGATTTAGAATGGGTAGGTAGGTAGGGTAAATATTTTTTTTTAAGTGTTACAGTATGATAGTTATTGGTTAACACAGACAAAAAATGAAATTCAGAATTAACCAACAGTCTTAAATTTAATGGTAAGAAAGAAGCCAGTAAACAAAAAATGTTCATTTCCAATTTTTAATAAAAAAATATTATTTCAATTTGGGCAATAAAATATTTTGGGTAGGGCCCTTTTTATCGGGTAGGTAGGGGATGGGGAAACAAACAATATTTTATTTTAGGCCTTACCCACTCAACCACCATGCCACTTTACACTCTACTTTGTGCTAGTCTAAGTTGTAAACCATGCACTTTTTGATGAATGCAAATATTAAAGGCATCACAATGTCATGGTTTCTTTCCATGAATTAGACTGAACATCAAAGTTATCTCACTGTGTTAGTAATTGTTCTAATTAATAGTGTACTACATGTATAACCCCTGCAGCTCTCAAATTTCAGTACTGATAACTAATTTCTAATTAGATAAATAGAAGTTGCTGCAATAATGAGACTACAATTTAAGACTTTTGTTAGGAGAATGTGAGTCTTAAAATAGTAAAAATCATCTCTATAATTATGTAGTACTTAGTAGTATGTAGGATTTAATTACTCATGGGGGAGAAACTTGTGTAGTCGGCCGGCTTGCTCAGTCAGTAGAGCATTCGCCCTGTAAGCGAAAGGGCCAATGTCCAAGCCTCTGTCCGGCTGTTCATTTCTCTCAACCAGTTACGTTTGGCGCACAATGTAAATAACCCACAGTACACCCTTAGAACGTCCCAAGGAGGTTCTGATAACTCCAGGAATTTAAGGATGAATTCTGTTATACATATGTATATTAAAAATTCAGGAGAAAAGGAATCAATGAGAGGATCAAGCGATTGCAACCAGGGATTCCACTAACTTCTGAATCTCAAGGGTCATTGTGATACTTTTGACTAAATTTTACTATTCTATAGGCAACATGCACATGATTTAAAGAGAAAATGACCCTTCAAACCAAAATCTAGAAGGTCTAAGTGTGGTTTTTAGAAAATTCAAGGTTAAAATCACTACTCCCAAGTCAAATGGAATCCTGCATGTAATCCCAGTCAGAGTGAGCTTGGGATTCAATATTATGTTCCAAAGAATGCGGGACAGAGCAGACCATGGGACAGAGCGGACCGGACAGAGCGGACCGTGTTTTGGGACAAAGCGGACCATGTGTTGGGACAGAGCGGACGATGTTATATAATATTGTAATTAAATTTATGTGTGCAATAAAATCAAATATATACATTTAAATACATGTTATACTAGTTTTAAAGTATCCATACATGAGTATGACTATTATATAAAAGAACAGTAAATATTACAAGAAGACGACCATTTTGTTTGTGTTTTTCACAACTATTTGTGTTTGAAGTTATTTATCTTGGTAATCATAGTGCAATTATCAACACTATTTATTTTAATTTATTGGCATACATGTAGTTATGTACATGATATATAATATTGAAAATACAAATTGAAGATATTTTTATTTCTATCCTAATGTTAATTACGTTGTATGTATGAACGATTTATAAATACGCACCTTGTATGCTGTAACAGATATTCAAATATAGTAAATAATACACATTCACAAATGTCATTTTCATCCTATCCTATCATGATTTTTTTCCCCATTCAAACAGAGTGGACCATGTTATGATATTGCAATATAACTTGTAGCAGACAGTAAACTTACATTACAATGTAGGGTTAACGCATGCTTTTTCGTGCTATAACATCTGCAGAGTCCCGAGGGACGGTTGGTGCCCAAGCCTGTAAGGGTGAGGGCACCAACGCTCCCGAGGGACTTTGCAGATGTTATAGCACGAAAAAGCATGCGTAAACGCTATTATAGCATACAAAACATCAATTTATGCGTTTTTATTCTGAAATAATTAGATTTTGGCGGGAGATTGTGTGGCGACGTCGCGTAAATAAACGTAACGTCGCAAAAACAAACGTTACGTCATAACAGTTTTTGTTATGAGCGTCGACTTCCGGGATCGGCAAATACCAAGAAAACATGGATAATGCGGGTTAGTTTACATCTACAGTAAAACCTCGTTATCTCGAGGACCCATCGGGACAAGCCAAATGCTCGAGTTAAGCCAGGTGCTCGAAATATCCGAAGTCTATGAGAGACATCAAACGCGGCGGTCTTTCGACTGACTTCAAACGCGCCGCACATCAAAGAAATTGCCGGTACAGTTGGGAGTAGTGTTTCGTAAGAGTTCCATACCGTGGTATGAATTCGCCAATCGGCGCATAGTGTAGATTCAATTGACATTTAATTTTCTACTGTACAAAGTCGACAAATTTTGTATTCTTCAGGGTTGTTTGATAAGAATTGGATTTAATCGCGGACTTGATCTACTTCACTTATTCAGTATCAGACACGTGAAATTGTACTGTACGTAAGCTTACATTCGCAGGTTTTCATGAAATACGGGAAATGAAAAGTTTTTGAAATGATGTTTACTTGCAGTTTTATAACGAACGGAGCCTAAATATTTAAGATTCTACATGGACGTCGGTTTATCTTACGATAATTTAAAAGTATGTGCGAGTCAGTACGTTCGAAGCAACGAGGTTGCAAATAATAATTCTAGTTCCCGTATAAGTTAATGTTCCCAATTGTTGCCTATTGAACTTGTTCTGAAACGTATGCGTAGTTTAAATCACGCTCATTAATTAAATATCTTCTACTTCGTGTTTAATGTAACGGATCGAAAATACGGACATCAATTTAAGTGTTAGGGATTATGCTATTGTAATAAACTGTGATTATCACGATGTGTGAAAAATACGGACCGTAACAAAATTTAGTATGACATTTTTCGGAGGTGTGAAATTTCGCTCGGATGATTGCCTCGAGATAAGGTAATTAATTATCGTTGAAAATTGTTGATTGGACCGACACCTGCGCTCGAATTAGACCGGATGCTCGTAATAACTTTATTCGAGTTAGAGGGATAAATTAATGTACAATATAGAGCAAATTCGTCGGGACTTTGAAATTTGCTCGAATTAGGTCGGTTGCTCGAATAATCGCTGCTCGTATTACCGAGGTTTTACAGTATTATTTAAATCTTATAGAAAATTAATTAGAAGTTACAAATGAAATAAGAATTGCAGTTCATAAGACGCTGAAAATCGTTTATTTTCATCGGTGAGGCCCTGAAATGAGCATACGTAAAACTGGACGTTAACAGCTCGTTCTCGCGTGAATCTTTATGTTTACGTATGGTTTTCGTCCCGTTAACGTATGGGCAAAATCACCGTTTTTATGCTATAATATATAATTCATCCTCAGTATATATTAAATCGGATTATCCAACTGGTGAAAAAACAAGTTATACAAAAACATTACCAATTTATTTATACATTAGATACTGTGTTAGTTACAAATGTATTAACAAATGCATACAAAATAACATATCCATTTATGTATTAATTCAAAACTCTTTATTGCTAGTGTTCAATGTTGTATAATCAACGATGTATTTCTGGAACTAACGCAAATGCCCTGTATATTGGGAATCTTCTTACCTGCACACATTTTAATTTATTGTATTTTACAGGACTTTGCAATTACATCATGTATTGAATAAACTGAAACGAGTCTCATCTTGACATACAATACAGATGCATACGTTTCAATTTCATTATAGAAGGGAAATTTACGATCAGATACAGATTTCATTCTCACATACGTCAAATATTTATTTAATTATATATATAATGGCGATAATTGTGATTACATTTGTGTATAATTGCCGTTCAAAATTGTTCAGGAATAGTTGTGAAAAATACGAACGAACGGGTCGCACTCGCTTGACATTTCATATTTTTACTATTTTTCACTACTTTATACTCTTATCTATCATATAATATATTATGGTATGTACTTCATATATGTATACACAATTTATTCCATGGCACAACTGTTATTCATAATATTATAGCATGGTCCGCTCTGTCCCAACACACGGTCCGCTTCGATCCAAATCATGGTCCGCTTTGTCCCAAAACACGGTCCGCTCTGTCCGGTCCGCTCTGTCCCATGGTCCGCTCTGTCCTGCTACCGTTCCAAACAGTGTTGACAAATTACTTTGTCTAAATTGTTCATCCACGGAACATAGCATCTGGGCCAATATTATCATTTAGGGGGGATATTTAGACAACATACCAATATTTTGTCGTCTAAATCTCATCCCTACAGTGCTTAAAAAAGAAGCCTATTTCTGTGTGGTTGGAGTCATTTCTTAAAAAAATACACTAGGGTATAAAACTCCCAAGGATAGAACCCTAATCTCCTGGGTGACAGGGGGACATCTTAGCTTTTGCATGTTGATTTCGGCCTATTAATTATCAAGTGATCAAGTACATGTAGCTATACTGATAATATTACTCTACAAAATGTAGAAACTCTAGACACACCCACTTAATTCCTGTGTGCTGGTTTGCGACACAGGTTCTCAGTGCAATTAAAGGGTCCAGCAAAAAATTATACTCTGTTTAGTTTTTTTAGCCTGACACCAGAATTGTAAAGAGAGCCTGTAGTCTGCCACTGTTTGAATCTATAATTCATCTGACACATGTAGCACAAATGAACATTACTACCCCCCCCCCCCCCCCCCCCAATCCACAAAAAAAGAACATTTTAATTTTTTATAATTGCAACTGTACAACTTTTCAACATTTCTTAATCATTTTAACAACACAATGTAACAAAACCATACCCCAGGTTTCAAATGCGCCTTCAAACGTTGATTGACAACATAATTGTACCCACTGGATGCTGCATACAAGATTAGCACCAAAACGATAAAACACCAAATCCATGTTAGCAATTTCCTTCTACGTCGTGGATTCATCTTCTTTTGTTCTCATTTTGTGCTAAATTCGTATGCATCTATGTTGTGTATAGTTTTACAATGTTTATAATAAATTAAGATAACTTAATTCGTTAATTGTCGAGATAATTAAATCGACTTTGTTTACATCTTGCAACGTGGACATTTGGCGGGAGAAGGGAGATAACCCAAATGTGGGTTTTTAAAATATGTAAAAGCCACATTCCGTACACTTTCCGTACTATAATCAGAATGTGTAATCCGTCCATTGATCGGTTCTCATTGCACAATTCTAATGTTTGATACATAGTGTACGGTTAATACTCACTTATTGTGATGTACATATCGCTCTCACTATCTAGATTTCACATTTGGGCGATTTCCCCACCTTACGTTATGGGATTTAAGATACCGTGAGTTGTTCCCCTTTGTTTATTTCCACCATTTGCATTAGGAACGAATTTAATAGTTTACATAACAATCTCCTCGATAAGATTGGCTAAGTGTGTTTCCTATTTAAGAAGTTTAAAGGTATTTTATTGAGACTTTATTATTTTGTTATGATACTGATTGTTGGCTAAATGCGAAATCTGTGTTCAAGCCCGAACTGGTCGTTTCAATAATTTTGGTCGGGGGCATTATCTGATTATTCACCATATCGACATTACAACTTAAAACCCGTTTTCCGGGATTACGGAATTAATTGAGCGACAATGTGCGAGATATTCCGAATGTACGTCAGGGGGGGGGGAACGGATATAGCGTATAGAGCAACTAGGTACAAAAATCGCGATTATTTTAGCCAAATGATAAGAATTTGTAAAAAGTCTTACTAGAAAACAATGACAACACAATTTTACGACCTCGCTGTTAATATTTTCGCCTAAATAATATGTTTGTATTTTTCTCGACATCGGTATCGAGCCACGGAAGCGGCAGTGTAGAATAAAATGCTATATTTCAAATATAAAGCATTTTTTAGGATAATTCTTTCTAAAGTTAAAAAACAAAGATGTTTAATGATAATGTGTAATAATTGTTTTATATGTTTAAACGTTGAAAAAAGAATAATTATATACACTCCTGCTATACCGCTTATTGCTCGCTAACCTCCTGACCGTGAAATTTCGGTTCCGGAAAAACGGGTTTTATTGAGTAATGTCGATATCGAGAATGGGTGGGGGACTACCAGACTACTATAATCACTGATAATGAGCTGCCAAGTCAGTCATTTTCACAAGAAAGCTTGCACCAGAAAGCTCACACATGGCAAAACGCAGAGAAATGGTTAGCAAAATTAACTACTGAAGTGTGTTGTAAAGTGCTTGATTCTGCTTTTTGTAGTGTTTGCTTTGGTACTCCATGGGCTCCGGCAGGTGCCTAAACTATCAACTAAGCAAACATAACATATCAGTCAGGAATATTTTGATAAGCTCCTCCATTTTTCACTCTGGAAACAGTCTGACTGAACGGCCTTTAAATATACACAATAATCGAACTGGCGTTGTTGTGCTATTTTGGTCAAATGTTAATTTCAAATGTATGAGGAATCAAGAGCTGTCACTGTAACGCGCATATACCCGCGAAGTGCAATGTTGATAGTACACATAAGGAATTTAAGTCACAAATATATACCTTTGACAATAGTGAACTTGAAGAAATTAGACATTACAAAAAAGTTTAACAAAAACTTCTAAGTTAACTGTAACTTAATAACAGCCATATTCCTTATAAAAGAATCTTCCTAAAGAGATATGCCACTTTTCTAGCATTGATAACTTATGCTAGTATGTGTGCCTAGTTCCATTGCAATAGCATTGGAAGTACTGGTTAACAAAATATATTAATAAAACCTTCAACCAAAATTGCTTAGTTAAAAAGGAGCATAACTTCTTACAAAATCATTCTAGAGTTATCTGACTTGTCTAGTACTGCTTACTAACTTTAATTGAAGTCCAGATGAAAAAACTGATGGACAGTGCAATTTTAATATAATCAATACACTTTCTTTACACATTTATGATATAATGATTAAAGGACTATTTTTGTAAAGTTCATGGATGTTTAAACTCCCCCTGAAGGCACATATTTAACATATAGCTTCGAAGGAGCTTTACTCAATGTGTTCCTTCAGATCGGGTGTTTACACATCCGTGAACTTCAACAAATTGTCTATAATCCTATATTTTTTACTAATGATAATTTATGTTTATCTTGTCTTCTTTCTATACACACAGCCTTCATTGTAGAGAAGATGGTGGGTAAGAGAAGGACCAGGAGCCGACAAGCTGAGCAACAACAGGAACTGGAGAACCAACTGAACTCAAAGAGAACTAAAACCACTCCCTACTCAAAGGAATCATGTCACCATAGCAACGATTATCAGTCATGTACCAGACAAATGAAAGACAGTTCAGCTAAAGAGCCTTTATTGAGGGTTGATAGAAATGCAAGGGACACTGACATGACGATAACTGTTGATAAAAGTGGAAGTGAAATTGATGTTAATGTAACACCCCTCCCTGTACATACTAACAAACCAGCTGATCATTCAGATTCATTTCTTAGAGAACTTGCTGAGTTTGGATTCAAGAAAACTGTGCAACCTATGAGTGACAAACCAAAAAGCCAAAAAGTGTGTTTGTATACAAGTAGAAGTTTAATTCACCTGTTTGAGAAATGTAGTCTTGGAATAAAGAGCCGCATACAAGTACAGAAGGTGGGTCCATTTGAAAGTACAGTGTAGGTACAGAAAAAGTAATCTTAGAGCAGGGGTGTGGAAATTCCCAATATTTTCACTTGTCCATTGGCAAGTTTGACTGAAAAATCCACTTGTCCGAAAACTAAATCTACATGTACTTGCCCAGGAAAACACAAAAAAGCAACAAATATTTCAGTTTTATTCAATTATTTATCATGTGAAGGATCAGAGTACTAGATGTAATTCAAAGTTTGTTAAGAAAATCATTTTTGGTCAGTAATTTAGGTATAAATCATTGTTAAGGTAAAATAAGGCACTTGATGTTATTTTTCTTGTGATAATTTTGCATGGAAAAATCTACTTGCCCGCAGACAAAAAAGGCCAAGTCGGACATAGGAATTCCACACCACTGTAGAGCTTCTAGAATTTCATTCAATTTTAAAATTGTATAAACCATGGAAATAATATGTACATTATTATTACAATTGATATTTTAGCAGATGTAAATAGAGAGCACAGTTGACCAATGAAAGGATCTAAATATAAAGTTATAAAAACATTGAAACAATATCAGACTCACTGATCAACAGTATTTCAGTCATATGTGGACGAACCTGTCACATTATCTTGATTCTGGGTCTGGCCCTACCAGATTATACCTGGAACTATCTATGCTGAGCATGAGCAAGGGATGTATACCAGTAACAACTTATGTGTCACTCGTGACCTGGGATCAAACTCTCCACCATCGACAGTCAGAGTATGAATTTTATACGGAAATAGAAGGACCAAATAATATACTACATGACTATAAACATACTAGTCTAGCTCGTTTTAATAAACTTGATGTTGTTTTCTTTTCAGTCTGTGTTCAACCCAGTGATAGAACTAGTTCAGTCTTTGGAATTATACAGAACTGCAAGTCCATTTGATCGCAGAGTTACTGCCCTTGAATGGCATCCAACTAAACAAAACATTTTAGCAGTTGGGTCTAAAGGAGGCGATATTGTTCTTTGGGACACAGAAAGTTTCAACAAAGATAAATTAATTCAGGGGGTATGTAACGTAGATTTCAGGATGATATACTAATACATGTAGCACTTTTGCATCCATTAAATTAAACATTTTCTTCAACTTCTGACACTTTTTAATTAGTTTCCTGATTCAACTAAAACAGAGTATTATCTTTCAAGATTTGTGTTATATTCTTGTCTGTAATTCAAGTTTTTTGGTCACAATGATCATCTTAATAAAGTCTAGGGGAAGTTGGATATTGGGTCATCTGGGGTCAAAAACTCGGTCACTAGCGACATGCATGCACTACTAAGACAGTTGAGCGGCCTAGAGTCCTTTTGTTAACGTTACATTTGGATATGGTTGACCGGGTATAATTTAACTGACCATGTATAGAGGTAGAGCATCCACTTGGAGTGTGGGAGGTCAACCCGTAGTCACATCATACCGAAGATGAAATAAAATTGGAACAAATATTTCCCTTGCTTGGCTCTAAACATTGTGGATGGGTTAGTTAGAACTGGTTAGCACACAGTCAAGACAACTGCAGGGGTTCCATTTGACTCTGGAGTAGGGATTTTGACCCTTGAATTTTCCCAAAAGCCACATTTTGACCCTCAAGATTTTGGTTTGAAGGGTCATTTTCTCCTAAAACTATGTGTTTTTCAGGGCTCGACACTAACTAATTTTTCATGGTGGCCCAAAGGACCAGCAGCTTTTGAAACCTACTGGTCCTTCTGAATTTCAGGTGGTCCTTCAACATAAATTTTTGGCTATAAAAGGGTAAACTTTAGTAAAAAGTTTCAAAATGACCATTCAGGTTTAGAACCTAGTGGAACCCCTGCAACAGGTTACTGGAATGCTACTATACATAAGTGTAAATTGTTGAGAAACAGTGTTTAACAAATAAACTGCATTGTATGGTTTCAGATTGGTGCCGCAGGATCATGTCAGGCGATGAAGTTCTGGCCATGGGACACAGATAAAGTTGTTAGTGCTTCTATAAATGGTACAGTTACACTACATGATTTTGAACTGCAGCAGGGTACTGTACTTGCTGATACAGGGAACTCATACGAGTAAGTACTGGCCCCAATCTCTTTAAGCTGGGGTTCCATTTGACTCGGAAGTAGGGTTTTGGCCCTTGGAATTTCCAAAAAGCCATCAAGATTTTGGTTTGAAAAGTCAATTCGCTTGAAATCATTGGTACCGGTATTTTGCCTATAAAATGGTAAAAAAGGATCAAAATGACTCTTCAAATTCAGAAGCTTGTGGAAATCCTGTGAAAGCATCTCAATTTGAGCTAATTCTCAGCTTAGATATGGACCTATATTTTTGAAGCAATACCTTAAACCTTATACATATTACAGTTACCATTTATGAGCTTGTTCTTTCGCAGATTTGTCTCAATTTCAGACTAAGATTTTGGTAAAATCTCGATACGAGTTGTGATGTGTGCTTGAGATACTTCAGGAGATTGGGTCCTGCGGACTCCCTGGCCATGTTAGCTCAGACAGGGTTCCCAGGGTCAGGGGAAAAAATCAAGGTCAGGGAAAAGTCAGGGAATTTTAGAATTAGTCAGGGAAATCTGAAAATTGAGCAAAAGTCAGGGAAAAATCAGGGAATTCTTCATTACAGCTGTCGATAAGTGTCAATTCCTGTGAAGGAAATACAAAGAAAAGCATTTCTGAAACTTTCAATATAATTTCACGTTTCAAGAAACGAAAAAAAAATGTCTAGGCCTTACCATATTTCATATTTCTATCTACAGTCATTGGTACTGTGGTGTTGATGTGAATGCAAGTAGATATATGATAGCTGCCGGCAGAAATCATGGTATTCTACATCTCATGTCTACAGAAGGAAGGAAGGTAAGGCACACCTTAAACAATTCTGAAATTTTTAGGTGTGTAGGGATTTTTGAAATTTTATATTTTTATCATTTCGAAGAATAGGGGGAGCTATTGCAGTCACCTGAGTGTCGGTGTCAGTATTTGCGTAATGCTGATGTTAAAGTTCAGGTATAACCTCTAATATCTTCAAAGTCCATTGATAAATTTATTTGATACTTAGCATATTTGTTCACCATCATGACCCCAACCCCTACACAGAAGTCTATTGTAGGTAACTCTATCAAGCATTTTGTTGAAATTATGCCCCCTTTTCAACTTAGAACTCCATGTTAAAGTTTAGGTACAATGTTAAAGTTTAGGTACAACCTCAAACCTCTAATATCTTCAAAGTCCATGGATATATTCCTTTGATACTTTGCATACTTATTCACCATCATGACCCCAACCCCTAAACAGGAGTAGCTAGGTATCTCTATCAAGCATTTTGTTGAAATTATGCCCCCATTTCGACTTAGAACTCCATATTAAAGTTTAGGTACAATGTTAAAGTTTAGGTACAACCTCAAATATTTTCAAAGTCCATTGACATATTGCTTTGATACTTGGCATACGTGTTTATCATCATGACCCAAACCCCTACACAGTAGTAGGTACTTCTTAAAAAGCTTACTTTTGTTCTTTGATATATACTATCCAAGCATGGTACTGTGACTAGTGGAGAGCGCTGTTCGGGTTAGTAAGTAGGGTAACTCAGAACAAAGAATTTATTACGGTCAGCCGAACACACCACTAATTATGGATATGTTCAAGCTTCTTTTTCACAGCTTCTTGAGGACTGAAACTCAAACTAGAATAGACATAGTTAAAATATCCACTGAGTACTAAAAGAAATGCACATGTTACATTTTCTCTATACGGTTACATGTGAAAACCATCATTTGGTCGGCCTATCACTTTCTTTGAAGGTCACACCAAACAATGCTATCTCTGCTATGATGCGGTTAATAAATGGGCTACATGATATTAAAAATAGAGGGTACAGAATCTGTTAAAAAAGGAGGCGCCTCCTGTTCACAATCCTCATACATCAGTGGTTAGTCAAGTCCTCGGAGTTAGGGAAAAAAATATGCTGGGGAATGAGAACACTTGTATACTGTATTGCGGGTATATTTCACAGGGGTCTAATTTTCGCTATATTCGCGGTCAACGCAGATAGCGCGAAATCTAAACCCAGTAAATATACACATTTTACAAAGGGAGACAATTAATGATTAAAAACATGTGAAGGAGCAACAAGAAATAAACCAACGGTTTAGCATAATACGGTAAAATACGGTAATAAGACTACGACTTATAATAGTTACAAAATATCATTCGAAATTAGATTGTAAATGCTATGCATATACATATTCTTTAAGTGCATGTGTATCAAATATCATATGTGCATCATGTTTTCTCAACGTTAAAAGGCGTTAATTATAAGCAGGTGCATCAAACTTGTTAAATTTAACGATTTTGTTTGCAAAACGTGTAATTGTTTGCCGAAAAATCTAATGATAGTCAACTCGGCCATCTAACAATCCGTTAAAAAAAACAGTCGAAACGCAATTAGCGATTTATGAATAAAATAAATAAGCTTACTGTGTAATTTGTAAATCCCATAAATCACTTATAAATCATCAAATTTCGAAGGACAGAAGCACACGCCCTTATATGTTATACCGGTGAAGAGCATAAATGAATCATGGACAGAGGGTTTAAATAGTCTTATAAAACGGCGATTTCTTATTAAGTCTCTGTATACCAAAGAGTTTCCCTGTGCGCCCCAACAAGATCTATCAGACAGAGCATGTGTACGCACTGTGTTGAGAAAATGATGTAATATATTCCTGCATATCGGAAGCGTTGATTTGATTTTGCGTGGGTGAAAAATAATAAAATAGCGTATCGTCAGTTCTAAATTGTCAGACTTGTTTAATTAATTATTAATTATGAGCTATGATAGCAATATGGGACTTGTGAAAACGTACGTATGTTCGCATTTAATCAACACTTAAAGAACACTTTGATTGTCATTGTTACGCCCGGTTTTCTTACGACATTGCATTTAAGTTTTAAGCTTCATAAATTGCCGTGTTCAGCAATCAATTTCCGTTTTTTTTTATTTTCCAAGGTGTAACTTACGTAAGATTGACCTCCCATTTCATATTTACCAACAAGGTTTTAAATTTGCTGTTGATGTCGTTTGCGCGAAATCAAGACACCGTGAATTCAAAAGGATCCATAATACGCGAATAATGAACCCCGTGAAATATACCCTCTATACAGTATACCATGTGTGTGTTCATATTGAATTACAATATTTCAGGTGTTCGAGTGCAAACTGCACAAAAACAAGATAACTCATGTAGAGTTTTCACCGCGTGAAGAATGGTTACTCTGTACAGCTTCTACTGATTCTACTGTACAACTATGGGATATAAGATATATCAAAGACAAGAAAAGTGCTGTAGAAAAACTGGTGCATGATAAACCTGTCAATTCTGGTAATACAGTGTACTGTTTATGTCAATATTTCCACAGAGGAAAAATAATTAACTCACTACAATATTTAGCATGCATATTTAGGAGATATCACACGGCTGTGCAGGATAAAGTCTTGATAATCAGCTTGCAGGAAGCATAGTCACCCTAGCGGTGTTAGTTAAAGGGTGATTATGCTACCAAGGGCCGATTATCTAGACCCTCTCTGCAGGCTATGCCGTGTTTTCTTTTAGAATTGATATTTATCCAGTATTTTTGCAGAAGATGTGTCACTGAATTGGCTTGCGATGTGCGTATAATTGTTTTCGCTCAAAATGTGTAAAATCGTTTTTGAAGAACAGCAACTATGTGTATCCAGGTGAAATATGGTAGACATATTTTGTTTCTTTGCTTGCTTACTTGCTTGCGCTTGCTTGCTAGCTGAGACAGTCATATTTGTGTGGTGAGACAAGGAATACAGTGCTATACCTTAGCTCTTTCCGAATTGACTCCTTGGTTCTTAAACTTACCTGGTGTATTGCATCTCTAGGTTGCAGGGAAACACTGAAAAGCGTTTCTGAAATTTCCAGTTGGGATTCAAATCCGGGACCTCCAGATTGGTTGTCGAGAGCATTATTATTCACTCGGCCACCGGTGTTTGATGGTACAAAAAGGTTTTATACAAACTACGACGAACAAATATGTTGTTTTTCTGTTTTAAGCTCACTTCAATTACACGGATGGTTGTCGGCTTCTGACCACAGATCAAGGCAATCAAATGAGAGTATACCGGGCACCATTCTGGCATCTAGAAACACAGATACAACATCCACATAGATTTTTCCAGCATATTACACCATTTAAGGTTTGTGTTCATACAGTTATAGATTAGATCTGGGGTGGTATTCAATATTGATCTTATTTAATTAGAGAATAAGGATAGCCAATCATATCATCTGTTGCTGACCAAGAGTATAATATGGTGTGATATGATTGGTTGTCCTTATCCTTGAGTCAAGTAAGATCAATATTGAATACCACCCCTGGGCCCATATTTACAAAACATGCAAGATCTTTTTACATGTAGATGATGTATATTTCACTTAGAGATAAAAATAATCTATCTGAGACAATTAATTCAGCTGACCAAATGAAATAGTTTCCACAGACCATAATCATATGGCACAATGCCCAACACACAACTGAATGAGTAAAAATGAAACAAACCGCTGAAAGTCCTAGTCTCAGCTGTCAAAAAGCTAAAGGCCTAGTTATAGTAGTTTTAGCTGTCAAAAAGCAGAAAGACCTATTTACAGATATTAAAATGCTGAAAGACTTTGGTTTCACTGAATTTGTTTGATTAAAACCCAATAAAAAACAAATTTGTGAGTAAGCCCAAGAAACAGATAAATCAAATAAATGTACAGTGTACAATTTAGGCCAACAGAGAAGACTGTGCTTGTCCAACAGTGTTTCCTCCTAAAATAAAGTTGCAAAACAAAAAGAATCAAAACAGACAAAGATATGCTGTAAAAGGGCTTTTATTAAAACCATAAAACATTATATAAAATAAACAAAAAAAGTAAATATAAACATGAGAATACATGCCACAACATGGGATTAAATTTTGTTTTATCATTTATAGGCTACATGGCATCCATTACAAGATTTAATCGTGTGTGGGAGATACCCAGACAAGAATGCTCCGGGAAGTACCGGCAATGAACTACGGACCATTGACATGTTTGAGGCTGAGAATGGTGATAAGGTGTCACAAATTTACGACCCTGGTGCTAATGGATTGTGTCCTGTAAGTCAATACAAACATGTGTATACTAAGTTACGTTGATTGTGGAACAAGTTCTTACAACAACTATTAATCACACTGGACTCCTCATTTCTGATGGTTTGAGAGACAGCAGCCAGCTTACAATTATATGCTGATCAAATAGCAAGAGACATGTTGCAACCATTTTTAGCTCACCTGTCACAAAGTGACAAGGTGAGCTATTGTGATCACTCTTCGTCCGGCGTCCGTCCGTCCGTCAACATTTCATTCAAACGACTTCTCCTAAACCACTTGACCAATTTCAACCAAACGTCACAGGAATGTTCCTTGGGTGGTCCTTTCTAAAAATAGCTAAAAGAATTGTAATCTATAAATAACTCTGGTTGCCATGGCAACCGATAGGAAAATCTTTAAAAAAATCATAAAAAATCAACCGCTTGCTAGATTTCAAAATAATTTTACAGAAATAGTTGTTGGGTGACCCTCTTACAAAATTGACATAATTGTCTTGATTCGTCAAAAAACATGGCCGCCAGAGGGTGGGATTTCATTATAAATTGGTTAAATTGTTCCTTAGTTGGTCCTTTCTTAAAATAGCTAAAAAAATTGTATTCCATGCAGAACTCTGGTTGCCATGGCAACCAATAGGAAAATCTTAAAAATAATCATAAAAAATCAACCACTTGCCTGATTTCAAAATAATTTTACAGAAACAGTTGTTGGGTGACCCTCTTACAAAATTGACATATGTGTCTTGATTCGTCAAAAAACATGGCCGCCAGAGGGTGGGGTGCTGTTTTTTCCTATATATCTATAGTAAAATATTTAAAAATCTTCTCCTCTAAAAGTACTGGTTGGATTTCATTATAAATTGGTTAAATTGTTCCTTGGGTAATCCTTTCTTAAACTAGCTAAAAGAATTACATTCCATGCAGAACTCTGGTTGCCATGGCAACCAATAGGAAAATATTTTAAAAAATCATAAAAAAATCAACCGCTGCCCATAGTTCAAAATAATTTTACAGAAATAGTTCTTGGGTGGCCCTCTTACAAAATTGACATTTTTCTTGTGATTCATCAAAAAACATGGCCGCCAGTTGGCCGGGCTCGTTTTTCCTTATATGTCTATGGTTAAATCTTTATAAATCTTCTTGTCTGTAAGTACTGGTTGGATTTCATTATGAATTGGTAACAATGTTCCTTGGGTGGTCCTTCCTAAAAATTGCTAAAAGAATTGAAATCTATAAATAACTCTTGTTGCCATGGCAACCGCTAAGAAAATCTTAAAAAAATCATAAAAAATCAACCGCTGCCTATAGTTCAAAATAATATTACAGAAATAGTTGTTGTGTGACCCTCTTACAAAATTGACATTTTTCTCGTGATTCGTCAAAAAACATGGCCGCCAGTGGGTGGGGCGCTGATTTTCCCTATATATCTATAGTAAAATCTTTAAAAATCTTCTCCTCTAAAAGTACTGGTTGGATTTCTCTATAAATTGGTGAAATTGTATCTTGTGTGGTCCTCTCTTAAAATAGCTAAAAGAATAATAATCCATGCAGAACTCTGGTTGCCATGGCAACCGATAGGAAAATCTTTTAAAAAATTATAGAAAAATCAACTGCTGGCTAGATTTCAAAATAATTTTACAGAAATAGTTGTTGGGTGACCCTCTTTCAAAATTGACTTTTTTGTCGTGATTCTTCGAAAAACTTGGCTGCCAGTGGGTGGGGCACGGTTTTTCCCTATATATAGTAAAATCTTCTCCTTTAAAAGTACTGGTTGGATTTCATGTTAAATGGGTAACAATGTTCCTTGGGTTATCCTTTCGAAAAATAGCTAAAATAATTATAATCCATGCAGAACTGGTTGCCATGACAACTGATTGGAAAAAACTTTAACAAAACAACACAAAAATATGGTTCAACTTGATCAATGTGCACAGGTGAGCGACCTAGGGCCCTGTGGGCCCTCTTGTTTGTCTTTGGAACAAGTTACAGAGAAATTATTTTTTACAACAAAAATTACCAACATTTGTAAGTTAAAGTCCAAACAAAGACAAATAACTCTGGAATTACAAATTACAGGAATCTGCCTTGTTGTAATGGATTGCCCTTTTGATTGTGAATAAGGATTCCAAGTTTGAAGTGAATACCTTTGACAGTTTTTAGAAATGGACACCAACAAAATAGTTAACTAACACTCTCACAGATGCCCACACAGACGATAGCAATTTTTTCTATGAAAAGTGTAGCTAAAAATCACTGCAAGGCATAATCGCCAACACCTCTGTATATTTTTCACTTATTAGTGGCATCTCTTGTTGAGTATAGATCTGTAAGCATGTTATCATATTAGGAGTGTATTATAAATGGTTATGTAATTTATAAAACTTAAAAAGCTCGGGTATATTGCAACTTTCAATATTTCTATTTTCAGTTGAACAAGTTTAATTGGCAGGGAGATGCATTGGCCTCAGGAATGGGTGAGAACTGTTTCTTACTCTGTTATTATGTGTGGTTGATGATGAATAGTGTGCAACAATGGTTGGTTTAAATTGTATTTCAAGATTTGTAAAGACAAGATATGTTCATCGAGGATCAGAACAGCTGGTGTTGTAACATATACTACTCAAACTTTGCTAAGGGTCAAGAAATCAATTTTGATGTATGTCTTATGTTAACTGAACAAACTCGAATCTGAAAAGGTTGTGAAATTATTAAAATATCATCTTATCTGCTGCTAAATTTCGATAAATTCATGTCTTGCATTTGACAAGCATTGTCAAAATGACGTCTTTTTCGAGGTTACTGATAAGCCCTATTTGCAGAGCCCAAAGTAGCAAGCATAAAATGGATTTTTTGTCCCGTTTTTATTAGCTCACCTGTCACAAAGTGACAGAGTGAGCTTTTGTGATCACAATTCGTCCGTCGTCCGTCCGTCCGTCCGTCTGTCTGTCTGTCCGTCCGTCCGTCTGTCTGTCCGTCCGTCAACAATTGGGTTGTGTCCTCTCTAGAGGTCACAATTTTGGCCTAATCTTTATGAAACTTGGTCAAAATGATCATCTCAACAAAATCTAGGTCAAGTTCGATATTGGGTCATCTGAGGTCAAAAACTAGCTCACTAGGTCAAATTATAGAAAAAACCATGTTTTAAACCTTTCAACATGTAGTCTTCATGGTCACTAAACTCTCTGCAGTAACTCTCTACTCTCTATACATACAATAAACTTTCATCAACCAATGAAAATGTGTATCAGGGTTCACAGCAGTTTTGTAAAGGTCAAATATCAAAATATTCTAGTATTTTAAACAGGGTGTGAATTGTACTGGTTAAGTGGAAATCAAAGCGCTGTAGGGAGAGTAGACATTTTCCTGAGGGTCGTGGGTTCAAACCCCACTGGAACCATAATTTTTATATTTTTATTTTTTTAAGTGTTTATGTATTGTTTTGTCTTTATAGCATGTATTTGTACATTTTCCTGGTGGTCGTGGGTTCAACCCCCACTGGAACCATAATTTTTATTTTTATTTTTTTTGAGTGTTTAGGTATTGTTTTGTCTGTAAAGCATTTATTTGTACATTTTCCTGATGGTCGTGGGTTCAACCCCCACTGGAACCATAATTTTTTTTTTTTTTTTTTTTTTTTAAATGTTTAGGTATTGTTTTGTCTTTATTCCTGATGGTCGTGGGTTCAACCCCCACTGGAACCATAATTTTTTTTTTTTTTTTATTTTTTAAATGTTTAGGTATTATTAAGTCTTTATAACATGTATTTGTACATTTTCCTGATGGTCGTGGGTTCAAACCCCCACTGACACCGTAATTTTTTTTTTTTTTTTTTTTAGTGTTTAGGTATTGTTTTGTCTTTATAGCATGTATTTGTACATTTTCCTGATGGTCGTGGGTTCAACCCCAACTGGAACCATAATTTTTGTTTTTTTTTTAAGTGTTTAGGTACTGTTTTGTCTTTATAGCATGTATTTGTACATTTTCCTGATGGTCGTGGGTTCAACCCCCACTGGAACCATAATTTTTATTTTTTAATTTTATTTTTTTAAGTGTTTAGGTATTGTAACTTTGTCACAATGATCCTGTCAACAAAATCTAGGCCAATTTTGGGTCATCTGGCGTCAAAAACAAGGTCACAATGTCAATTGACATTTTTCTGAGGGTCGTGGGTTCAAACCCCACTGGAACCATAATTATTTTTTTAAGTGTTTAGGTATTGTTCTGTCTTTATAGCATGTATTTGTACAGTTATATGGAGGAAATATTTTGTTTAAATTATAGGTCAGATCATAGAAAAACCCTGTGTAGTCACCAGAGGTTACAATTTCGACTTAATCTTTATGAAATTTGGTCCTAATAATCATCTCAACACAATCTAGGTTAAGTTTGATATTAATTAAGTCATCTGGGGTCAAACGCTAGGTCACATGGTCAAATCATACACAAACTTGCAATAGAGGCTGAATTTCCTTAAATTTTATTCAGAAAATGTGTAGGATCACCATAGGGGTGTGCATGCACTAGTACGACAGGTGAGCGACCTAGGGCCCTTTGGGCCCTCTTGTTTGCATATCGAGTTAGACCCGAAATGCCTAGAAATAGACTAAACTATGTTATAACAGAAGCTTAAATGCAACACGAATATATTAATGGGGTAGGGCTTATCAGCACTTAGACATTAAATTTTGAAGTAATATTTATTTGTTTGCAATATTGCAGATGTATCATTATGTTTATGAAATTCTATCAGTCAATCTTATTCAATATGCAAAATATTCAAATGGAAAATTTCTTCACCCTTATCAAATTTTGAGTAGTATAGTATTTATACTGAGGACAGATACTGACGTGCAAAGTTGTGTTCATCATCCAAATGTTTGCGTAAATCCAGTCAAGCAAATTTAGTTACTAGTAACCAAGTAGATAAAGCACTCATTTGTCACTGGGGCGAGTGTGTAAGGGTCGGTATTCACAAAGCATCTTAAGACAAAACTTAGAAATTTCTAAAAATCTTAAAACTTTAAGTGTATCTGCTAAGCTAGAAAAACAAGATGATTAATATCTTACATAGCTGTGAAGCATTGTGTAAACACCTACTACATTCAATAAGAAAATATGGATTATTCTTCAAATTGAGGGACATATGAGTAGCACAAATTTTTAGCTCGTCTTTTCGAAGAAAAAAAGTCGAGCTATTGTGATGACGGGATCGTCTGCGTGTGTGTGGGAGTTTGTTAAGTTTATTGTCAGAGTCATTTTCTCAAAGTATTTCAAAGGTATCCACTTGAAAGTCAGCATAGTTTTTCATCATCACAAGTGGTAGGCTGGTAACACTGTGACCTATATGTTTCGACTTAGTACATAGAAATAGTGGCTAATTTTACGATTCAACTTGAAAGTTATTACACTTGTGGAATGTGATGACCTACATCTACTGACTAGAGGAAACATCTATTCAGCTTTTATTAGAGTTATTCCCCTTTTCTGACTTTGATTTTTTACACAAAAATGTCAATTTCTCAAAGGTATCCACTTGAAACTCAAGATAGTTGTTCACCACCCAAAGGGGAGTCTATACTGGCAAGGCTGATAACCATGTGACTTATATTTGAGTTATCTTCCCTTGTTACACATATGAGCAAGCACAAGAAAGTCGAGCGTGCAGCACTTGTAGGTGGTGCTCTTGTTAACTTAAGTCAAAATATTTAAGTTTTCACTTAAGATGCTTTGTAATAACCAGCCCTGGAAGGTAATTTTCTGCAGTGATATTAGCTATAGTCATGTCCTCCACATGTGGAGAAGTTATCAGTTGCTTGCGGAAGAGCTAGTTAGTAGGGCTGCGTATCAGTTAGAATGATCGATACGATATTTGTATCGATACAAAATGATCGATATTCAATATATCAAATGATATATTCTTTTGGCAATAAAACACTTTAAAAATACATTAAATATGCACTTGCAGACTTACAACATGTATTTAACACAATCAAGTCAGGCCTGAGATGTGATAAACAATATTTTTACATGTTTTAAATTGCACGAGTAGTTAACATAGCAGATTCTTGTTTAAAAATAAGATTCACTCGAACTTAAGCTACAACGACGACCTGTCCATTTTAAGACGAAACATATAGACGACGAAAACACTTGACTGAAAAGGGGTATTTTATTAATTTACATGTTTATTTTTGTTGATCGATTTTTTTACCGATACGGACACGCTCCGAACGATGTATCGATCGAACCCAAAATACCGGTATTCGATTTATATCTGGAACCGGTACGCAGCCCTACTAGTTAGTACTGGTTGATCACTATATCCAGGCAAACTGGTATGGTCAATATAACTGAAAAATGGTTAAATATAACGCCGAACACGATAAAAACAAAAACATCTAAACTTTCAGTTTGAATTAGCAATGTGACCCTTGGACCAAAGCTGCATGTTTGTCTTATTGCAGGGACAAACTATTTCATTTTTAAAGTCAAAACTGAAATTTAATCCCTTGTCTTGTCTTTCAGGATTCCATGTATTACTATGGAACAGAAAACAGGTTATTGCCAAAAAGCAGTCGCTACTGATGGACAACACAACTTCCAAACCTAACAAATCATCATCATCTTCAACAAACCTTGCAACAGATCCATCAAGGTCAAGACAACGACCTCCAAGAAGGCGTAAAACGGATGAAGACATTGACAACATTAAAAAAAGAGTCAAAACTAAGACAGGTGCTAAAACAAGTGAAGGCAAAAAATCCAGAAAAAAATAATAACTTTAATGTTTATTTTTTCTAGCAACTCAGGGATACTTGAAGTAGATTGTATATTAATAACACTTAGTTAACATGTTCAGAGAATTTGACTGCAGTATCGGGTCTATGTAGAATTGTGTGGAAAATGTGGCTGGATTATGTTGAATTGTGTGGAAAATGTGGCCGAGTTATGTAGAATTGTCTGGAAAATGTGGCCGAGTTATGTAGAATTGTTTGGAAAATGTGGCTGATAAATGTTGAATTGTAGGGAAAATGTGGCTGAGTTATGTAGAATTGGCGGGAAAATATGGCTGAGTTATGTAGAATTGTATGGGAAATGTGGCCGAGTTATGTAGAATTGGCGGGAAAATGTGGCTGAGTTATGGAGAATTGTATGGAAAATGTGGCCGGGTTATGTAAAATTGTCTGGAAATTGTGGCCGAGTTATGTTGAATTTGTCGGGAAAATGTGGCTGAGTTGTTTGGAAGATGTGGCAGAGTTATGTAGAATTGTATGGTTGCATTATGTGCTAACATTGTACTCATTGGATGCTGATTCAATTTGATCTTACCCAAAATGTGTTCAACAATCATCATTTATACTATACCGAGATATTGACGTGATCCTTACCTTTATACATGAATATATTACCAGGTTTTTGCGTTGAATATATCAATGTCTGCTAGCGAATCGTGCAATATTGGTCATTCAAATTGATGTTTGTTTTACACCTCGAGCATCTTCGGCATATTCCCAGCTTATTAAACAGACAATTGCGGCTATTTATGGTTATAAATATAGACAAGATATCAGCTTTTATATTATGCTAATAGAAGGTCAAGGATCAGGTTAAAATCTCTGTGCTATACTGATTTAGAAACACAAATGTTGTATATACAGGGTGTCCCAAAAAAACGGGGACCTGCCTAAAACGCTTATAAATTATTGATTTTTTTATGAATTTGACTAATTTTTTGTGAGAGTGTGTAAAAGTGATCTCTTCTTCTAAAATAGGTACTTATTAATATGTTGTGCTTTAAAACAGGAAGTGAGGTCATCATTTTACATATGGTGTTATTTCCTGTTTTTTTGCGGACTTGTGTCGAAAATTGCATCATTTGAAAAGGCATTGTTGTATATTTTTACATGCCGACCCCAAATGACATCGCAGGTGTCCCATATTCAAGGATAATGGATATGCATGCACAAATGTTCATATTGTATTGGAAACTGATTAACCGAAAGGCTCATGTCCGAGCTATATCTAGGCCACGTGCCCTTAGGGTTGAGTTCAAATGTCAGTACTTTTTGTGAAGTATCAGGTTTTGCTGCTGATTTGTTGTAATAAGTGGTTTCTGCTTTCTTATAAATGCTGACACAGTAAATGACTATGATATTTATCTATGAACTGTTTATTTGGATAAAAGATCACCTTATTAACTTTTGCTTCTATCTAAGCTCTCTTGTTGAGTGTTCTCAATAATCATAACTTAATATTGATAGTTTGCTTCTTTGGTGAATGTTTAGGAATATTTTGAAGGTTGCCTGCTTCCTTTTTTAAATAAACTCACCATTTTCTCCCCCTTTTATTATTGTATTGCTAAGTTCTTAGGTTTTCACAAAATGTTCATCACCTCTGTGACTTTAAAACCTTGTTTTTCTCAAAATGAATGCTCAGACAACAATGTCTTATCAAATGATGAAAATTTTCACGTACGTCAGCAAAAAAAACCAGGAAACAATACCATTGGTAAAACGATGACGTCACTTCCTGTTATAAAGCAAAACATATTAATAAGTACAAAAATGTACCATTTTTAGAAATAGAGATCACTTTTAAACACTCTCACAAAAAATCAGTCAAATTCATTATAAATTAAATAAGTTATAAGGGTTTTAGGCAGGTCCCCGTTTTTTTGGGACACCCTGTATAGTGATAATCTTAAACGAAAATTACAAAACGATTATATAATATAGAGATAAATAGGTATTGAAACAGATATCATTCATGAGATCGATTGCTATTTGTCAGATTATAATTTATTTAGCCGAGAGTATAATATATTGAGCTGGAAAACGATTTTTATTTGAATAATTAAGAACATATATTAGTTTTACAACCACGAAAACATTTGTGTTCCTAAACCAGTTTGAATGACTGTATATGTTATATTATACATACATGATATTGTGGACAATGCATGTTTTTTTAGTATATTTTTACTTGGTTTAAATAAAGTTGTCTTCATTTTATGTTGAATAGTGTTTTTTTGTCCAAACCTTGCACTGTGGTTAGAGCACTTGCTGGTACCCTTACTGATCTGGGGTAGGTGTTTTTTGTTTCCCTCAATATTGATATGGTGCTGGACTTCTGTCCGGATGTCACAATATTTGTCTGTGCTTGTTCTCCTTCACCATTGGTCTGATTTCAATGAAGCATCACATGAATACTTGGTGACAGGACTAATTGAGCTTCTGCGAATATTGTTGGGAATTTTAGGTCAGATGATTTTTGCAGGAGTTATGGCCCTTTGTGTAACAAAACCTTCTAATCTTCTGTAACATTGGCTGCCATCATATCCTCTATACGTAGAGATATTATCACTCATCAAAAGGGCAAGTTAGTAATGGTGGATAATTATGATAATTATCCCTTGCCTAGGGCAATGGGGATATACTTTAGTCCGCCCAGGATAATGTGATATTTACAAACATAAATCTGTTTGGTCAACTGTGGCAAAATTGGTTTTACAAATCACTTAAATAAACAGATAAGGTCAGTATTGTAGTCAAAACATCACTGATAATTGGTGAACGTAATTGTAATCCACCTTTGTGGAATATACCAAATTTTCCCGCCTTTCACGTTATCCTGGGCACACTATAATAATAGGGGTTACACTCATATGTGCAAATCTATAATCCAGTCTGGGTAAGAATCCAGTGACGCAGCGGTCGAGTTCACTATAACGGTGTAAAACTAATTACATGTGTAAAGGCTTCTACTGTACAAACTAATTTCAATGCTAAACTAACATTCAATATGAGGGAGTATACTAGTATTGCTTTGCACATATTTAAGATGTGAAAGAAGGTCAAGATGTTCATTTCAGTACACAAAACAATGCATGTTAGCCTGTCTTAATATGAAGACAATAGCTTCAGAAATGTGAAAGTATGTCATTAGATAAGAAAAATCATTTCAGAACACAAAACTATTCATGTGGTGAAGTCAATGTGAAAGTAGGTCACATTTTTGCCATGTTATTTCAAGAGATAAAAAAGTTTTGTATTTTTAATATTTTCAAGTTTCACTGGTTAACAGCATTTGAGTCTTATGGAGACTATCCAGTCCTATTATCCTGATACTGGACAAACCACCAGTTACCTGGAACTATACCAGAACCATTTTAACAACTTCAGTTTGTCACAACTTGGGATTGAACCGGAGTACTCTCACACTTAAAGCGGACAATCTACCACTAGGCTATTAAGATGGACACAAGAGGGCAAAAAACAATATGTCCCCTATAATAATCAGATGAAACAATATTTTTCAGAAATCTTTAAACAAAAAAGACAGCCTTTGAAATTCATAATAAATGAAGAAATAAAACAATAATATATTTCATATTTTTATTTATTTCATACTATGTAGCATTATCCAGATATTTTTGTCCCAATAACTATTTATGTTCTCAATAGTTTCTGAATGTCAATGCATATTAAACCAGAGCATATGATCTCCCTTTAGTTCTTCTATATAGAGTACAATTCATCATTCTGATCAACTTGCAGTATTTACCAGAGAAGATGGAAATGCCAGGTGATTCAGGATTATAAAATTTATATGTATAGTCCAGTGTGGGTAAGAATACAGTGACGCAGCGGTCAGGTCCACTATTACGGTGTAACTTAAACAGACAGCCATGATTTTAATGCTAAACTAACAAACTATATTCACACTACCTATTCAGACAATGGTTTTAATCTTCTGTGTACACATAAACGGCTATGTCACTGTCACCAGATTCTAACTGGATTATACTCCTTTAATGTTTATATAGAATTAACCAAGGGAGAAAACTCTTAACAAAGTAAAATCTGAGATAAAAGAAGTGTTTCTTTCATGCAAGGTGCATTTTCGTAGACGTTACCTGTTTTGCAAGGCCTAAAAAATGCTTATTTCAATTGAGCTGACTAACCCTCCTGCAAATCACTTCATTCTCTGTAATTTTTTGTCTTCAAAACAGAAGAATTTTAAATTATTGTATATATGATAATGTGAAATCGCCAAACTGACCATTCGAAAATATCTGGTTTCTTTCATATTTGCAATTTTCTAAATAACAAAGATACAGTATTGCTCTATAATTCAAATGTAATAATAACTATGTCTGGTCATGATTTTAGTCAGTATAATCATTTTTCTTTTAAAATAAGGTACATGATCAAGTACAAATAATACAAGAATTAACATGCAAAATATATAAAAGGGAATAATATCAAACCTGTTAGCAATGTACAACATATAGTAGGATCAATGTTTATACCATGACGTCATGGATGTCATATTTTCATCATAAGACATTGCACACGCATAATAGGGATTTTATTGCTTTTATCAAGATTCAACTTACTGGTAATAACCAAGTAATTTTGTGGATAAAAATTCCCAGCAATAGGTAACTGTATTTAGTATCTGACATAGTCTTACTACTACTTGATAATAGTCCTGACAATTTTTCATGAGTCTTTTAAAAGAGCTCACATAAACAGAAAACTGGTTTTACTGAAGAACTGTCTACTACTGGTACTCCAAAGTGTAATCTTGGTTAATGTCCTCATATTTACAGAAGAAGAATGGTATCCAGCCTACCGCCTAAGAAATGTCACATTTCTGTAATACTGCTGTAGCACTCTTCCCTGGAAGTCTATCATTACACGCTGTACATAAGGGCTAGGTTTTGGTGCTTTTACCATGGTCACCATTCATGTAGTTCATCTAGAGAATGCCAAAACTTCCAGTGGTTAGACTAGGGTTGAACTTTGAGTCTAGTTAAGTCTGCACCATCTTAAAATTATGGATATTGGCACAGACTGTAATTCACGCCAAAACCCAGCCAAGCACATTCTATCTTGGACAACAACACAATACGACCAAGATTAAAGCAATGACCTGTCAATGACACTGAGACACAATTTATCACTATCATCTGACAAGTTTAGGTTTTTTCTCTGCAGGAGGTTTCAAGCTATTGTCTGTTTGTTTGTCGGTACCCGGCTTTTCTTGTTTTATGTCTGTTTTTGGTTCCACTTTCATTGTGTCATCAACTGTAAGACAAAAGACATAAAGGGTACACACAAGAATGCATGTGACTGTAGTAATATGAAGTATTAGTAAGTTTAAGCTAAAACCAATATAAATGATTAATCAATTATTAGACAAGAGATGTTTGTAAAACATGTATGTCCCATTGCAACCAAATAGTAATTATTGTTAAATGTCACAGCGACCTAGACCTCAAACTGACCTCAAAATGTAAAGGGGGCCATATACTGTTGCTGACCAACCTTTAGTAAAGTGTGAAGATCCTAGTACAAAAGTTCTTGAGTTATTGATCGGAAACCATTAGTAGACGGGGAAAATAAATTGCGTTTCCCTTCTGGGGCCAGAAGTTCAAATCTTTGGAAAGAAATATCTCATAACAGCAAAAATTTACATAAAAGACATTTTTGAGCATACATCTCAGCTGCTAAAAGGTCAAGTTTATGAATACAGTATAACCTCCGTAGAGCGACATCCGGCGGAGACAGAAAAAACTGCCGCTCTGCGGAGGTGTCGCTCTGTAGAGGTTGATTGTTTCAGAATGTCGTTCATAGACTATTGAGTGTACATAATCACGGTAATTTTAAATTGACGTCGTTTGTTTGTGATTTAATGCATAAAATTAGATCTACTTGTAGCCGAGCGTTTTGCGATATAATTCTGAGGATTTCATTGATTAGATACAAAAATGCGTACAATTCACGGGTCTAGTATTTATTGCTATTACATTATAAACCGAATCCATATTATTTTACGCACATGCCGTATTCAATTGAATTGTTTACCTTCAAAGCAGTGTTTAAATCTCTATTACATCATATCGCTCAGTACACAATTTGAACATGTGATCGGTAAGTTGTATACCTTTCGCGTGTAACTTGGTCAGTGCATAATATTATGCTGAAATTGACATGATTAACCATTAACACGACGTGTACGTGAATTTCCTTTCTTGTACTGATTGATAAGCGCATATTGATAATTCATTTAAAATTATTAATAACGACTTTGATTTAAAAAAAATTGAGTTTAATGCATCTCAGCAAGTGCATGGTATGTACGGTGTTACTGTGTCATATTGTCGAACTGATCCCAAAGACAGTCGCTAATTTACTAGCGCCCGTGGCTATCGTTACCTGATGAGCAATAATTATTATAATCCACGCAGGTGCGAAAAATAGAAAACAACATCGTATGGGGTTATGTAAACACGTGTGAATATGCCGTTGTAAAAACACACCTGTCGCTTCTCAGAGGTAAACCATACAAAAGGTAAACAATTTTAACGGCCGTTTGCCGCTCTGTGGAGGTGTCGTTCTACGGAGGTTAAAATAAGAGTGAAAACGAACGGGGGAAATAAAGTGCCGCTTCTCGGAGGTTGTCGCTTCTCAGAGGTGCCGTTTCGGGAGGTTATACTGTAGTTGGCGCAAAAAAAATGTTTCTAACCTTTGGCTTCTGGTTGTGTTGGGGCAACAAATTTTGGAGGGAATTTCTTAGCGAGTTCTCCTAACAGTAAATCTACCCTCTGTCTCTGAAACATTGAACCAGGTTCTTCTTTCTTCTTCTTCTTTTCTTCTTTGTCTGTTAAATATTGAAAGCATAGGAGATTTTATGTCAGTTTCATGCGAGAAATATGGGGACATATTTATTCATTGGGGATTTAATTTCATGGTTGAGGTCATCCATGAAATGAACGACATTACATCCCACATGAATATTAATGATTTTACAGTAATCGATGGTTACAAAGTTTGCTTGTTAACGACAGTTTGTTAATTTCAAACATTCAGTTCATTTTTTGTTTTGCTTAAGTGTTCCACTGAAAGTATTTCAGTCATAGAGAGACTACCCTGACTAGTCACATTATCCTGCAAACGCTGGTCCAACTATTCCTGAAACTATCAATGACCTTGGAATTTCACAGTCTGTGATCCAACACACTGCCCCATGTTCCTAAGGTGCATGCTCTAAGCACTCTTCAGTAAAAAAAACTCTAATAAGACCAGACCAAAGGGTGTGGACTAAATAATACCAGTCTGAGACCAGTCTTAATAAAAGACAATTTTTGTTCTAATTTTTTACTTCGGTTCTTAACACTGCAATCACCACATGATTTCAAAATATTTGAAGAGGTCTTTTTTATGGAAATTTATTCAAAGCAGTTACATGAAGTTTAATACAACTAAATCAAATTACAAAAATTGTTTCGTGTTTTAACAGGTTCAAACTCAAACCTTCATATTTAAGTCATACAATCTAGTTATTGTTTAACAAGTAGAAGTACATATACCAGGGTATTACTGGTATACCGGTAACCGAGGTATCATTTTTTCCACAGTATGATACTGTGGTATCATCTGAATACCAATATTTAATCATCATTAACCCAGGCCTACATCTAATTATTTTGTACTTGTCAGCCGTATTAACAACAAACCATACAATACGTGGGTCATTCAATAAATTCGTAGACTGTGTTAATCATTTAAACATCCGATGACTCAGAGAAAAACAAACTACATCACGTTTAACTACAGCCTTTCGGACACAAGTGCTGAAAATATTGAGTAAAACAACGCTTTTTTAAAGAAAATATGGCTAAAATATAGATATCACCATACCATTACCACCACACACCGCAATTTATTATCTGACGTCAGCGACGTAATTGACGTTTTGCTGTTTCTCAAAGGGTAGCACGAAATGAATTATGTTATTAACATAGAAATAAACATATACATTCAAATTGTATATGATTTAACATATCTTCCACAATATCTTAGATAGTCTAAGTGAAGGATTAAGGCTTGGCATAATGGTTGTATATTAACAAGAAAACACCTCGCATATTTCGATGAACGTTGCATGGAACGTCACTACGTTTGCCTGTCTGCACTTCCCTGTGCCGTTTTCAATACCATGCTGCGCTTCAGAAATTTGTTTTTGCCACTTAAACACAAGACCAATGCATGCTGTGTGTTCTCCCTTCGCTCTCTGTAACAGCTCTAGTGTGTCTGTTGTGTTTTTCCAAGCCCCATGCACAATTCAATAGTCGTATGAATTTCCTTGCGTAAAGAAAGGTAACATTTTCACATTATTGAAAACGCGACTCGCCTTAATAAAATCGTTTTTAATTTATATTCCAACGTCCAAATAACTTAATAATTTCATGAAATGTCATGATTATATTTTGTAATAATTTGGCAGAAACATTGGAATGTGCATTACCTTAGTCGGAATTTATGAATAGTTGAACAAATGAAAAAAACATGTTACCTCGGTCGGGGGTGGTAGCGCGTTACTATGGTAATACAATGGCTGGTGACATGATACTCGTTTGCACTATTGACGATAAATTTGTATTGACTGTTGGTAATAAGTTACTGTTTGTTATGCTATAAGAAAGTATTGTTAAAACGCAATAATAATCAAATGAGAGCGATTGTCTACGTATATATTGAATGACCCACGTACATACATGTATGCTTTCCACCATTGAAACCACATTGCCATGTTACTATAGTTATATTCTCCTTAATACTTGCTGTGCAGTCAACCACCAAGCATTCTTTCTCAACCCAAGTTATTCTTTTACATATTCTTTTTACTGGTACTTCTTTAATTCTAGTCTGACAAGTAACGAGTCTTTGTGGCTGTTCTTAAAAATAGCATGGTTTAGAGTTTTCCTTTATATTCTGGCCACTATTCCATAGCTGAAAGTCTTAAAATCAAGTAGGTGGTATACCATGGCGTTTGAGGAAAATCATGGTATAGTAATAATACTCTGGTCTCTTTTTCTATGTGGTACCCAGCCCTAGTCATGAGCATACTTACCAGCATTGTCAAGCTGATTGAAGTCCCACCAATAGCCTTTAGATGGATGATATCTAGAGAATGACTGAGCTGAAATTTTAAAAACAATAATATCTTAACAACAAGAATTTCTGATCAACTGGCCACATTTTGGAGAATGCCAAATCAGACCAATAGACTTGAATAATTACATTAAGATATGACAGTAACTGATACATATTAAACTAAAGTTAATGCGCAAGGGCAAAGCTAAGGTTTGTGCTTAAGAATATCGACAAGAACGGCTAAAAGGTTTTTTTCAAAAAGAAAACTGCATCATGATTATCCATAATTTAAATTCTAATTAAAGCACTATTTCACACAATAAAAACCATAATCACTCAAATAGCACAATACAACCAACAATATAAACACACATAGCGATTATAGACACCATTCTAGGATTTAAGGGGCTGTGGGAAAGCTGGTTCTGAATTAAAGGCACGGTGGCCTTCTGCCCCTGGGGCCTCACAGTTACCGAATATATGATTATAACCCAAAAATACAGCATTGCCAGACACAAATACCTGCAAGTACTCAACCCCACAATACAGCATTGCCAGACACAAATACCTGCAAGTTCTCAACCCCACAATACAGCATTGCCAGACACAAATACCTGCAAGTACTCAACCCCACAATACAGCATTGCCAGACACAAATACCTGCAAGTACTAGGTCAATAACTCTATGATGCCTGGAACAGAGCAAAATAGTTCTCAAAATAGCCAGACTATGAGATTTAGTCAACATGTCATTTGATCAAACAGTTGTGTCCTATTGTTAAGTAAATACAAAGTCATTCAGGGTGTTGTCAAACTTTTAATGCGTAACTACTCAGTACTGGTATAAAATAAAAACAATGAACCAACCTTCTTCAAATGATGACTGTAAGTTATGAACACAATTGATCTAAAATCAGAAAATATATGTGTATATAAGAATTTTAAAGAAATGACCAAATTTTAGTATTTATTCCTAACATTGGTTTATACGTATGTGTTAACTAAAACTATTTCACTTTTACAATTGCTGTCAAGACTAAATATTAGACAAGGCTAATAAATAAATTCCTAGAGTATCCTCCCTTTCTCCTTGCCCCAACATTTTTTTAGTTTTCTGTTACAATGTTATTTATTTACTCTTAAACAAAAGAAATCAATTCAAATCAACATTATACACAATTGTTTTTGCAAATAAATATTTTCTGTTAAAATGTCTCAAAAATGTTTAGTACTTTAAAAGTTATGTCCCCTGACTCACCAATCTGGAGTTTATAACGGAGCACAGGTCGGGTGCTTGATATACTGTACCACTGATGATATAATAGTCTGTCTGTGGAGTCACTGAAACACATAGAATTAGAAGTTCAGTTGAGGTTTTGAAGGTAAAAATATGCAAATAAAACTAGAGCTGTCGCCATTCGGCAGACTAATATACCCCCGCCGACAAAGGGCCATAATTCTGCCAAAATTCATCGCAGCGCAAATTCCTTTCTTCATGCACATCTATATGTTGAGGTTGTTCATCTTTGAAAGTTTGATCCTGCCAACACTGTAGTAGGAGTTGCGTCCACAAGAATGCGTCTACGGACGGACAAGCTGAATCTAGTATACCCCCCTTGTTGCTGTTACTCGTTGTGCGGGGGTATAATTATGATAGAAACTTGAGTAATAAAGTCCCCGCTGTAAATTTTCACCCATATCTCTGTTTAAAAACAGGATGGGTCTATACAGTTGTGTGTAGATTTTAGTTAACCATCAATAATTTGTTACTTTAGTCTAACAGTATTTTCTATCAGTAACAAAATATAATACTAGACCAATTTACCAAAAAATCATGCCTTTCAAAATTTAAGTACTTTTCAAGGACATTTTGGCTGTTTCAAAATCTAGTACTTTTCAAGTACTAGGCATCAAATTCAAGTACTTTTCAGTCTTGTGCCAACCTTGGAAACTGATCTTTTTGTGTGCACAGTACCTCCAAAATCCATCCTTTCTATAATGCCAGACGACTAGCAGATATGGGCCTACAGTAACCATGTTATAACTAGCTGTTGGCTAATAAACAGACCACATCAGTTCTAATCCAGATGCCACCCAAATTCGACCCTTCCGACACTAGCATCCACATACCAAACAAAGAGGTACTGGAGAAACACAATCATATTCAGTATACAATGCAGACAGTGATGTACCTTGTTGTGCCGAGTGCCTAAACTGCTTCCGTACAATATATAATATAGGATCTTGTACATGTAATAAAATATATTCTATCCCAGTCATGTTCCTGAAATACACAAAGTCACAATTCAATCAAATGTAACAACAAGAGGACCACAATAGTTGTATATCAGTCACGAGTCAATACACAGGGACTCTACTGCCCAATCCTGAAAACCAATCGAAAGTATGTTTCAGTTGCCATTAGCAAACACCCCTACATGCCCAATCCTGAAAACCAATCGAAAGTATGTTTCAGTTGCCATTAGCAAACGCCCCTACACCAAAACTCAGTTCAAACGTTGTTATCCTGCTAAAATTCTGCTAAGGAAATTTCAAATGACAATAACAATACCCAGACATGATGGCCTTGAAATGACAGGGCTTTCACTAGCCTACAAAAGTGAGGAGTCAAATTGTCTCCTGACTTTCAATTTTCGAGAGTCATCAAAATATTGCAAGAAGATTTGTATTTTTGTTGAAGTAAATTTGACTCTGAGGCATAAATTTCCAAGTGTCTCACAGGTCTATAGGTATATATTAAACTTGGGGAATCAAAATAATGGACTCGTATTACCTGCAGAAATTAGATAAGCAGGTGATTTGTCTACTGACTCAGTGATTGAGCTAACGAGTGGGCGGCACAATTTTATATCCAAATCAATTATAAATCTGAATGAACAAATCTAAGAATTCTACACTTGATCAATCAATCAACCAATCAACCAATCAATCAATAATTATAAAACAATAAAATCAATTGAACTTATTAATATTTACAGCCAGTCAGTCCAGTGCTTCATAGGTTTGAAGCTATGACAGGAACAACTAACTTACACACTCAAGAGACACTTACGGTAATTGATCCTGACTCAGCCTTTGCATCTTTATGACTTCATTATTACATTGACGATCATAGAATGGGTTACTTCGTTCACTAAAATATTCCATCACATTGCTAGAGTTGAGTACTGGTATCCAGGCACTGTCTGACCAGCTAATACTAAGAATATGATCTGAAATTATGCAAACTTTCAATTGAAAGACATCTATAAGATAGACTCTGGAACTAAATAAATGACGCATGTTTCAGGGGGCTATTATTTGAAATAAGTATAAGGCATTTCTTTTTATACATATATTCATGGTACATGGCTTAAAATCTTAACCTAAGTATAGTTGGAAATGCACTGACAATATAAGTTTAAAACGTTGTTAACAACATGCAATTCATGGATTGACCATTCCCATAACCAGACTAGACTACTACTGACCAGATTGCAGGTTGCTTGTAGGTGCTCCTCGTCAAATTAAGTTG
The DNA here is from genome assembly GCA_947247005.1 of Spisula solida. NCBI lineage: Eukaryota > Metazoa > Mollusca > Bivalvia > Venerida > Mactridae > Spisula > Spisula solida. The sequence goes on from OX365945.1 coordinate 35,344,319, forward strand.
CAGAACTACGCCACAGGGGTCGCTTATCCAAGAGTGGTAAACGTTACCAGAACAATGATTGACAAACATACCATCGATAAGGCATAGATATATAGAATGTCGCTTTGTCCAAGGAGGATTATCGGGAATAACGGTATAATTATTATCAACATTATCATTGCTAATGCTTCTAATTAATTCTAAGAGGCCTTCTATTACAGAAAACAACACCCTGCATATTTTTTTATTATAATACCAGAAATGTTACTTTGACAATTAAACTGAATTATTCAATTAATTCTCGTTCTGTATATCTTTTGGTAATATTGTGCAAACAAAACATATCTTTTCCTTGTTTCCGTTCTTGGCGATTATTTAAGATAACCAGACATTGTACAACAAAGCAACTGACCATGGCCCCAATTTCACACAAAAAACATAAGTTATTGCTTAGCTAGAACTGCTATCTTAAAAACAACGCAGTCCAAAAGATGGCATTATTAAATCCCCTGCTGCATTAATGGATAGTGAACAGTAGTGGTAACCTTGACCGTACAGGGCTCTCATTTGACCATTTTGGGGCCGAATATCGGCCCCACTCCCCCCCTAAATGAATATACATTTTCCCCCTATTTTCTGAAAAAAATCCCCTTTTTTTAAAAATCAATGAAGAGCCTGTTCAGCCATTGCTGTATCTGTTATTATAGTTTGAAATTGGCATTTTGTTCATTTAATATGTATTACTTTTATAATAGAGCATCTAGTATTCGAAAAACATTGTATCAGACCACTTGAAGCTCTTTTTAGAAACAAATAATTTTCTTTTTACAACACAATCAGGTTTTAGAGCAAACCACTCATGTGCAACAGCACTCACTAATGTAATTGATAACTGGATTGATGCATTGAATAATGGAAAATTAGTCGGAACACTATTCCTTGACCTATCAAAGGCGTTTGATCTAGTTAACCATAAAATACTTCTTGAAAAACTACCTTTCTACCACATCTCCTCACCAGCTATAACTTGGATTCAATCATATCTGTCAGAAAGGTCACAAAAAGTCAATATTTCTGGGGTACTGTCTGAGCCAGCAGAAGTTGTCTCAGGAGTACCACAGGGCTCAGTCCTTGGGCCCCTTTTATTCATTATATACATAAATGATCTACACCTTCATGTAAAAATGTCAAATGCTGATATGTTTGCAGATGTCACTTCTCTGACTGCTACTGGAAATACAGCACAGGAAGTAAACACAAATCTTCAAACAGATCTTGAAAACGTTAGGATGTGGTGCAACCATAATGCAATGGTACTAAATGCTCAAAAATCTAAAGCTATGAATATATCAACAAAAAGTACCAAATCAGAAAATACAACGCCATCTACTCTCCACCTTCAAGACCAAAAAATAGAATTTACAGACACTGAAAAACTACTAGGAATCTATGTAGACAACAATCTTAAATGGAAAACACATGTTCAATCAACTATCAAAAAATGTAATTCACAACTTTACTTGCTTCTTAGAATTAAACAGTATCTTAATCTTCACTCTAGGAAACTTTTCTTTAATGCATACTGCCACACTTGGATTATTGCTGTACTATTTGGGGAAACTGCAGCAACGAGCTACTTTCTGATGTCATCAAATTTCAAAAAAGAGCTGCTAGAATAATCTTAGACAAAAGTTTTGACACACCCTCAAATGAATTATTTAAAGAACTCAATTGGATGTCCTTTGACCAACGTATTAAGTACAAACAAGAGGGCCCAAAGGGCCCTAGGTCGCTCACCTGTCGAACTTGACCTAGATTTTGTTGAGAAGATCATTGTGACCAAGTTTTATACAGATTAGGCCAATATTGTAACCTCTAGTGATTACACAAGGGTTTTCTATGATTTGACCTTATGACCTAGTTTTTGACCCCAGATAAACCAATATCAAACTTGACCTAGATTTTGTTGAGATCATCATTGTGACCAAGTTTCGTAAAGATCAGGCCAAATATGTGACCTCTAGTGACTACACAAGGTTTTTCTATTATTTGACCTTGTGACCTAGTTTTTGACCCCAGATGACCCATTATCGAACTTGACCTAGATTTTATTGGGCTGATCATTGTGACAGAGTTTCATAAAGATTAGACCAAAATGGTGACCTCTAGTGACAACACAATATTTTTCTATGATTTGACCTTGTGACCTAGTTTTTGACCTCAGATGACCCATTATCAAACTTGACCTAGATTTCATTGGGATGATCATTGTCACAGAGTTTCATAAAGATTAGACCAAAATTGTGACCTCTAGTGACAACACAAGGTTTATCTATGATTTGACCTTGTGACCTAGTTTTTGACCTCGGATGACCCAATATCGAACTTGACCTAGATTTTGTTAGGATGAATATTGTGACCAAGTTTCAAAAAGAATAAGTCAAAATTTCGACCTCTAGTGACTACACAAGGTTTTTCTATGATTTGACCTTGTGACCTAGTTTTTGACCTCGGATGACCCAATATCGAACTTGACCTAGATTTTGTGGAGATGATCATTGTGAGCAAGTTTCATAACAATTAAGTCAAAATTGTGACCTCTAGTGACTACACAAGGTTTTTCTATGATTTGACCTTGTGACCTAGTTTTTGACCCCGGATGACCCAATATCGAACTTGACCTAGATTTTGTTAGGATGATCATTGTGACCAGGTTTCATAAAGATTAAGTCAAAATTGTGACCTCTAGTGACTACACAAGGTTTTTCTATTATTTGACCTAGTGACCTAGTTTTTGACCCCAGATGCCCCAATATCGAACTTGGCCTAGATTTTGTTAAGATGATCATTGTGACCAAGTTTCATAAAGATTAGGCTAAAATTGTGACCTCTAGTGTCTACACAAGCCAATTGTTGACGGACGGACGGACGGACGACGGACGGACGGACAGACGGACGGACGGACGACGGACGAAGAGTGATCACAAAAGCTCACTCTGTCACTTTGTGACAGGTGAGCTAAAAAGCAATACTCATGTATAAATCTATAAATGAACCAACCTTTCCAGTGTATATGACAAATAAATTCCAAACATTGAGTGATAGACATAACCTAAACCTTAGATCTGTACAAGATGCAAAGCTTATTATACCAAAACCTAAAACAGAACTCTTCAGAAAATCTTTTGCTTACTCTGGTCCAAAAATATGGAATGACATACCAATACATATTCGAGATGCAGAAAGTCAAAGTAAATTTCAATCTGCTTACATCAAATGGCAATTCTCCAATTAAAATAACAGTCACTCAAGAATTTAAAAGGAATTACTCCTGAAAATAACTATGATATTATAGATAGTTTACTACTATCTTTTAACTATCCCTTACTCTTACTCTACAATGATAAATTATGTATTATATGAAATCTCTTGTGCATGATGTATCATTATATTTTGTTTCTTTTACATATTGTTTTGTCAAGAACTGAATATTATATCATGATAAAACCATTAATGATCTTAAATTACTTTCTTAAACACATCTGATCTTTATTACTATGATGTTTGTGTATATATGTCTTGTATGTTTTACTGTATATTCTTATGTTATTTGCAAATGTTGAGGCCCACATGGAAGATCGGGAAACTGAATGTGTCAGCCTCGTTAAATAAAGACGTTACTTACTTACTTACTTACTTACTAGTATTGATATTTATAAAAGACAAAATTCCCCTTTTTCTTCAAAACGACGCAAAATTCCCCTACCTGATGGCCCCTGGCCCCAAAAGAGTAGTAAGAGCCCTGCCATATGTACGCCAGTTCGGTTGGAACTTGGTTCTGCATGTTATCTTAACTAATTACACAATATCATGTGCAATTTATAAGTTTTATGCAATTAGGCCCAGGCATTAAAAAGTTAAGGAGCGGGTAATGTAAGGCTCAGGCATTTGACCCTGAACTGTGACCTTGACCTTCAGCCAGCACGGTTGGAATGTGGGTTCAGGACATTGTTTTCATTCGTTACACATTTGTTATGGAATCCCAGCTATTCAGCACAGGCCTTAAAATATTATGGAGTAGACACAAAATGTAAGGCTTACATCTTTGACCTTGACCTACAGCCAGCACAGTTGGGACATGTGTTAGAACTGCAAGTTTCATGTAATTTGGCCCTGCCGTTAAAAAGTAATGGAGCAGACATGAAATGCAAGACCAAAACCTTTGACCTTCAACTGTGACCTTTTGCAGCCAGGGTTGGTTGGAGTGGTTACTGCAGGTCATATTCATCAGTTACATATTTGCTATAAGTTTCATGGAATTAAGCCAAGGTCTTAAAAAGTTATGGAGCGGACACAAAATATGTGGCTAAACTGTTTGACCTTAAAGTGAAATTCTTGGATAATTTATAGTTTATCATAATTTATTACTTTCATTGAGTTGTATCTAAATATCTTGCTTAGTAATGACCATCCAATTTGTAATTGTAATAAAACCCCAATTAACTACCTTCTAGAAGGGTTTAAGGGCGCCACCATTTTGGCTAGAGATACTCTCTATTTATCAGGTAAACAAGTACCTAATGATGTCACCGAGCCAATTGATACAGAATGCATTGTATACTTTCTGGGAAGAATAAATACAGAGGGAACGGAAACACGGGTTTTAAGCGTGACTAACCTGTCGGCCAATCACCGCGCTCCGATAAAAATTGCTCGATATCTTGAAAAATCCCGCGAAAGCGTAGACACATAAATGCATAAATCTGTCGTTAATTAACGGTAACAAACATTGTAATTGCACTGTAATGAAAGTTTAAACTTATGAATTGAATTTTTATTCGATGAAAAGACGAAATAAGCATATTTAAATCATATACCATTCATTGAAATAGGTGTGATCAACACGCTAATCGCTCTTTTGTCTCATTGTCCACGATACTAGCCATTTTGCAAGTTAGGGATCTCACAATGTATTGTAGTGAATTATCTTAAACTTGTGTTTACCATTAAATAATACATTCCTTCTCGTGATAGGCTCAGTTTTATGCACAATTATCAACTCATTTTTTAATTATTTGAATTCAAAATACGCCGAATCGCCATGTTTTCAGCAACCAGTTTATTATTTCTCAACAATTATAGTACTTTTAAAACTTAAGGATCTCGAAATGTATGAAGGTAGATTATCTAAAACTTATGTTTGCCATTAAATAATACATCCCTGCTCGTGATAGGCTTAGTTTTATGCACAATTATCAACGCATTCTTTAATTATTTGAATTCAAAATACGCCGATTCGCCATGTTTTCAGCAACCAGTTTATTATTTCTCAACAATTATAGTACTTTTAAAACTTAAGGATCACGAAATGTAGGAAGGTAGATTATCTAAAACTTAGTTTTGCCATTAAATGATACATCCCTGCTCGTGATAGGTTTAGTTTTATGCACAATTATCACCACATTCTTGAACTATTTGAATTCAAAATATGCCAATTCTCCGTGTTTAAAGTACACTTTTTATGTTAACGTTTAGCAAATTTGGTTGCTCTATGTCCGCCATAAATTATTATAGATAAACAATACTTTTGAAATTTATAAAGTAGGGTTAATGTATATACAGTTGCTGTCTATGTTTTACGTAATTACAGTATACAACCGGAAACTCCCCGCTGAGACTACTAAGACAATATGAGATTACTGTCTAGATAATGTACCTATCACAAGTGCAATACAATTATACCACCCTCCCGTTGTGTAATCTACATAATGTTGTCTGTGACAGTAATTAAATCATTGTTTTTGTTACACCTCAGGAACTTGCATTCAAATAAATAAAAACATTACAACACAGTCTACACTATTAAATTATAATTAACTACCATTCATTGAAATAGGTGTGATCAACACGCTAATCGCTATCGCTGTCCACGATACTGGCCATTTTGCAAGTTAATGATCTCAAAATGTATAGTAGCAAATTATCTAAAACTTGTTTTTACCATTACATAATAATTCCTAATCGCGATAGGCATAATTTTATGTACAAATTTTAAATAATTTTGGAACTATTTGAATTCAGAATACGCCTATTTGTCATGTTTTCAGTAAAAACTTTATTATTTATATAGTTATTTTGAAGCTTAAGGATCTCGAAATGTATAAAGATAGACTATCTAAAACTTATTTTTGCTATTACACAATACATCCCTGCTCGAGAAAGTAATAATTTTATGCCCCAATTTTTACATTTGAATTATTTCACTTCAAAATACTTTCAGTACACTTTTTCATTCCTTCACGTTAGTTTTAGCAAATTTCCAGCTCCATGATGTCCAAAATGATTGAAAGCAAATTATGTCTTATTTATAATATCACATAATAAATAAATCCCTGGTCGGAATAGGCATACTTTTATGCACATTTATTTATACAATTTTGAAATATTTCAATTAAAAATACGCCAATTCTCCGTGTTTATAGTACATTTTTATGCTATAATGTTTAGCAAGTGTGGTTGCATTTATACTATTATAGAACCGTGTATGATAAACACTATTTATGAAAATTATAAAGCAGTCTTAATTCATCTACAGTGGCTGTCTATGTTTTACTAATTAACAGTATTACCGGAAACTCCCGCTGAGACTGAGACAATATGAGATTACTGTCTAGATAATGCACCAATCACGAGTTCAATACCGCCCTCCCGTAGTGTAATCTAAATTTGTGACAGTAATTAAACCATTTCATCTGTTACACACATATTAAGGGAATTTATCAGACCTAGGACCTAGAATATTTAATTGAATGGAATCTGTTAAGTATATATTATATATATCGTAACTTTGTTTCATTATACCGATTCCCGACAATCACGGATCAAATTAATGTTGGAATGTACAACCAAAAAACACAAATATAGACTATAATATTATATATATTTAATTAAAGCGTTTTATTCTAGGACGAAATATAGATCATATATATAGATCGCTGTAAATTTGAAACCTGTTTCTTGAATTTAAACCAGGGCTGGGATTCACAAAGCATCTTAAGTGAAAACTTAGAAATTTATTAAAATCTTAAAATTTTCTTAAGCGTATCAGCTAAGCAAGAAAATCAAGACGACCAATATTTTACATAGTTTTGAAGCATTATGTAAACAGCTACTATAAGAACTTGAAGAAAAAAGGATTATTCTTTAAATCGCGGGACATATGAGCTGTACAAATTTTAACTTAAGTCAAATTTTTAAGATTTATTTGAGAGACAGAACCCTTTATTGGAATAAAATTATATGACAGACAGGATATACAGACTGGAACATTATTAATTTTTAAATCGGACCGTATAATACCACGCACGTTAATTAAACTGTATACCATCTGCATAATACTGTCCCTGGTATCTGTGAATTTCTTGGATAGTCTCAATTACTTTTAGGACCGTACACCAAACAAAAAATAAAATCGGACTGTATAATTGACCGTTTTACCTACCGCAATCGTCAATCCCGGATTTATTTTGGACCGTACAGAAAGAAAATACTACCGGACCGTATAACTTTATAAGCGGCCGTTATACACTCCGCTTATCGGCCGACAGGTTAGATATAGATAACGTTATATAACGTCATCGAGACACTCGTCCATCTCTTGTACTGTCCCTGATACTTTATATCACTGTATGTAGGAAATGTGTATCGTTTTGAATGTTGATTGAGGTGACAACAATGACGAGTCGTCCAAAATGACTGCCCCAATTGATACAGGCCATTTGTGTGAATATTATTTGGGGTTATTTTAGTAAAAATACAACGTAGCGCATATATTAAGGCTGAAATACACCAGGCACGAATTTCAGGAGAAGGCACGAAATTATGAGACAGAGGTATACAGAGAGAACATTTCATAACAACCAAGCCTCGACAGAATTGAAATCAAATATATGAAAAAATGTCAAAAGCGTATTCTTATGATGTCATAACCTTAAAATGACAATTCTGATGAAATTACTTAAAAAACACGGGAAAGTTTCGCTTTTGCTTACAAAAATTAACCAACTGTAGTAGTATTCGGATGGGCATAATACATGTTACTTAGTTATGCTCCTATTAGTGGCACTTTTTCTACACACTGTCACCTTCTAATTTATTTAAAACATAAGACAACAGCTTTATCACAAAATTTACCTTTCTCACTTGTCATGGTTTTAGAGTTTAATGCTGTGCACAAAAAAAACCTAATTCATTGAAAGCTAGCACCAATAGATAAGCCGCATGGTAGAATTCAATGTTTTAAGCCCTTATTACTGAATAAGATTAAGTAAAATGTAAATGAGAAAAAAATTATAATTTGGCCAATGTTTTGCTTCGGATTTGGGTGTTTAATTAGAGCTTTTAGATAATTCGTAAATACGGAATAGCCGATTCGTTCACAACATTTTCGACCCAGTGTCGATGCAAACTAGTTCAACACTAGACAGAATTACGAAATCTGCAGATTGAACATGCGATGTTTGCATGGACATTGAGTTGAAAAATACATGTTTTTCTATTTATGAATTTGTTTTTATATTCATGAATAAATGGTACATTTCTTCTGTAATATAAATTAATAATCTATAAATACGCATATTGAAATTGGCGGGAAACTCCCTTACTTGTCCTGCGAAAATATCCTGGGTAATCCGTTGATCGCCCCTTCAGTAGGAAAAATAAACAATTTGATCAAATAAATAGATCTTTAGAACCAACTCATAGATCTATGCCAAGATAGGGAAATAATACAATAAATTGATGTCACGAATTGCATATCTAGATCTATATAAGTTCCCCGCTACATAGGTCTACACAACAGGCAATGTAGATCTGATCAAGATATTTAAAAAGAAGTACTATAGAATATCACATTATTTAGATCTACTGTAACATTGCCCGGAGTTCCCAAAATATATGTTCTCACATTAAATTCATTCTCGTTCACCAGAGTATTCTTCGTCCGGTAGTATGGGAACTCGACTAACCACTGATGTATGAGGATGACTAAATTATGTAGAGATTCGTGTATAGTAAAGTTCCGCTGATAAGACCACTTTGATTATTTTGAAATCATGCAGATTGTTTGCCAGTTTAAGGTCCCAAAGTATTAAATTTAGAACAAAAAAGGTCCGCTAACTTAGTAAGACCACGCATGTTAGTAATTTAATTAACATGCGTGGTAAGACTGATTCGCTATTAAGACTGATCTTATTAGCGGAACTTCACTGAAGTAGAAAATAATAGGCCCTACAACAAATGTTGGCATGCATTCACCCCGAAACTCTTCCTGTACGCACAAAGACAGGTATGCATATCAGCAATCAAAATGACTGAAACAAGTAGAAAAATAGTTGGAATTTCCATGCCTAGTTTGAAGTTAAATTGCTCAGTCATACGAAATAGGCCTAGATCTATATATACGTAACAATGCGCACATGTGCAAATTCGTCTGCAAAACACTTCCTCGCCGTAATTTAGAGCCAGCCGTTTTAGTTCCATGCTTTTGTTCAATTTTATCAATATTCAGCCTGCACATATATATGAAACGTACAGTAATAACTGGAACTATTATAAACAAACTGACCTAAACTATAGGCCTACACCACGCATGTTAATTCGTGCCTACACTTAATAAAGAAACAAAACGACACAATTTTAGTATTATTAAGCGCGGTCACGTAAGGACAGGTCATGTGCATTCTATATAAAACTCTGCTGGTCTTCTTCTACTGTACCAAGTTTTAAGATATTACATCAAATTATGTTTTTCATAAAAGAAAATCCACAGAGGATATATTCCAACAAAATACGGGCATATTTCATGCCTTACACGAGCACCGCGTGCATAAAAGCAATTTCGCACTAACCGTTCCCAGGGACGTATAATATTCTTCCCAGCCGTTCCGCATGGATGATTTTGCACATGAACACGAGTTTTATTTCTGTAAATCGATAGATTAATGTGTGGAATGAAAACATAACGCAACTTCATATGTATTATTTGAATATATCACATAACTACTGTCTACTTTATCAAATTTTATAGGGTGGCCAATTAGAAATTCGGCGTAGTGTAGTCAATTATAGGAAAATGAGGTCACCGTCATTCATATTATATTATTCAACGGTTATGATTCGCTTTTAAACCAAGAATAACCAAGTTAGCCACATCGTGTTCTGATATAAAGGATTGGTCAAACGAATTTATTTAACATAAATTCTGGATTTTCCTACTTTCGTCTTGGCAGTACTATACGTAATGTGCTAAAAATAAAACGACCGGGAAATTTTGAACCTAAAAATAGATTGTAAATATTCACATGCGCTGGACATCATTTTTGGTGTGAATGTTGTACTGTTCGGACGTTACAGCCAGTAAAATATATTAAATCATTTTGTCGTGACTGTTGATCAAATTATGTGAAAATGGGATCAAATTATGTGAAAATGGCAATGTTTAATAGTGTTGCGTTCATTCTGGTGGTTACATGGACTGTGGTTTCTGGTGAGTGAATTCACTTCAATATTTTTCATATTTAAAAAAAATACGACACAAACAGATACAATATTGTATGATTTAAATGCATGAAGGAGGCAAAGAATTGATAAAAACTCACAATATTGTATGATTTAAATGCATGAAGGAGGCAAAGAATTGATAAAAACTCCTGATTTAAACATGTAATGACACTTAATTAATATAATGAAGTAAAATACATGTGTATTTGTATACAGACATGATATACATGTAATCAAAGATCTAAATATACATGTATATTAAGGTCTTTGCTACTATGATCCACAATTAATATGTTACATTAATTAATGTATCAGTATGTCAAATGATAGTATTTTGTTCCTTTAGCCATTTATATCTTCGTATAAGAACAATTGGTCCCAAGTTGTGGAACAATTAACCAGTTAAAATTAGAGGGTCAATTGACATTTTCAAGAAAAAACTGAAAACACACTTTTTAGAGATTTTTATTAATTGTTTTAAAAAACTTGCTACTCTTTTATCACAGTAATGCGATGATCTTTTAATTATGTCATGTTTATATGCATGCCAGTTTTATCATTTATTTCTGGCAAAAAAATGTATATTATTTTAATATGATCATGCTTTATTTTGATTAAAAAAATATTATTGTCTATAGTATTTTAATATCTAACCTTTATAATATACAGTTTGGCCACCAGTTCCAGTTAGTCACCAGTTCAGATTAATTTTTACTCCTTTTTCCACTATGCAACAATAAGAACAAAATAATCATTAATGTGTTTATGAGGTACCCCTAAGATAAAGGAATAATTTCACAAAGTTTTAGCAAGAAAGCTGCTGTTTTACTCTTTCGGGGGCGATAAATGCTGAAAATGCTCAAATAAACCTTTTCAGTATTGAAAAAAGGCTATGAATATGCTTTAAAATATTCATTATGTAAATTTTATAATTTTGCACAATTTTCCTAAGGGTTGATTTTAATTGGCAATTTCACAAAAAAACTGATAAACCGTATGGCCTAAACAGTTGTCACAAGAATTGAAAGTGTATGCTTATTTTTACATGAGCTCATATTGACACTAAATCCCAAAGGAAAATATTCTAGTCTAAAAGATTAAATGTTTTTTGCTGGGTTAAACTATTACTAAACTGGTTGGCTGACTGTATATATGTACTTGTTAACCTTACATTGTATATATAGCTAAGGACATTTAACCTGATTTCCTTGAATCTGCGTGCCTATCGGTTGTGCAATCAGAGTTGTTTTTTTGCCTAATCAAAACATTCTTACAGTTCAATAACGAAAACACATGAGGATTAATTAGGGACAGATCAAATGTTTTCAGCTATATTGCACAACGCCATTGTATAAAAAAGGCATTTTATCAAATAAACTTAAACTTTAATATATATAATCTGATATTTACCAATTGGAAGGTATTGAAGCATTAATTTTTGTGTTAAATCAGTGATTTTTTTCCTTCTTTGTTTGCTACCGGTAAACGGTACCTTCACAATTAGAAAAAGGCTATAATTTTCCCAAATTAGAAGGGAGAAATTCCCAATGGACATTTAAAAAAAAAATCAAAATCGGACATAAAATGACAAAGTTATGAACATTTTTGACAAGAGGTCAAGCACAAAAGTTTACAGAAACCAGTAAACAGTCACATGTAATCTCTTTTTCTGTTTTATTTGGTCTTTCTGTTTAATGAAAATTCCCAATTTCAAGTTGTCACAACGCGAAAATTCCCAATCTGAACGGACCCAGACCCTTTCCCAAAGAAGCGAAAAAAATCACTGTAAATGCTTTATATTTTACATACATATATATGAGCCAGTTCTCCAGTAAAACCTGCTATTTTAACAAAATATTTGATTTTGAGATTTTTTATTATTTGAAAGAGTAATCTTAATGAAGCAAAATGCAAAAGAAATTGTGTTAGTATCTTGAAGTTACAGCTATTTTGGTGAGGCCTTATTCAGACCCTTTTTGCGTGACGTTGCATTAACCTCATTCAAACGTTATTCGACGTCGTTGTAACAAATACTTTATAAATACTGCATTTGATGAATTCTTGACATAAACTGGTCAAAATTATATCAAGTTTTAGAATGATGTTTAAATTTTAAAATGTACATCCAAATTGTAAATGTTCACATTTAGAGAAAGGCTACTACAGTTTCAAACAACTACCTCCTCGTTTTTCTCAATCAGAGTACTTTTATGAAAAGGGTCACCATAGCAACGAAGTAAATGATTTCGACATAATTTGTAAGAAATTTTAAAGCTAAGATATAGTAATATATGGATAAATGACTTAAATGAATCTATAGGTATGTAATTTTTTTTATTTGAAAGCTTTTTTAAAACCTTGTTACATGCAGTAATTACATAATGGGCGCGTTCGTAGCGCTGTTCGGCACATCCCGGACAGTGGAACACACTTACGAACAAGTTTTTTTCCAATTATGGACAATTGCGGGCAAACAGTCGCACTTAAATATATCCACATGCATATTTCTTCCTCCAATATTACGGCTGCAACTACAATGTTGGTCATCTTAAACATTTGACTTTCTGTTCCGTTTTGTTTGTAAGGTGTTTGGAGTAGAACATTCGGCACACTGTGCAGGACAGTTCCGTTTTGTTCGTAAGTTGTTCGGAGTAGAACATCCCGCACAGTGTGCGGAACAGACGTTCCGAACATTCCCAATGTCATTAAAGCAGGTTTTCCTGGAGACTGGCTCATATGTATAATTATGTGATATAATGCAAACAAAAACATACAAAAAATATGCGTCTGAATACCAGTATTGCCAATATAAAAATTATTGTGTATTCAACATTTGACTTGGCATGATGATAATTATGTTTGTTTCTAAAATAAGTACATTTAGATCTACACTATATGTACACATAGTTCTCTATAAGAAATTTTGTCTAATAAATGTGTACATGTTTAATAATTGTACCAACATATCATATTTATAATTTAGAAGTTAAAACGTGAAAGTTTTAAAGTTCAAACATGAAAACATCCTTCCCTCAATTGTGAAAGCTCGGCCATTTCAGTTTGTCTCCGGTAAATATATTTGAGCCGTTCTCCAGAAAACTGGGCTTAGAGACTAGGAATTATGTAATAAGGTTACAATAGAAAAGTGTCTAAATGGAGAAAAAAGTCATGTTCTTCGATTTTATTTTAGGTAATTGGATAATACAGAACTATCTCTAGTTAGATTTATTATTTCTCATAAATTATTTTTAAATAACTGCTGTCGTTGCTACGGTGACCATTTTCAGAAAAGTATCCATTATTGAGCATAACGAGGGGTTTGTGGTTCTAAACAGAAGCTAATTTTCTCTAACTTTTTCCTGGAGAACGGCGCATATGTATTGCCATGCATAAAGACCGCGGTGATCAGAATTATCCTTCCCTATTCCCTAATCTCACATGCTGTGTCTCATATACCTACAGGGCCCGGAATTACAACCAATACTTATACTCGATACTCAAATATTTAAAATGTAATACAATAAACTATTACTGTAGAACTTTGATGCCCTCCCAAAAATATTGTAGTTTTTCCCAACGCAATAAAAAATTTAGGGTCATGATCATAGCCAATTTTAAGTATACTGGTAGGTTGGGATATCAGAAACAAATATTATATTTAAGCGTTAGGCCTACCAGCAAGCTCAAGAAACATGGTAAAATCAAACTGGCTACCTTTAACTTGTTGGAAACTTTCACACAATAAAAATCAAGTAACTGAACAAACTTAGTGTTGGGCTTTGCTTTCTTCATATAGCTTCAAGCTGTGGACTGGAAGTTATTCACAAGGACACTATTGATAGTAGTACTACGCTATGTTGTAATGGGGTGACTCATGCCAAGCATGTCAATGGGAAAGAAAGGGATTGCTGTACCAGTTCTACTGGAGTTGGTGAGTTTTATGTCTATATACTAGTACCGGGGTAGATCAATATTTTACTATTTTCTCTTCTTTTTGCTATAACCCATAATAACATTTAATCTTATCCTCAATAGCCTAGTGGTTGAGTTTCTACTTCAAGTGTGGGAGGTCCAGGGTTTGATCCCATGCCACCTCATGCCAAAGATAAAACAACAATGGTACCAGTAAAACCCTTGCTAGACGCTCAGCATGAAAGGGAAACTGGTTACTTTTTCTCATACCCTAGCTTGTGGTGATGGATAACATGAGGAATGCATGAGGTTGTAAGTGATTGAAGTTTGAAATAATTGTTTCACAATTGACCTCAAGTAAATTAGTATAAGGTTACACTTTGATGTGAGGATAATTTACATGGTAATGAATCTGGTTTAAGTTGGTTGGTTGGTTTGTCGGTTGCAGAAAACGTGTGAAACAAACTATTGGTACTTCCACAGATATATTCCATAGAAACACAAGATCACCATCTGTGTATGCTTCAGTTACGCTTACAAAATTTTATCTTTAGGTTTGTAGGAATATTTTATTAATGAAAATATAACAGAGGGCAGAAAGGGTAAGAGGTTCCTCAGCTACATGATCCTGTGAGCAACCTATGACTCTTTGGACACTCTTACGATATTTTCATCTTCTCCACCTCAAAAGCAAATTTTCAACAATTTTCCGTAAACATAAAAAAATTAAAAACTTGGCCTTATTGGACTTGTTTTTTATGTGTATACATAGTACATGTACAGCATAAAAATGAATTTAAAATGAATGAAATTTTTAAAGGAATTATTCAACATACATTTACTAGTACTGTTATTGTATTGTTACATTATTAATACTACAACATTACAAATATGACTATTGTTGAAATATAAATATCCATAGCTTTATAAACTGTGTTTTGTTTGATTATTTTAGGCCAAATATATCACAAGGAAGATGGTCGTTGTTGTAATGGAACAATAAGAGTGATCAATCCGAACATGAAACAGGATGAGCCTATTTGTTGTGGTAATGAGTTGATCATGGACCAATCTACAGAGATATGCTGTGGTGATAATCCTTATCCAAGGAGCACATATAGTAAGTTCAGTTCCTTTAAGGAACTCCACATCGTTCAAACTGCTGATTTTCTCATCTGTCTGTCCAACATTCATGTCTGAGCACATGCTATTTCTCAACAACCTCTGGCCTGTAAATAACCACGCAGAGGCACACTAAGGCTCCTTGGTGAAAATTGGAGAAATTACCAAAGTAAGCATGTCTTTCAAATGAAGAAAAAAAACGCCTCAAATACATCATAGAGAACATTTGCCTCAGTGCTTTTTTATCTCCATGAACCACTGATTGAAATTCAATGAATCTACATATTACATGGAAAACTTCTAACAAAGATTGAATATAATAATGTTGGCATATTTTAGTTAAAAGGTTTTTCTTCTACTTGGAATTCTAAGCATACATTAGTTTGATATTCTATTCATCTATTCATAGTGGTTTAACTTGTTTACATAACATTGTGTATATAAACATTGCAAATTCTCTTATTATGCCCCCCATCTTTAATGAGGGGTTATATTGCTTTGCACCTTTGTGTCGGTCATATAAATTGGTTTCTGTTCAATAACTCGAGAACGCTTTGCCCTAGGATCTTAAACTTTACATGGAGGTTAGTCATCAACAGTAGATGACCCCTCTTAGGTAAGAGGTAAGTAGGTCAAAGGTCAAGGTCACTGTGACCTTCACCATTTCTGACTATTCAAAAAGTTTCCGTTCAATAACTCAATAACGCTTATAACGCTTTGCCCTAGGATCTTCTAACTTTACATGGAGGTTGGTCATCAACAGTAGATGACCCCTATTAATTTTGAGGTCAGTAGTCAAAGTTCAAGGTCATTGTGACCTTCACCATCTGACTATTGGGCTGCCATGGGGGCATACATGTTTAACAAACATCTCTTGTTAATGTATTATTTTGATAGACATTTTGTGTATTGTTTTTCACTGTCTTCTCTTAAAATGTTTTAATAAGCAATAAAACTACACAGTTAGGATATTGCAATGTTTGTATACAAGTGACTGACCTGAATAAACAGACTTTAAATCTTATTCAAGCAATGACAATTTTATGAACATAAATGTACATTCTCATGTATTTATACAGATAATAAATTTTAGTACATTTTTATTTTAAAAGCATATTTAACATAGAGGAAACATACGAATAATATGTACCTGTAATTAAGCTATTGTACAATTTCAGAATGTGATAAAAGGAGTCATTTAATCGATATACTTCTGAGGCATAACCAGATTGCTTGTTATAAAAGAATTAGACCTGAAGATTATGTAATATATACTTATCTTGGGTATAACTACAAATGTTGCGGAAAGGAATACTTTAATCCTTTCCTTCAAACACATGAGTGTTGGTATGAAGAACTTGTTCCTGTCAACAAAACAGAAAGATGTGGTGGAAGAGGGTATAACAAAGACAGAGATGTATGCTGTCATGAAACAGGTAACTGTAAAATCAGATTATTTCCTTCTATGGACAATATTTATTAAGATGTATTTTTCATTCGAAAATCGCCTTTATTTTAGTGTTAGCATTTGAATTAGGCAACTATATGGCACATTTTACATGACACGCAAGTGCTACAATGGTTTTCTATCATATATAATAAAAACAGACGACATATGCTGTTTGAAATAGCTTTTTTCAAGTGTGTGTTTTTCAAGCATTTTTTGCGTAGCACCTGTATTTGGAACCTTAACATTAGTTTTTATGCCCCCGTATCGATAGATCAGGAGGCATATAGTGATTTACCTGTCCGTCCGGTTAACCCAAATTGACCGTTTCTTCTAGCATCATTATGGCTTGCTACAAAGCTTCCATACTTGCATGGATGTTGTATATGAACACTCTCCACATGCCAGTATCACCTGACCCCATTTTGACCTTGACCTAATTAGGACTTGGACTTATTGAAGGGCCAAATTCTTGGTTAACCCAAATTGACCGTTTCTTCTAGCATTAATATGGCTTGCTACAAAGCTTTCATACTTGCATGGATGATGTATATAAACACTCTCCACACGCCTGTTTCAACTAACCCCATTTTGACATTCACCTTGACCTAATTTTTGACTTTATTTATGGACAAGGCTTCCACAGGGGGCATATTGAACGCAGTCTTGGTTTCAGCCCTATAAGGAAGCAGGTTTGCCAAATCAATTTTGTTGAAATTCATTTGCAATTAAGTAGCAACCACTGTGAACTAACTTGCTTTGCCAACTGAACAACTGATCATGAATATTATTAGTCGTATGTTCATGAATATTTAAAGTCAGATGTTGTATTATCATGAATATTTATAGACGTCTGTTCATTATTATGAATATTTATAGTCAGATGCTGTATAATCATGAATATTGATAGTCTGATTATCGTGAATATTTCTTGTCAGATGTTGTATAATCATGAATATTTATAGTCAGATAATCATGAATATTTATAGTCAGATTATCATGAATATTTCTAATCATATGTTGTATAATCATGAATATTTGTAGTCAGATAATCATGAATAATTATAGTCAGATGATCATGAATATTTATAGTCAGATGTTGTATAATCATGAATATTTATAGTCAGATGATCATGAATATTTATAGTCTGATGTTGTATAATCATGAATATTTATAGTCAGATGATCATGAATATTTATAGTCTGATGTTGTATAATCATGAATATTTATACTCAGATTATCCTGAATATTTCTGGTCAGATGTTGTATAATCATGAATATTTATAGTCAGATAATCATGAATATTTATAGTCAGATAATCATGAATATTTATAGTCAGATTATCATGAATCTTTCTGGTCAGATGTTGTATAATCATGAATATTTATAGTCAGATAATCATGAATATTTATAGTCAGATAATCATAAATATTTATAGTCAGATTATCATGAATATTTATAGTCAGATAATCATGAATATTTATAGTCAGATTATCATGAATATTTATAGTCAGATTATCATGAATATTTATAGTCAGATTATCATGAATAGTTCTAGTCAGAGGTTTTATTTTCAAGGCATGACTAATCCACCCGTCCACTCGTAAGTATGAGTAGAAATTGACTCCGGGCTAGTGAATCTTCTGGCAGGGCTCATCCTGCAGGACAAATTCCTTCCAAAATATTGTCAAGCCAAGATTATCATGAATATTTATAATCAGATGTTGTTCTGTGTACTTGTAGGTACAACAATCCCTATTCCAGACGACATTAAATTTAATGGAGTTGCTCCAGGAGCTTGCATCAATGGTTCGTTTATTGACACCTATAAAGTGGATGTGTTAATGAAAGATGGACAGGCGACAACTGTACCACAAGGAAAGATCCCTTGTGGTTCATGTAAGTCAAGTTTCTTTGCCTGAATTGTCTGCATGTGTAAATGTGTAAATGGGACTTCATCAAGATTACTCTTGATTCATATGCAGATAGAATAGTTGTGTTAGTTTAAATGGAACACTTGTTTAACAAAATGATAATGAAAAATCGGATATTGAATGCAGCACTCAACAGAAACAGCCAAGCACGAAAAGTGAAAGGACCACAGGTAACTGTATCATAAAAAAGAGTAAATAAAAAAAAATAACATAAATTTTGTAAAAGAAACTTTTTTTCAATAATACAGGTGAAAATACACAGATTACTAGCATCGGTGACAATGCCCAACTCAAAACTAAACAAGAAAATGATACTTAACTGCTACCACTTGTCCTAGATTAGTATGATCGTTATAAATTATTTTATATAATATTGACATATACCGGATTATCACATGACTTTCATTTTATCTGGGTTAGTATAACAAGTACGTATATTCTTATATGAGGGTCATTCGTAAAGTTCTAAGACTGTTTATAAAAACTTAGTTAAAGATTGACTGAGGGTTTTAAAATTCATACCATATGTAGAATGGCATCTTAAAAATTTGAAACTGGCAAATTAATAGTGCAGAGTTTACATATGCGTTAGTTATCATTGCTAAGGCAACGCATTTACAGGGCAGCTGCAGTCCAAATTTTCAAATTAATGTTATTACGTTCTAGGGCTGAGTACCGGTTCATGTATCGAATCGAAGACTGGTATTTAGGGTTCGGTCGATAAACATTCACGTATCAAACAAATATCGATCAAAACAAAATTGAATTAAAAAAACATGATTTGCTTGGTTTTGTGTTGTTTTTTATTGCCGACTTCAGGTCATGTTTCACTGTAAGGGGCATCATAATCTTGTTTCCTTTAGTGCAAGTCAATGTATCGTTTTACAAGCCGTCATTACCAGACCTACTCTTATTCTTCTATTGCCCCACCAATTCTTTGCCTGGAAAAATGTTACTTCGATAAATAAGTCTATATCCAACACATAGGAAATGTTTCTCAGTTTTTATTTCATAGGTATAAAATATCAAACGATATATCAGATATCAATCATTCTGTATCGATACAAATATCGTATCGATCATTTTGATCGATACTCAGCCCTATTACGTTCGTCATCATTCAGTCTCCATATATCTTTTGTAAATTGCATCATTTACCTAAGATTTCTCATGACATGAACTATATTTTTCGTGATGTCTGTTCACAAATTTCAAAGCAATATCTTTTAAAATAACAAAGTTATTTAAAGAACACGCTGCACCAGAATAGCGACGTCGTAAACGTGTAGCATATGGTCGGGAGTATTTTGAAAATAATAATGGTCACTAGGTAAAATCATAGGAAAACCTTGTGTAGTCACTAGAGGTCACCATTTTAGACTAATATCTTTATGAAACCTGGTCATAATGATCCTCTTAACAAAATCTATCTCAAGTGTGATATCGGGTCATCAGGGGCCAATAACTAGGTCACTAAGTCATATCACAGGGCTTGCATGTACTACTATTATAGGTAAACGACCAATGGCCCTTTGGGCCCTCTTGTTTAAGCTCACAGATTAAATTCTATAAATAGCAGGCATGGATCCACCTGGGGGGGCACAGGGGGCTTTCAGTTATAGATCTAATATTATTTATTTCATGGGTTATGTAATTTGATTTGTAGCAGTAGACCTACACTTTTAATAATTTAACGTCTAACTAAAAAATTTGAGTTCTTATTTGAAAAAATCTTCGATTGGGCAAACATTTGTTTAAAATAACTGCATAAAAATTTACGTTGTCTGATTATGTAGCGTGAATTTTAATAATTTGACGCCTGATTTGTAAATTTTAAGGAATTAAAAGAAATTATATTGAAATAATTATTAAGCTTATCTATTTTCTGTTGATATAGCAGTACAATTTTAGTACCTTAACTTCTGATTTTAAAAGCTTAAAGTGCAGGAAATTGTATGATCTTAATTCGAAAAAATCTTCGCAGGGAGGGGACACCCATCCTGCACCCACCCCACCATAACATCCCAATAGCTAGCTGTGCCCCCCACTCGAAATTTTCTGGAACCGGGCCTGAATAGTAACAACAAGTTGTTTTCCCATGTAGATTGCCTTGGCCTTTATGCATTGCAATAGCTTAATTATTGTTTTTCTTTAACAGCGTACTATGAAAGCACTATGAAGGATCCCATGGTTCACTGTTGTGATGGGGTACTGAATTACAATAAAGAGGGTAGTAATGTTGAATGTTGTGGAAATGTGACCATTGACCTGTCAGAGAAAACCTGCTGCAACAACACCATATATCCACTGAAGAAACAATGCTGTGGAGATGTTCCTTATGATGAGAATTCTTCTGTCTCATGCTGTGAAGACGAGCTAATCAACAGAACTACACATCTGTGTTGTGGTAAGGAAAAGTACGGTGGACGGAAAAGGCCAAAAAGCACTAACCTAGATGACAAATGTTGTGAGCTAACACCATACGATTCTGGAAAAAAGAGTTGTTGTGGACAAAATGTTTTGGATCACTGGAATCAGTCTACGGTAAATGTACATTATGTTAAGATTTTTAGCTCACCTGTTGACAGAGTGAGCTTTTTGTGATCACTCTTCGTACGTCGTCCATCTGTTTACAATTTGCTTTCACAGACACTAGAAGTAACAGTTTTTGGCCTAATCATTATGAAACTAAGTCACAATGATCATCTCAACAAAATTATGACCTGTACAGTATAACCTCCCGAAACGGCACCTCTGAGAAGCGGCAACCTCCGAGAAGCGGCACTTTTATTTCCCCCCGTTCGTTTTCACTCTTATTTTAACCTCCGTAGAACGACACCTCCACAGAGCGGCAAACGGCCGTTAAAATTGTTTACCTTTTGTATGGTTTACCTCTGAGAAGCGACAGGTGTGTTTTTACAACAGCATATTCACACGTGTTTACATAACTCCATACGATGTTGTTTTCTATTTTTCGCACCTTCGTGGATTATAATAATTATCGCTTATCAGGTAACGATAGCCACAGGCGCTAGTAAATTAGCGACTGTCTTTGGGATCAGTTCAACAATATGACACAGTAACACCATACATACCATGCACTTGCTGAGATGCATTAACTCGATTTTTTTAAATCAAAGTCGTTATTAATAATTTTTAATGAATTATCAATACGCGCTTATCAATCAGTATAAGAAAAGAAATTCACGTACACGTCGTGTTAATGGTTAATCAGGACGTCTAAAACGGTCAATTTCAGCATATGCACTGACCAAGTTACACGCGAGAGGTAAACAAATTACCGATCACGTGTGCAAATTGTGTACTGAGCCATATGACGTAATAGAGATTTTAACACTTTGAAGGTAAACAATTCAATAGAATACGGCATGTCCGTAAAATAATATGGATTCGGTTTATAATGTTGAGAGTTGCGTTTAATAGCAATAAATACTAGACCCGTGAATCGTACGCATATTTGTATCTAATCAATGATCTTAATTAAATAATCCTCAGAATTATATCGCAAAACGCGCGGCTACGAGTAGATCTAATTTTATGCATTTAATCAGAAACAAACAACTTCAATTTAAAATTACCGTGATTACGTACACTCAATAGTCTATGAATGACATTCTGAAACAATCAACCTCTACAGAGCGACACGTCCGCAGAGCGGCAGTTTTTTCTGTGTCCGCCAGATGTCGCTCTACGGAGGTTATACTGTACTACCATAATGCATTGCGCACGCTTCGGTAATCATTGGCAGTTTTCGTTTTATCAAAGCTTTAATAGCATTCGGTTAACTCTCTTTCTTTCCGTCATTATAGTTTACCATAGTAGTGTATCCAAAAGAAATTGTTTTTCATGTTAAACCAAAAAAAAGAAGTGGTTGGATCATTTGCAACAGATAGAGAACATCCCAAAGATTACACAAAATACTGATTTATAAGAATAACAGCTGTAAATAAGTTTCCTTAGGGATCTGAAAATTTAATCTTGGAAGCAATCCAAACACCGTCGATTGAAAAATCATCGACCGGAAAGGTCACAGAAAATTGGTTTATTTTAGAATTGACAGATGTGAATCATTTTAATTATTTAAACAGCATTCCTAACACATAATGGATGAAATAAAAACCCACCTTCGCTATATTTGACCAAGGGGTGCTTTAAATTAATCCAAATATCTCGCAGGTTAAAACACAATCAGAACAGTCCTTTCGGCATTTATCGCTACTGACGTAAGCCGATCACCTTATTTCTTTTCAAAATGGCAGCTCCTATAGGCAATTCACCTATGCGTCAGTTCCATTCTCCGTATTCTTTGCTTGATCCCTCATGGAAATGTTCGATTTTACGGTAAAGTGAGAATATCAGTGCATGTTTGAGTGAAATTAAATAAAACAAAATAAAGTAAAAAATCGGACAGGGAAGGCAGCACTCTGAAACGGAAACAGCCGAGCATAGAAAATATAAAAAATTACACGGCACATGCCCAACACACAACTGAAAGAGAAAATATACTGAACAACTGAAATTCTAAGTTTCAGCTGTCTAAAAGTCGAATATGCTCATCCAGCTATCAAAAAGCTGAAAGACCTAGTTTCAGCTACAAAAAAGCTGAATGCCGTAGTTTTAGCAATAAAAAAGCTTAAGTATATGAGGGCTATGCTACCGTAGGTTGGTCTGTTGGTTGGTCCGTGCTATTTCCTGGTAACAATTGGTTAAATTTCAATGAAGCTTTGCATGACTTATCAGTACCAAGCCTAGTAGTGTATATCGTCAACACACAATGGCCTGATTGGTTTTGCTAATGATTGTCTTTAAACGAACTGACAACTCAGTACCAAACATAGACTATAAGTAAATACCTGCATCTAGGTTATATATGTTTTTGCGATACTAAATGTGTAATGATGCCTCTCCTTTTCAGAATATAAGTCCATTATCTGGATTTACTGAGTTCAATATATGCTTATAATTGTGCATTTCATCAGAATGTGTACCTCTGATGCTTGCGTTCACTTGGTCAAGCAGTATCTTTGGGGTATTCATCAAATTCAGTTATATTTCTTGTTCCTTTTACAGCAAACATGTGTGGGTAACCAAGTTAGGAATTTGACTATTCCAACTAAAACTTTGAATGTAATCAAACAAGCGATTATTAAAACTCGTAGAATACATGAGGAGTGTTTAGGGTGTCCAACAACCTTAAAGCCAGACACAGTTTGTACCAAGCGATATGGTAAGTGTAATATGAACCAGTATAAGATACAAGTATTTGCCGTTTGGAATTTTACTACTTTATAAGTATTTTCTCAAGTCAGAATACTTGTACTGTAAAATCATTATTATTACGGTAGAAGAACAATTAATTACAATGTTCTTTGAAATCATGTATTTTTGTGAGGTCAAAGTTTTGAAAATTCGTAATTCTTAGGTAATTTGTTTTGCAAGATTAATTCAAAGTAGTTCTTATCGAAGATTAAAAATCGAAAATATTTGGTGGTGGAGGGTGGCCTAACACAATAGAAATCTATTCAATTCATTTCACACTTAATTATTTTGTCCTTTAAGTGGTCATTCCTTTGATCTCAAATAAATGGAAAGACCACCTAAGGTAGCGTACGTGGGGGCGTCTGTCCCTCAGTCTGTCCGTCTGTCAGTGTCTGCAGCCGTAACTCTGTAACTAGTTGGTAGAAAATGAACATGAACAACAATACTGGGATGATGCCCATCTATAAATAACTTTGGTTGCCTTAACAACTTATTTTTAAAATAATTTAAAAAAATAAAATCATAAAAGTCAACCAGAATGATTTATAGAAATAGTTTTTGGGCGACCCTCTTACAAAATTGACATTTTTGTCATGATTCGTCAAAAAACATGGCCACCATTGGGTATAAAACATGGCCACCAATGGGTATGTAGGGAAGGTCAGAAAATGTTTGCGTTTTTTACATACTGTACAGAAAGAGCTACTTTCTTTTGTGAAATATTATAGAAGAGCGTCACTGCATGTACTGTATATATTACTAGTACATAAATTATGTGATATAGACTAATTCAATAACTTTTCTTTCAGAATACCGTTTCTCTGTACTCTACCTACGTAAAGGATCAATGGATGTTGTCCTCCTATCACCAAAATCTCTGGAAGGGACACGTTTGACCCTACGTTCTAGGGATCTTTGTCCATGTGTTAAAGAAGGAAAGTCTTACAGCATCTTTACCAATCGAGATTATCGACGTAAAATCTTGGATCAAGTGTTCAGCCTCTCCTTCTCTAAACGTGACATCATCACACACCTCAGAATGGAGGGAAAACGTATGAGACCAGCTATTCAATGCAGTTTGTACAGGTTCCATAAGGAAACCAAAAGTTAATGATAACTTTTATTTAGGTTCCTTTAGTTTTAACAAGAAAAGTCACATCCAGGGTGTTTTAAAGGTATTTTTTGATTATCATATTTATTTTTATTTCCTATTTAAAATGAAACAGATTTGAGAATTTTATTTATAGATCTACATTAAAAGTTTGTACTACTATAAATGGAACATTATTTTTGTGTCGCATAGATCTCCGAAAGTATTTTTAAAGTACTACATAATTATATTCTGTAACTGAGCAAATAATAAATGACAATTTATGTATAAGAAATCTAAACAAAAATATGAAGATAAAATGTGTTGCTCTATTGAGTAATTGAAATTACAGCATTAATTTTCAACTGAATAGCACTGAATTGTTTCAAAAAGGCTCCATGCATTCCAGGCCTTTTATGTTTTTTTGAAAAAAGGTGTTGTCACACTTATATCAAATGTAGAACATTAACAGAATCTAGCAATTTATTTAAAACAGCGCTATCAGAAGCATTACTACCGCTAGGCAATTAAGCCTGAGCCTCGCATTATGTTGACAACTTCTGATATAGTTAAGTACTGGCCATTTATGAAATATTAAGACCTGGTTCCCAAGTGTTATTTTGACTTATACATAAACATGTCTCTACATGCTCCAGGGCTGGTATTCACAAAACATCTTAAGTGAAAACTTAAATATTTTGACTTTAGCCAATATTTTATGCAGCGCATATGTCCCGCTATTCGAAAAATAATCCATGTTTTCTTAGTGATTATTGAAAACGTTTACATAATGCTTCAAAACTATGTAAAATATTAAGCATGATGAGTGTCTTGCTTAGCTGAAACAGTTTAGACAAAACTAAGATTTTAAGAATTTTCTAAGTTTTCTGCTTAGATGCTTTGTGAATACCAGCACTGGTCATTAATGTGATGTTACAGTTAGTAAAATAAAATCTGAACTCCTTTTGTGGACCAAAATCTTTGGCATTAAAAGATAACGCTACTTGCTTAAATTTATTATTTCTGACATTGTTTTGACCCGGTAACTATTGTGATGTGATAATGTGTGTTGAGATCAATGTTTCTTAATCTCGTCTTGAAAATAAAATTATTGAGCTTGCCATAGACTTTCTAGATGTTGATTGCCAAAAACAACTCATGACGGATCCTATGTTTTATTTGGAGATGAAATCTCCAATGTTTTGCAATAAACATAATAAATTTTTATCCTATCTCCGTAAGTTTGCTATGAACCTATAATACTGTTCTAAAAAAGCTAAATACTATGATATTTTAAAATGTTATTGAATATTTCCTAAAATGTATTTTAGCATGGATCCAATACCTGGAAGTTTAACTCATGATTTTAGTAAAAAATGGAATTGTTACATTTGCATTTATTTAAATTTGGAATTATAAAAACAAACTTAAAATTTGCTCAATTTTACTTCATTTAATTGCTCAGTTGAGATACCGGTAATTAAAAAATACGCTCAAAACTGATCTGGTCAAAATTTATGAATTTTAATATTGTTTTTTCTTAGCAACAGTTGTTTTTGGATTTACTGTACTTGTTTTAATGCACATTGGTATACTTTTCTTGCAATATATTCTATCATGATACTGCATGTGGTAAGAAATCTTTTTTTTCAGTAATATCTGCTGTTATTTATTGTTGTGTTATTTTTGGTTTTTGTTGTATTTTGATTAATTTTATCAGATTTTCATGTCAATACTTTACAAAAAAATTAAAAATGGGGTATTATATTATCACATCCTATTATCACAGACTGCAGATATTTTTTTTAAAATTAATATAATTAGTTTATCTTTGAACTAATTTAGTTAGGTCGATTGTAAAACAAGACTTATATTAATCACTCTCTACACCTCATTCCTGATGTAATCCATCGCCACGAGGGTATGAGAGAAGAGATGCCAGGTTCCCTTTTATGCTGAGCATCTAGCAGTTTCGATGATTATAACTTTTAACACCTGGCTATAAAATAAGGTCATATTAATTTCACAGGTGACATTTCAAGTTGTTGCTAAAATACCAAAATACAGCAAAAAATTGACCCAATTTTTTTTTCCCTGTATGAAGTTTATGTAATGAATGTTTTTATGTCAATTGTATTTTAAAATGGCTATCCCAATTTTAATTTATTTGTTTTTTAATGAATTTCTATTTGTTTTTATTCTACCAATACCATTTTATCACTATATCATTATTTTATATGTCTACTTCTACTAGATGCCATGTCATTTTTATCTCATAATTATTTATTGATTTACATTTATACTAACATGTGTACATGGTATGTAAGTTGAATCATTTATGAAATCGGTCACAGACTGACAAGGCTGACAAGACCTGATACATATAAACACAGGCTTCACCTGTCCCAATGTCAAGCAACATTTTTTGTATATTATTTATTTATATCTGCTTTGTTTTGAGTAATTTTCAGTCTTTGTCAGTTAGAAGGTCTGGTGAATTTTCAAACTTTGTCAGTAAGAAGGCTAATAGATTTTAGTTATGAAGGTCTTCTGCTAGCTGTAGACTTAAATCATACATTCCATGATCTTCTTACGCAGCTAATATTTTTATACTGACCAGTTATATTATGCAATACTCATTGTTTTCATATGGTATTTATATTCATGTACTTTCTAAGAACCATTCACAACAGCTTTAATAGACATGACCGGCTACTGATTTTTCATTACAAAAGCTTAACTGTAAATAGGGCAAATATTATGTTATTACAGCTATGATTTGCCAGGGTTTCGAGAACATTCCTATAGCAAAATAAATGAAATCACAATTATCAGCATTAACCATGTGACGTTTGATGCTTCAGCGTAGCTGTAACTTACCGTTAGTGTATAAATCTGTTTATCACATAACCTGTGGTCAAGGAGTGCCGTAAAGCCGTGCCGTAAATACTGTTTGGCACTCCCAGACTGTGCAATAAATATTTAAATTTAGCTTGACGCGACGTTAGCAAATCCATGCATTGATCCGTCAATGACGTCAGAATAATATCAACGTTGTCATGACGTCGCGCACTTTGTACCGCTGAATTTTGGCTGAAACATATTCAGCGTACATCATCCTTTTGAACAATTATGAGCGTTTTCTAAGGTTATGTGATAAACAGAATCTTACATTTGTGCTCATTACATACGCGTTTTATTAAACTCGTCGACAAAAGCAATATGACACTCAGCAAAGCCTCGTGTCATAATTCATTTTGTCCACTCGTTTAATAAAACTTGTATGTAATGAGCACTCATGCAAGATCCTCTATTTAACATTTTGTAAATTTATACCATAGATGTCATTGTACAAATCTAGTCCCTTATTTTGACGTCTATCAAATTGACCACCAAACCAAAGATCTGTTTTTTTAGATCTTTGACAAAACCTGTAATATTCTTCATTCAATGGCTTCATTGTATTGTACATCTTCACAGAAGAAGGGTATAGTGCTTTCCAACTATATATCTGTCTAAATGTTGACTAAGGATGACCAATATGTAAGGCCAGAGTTTTTCCATTATTTGACTAAGGATGACCAATATGTAAGGCCAGATTTTTTCCATTATTTGACTAAGGATGACCAATATGTAAGGCCAGAGTTTTTCCATTATTTGACTAAGGATGACCAATATGTAAGGCCAGAGTTTTTCCATTATTTGACTAAGGATGACCAATATGTAAGGCCAGAGTTTTTCCATTATTTGACTAAGGATGACCAATATGTTAGGCCAGAGTTTTTCCATTATTTGACTAAGGATGACCAATATGTAAGGCCAGAGTTTTTCCATTATTGGACTAAGGATGACCAATATGTTAGGCCAGAGTTTTTCCATTATTTGTTACTCCGACTTTGGTGATTCAACTGTCCACAGGAGGAGGGGAAAATGAAAACTCCCAAAATATAGCTTCCACGCTGTTGGTGGTGGACTAGTCAATGATGGTCCGATTTAAAGCAATCAACAACAGTGTTGGTTTTCAACAAAACAGCCGATTTATCTTTAGACTAGAATAACTGCACTGAAGCACTTATAATACCAGCTTATTATTAGAAAATATTGAAATAATAGGCATCCATGTATAGATTGCGTCGAAATGGTTTGACTAACAAGCCATCAAAACATTTTATCCAATTTTTTCATGTTTTTCATTTTTTGTGTGTATATTCGGAAAAATCAAAGAACTCTGGCCTAAGAGGTTCACAGGTAAAGTTACTGACCTGTATCATTGAACAAAATTATTTTGTAATTTTTTAAGTCATTCTGAAGCATTTTATCGTTAATTCATTTAGAGATTTTATATAATAAAACTGGACTTGTAAACCTGTCTGAAATCCTGTGCATCTGATTGGTTGTTTCTAAATACATTCATAAATTAGACCAATAGTGAGGCTTCATTCTAAGACTGCATGATCCTCATACTAAGTATTATAACATTGGTCTCAAATTAGTTGCTTACTTACAATACATGATTTAGGATATATTGTTTCGAATAACTTCCAACAAGATTTTGTGCCAATTATATTATCATTTACTGCAGTTTGATTTCTTTACAATATAGTTGGTTGTCAGGGGCGTAGCTTAGTCGAAATCAATGTGTAGGCCACATTATTTTAGGGGGGTTCGGGGGCATGCTCTCCCGAAATATTTTAATTTCTATATCGTCTCAGGTGCATTCTTAGCATTTTTTATACTAAAAAACAAGAACAACTACGACTCTCAATTGTGATAGGGTAAATATAATTCATCAAAATATCCGAATTTTTTGAAATTATAAACTGTTGTATGTTTTCTCTGCGTTGTTTTCAGACTAAATATCAATAACAGTCCAGGTGAGTTTGATACTCCTATACCTAATACCCCATTGACTTTTATTGCATTTTTGGCATTTTTATTTTTTCGACTTTTGTGAAAAG
The DNA here is from genome assembly GCA_947247005.1 of Spisula solida. NCBI lineage: Eukaryota > Metazoa > Mollusca > Bivalvia > Venerida > Mactridae > Spisula > Spisula solida. The sequence continues at coordinate 35,374,602 of OX365945.1, forward strand.
TGTAGGCCGCAGCCTATATGGCCTATAGGAAGGTACGCCCCTGGTTGTACGAAGACCTCGTTTATTGGTTGTACCAAGACCTCATTGGTTTTATATCTTAACTTGCTTCATTATGTTCGTTTGATATTAAATATCACTTATTTTCATATGTTTTTTTATATAACATGGTATAAAAAGATATCACATTGACTCAAATTTGTTCTTCAACTTTTTGTATGACTGTTTAATGTTGTCTGATGTTTTGATACCTGATCACCCTGTTGATCATTATGGACTTTTGAAAAATTAATGTGGAAAAGTCCATTTTTTGTGTCTTGTTCGCAGTGTGATGGCAATAGGGCATATTGAAGAATAACATTTGTTATATCGTAACTTAGGTATGTTATAACTTCTATAGCAGTAATATGTTTTTATTCATGACATAAGCAGCATTATTAGGCCAATGTTTTATTTTTAGTTTACAGAATATTTTAGAAAATTTAGCTGTCTGGAGCTAGGAATGTAAAAATAACAATGGTCCCAAAAGGGCCCTAGGTAGCTCACTTGCAAGTGAGTAGGCGACCTAGGGCCACGGAAATCGCCTCTTGTTATTTTTTCATTCCCTCAAGATAGCATTTTGTTTTAAATTTCCTTTTAACCTAAACATAAAAAACTGTGGCCTTATAAAAAATACTATGCAATCAGCATATAATTATAGGGCACTGAAATTTAAAGTTTGCATGATTCTTTTACATTGTTTATATTATGCAAATTTTACCATAGATCTACATAATATTATTTTATTGGCATTGAAGTCTATATTTTTATTTATCTGGGTTCCAAAAGGGATTTTATAATTTTAATTAGGCAGGACAAGAAATCCATGACTATCACTCATGATGTTATTTCATTCTTTATCACACATGTTTAATACTATTGGTAAATAGCTGGACTTATTTCTGACAGGAAATCATGTTATACAGGCCGTATACAGAGACATAAAAGCGTAGAGGAAAATATTTTCTAGGGTATATTTTGAGTGTTTTTTTCCTCTAAAAAGATGCTTATTTGGGGCAATTCTCCAATTTTCACTGAGGCAAGGGCCTTTGTTTGCCTATGCGTGGCTATGGGTCTGTTATAACAACCTCTATTTTATTATTTTTATTAATATTTTGTATGTTTTCTTATTTTTTATTTCATCTTCATGAAGTACTATTATTTCTAAGCTCACCATTATATTTATTAAGTGAAATGACATCCCCTAGATACTGTTCCACGGAACTTGACCAAACTAAACAGGAATGACCTAGCAGACCTCATGGTAGTCCTATTTCTTTGGACTGGTGATCAAATGGTTCATGCATGTAGCAGTAAGCACAACAGGTCACAGGGGCTAAAATCAACCAATGGGTGTAGATACTGTAAACCAATTTACTTTAGCGAATACTAACTTTCGTTTAGCTGATCGTGGGCATATTCGTGACTACAAATTTTCGCGTTTTTAAGTTTCCTGCAATGTCCAAATTAATGTTTTTAGCACTTTCGTGGCAATTTAATTTCGCGAAATTCTACCATTCCCGAACTCCACAAAACTAAATTGCGTGAAATAATTTCTAGTTTTACAGTATTTGATGTAACCTTCATGTAGCATTATCTTCAGGTTCTCTGCAAAACAAATTCTAATCATTCCCTTAAAACTTGCCAACTCTATTGTCACTGAATATTTTCCCCTGTACAGTTTCTTGGTTTGGTAATATCTATATTTAGTACGATACTACTACATTTACTGCCCTGTTACTTTATACTTGTACTAACTTTGGTATGTCAATCGTGAAAGCTCGGACATTTCCTTTTGTCTCCGGTAAATATATCAGAATGTTTAGTATGTATGTAAAGGAGGAAGTGCAGTACGTACAAGATTTACAATTTCCCCCACTTCCTTCCTATACGTCACAAATGGTTTATATTTAAACTGGCACATGATCAATTCAAAATAATAGTCTAGGTAGTATACTCGTATGACCTACTTGCTTAATGTATTAACAACGTAATTGTAAAATTTAAAATCACCCAATGGAAATTTTATAATTCCATATTTTATGTACCTTACAACACCATTATGACACAGTTAACAGACCAACTGACTTAAACAAAAAATTGTCACAGAAAATTATCCCAAATACTTTTTGTATTTTTTCAAAATAATTGTTCAGCTGTTGCTAAAAATCTTGATAATTTTTCAATATACTGACTGAAATTAGCCAGACAGTTATTTATATAAAGATTTTAAACTAACAAGTATCTGTACTCGTTTTAAACTCATTTTAACTAAAATTTGAATGCTTTTGTACATGATTAAACAGTGAGTGTATATGTATATAATACATGTTCCATGTTAGGTATTAGCTTCTTAAACAGGAAAGCAGGAAGTTTTAATTCATATGAATTTACCGTGTAATGATTTTTGTAATATTTTACAAAAGATACTGTTTAGTCATTGCCTAAAATTGTCTTGTACATGTAGGTACTTTTACTTAGATTAGTGTGTGAAATTCCACTGGAATTCGATTGGTTAAAATATACCCTCTACCAGTGATCTAAAATTTGATTGGTTAAAAGATATAAATGCCTCTCTTGTGATTGGTTAAAAGTTAAACTCTCTTTTTTATTCAATACAAACATGTATGATTTAACTGTAGGAGTATATCAGGTATCACGCAAGATAGTCTGGTTCCCGACCATCTCAGTAGTGTAAGGGGCAGGTAATCAAGAAAAGTGTCAAGGTCAAGTTGACGTGACAGGGTATATTCTATGATTAATGAACTCATTCAAATAACCATATATCTGTCCTCAATTTGCATTTTCTTTATATAATTTAAATCATGGTGTGCATCACTTCAAGGCTTCTGTAAGCTCTTTTAAATGGTTAAACAGTAACTCTGCTGTAGTATAGAATGTTTAATTTGTTGAAGTTTTATTATAAAAAGAAAGATCTTTAAAAAAGATAAACAGCGTTAAGATAGCAAATATGTGTACCTGTCTTCAATGAAGATGCAGACGTTATTTTATCTCGTGAAATTGAAAAACACAAATCAAACTAGAATCTACATACATGTATTTATACATGTATATTGTTTGTAAGGAGATCAGAAAAGAATAATAATATAGGTATGTGTAGTAGTCTAGATTCTACGGTCCGTTATATCGGGCAATTATAGCGATAGTGATTCCAAACTTAACTTAGATTTTAATATTTAGCATTCATTATGTCTGAAAAAAAACTGTAGACAGGACTTACCTTAAATAAACGTCGACATTATAGACAAAAAAGAAATGGGAAAAAAGTAAATCAGAAAAAACTAGGCTCAAATAAAATTTCTTTGTAAATACAGTCCACCCATGTCACTTGACAATTTTCTGTTCCATTATATATACCTTTATCATCTGATACAGTGTAGCAATACCACAGGACTTTTGGCTACAGTTCCAAGGCAAAATTTACTTTCTATGAAATATAAGATCTTTTTCAGCAGCTGTGCCATTTTGTCTACCATCCTGTGAAACCGTTGAAAATACAGGTTTCACAGGGTGCTGGAAACAATGGTCAAATTGCTGAAAAATATCTTATATTTCATGGAAAGCAAATAATTTCCCCCTTAGGGTGGCATATATTTGATAGAAATCGATGAAGAAATAAAACATTTATGACTATTTTTGTTTTCAAATGTTTGGACCCGACACATGCATTAATTAAACCAAAGGTCCAAACCCAACACATGCATTAATTAAACTAAAGGTCCGAACCCGACACATTCATTAATGAATTAAAGGTCCAAACCGGACATATCAATTGCATGAAGTCCCACTGTACATTTTCCATTTATGTAAATATTCATTCTATTTATAATTTGTATACGTGTTTAATTAGTGAGTAGGTATGTCTTATGTGTGTGCTCAATGGCAATTTTACAGTATTTGAATAGTAATGTCCACCATTTATCTGTATATGTATTGTATATTAGGCCAGAGTTCTTTTATTTTTCGTTACTCGGACCCTCCTGTCCAATTTTTTGGCATTTTCAAAAAAAAAATTTGAAAAACTGGAAAACAAAATTGCATATAATGTTTTGATGATAAATGGACCAGCCTTGTATTATTATTTCATTAATTTGTTAATAATAAGTTTTATCATATTAGTGTTTTACTACATTGTCCTAGTCTTAAGATAAATTGGCTGTTTTCTTGAACGTCGATTGACGTCAATCAGACCGTCATTGACTATTCTACCACCACCAGCTCGTGGAAGCTATATTTTGGGAGTTTTTATTTTTATTTTTTCCCTCCTGTGGACTTTTTTCTGAAAAATGTCTGAGTAACAAAAAATTAAAAAACTCTGGCCTTAGTGTCCTAAGTACAATTAATATAATGACCGTTTGATTACTCTTCTAACAATGTGACTGTAAAGAAACTTTATTTTTCTGTTATTTTTATTTTCATTTTTATCATTGGATAAATTTTACCAAAAATATTTTAAAATGGTTTAAGAAATGTAAAAACAAGATATGCATTGAATTAAACTTTTAAAATATTACCATCTGCAGTTTTTGAAGAAAGCCAGTTCTTCTTGTGAGGTGGTCTTAGTTTTATGTTTAACATAAACATGAAAGCAATGAAGAAATAGGCAATAATTTGTACACTATGGTCTCAATGTCGATGAGTTGGGTATATGATAGTGGGTATATCATCTGACATTTTGTGAGCTGATGATCATGTTTTATTGTGCAATATGCTATAAGTGTCAGTTTATTTTATTAACATTTGGATATACAGTTCAACCTCTTCATAGCAGCGCTCTATAGAACAATACCTTCAACATTTCCCTTATAAATACAATATTTACTCTAAATTTAACCTTTTTATAGCAACAACCTCTACATAACAGCCAATATTTACAGTTCCCAAAGAGCTTTCTTGTAAAGAGGTTGTACTGTATAAAGTACATTTGATAACTCTACTAGCACCAGGTGTGTTTGAAACTATTATATGTATAGTTCATGTTATGTTTGCAAGCATGTACAACCATTTTGTATGCAGATGGGTTTTTTTATGTTTTGTTTAAATAAATTTAATGACTATATATATGTTGTTACTTTTTCTTTCCATTCACCGACACCGAGTCCTGTATAGTAGAGCAACATTTAACTGGATCTCATGAATAGTCTGTGCTTATACATCGTCATGTGTGGAACTCTGACCCAGTGGTTAGCAATCTCAACTACCAATCCTGAGGTTCCTGGTTCGAATCTAGATTGGGGCACTGGACATTTCAGAAGCACTTTTCAGTGAGTCCCACTCAATTTGAAGTGAACTGGTTGGAAACCTAGAGATAGTCTCGCTTGTATCGGTGCTATACACCGGGCACGTTAAAATACACAAAAAGTTATGAGGTACAGTTCAATTGTCCTACGCAATATACTGTATCTTGTATGGTCATTTCTGGACTTGACTCCCTTGTAATGTTTTGTCTGAATAATGCGCATTTAATTTGACTAACTTTTTATGCCCCCGTATCGATAGATCGGGAGGCATATAGTGATGCACCTGTCCGTCCGTTCGTTCGTTCTTCGTCCGTCCTGGTTAACCCAAATTGACCGTTTCTTCTAGCATTAATATGGCTTGCTACAAAGCTTTTATACTTGCATGGATGTTGTATATGAACATTCTCCACACACCTGTATCACCTAACCCCATTTTGACCTTCACCTTGACCTAATTTTGGACTTATTTATAGACAAGGCTTCCACAGGGGGCATAAGCGTTTATTGAACGCAGTCTTGTTCTCCATTGATATACCATTACAACATGGTTTACTTCATGTAGATGTGGATCCAAAGCCTTTAGGACAGATGTTCTCACTAGACAATTGACAATGTCAAGAGCTAACTGCTAAAACAGGACAAATCTGAATAAAAAACTATAAATCTGTGGATACACAACTACTCAAGCTAACGAACCATTTGACAATGTCAAGAGCTATAACTGCTAAAATAGGACATCTGTAAATCTGTAGATACACAACTACTCGAGCTAACAAACAATTTAACAATGTCGAGAACGGTAACTCTGCTAAAATAGGACAAATCTGAATTTAAATCATAATGTGTCCAACTACTCATGCTAACTAAATTTCCTTTGAAGTTTGATAACTGTGGAGTCAACTTTACAAGTTACATACAACAACAGTTTGAGATGCAAAAAGCAAGAAGTGCTCTTGGCTGACAGGTGGTCTGTCTTAAAAGGTTAAATATGGGTGGTCTGTACAAACTGGCACCAATCTCCCGAGGCATCTCAATCTGAGCTGAGATAAATCTCAAATATTGTCATGTGTCTTTGAGATCATTTCCATGGGATGCCAGACTCTGAAAGTTGGCATCACAAAACAGATGCGTTGTTCTGAGGTAATATTTTGAGCACAAAACTTACGAATAATCTCAAATTTATACTCTTGACTTGAGCAAAATCTCAATTTGAGTTGAGATTTCTACTTGAGATGCTTCGGGAGATCGGAGCCAGGTTTTGTAATGGTATTTGTTCACAGGTGATCTTTAACAGTCTAACCTCTATGTAAGAACCATCCATTAGAACTGCAATACAATGGTTTTCATTGACAAGTGGTCTCTATAAACAGGTAATGGTCTTTGTTCGTAGGCATGGCTTTTAACTTTTATATTTTGTTTTAATAAAATCACAGGTGTGAAAATACTGACTAAACCGAAGAATACTCTTTATATGATCTTTGACTAAACATTGTTTTAGAAACTCGATTTGGACACATATGTATAACACCCACGCTTGTATACGCCAGCTTACCCATAGCCTTGCATGCCGAACATTCACTATGTAATACAAGTATCATATCAAGGAACGGCAGTTTCTTCAAAGTAGCTAAAAAAAACTGAGTAAATGCAAAGAATACGATATTTGTTAAATGATATTTTATCTTGAAGTTTTTGCACCATACCAACTACGTATTTACTACCAACCCGGATAGGAATTTTAAACATACATGAAGTTTTTTCCTAAACTAGTCACGAGTTGATTTTCTATTGACTTAATTAGCTTTATTTACGTCATAGGCTGATGTTTACGTTCTCACAAGTATTTATTATCAATTGATACAGCTAAACAATTTATTTAGGGGATTTTTGTACGTTTTACTGAGTCAGCATATTAACATAATAGTAAACCATTCGTTAAGTTAAAATTGAGTTTATTATCTAGGTTATATTGAGGACATCGTGTTAGAGTGCTGTGACTGTTTCACTACTGTAACTGAGTTAAGTGACATTGACACATTTATCTTTATCATTCTGGTAACCATTAAAATTGACACTGAAATTTCAAAACGACCACACCTCTATCACAGTTGTGTATTATTATAAGACCCAAACAACAGGTATCTGTATCATTGATTAAGAACAAAACAGAATCTATAATAACAAAGTTTACAGAAATCTATTTATGTAGCAATAAAAATGTTGTAAAATAATATTTTTTTTAATTACATGTAATGGGCTTTTCAACTGGGCTATAACCTGGTCAGTCGGAAAGGCCAAATGACACTGTTACCTGTGACCTCTACATGCACTAGTACTACCAAGTTAATGACACATTTTCTGTAGCTGCAAAATATTTATTTCCTTATCTTGAAGAGGGCTATTTACCGAAATATTGATATTTGGTTAAAATTTAATTCGTAGTTTATAAATTCATCTGTTTCGTGGATTTGTTTTTGTATACACTCAAACCTTTCTTAAATACAAGTGGCTGTATATCCGGACGCATTTAAGTTGAATGAAGCCAAAGGATGATTATCTTTATGTTATGTAGATAAATACATGTACGTATAAATAGTTCAGATATAATGCAACAAAATCTTTGGACCCGATTGTTATGCTTCATCAAAGAAATGTACATGTACATAATTAAAACACTAATTAGTACGGTAGTCTGTACCCTCTTGAAAGCAGTTGGTACCGACGGTGGAGCTGTCTAAAGCATACACCAGTTCAGGTGACCACTAGCATAGGTACATATAAACTTACTCACATATAAAACGTATTGATTTTAACTATGGTTTCAATCTAAGAGTCCAGTTTGGCACAATTCACATCAATTTTGTGTCGCGTACAATGTTCCGTAGATATAATTTTCGTAATACATTTTGTCATGGTAACGTTTACCATGCACTCAGCTTGGATAGGGGTCTGGCGTTATTCTGCAACCGTTACGTTGTGGTGTTGCCCGTACAAGGATGCTGCAGTATACGAGTTTGTCCAAGACATGATTAGTGGTAATAACCAAGACTGGAAATGACACTGGTCTATCTTTGACTTTTATGCTATTGGCAACGCGCAAGACATGGGGTTTATACGTAACATATATGTCAACCCATTTATGGAACAAATATAATTTAGTGCAAAAGTAGACTTTTGTTAAGATTTTAAGCCATGTAAAATGAATATTTCAAATCGCACATTTGAAATAGTAAAATGTTACAAAATGTAGCACTCATATGTATGTATAATTGACCCCTGACATATGTGCAAGTTTATCTATATATAAGTCCTGAGTGTACGACGGTCGTTTCCTGGACTGTATTCTAAACAGTATTTACCCTTCCACGTTATAGTGACAGATGCACAGACCTATCTTCAACCATTCACAACATATCTCTGTTCGAGTTAAGAGTATGACAAGTGAGAACAATCGAGATATCACGCATGCCCCTACACCCCCGCAAGTGATTCTGTTTTGTCGGGTTATTATCTCCAGTCGAGTAAGTACGTACAGGTACAACTATCAACATAGTCTCATATTTCGGTTTTCACCGAATACCTCGCGCATGTGTCTCACATTACCGACATTACTTTCATAAATCACTCTAGAACTCAGTTGAAGCATCCTGACGTGGAAAATGATAATGTTGTCACAAAAATGTACTTCATGATTTATTTTCTTTTAAATTTGTTTTTCTTATGAAGCAAACTATTAGGAAGTTTTTCACCTATCACCCTTTTTCATACCAGTAGGAGTACACATCGCCTCCACGGTATAAAATAAGATAAATTCAGATTCCCTTTCAATCGAAGTGTCAAGCAATCGAAATACTGGTAACGTTACTATTTTCATTTCGTCATATTAAAACACGGTCACGGATCGAACCCAAGACGGTTGAATAATGCAGCATACCATGCAAGACCATGAGGCGCATATGGAAGATTGGGCAGATACCTAACTAGTTGCCTCTAGAAATAAAGTCTTTATTATTATTATTATTATTATAAGACCCTGGTGTGATATGTATATGTATATTGGTACATGTATAAAGTAAATTATCGGTTCGGTTACTTTATTTATGAATAATAATTGTGTATGACCACTTATTAATATAATGTATCATTTTTTTTTATAATTCAGGCTAATTTAAAAACAATAGTATAAATTTGAAATCGTAAAATGTTACTACATGTAGTTTAAACCGTGATTATTTATTATCCAGGCTATATTAGGTGTTTTTAAACGCATTGGGTATTTCTATGATGATCAAATTCTATTATGTAAATAACTGTTTACGTGTTAAATATCTGAGTTCATCATACAAATCCTTTGCCTACTATGTATGTTATTTAGTAATATTTACATACGAACGCCTACAGGTCGTGCATCTGTTTCGGAAGCCGTTTATTTTGCAAAGTTTTCGATGTTTCAGTTTCGGAAACCCTTATACATACCGATATCGTGCGCGATTAGATTAAATAATACTTGGCAATCGTGTGCCTTGTCGAAAGTCACGGAGGCGGTTTGATTTTCGGAATTTCCAGAGTTTCGAGACCCGAAACGGACTTTAACGAAACTTAACAAATTATCTAGGTAATTTTCCCATCTGTGAATCATTTCAGTACAAAATCTGTAAGTGGGGAAAAAATATGACTTCATTTCAAACTTCCGGATATTTTGCAATAAAAATGTACGTGCATGTACGATAAGAATCAGACCGAAACACATTGTTACGCTTTTATTCAAACTGCGTGGTACCATTACTATTTGTGCATATAATACGGAATCCTGTTAGTGCCATTTTAAATATCGTGTGTCGCTCTCCAAGGGCGAGACACGAGAATTGCGCGAGGCAAGAAACGAGACACGAGAATTAGACGCGATATTTAAAACGAGACACGAGAATCGCGCGAGGCCTGAAACGAGACACGATAATTAAAAATTGAATTCTCGCGTTTTTAATCTCGCCCTAGACCAACAACTTTTACAAGTTAATATCTAATATCGTGTAATTCTCGCGTATCGTATCTTGCCTCGCAGTAGATTCTCGCGCCTCGTTTCAAATTTCGCGTCTTAATCTCGTGTCTCGACTTCCAAGGGCGAGACACGATAGTTAAAACGAGACACGAGAATTCAACGCGAGGCACGAGAATCCAACGCGAGACACGACAATGCTATCGTGCAAATATCGCACAATTCTCTTGCCTCGCGTTTCTATTTGGTCCGCGAGACACGAGAATTAAAGCGAGACACGAGAATTGAAGGCGAGGCACGAGAATGCTATCGGGCAATTCTCGCGTCTCACGGCGATACACGACAATGCTGTCGCCCAATTCTCGCGTCTCGACCGGTGTGCCAGTTAAAATTTCTTACTGACACCGTCTAGACGCGAGAATTGGGCGACATCATTGTCGTGTATCGCCGCGAGACGCGAGAATTGGGCGACAGCATTGTCGTGTATCGCCGCGAGACGCGAGAATTGGGCGACAGCATTGTCGTGTATCGCCGCGAGACGCGAGAATTGGGCGACAGCATTGTCGTGTATCGCCGCGAGAGGCGAGAATTGCGCGACAGCATTGTCGCGTATCGCGGCGAGACGCGAGAATTGCGCGACAGCATGGTCGTGTATCGCCGCGAGTCACGAGAATTGCCCGATATGTGTGTTTAGGATCGATCAGAAATACTTGTCCTATGCATGAATACTATAGTACATGTACCAATAAAAATCGTGTTAAAGAACGCGGCATTAATACCGATACACCGCTTCTCAGGTCCATCAGAGAATTGTTCTGATTTCATAAAAGTGTGGCTCCGGCGGAACTGAAAATCGATGTAACGCTCGGACGGAATGCAGATGTCAGGTATCATGAGTACCGTCTGAGCGATACGAAGGTTTTCAGTTCCGTCATACACGGTATGAATCCTGATAACATCGCTTCTCACTTCCATCAGAGAATTGCTCTGTTTTCATTGACTGTGACGAAACTGAAAGCCGCTGTAACGCTCGGGCGGAACTCCGGATACATGACACCGAGCGTCATAGCCACATGAAATCAATACAATTCTCTGACGGAACTGAGAAGCGGCGTATCGGGGGTAGTTACCGTGAAGAAGTCGAAAAACAGTTCATAGAAAAGTCCGTCAAGCATAATTACGTAAAAATTCGTCATGTGTTATTTTACCTCAATATCAGAATAGAACAGAACATCTTTTATTTAGACTTGTACGACGTACATCGTCTTGTTTTCATACATTAAAATTATGTACATATAATCACGTGATCAAGAACTATGAACAAAGATAATTCATACACATATTTCTATGGTATATTAATCTATACAAAATATAGTTGTAGATGAGGATGAACATATAATATTTCAGTGTTTTATTTGATATATATTTTTAGGGCAGTTTTTATAATTAGAATAACAATGGTTACATACATTTAGATTTATATTGTAAATATTGTAAGTGTTTAATGAAATTGTGATTTGATAGTCTCATATAATTCTTTTAGAATGGCTTTGTTCTGTGATATATGTTTTGTAAATTGTATACATGTAGTTTATGTGTACAGAGATGAGACTTAAATAAAGATATATATAAATAAAGATATAATTATGCATTCAATATAGTTTTTCTTAAGCATAAAGATTCCTTGACTATGTAATATCACGTTACTTAAAATGTCCCAAAAAGGTGCTATGTGTTACAGACTTCATTGCTCTAGATCCCTTCTCCTAACAAGGTTAGCACAGGGTACCAAAATTTCTCATAAGAGATCATTATTAAGTACACTTAAAGCTACTAGGTCCTCTATAAACTAAACTTCTTCTTTAGTGTACTTAGACCTAGTTGACACATACATGAAAAAATACTTTTAACATTATTATATAATGTAAATACGTTACGTTACGTTGATTTTCAGTGTTAAATTGAGTTAATTGAATCATTTTTGAAGACATTTTAATCATATCGATTCTACGATCGAGTGCGTCGAGGAAACAGGGGAAAAGTTCTACATACAGAATACAGGTGCTAAAGGTGTCAAGTTTTTCTATATTACAATGTGCGAACAATAAATATATTGCAGTTGTTTGTGCTGATTGAGGAAGTTAATTACTAGTATTTAAGTATTCTATAACATATGAAGTTATAAACACATTTTGGGTTTTTAAGTTTGTTAAGATAATTGAATTATCTCTCAATACAAATAACAAACTTCCCCTTTGAAATTTTGTCATTCAATTACTTGAACTCTGTCATGGAAATAAAGAAACCATGTCAGATTTTGAAGCATATTTGGCAACGACTTAGGGTGGGACCGGGCGTGGCGCTCGTCATTGCCAGTTAAGTGACATTGTCTGCTTTTAATTACATGATTGTACTTTTCCATGTGATCAACAGAAGCAACCGTCATATCTATAAATACTAATTTTGTGTGAGCTAGGTGACACATTGCTTATTATCATACATGATGCCTATTGTTCAACCTTCATAGCGTCAATGATCATACTCCGACCTTCATATTAAGACCGTCAATGGTCATACTTTGAAAGCCTCTTCGATAGCCTAGTGGTTGAGCGTTCGCTTCGAGTGCTGGAGGTCTCGGGTTCCATCATTGGCCGCGTCCTACCAAAAGACGAAATAAAAATGGTACCAGAAATTCCCTTGCTAGACGCTCAGCATAAAAGGGAAACTGGCTTCTCTTCTCTCATACCCTTGTGGCGATGGATAACATCAGGGAGTGATTAATATAAGTTGGAAAAAACTTGTTTCACAATCGACCTTAAATAAATTGGTAAAAACTAAAAAAAAGAAAGATATTAAGATTTTTTTATTCATGAATTCGCCCAAATGGTGAATGTGTACAAGTGTAATAGGTTCTTCTAGTGATAGACAGTCTCATCCATACACACTTGACAACATATAGAAGTTATTATATCACAGACAAATCATGCATATATATGTATGGCCATTCTATAAAGAATTCTAAGAGACCCACAAATGATATACAGTCACATAAATACACTTAAATGAAACTAAAATTATCATCGTGACACATAAATGTACAATGTATATACACTGCAGCTTCTCCAGAGCGACCCTCCCTTAAGCAACAACCTCTCTTTAGCAACATTACATTTTTCTTTCAGAAGAAACAGTTTACTTTCAATCAGTTTACCCTGTCACCTTTCCAGAGCAACAACTTCTTTATAACACCCAAACTTCCTATTTCCCAAATTTCGGGATGTTTCTCTAGAGAGGTCGTACTGATCATGTTGATTGTACATGTTTATAGTAAAAATGTGTTGATTGTTAATTAATTAAACTGCGATTTATCGCCGCTGCAGTTATTTATTTGTAAAATGTAAATTTGAAGAAGGCTAGTAAAGTCGAAAGCTAATATTTTTGTGTTTGTTGTTTTGAAGGAGACATGTTTATTTTCTTATCATTCGACCTTGACAAGTAAACTTGCGGTTTTATTAAACGGATATTGTTGATCGTCTGCAAACATCTACATTATGTGACTCAGGGAGTGTCTGTTTATAGCATTATCTATATGAAATGATTACATTAGTTTAAACATAATTATTTATTGTCTGACTTTCTAAGAATAGTAATGATACTTTCGATAAACTTGTATGAATGAAGATGGACTTTTGATATACAAATATGTACATTATGTAGCTCAGTGGTTAGAGGGCTTGACGTCTAATCTGGCGACCCCCGGATTCAAATACGGGTGGGGGCACTCATATGTCTCCCATATTTCAGCAAATAGCTGACTGGCAAATAAAGGCTTTGTTCGACATGTTTAATTTAGATTAATAAAGCCTCGTGGTTGAAAACTTAAATATTTCACACGAATTGTAGAACAACTTATATGTTTCTAGTAATTATTGCAGCTCTCCACGTAAAGCATTAGGACTGCGTGAAAAGCATGACCTTGATTATCCTGTCAAGCTGCCGGATACACTTAAGAAAATATTTAACATGAAAGGACAATCCTAAGTTTACTACGAATATGTTTTAAAATTTGGCCACTGGTCAAAGCAAAAAAAGAAAATACATCACAGCTAATAATTTTGTATTGTCCTAAAATTGACCTGGTTACAGCATTGGTCAAAAATAACCAGACAAGGCTTAAAATCATGTGCACAAAATGTGTACATTCACCAGTTTTCAGGGGTATTAAATTTCGCGGATTATGGTAAAATGATAATTTGGTGGTTTCTTAAAATTCGTGGATTTAAAATATTTAAAGAAAAATCTCTTGCTGCGAATTATGAAGTCATTTATTCGAGGCGTTTTAATTTCGCGATCGAATTCATCCGCGAAATAAACGAAAATTAATCCGGCACAGATATTAATGATTTTACAGTGGTTTACAGAGTGTCACTCTAAATATGGCACCCTATTAAAATACGAGTTCAAAATGTCATCTTTATTTGTACGTACAAGCATATTGCTGATTAAAATATATATCACAAATAGATAACGTTTATAGCTATTATTAGTCCATGTCCCAGGCCTTGAAAATTGAAGGTTCATTACCAAAGAGGTGAACAGATCCAACAATGATTTTCGGTTAGCTTGATATCTCAGCAGTCTGAAAACGGTTGATGGACTTGCGGGTCACTTTGCCAAATGACCTTTTGGCGGCCATCTTTAAAGATGGCCGCCATTATTTTAAGCAATCATAAGCTTTGGGAAAACTTGAATTATTCCTCACTCAATAGGGCTATCGGCTTGCAATATGTCTTAAAATGTTCATATTTCAACCCCACATCTGCTGATATATAAATCATAATATTATAATAAAGTGATTACTTCGAAATTTATGGTATTCTAAGAAAACTTTGATATTTTTCACTTTTTTCATTATTTTTTCTCTTGCAACTCCGATTGGGATTTGTATTTAGCCATTTTTTGTTTGTTATTTTTAGAGGGTAATTCTAGGCATCCATAATATACATTACATTGATAGATTTTCACTTTGAAGTCAAAAATTGGTCAGGAATATATGACAACTGATATCTAATTAAATGGATATTTTTAAGAAGCATGCATATATCTTTTCCAATAATCTCAGGAACAACCATTAATTTTGGTTTATTATTTCAAAGTTGCTTTGCTTGTTCATATGCACATATCTATACATGTGTAGGTATCTGAAAATCGAATCCTTTGCCTAATAGGATGTGGGTATGATACCGGACCCCAGCTAGAAGTCTTGCAGGCGAGGGTCCGGCTATTAGTACAGGATCATACACGCCATGGGCCGAGTGTTTCAGTATAACTTAATATTTGATTCTTTCTTTCCTAAATAGTGAATCATTAGCGAATTGCATTCTTATTCAATACGAATGTATGCCAAATTTTAGGTTCCTTAGTTATATGTTGTCTTCTGAAAAGTACGTTTTGGTGACGTTTTAGAGAAGTCATAATGAAATATAGTATTATCTCAAGCGAAGGGTTCTGTATCTGGCATCATCAGACTTACCTTCTTGGTCTATATGATTACCATCACTGACAGTCATGTTTAACTTAAAAGATTAAAAACTGCTGCGTGAATTATAACGATTTCTGTGGGGTGCCTAGATGTAGGGTGCATGCTTCGAGATCGAGAGGTCCCCGGTTCAATCCTCACCTGGACCACTGCTTAATTTCTCTGAGCAAGAATAATCCACCTTCCCCACTTACCCAAATGTATAAATGGATACCTGAGGGGGTCAAAAGCCTGCCAGCAGCCAACACCGCCGAGCGAGTGTAACAACTGACGTGAGACTCAATGAGTAAATGTACAGTCGGTCGAATGGTCGAATGTCTGAAAATTGACTTTAACTGGGTGCTTTTTACATACAATATAATTTTAATGTCGAAGATGCAAGTCATTTGTTCCTACATTCATGCCCGGTGTTTATATTAAGAGTCATACCCCTTGATTGCAGGGCTAGGAGTAGATGTACACTGTTTTTGTAGGTATTCATGACAATGATGACCGGTGTTAGTCGTACCCCTTGATTGTAGGAAAGCAGTAGGACTAGCAGTTGCTATGCCTAATGTTATTCGGTAACTGTTACCACTGGTTGTAGGGAACCAATCTGGCGGGGAATTACTTATCTACATGTACCTCATTGAGACAGGAAAAGCATCAAATCGTGAAGTAAGACGCATCATATGATCTTGTAGGTATAGCTTCGCCTGTTGAATATGGATAGCCCATGACACAAGCTAAGACAAAGTGATGTGGGGGATACCCATTAGGAGAGGAAGTGTTGTTCCTGTCATTGGTCGTTATCCCTTATCAGTGCGTGTAATAGCTGAACTTGACTGCAGAATGTACCCCATAGGAACCAAAGTGGATGTACTATGTGGTGGACTTTACTCCCATAGAGAGAGAAAATATTGTACAGGCAGTAGCATATACGTTATTGAGACTGGAATGGACAGAAGCATTTCCGAAGCAAGGTTCTTCTATATATTAAGAAAATGGATGGATTTAATCGGTGGAATATTCCCCATGGGGTTAAGGATGGTTTACTTAGAAATATGGTGTACTTTAAGGACCAGGAATGACTATACCGATAAAATAACAAGCCAAATATGGTAAGGAATGACCATGCATATTCACCTACTAGTATTAAATCAGAAATGACTGTGACCATAGTACCCCCAATAAGATCAGGAATGAATGTGTCCATCAGTAGACTGTACCTCATATAGACATTATAAATGGAAGTTCCTATCTTTATTAGTAACATGTTATGTAACCCATATAACCCGGAATGATTACCATTAGCAAAATGTACCACATATGGTCAGGAATGGCTGTACTCATTCTACCCCTTTGTATGATGTACACCATATGGTCAGGAATGCCCGTGCCCAACTGCATAGTTACGAAAGGCTGTATGTATGTATCTGTATGTATCAAGTATTGTCAGTAATGGCTGTACTCATATGTAATATGTATGACATAGTTATGGTCAGGAATAGTTATATACCCAATACCCATCTCTACTACGGATTCCATATAAGGAATTGATATACCTATAAATAATATGTGCCCCACATGACCAGGAATCTATTTACCCATGTGTAGGCTGTACCACACATGGTTGGGAATGACTGTCCCCATCTGTACTGTGGTCTCTATATGGCCAGGAATTAATGTACCCATATGTAGTCTGTACCACACATGGATAGGAATGGCTGTACACATCTACTACGGACTCCATATGGTCAGGAACAATTGTACCTATCAGTAGAATGTACTTCATATGGTCAGGAATGGTTGTTCCTTCATGTAGCATGTTTTAGAACTCATATGGTTAGTACGTGTACTAAGTATCATATGTGGTCAAGAATATCTGTATTCATGTGTAGTATGTACCCAATACGGTCAGGAACGAATGAACCTATCTGTAATATGTATCTCGTATGGTTACAAATTACTGTACCCATCTGTCGTACCGGTATGCATTAATAACCCATATGGTCAGGAATGGCGCTGTCCATCCGTAATATGTACAAAACTGGATTGACTGTAGCCAACACATACTAGTAATCCATGAGTTCAGGACTAAGTGTGCTCATCTTTGGGATGTACATCTTGGAACAATATCGTATGACCAAACCCAACAAGAAAAGTATACCCATATGTAATTGTGGATGCACACATCTAAAGGTAGTGCCTGCAGGCATGGCAGAGATAGTCGGCTATGCTGAAAGCATTTATAACTCGCAGGATAAATATCCCCGTGGTTGACACCTTGTAGTTGTATTTGTAGTTGTAATTATTTAAACCTTTCAGTCAAGGATAACTTCTTAATATTCCATATGGGGTCATGTGCTTTGCTGAAGAGACAGCAAGTAGAAGTGACTGTGGTGTGATACAAGGAATCTGGATGGGATACCCTAGCCCTTTCCGAACAGATTCATTTTTGGTTCTTCAACGTGCCCAGCGTATAGCACCGATACTCGTGAGAATATCACACGGTTAACAACCAGTTCATCTGTAGTTGGGTGGGAAATACTGAACACTGGTTAATGAAATTTCGAACCAGGGACCTCCGGATTGGTAGTCAAGAGCACTAACTCCTCAGCCACCATCGTGTCACCAATTACAACCTTGGTTGTGGTAGGGTTGTGGAGGCTTTAAAAGTGTGTGTATAGTTTTACAAATTCTATTAAGAACGGTTATTTAAAGGTTACTAAGGTCCACCTGAGTCAGAAAAGTAGTAAGCTAGACACTAGACAAAGATCAACTGATTCAATATATAATTTTGTTTATTTTGTATCCCCTCTATCCCTTATTGTTTCCCTTCGAATACGTTCCTGCTTTCACATTTTCATTTCTTAGTGAATGCGCGAAACGAATAGAATTTAACAGTGGGAGGTATGAATTCTTACATGCTTTACTATTATTAAAGAAGAATATGAAAACAACGTTAAAACAATGTACTTTTAATGTAATATTCGGAACTTTATAAACAAAAATATAAATGTATAAACTCATATCAAATTATTTTCCAATCATTTGGAGTCATGTTTATTTTCCGTTTCGCTGAATAGTTATTCAAGTTTTCCTGTCAATAACCATGTTTTTGAAACTAATGTCATATGAACTCATACAACTTGCCGGATCCGAGCCTCCAAACCATCCAGTTAGGGGTCAGGTACCACACTAACACCCTTGTGACACGGTACTGGACACCTGCGCATATATATACGCATCGTATCAACAAAGTAGCCATGGAATAAAAAATTTTCCTGATATTGTTGGAAACGGTCTATTCATATGCCCTAAAATATCTATTTAATTTAGGCATTAGTTGTCATAAATTTCCTGACCAATTTTGGACTTCGAAGTTAAAATCTATCAATGTCATGTATATTATGGATGCCTAGAATTATTCTCTGAATGTAGCAAACAAAAACTGGCTAAATACAAATCCCAATCAGAATTGCAAGAGAAAAAATAATGACAAAAAGTGAAAAATATCAAAGTTTCTTAGAATATCAATAAATTCGAACTAATTCCTTTATCATAATATCATTATGTATATGTCAACATATGTTGGGTTGAAATACGAACATTTTAAGACATATTGCACGCCGATAGCCCTATTGAGTGAGGAATAATTCAAGTTTTCCCAAAGCTTATGATTGCTTAAAATAATGGCGGCCATCTTTAAAGATGGCCACCAAAAGGTCATTTGGCAAAGTGACCCGCAAGTCCATCAACCGTTTTCAGACTGCTGAGATATCAAGCTAAACGAAAATCATTGTTGGATCTGTTCACCTTTTTGGTAATGAAATTCGGTCTGTCACATGGACTATATGGTAAATATACGTTTTTGGCATAGCTTCTTAAAATATCTTTGTGCTAATTATCTGTCGTACTAAGAGACGAATATAGGAAGAAATATTTCAATAATGCTTGATTGAAATCGTCGCTTCATTACCTCGGCCTTTAGGCATTGCAATTAAAACGAAAATTGTCGGGCTTTCACGATTGAGACTTCGCCGAGCCAGTCTTTCTCATTATCTCCGTAAAACACGGTGATTGTCGAGAACGTGTATTACCCGACAGATATTCGTGTCGTAGTGTTTCAGAACACCATTTCTTTAAAGTCTAGACCCAGTCCTTTGTTTAGTGGTTACAGAACAAAACATGGTGTACCAGCCTTTATATCAGAATATTTCGCTTAAAATTCTGGTTCCCGTGCACAAAAGGCATGTTTATGTAGCTTTTTTTAAACCCTGGCGTGAGAAAAAGGGGCACCAGCCGAGATATTCACCACAGATGATGCAATAATTAGAACTTTGAACTGACACAACACTTGTCCACCATCACTATGAGGAGGACATGAATTGCTTCATTGCATTGACACTTAACCCAATTATTAGAAATATATACGTAAATCGTGATGTTGAAATCATATGTGGTTTGAGAGAGTAGCATATGCCCTAAATACAGTTGGTAGTCATACGAAGTAAGTTCAGTTTAACATTAAACACCCTGTCAGGCTGATAAGTGTTGTCATGAGATTTAATGACGTACATCAATAATGCATTGACGTCATGCCCAGCTCTTTCACATACCATCACTTCCATAATGTATGGTGGCTGATTTATGACATGTTGTATTTTCGCTTTTTCGCCACAACAAAGCGAAAATGCGAAAATGTAACAATGCGAAAAGTCGAGTCGTATCTTTGCAAGTTTGCATTGTTGCATTTTCGCTTTGTTGTGGCATACAACATGGCACATGGCATAAATCAGCCATCATAATAATGTGAGATTTTACATAATGGTTTATGGTTAGTTACCAAGAACCTTCTATGCGCAATTAAAAATAGTCAAGCATGCATAGTTCATAACCAGAGAAAGTACAATAATAATTGCATTATGTGCTCAAATTAGGACTTCAAGACAATGACCAAGCGCTTTTCCAAGATGAATTCATTTTTAACTAACGCTACATTGTATTGTTGTATTTTATTGTATACGCATGCACGTATATGTATGCTCGGCTATATATCTGGGGTGTTGCCTTCCGCGCCCGATTTTTAGCACCTTTTTTAGTGACAATAGTGTTAGGCCAAAGGTGACACAACCATTCGATCGTTTATTTGTACATGAACACAAACACATGTTTGAATAATTAGTGTACATGTAGCTGATTGTGTCTGAAATTCTAAATATTAACCACTGTCCAAGGTTGGTAATGGTAAGTTCAATAGTGTTTACATGTATCGATAATAAACAAGTACAAATGTAATAATATGAGGTCATGTCCCAACTCTGGGTTAAACCCGATCAAAAAGGTAAACAAAGTATATTTGTACCATAAGTGATTGTTTAATATTAACAAAACAATACATGTACTTTGTACGCAATGTAGAGCAACTGTAAGGTTAAATACTAATCACGATGGCCTAGATAGTCGTACATTCGTTGTATCATTGTACACTATATACTGAGCGGTACCTGCCTTTAACAATCGAGTCACCCAATTGACCATATGTCACCGTCGTGTTGATATATTCAAATATAGGATTTCAAGTTGATTGATAAAGATTTCATTTTTGTTTTAAAACATTGGAAATATTGTACACGTTTGTGTTATCCAATGGACGGGCTTGATACCCTTCGACATAAACCTCCGACAAACAAGTAGGCGGGGCGTTCTCTATGATGTATATACACGTAACATCACACTACCCTCTTGATATCTATAACCTCTCAACAACGGCCATAATTTGCATAGCTCATGTAGAGTTACTCTAGAGAGGTTGTGCTGTACATTGCATATTGTTCATAAGTGAAAAAAATGTGATCTCATTGGATTCCCGCGGGAAAGTCAATAAATTATTACAGTCAATTGACACATCACAAGTGAAAACGCTTACAGTAGTAATTTGCATTAAACCACGTTGAACCGATTAAATAGATATATTAATCGCATGGGTTCATTCTAGTGTATGTTCAAAACAACTTAGTAAGCTAATATTATATCCCATAACGGCGTCATAGTTTAATTATAGGCATTATGAATGAACCAATAATGTGATAAATTCTAGTACGAATTTCATCAATGGTTCAGTCCTATTTGACTTAGATTAGTTAAGAGATCACAAACACAATAATAACAATAATAATAATAACAATTATTATTATCATTATTATTATTATTATTATTATTGTACCAGTTGACATAGACTAGATCTACCAGTAAGGTGTATTACATTTATGCATTAAACACATGACCTACCCTGTATTACGTTATCAACTTATATCAGCCATATCCGCATTCTTCCCGACTCTGTAATACATACACACTAACACTCATATAACAAGACCACTTTAAAAAGTCACCTGTGAAAACTGGTCTTATAATTGATTTGGTCTGAATAATGAAGTTATATAAAAAGCAAAATATTGTTGATGTTAAATGTAATGCTCATTCTTATCACATCTGCCTGTATGCTGTGCAATTTAAGTGGGATAAAACGATATAATTGGTGTACATGTATCACAATTTCATAGCAATTTATGAAGTTACGGTTACGCTTTAGGAATGTCACATATTGTCACCCGATTGATAGATTATACGAGCTACCTGTGATGACTATAAACCAATCATGAAATTGACTTAATTGGCCCGACTGGGAAGTCTATGACAGGCAACATTTCTCGTTAATTTAGTGGACTTAGACTTCGAAATCATATCATAATGATTAATATAGACATGTGACCTATTACATGTATACACGTGTATATTTGGAACACGTTTTGATCACGGGTAACTGTATCATTGATAAAGAGTACCTGTGGTTTTGATGAGAACTAGACATGAAAAATAAAGAGTGTTAAATGTGGTGTCAGGTTGGAAATCAAATGCCCAGGCTGCATAGGAACATATGCCGTTATTACAGATGTATGTCTTATTAATAAGTCCCTCAAAATGAAGACAAGCATACCCTATATTATATCGTACATTAATGTGTTACATTAGTGCTTTGCTTTGACCTGTTTAATGTGAACTTAAACTTAAACATTAAGCCTTGGGGATATCACAAGACCCCTGCATTGAAGAACTTAATACTTCCCATTAGGTCCATTCAGTACTTCAATAGCATATGTTTTAAAAGTTATACTATAGGAGAGATCAATGTATCCATATGCAAAATGACCACCAGCAATCTATTGGATGAATGAACAATAAAAACCCTCCA
Organism: Spisula solida; assembly: GCA_947247005.1. Lineage (NCBI taxonomy): Eukaryota > Metazoa > Mollusca > Bivalvia > Venerida > Mactridae > Spisula > Spisula solida. The sequence goes on from OX365945.1 coordinate 35,397,671, forward strand.
TTCACCAATAGCTAGCTGGTGGTACTAATCCTTTTCAAACATGATCTAATCTTGCACTTTATGACAGACATGTTCACTGTAGCCTCGGGGTTAGTATAAATACAATGCGTCTGAATTTATTTATTTGCCTTGGGGGCATAAAACATACATTGATTGTCAACACCGCACATAGGGGGTAAAATGGATCCCGTGCGTCTACCGAATGTCAGAAGCAAAAATTGAAAATCACGTACTAGCCACATGTATTACATATTTGAAACGGTTGGAAAATGGCATAAAAACCCAATGATCAAAACTGGTAAAACCTGGCGAACGTCCAGTCAGTATGTAGTACTTGTTTGAATCGCTCATGGATTGGAATATTTGACAGATCATCATGACTTGCATTAAAAATCGCGACAAGTCACAGTAAAAATATATCGCCGATAGGTTATCGTGTAAACAAAGATGTCGTCAGACTAATTAAACAAATGCTTATGAATTATCACCTGTCTTTGTCAGTTAAATAGTTAAATGTATTTATATTTATGAGCACAAAAACTCCCGAAATTTGGAGAAAACTCTTTTTCGACTGGATCGTAATTCGTTGATTGAAAAAATGTGGCATCTTAAATTCCCCCCTTAATTACACTTTTGATAGCTATAGCCTCTCAACAACGGCCACGATTTGCATAGCTCAAAATAACAAAATAATTTATATTTCATTAAACTTTTCGAAGGGGAGTTGTTCATTATTAATTTTCCGTACAGGCAACTTGAAGAACTTAATCATTTTCCGACCTGCAATATACATATCCTATGGGGGTATGTCCGGAAACAAACAATTTTAACCTAATCAAATTTAGTAACATACAATATCCATAGACTTTTGGATAAAACTCAGCAAACCACGCATCCTTATTAGAATGTGCAAATTTTGTGATGTTTCATTCTTGTTGCGCCAATAGTATACAATAAGTTTTATACAAACGAGTTCACTTCTTTAGGTATATAAACCTAAGTATAGACAATAAGACTATTGAGATATATAATACACAGCGTATAAACCAAATCACTGTATGACTTATTGGGATACTGTACAATTCAACTTGTATGACTTATTGTGAGCAAAAGCATTTGTGATTTCCGATCACTGTATGACTTATTGGAAGTCTGTACAATTCAACGTGTATGACTTATTGCGATAACCGGAAGTTTACTCGTTTATACACTGTGTAATTAATTTACCATAAAATGTGACAGTCGCCAACATGTCGTGTGCTTTAATAGTATATATCGGATTGCATCAGTACTGTATTTAAGTGCGGCTCGTTGGTCTAGGGGTATGATTCTCGCTTTGGGTGCGAGAGGTCCCGGGTTCAAATCCCGGACGAGCCCTAAATTTTTTATCATTTTGCCTTCGATTAGATTTGTCACGAGAGTACCCATATAGTTGAGAAGTAATATAATGTTATCATAGTACTGGTAGCGTTATATGTAATACATTGGGGGTTGATCTTGGTTTATGTGTTGACCCCAAGCTGTTCTTAATATAGAATAGATATATCTTTAGCGTGATGACTGTGAGAAAATGGTCTTATACATTTTGCAAGTGTACTGATCTGTAAGCGTGCGACATTCTTAAGTGCGAACTGAGATTCCGGGTTCAAACTAGTATATTTTTGGGCTTTATACTGACTATGGGTATAGATTGGCCTGCAGGTTGGTTTTCGTGATTCTCCTGGAATTACTGATTAACCAGTACTAACATGCTCTTCAGCTAGTAGGCCTACCTGACAATTTCTCCACATGACATGACTGCAGCAGGCATTCAGCGATTTTTTCATGCTCAACTTAACTTTACTGTGAGAAACATTTGAAGTTTGGGCATGAAACTGGATTGAGTATGAAAAAAGGTTTTATCATCCTGGGGCCTAATGTCACTAAAACGGAATATAATCGTCCAAACCCTGGAATCTAACCCGGATATACCGAATGAAAGATACCAAGATCTGCCAAGTCGGTATAGTCATGCGATAATGAGCCTGGAAAATAGGAAAATATCAAAATATTTGAATGACTCGTCTATTAATTTTGACAACGTAGATCTTTTTAATAGACACATTCGAAACATTGGGCTGTGATTGCACTATTCTAAGATCAAGAGCCATAAGACCACTCCAATCATAATTATGTGCAATTTTATGGAACCAAATCCTTAATTTTAGAACAAATGATTCACTATTTTTGAAACCATATTGAAAATTGGTCTAGAACCAAATATGTCATCCACTATAAATAAAGTCGTTATTATTATTATTATTAAAACCAATTTGTATGGTAATATAAGCGGCCCTGTATTTATTCATGAATACAGTAATACATTGTGTATTTCAAAATAATTATGAATTTATTGCAGAGGCTCGTCTTGGCAGTAGGGTTTCCATTTCTGTCTTGGCCGGGAAACTGGAAATTTCCGAAACGTTTTTCAGTGTTTCTCACTCAACTAGAGATAAAATGGTTGGGAACTCAGAGGTAGCCTTGTGTGTATCGGTGGTACACACCGGGAACGTTAAAGAACCAATGAGTCTATTCGGAAAGAGCTAGGACAGCGCGCCACACAAACTTACTGACGGTCTATTCCCTCACAGCTGGAGGTCATTTGCCAATTTGACTTGAAATTAGATCTGACAGAAAGGTTACGGCTAACAAATGAATAAACTATTACTCAGTCGCACCGATTTGAGTAAAGAACTTTAATTACTGACTCATAGTGATTTTGACAGGACGCTTTTTCGGTTCAATTCGTCACAAGTTTGCGATCGGAGCTGAGCCTTTTACGCCGTATTTTAGCAAATGTTGTGAAATACTGGCGAGTGGCAATAATTGCAAAATAGTGGCTTCCATTACGAAATAACTCTCTTAGTCATGACGTAATGGCTGTGGAAAGCAGAATGCTTGGTTAGCATTATACGGTACATTGTATAACAGTTTTGTCATAAGAGTCAGTAAGAAAACGGAATGTGACAAAGTAGTCAGTTCTAAATGCAAGCAACACAGGATATTACAATAGGTAATCACATATTGACAGCCCAGTAACGTATGTACATATGACGACAGTATGGTCTAGGTTATGAAATGTTTTTGGCAATACAATCAGAGTACAAAATATATTTCAAAATGTAATTAAATACTCGCACACATGACGAGACAAATTCTTTGACTCAACTCTTGTAAATTTGCTTTTAAATTCGCGTCCGGTTGCGTATTAGTATTTTGTGAAATCCACAAATGAGTCACAAACGGTAGTTGAGAGCAGGCAAACATTCACAAACTGTATTAAATTGCACACATCATTGGTAACGAAATATGTCAGAGTGTCTGAAGAACTTTTTGACCTTAATAGGGATACTTTGACTCATTTCATTTCCGATTAAACATATTTTGTAAAGCTTCTTTTTGTAAATAAGTTAAACATTACTCAGCAAATCGGCAAAATCATGACAGTCTTCGTTTTGCCAGATAGAAACTCACGTAATTAAATACATGTATGTATAATGTAAAAATATTTAGAGTCCTGGTTGTACATAAAACGGTACTATTACCAAAATCCTAGCATGTTTAAATGTATAGAATTGTTTAAGATTACATCTAAAAATGATCTTATTAATTAAAGTTATGTAAATATTTGTTCCACACATATCGTAAAAGAGAAGAATTACACAGGGGAACTCAGTAACACTAATTAAAAGTACTGTCAACCCATTGACTCAATGTCACATGACTAATATTATAAATGTCCATTCTCAATTTTTTGTACCAACAAATATTTTCAATCATTGTACCCATCTACATAAGTCTGCTACGTGATCATGTATAATGTACTATTATTTGTATTGTGAAGAGTTGCTGCACGCACACATAAAAAATAAACCTCTGCTCTGCTCTGCTCTGCTCTGCCCTGCCCTGCCCTGCCCTGCCCTGCCCTGCCCTGCCCTGCCCTGCCCTGCTCTGCTCTGCTCTGCTCTGCTCTGCTCTGCTCTGCTCTGCTCTGCTCTGCTCTGCTCTGCTCTGCTCTGCTCTGCTCTGCTCTGCTCTGCTCTGCTCTGCTCTGATCTGCTCTGCTCTGCTCTGCTCTGCTCTGCTCTGCTCTGCTCTGCTCTGCTCTGTTCTGTTCTGTTCTGTTCTGTAATAAGGTGTTTGTTTTTCCGTATCCCGATCTACGGCCTAAATATTTGCGATCATAAATGGCATTTCAAAAATTAAATCGATCATCTCGTTTTTTTTCTAATTTCTTGAGAACGAATTTGTTTTTTACTTGTAAAATAAGACATACACGTACTACATTCACTACTCTACTTTGGAGGGGGGGGGGGTGTGTTACCGGGAACAAACACATTTTAGGCCTTACTTAAAACTTTGTTTTCAGCTACAATTTAATAATGAAAGTAGTAATATGACGATGTATCCTTTGTTAATGTCTATTTACAATGGTTATTATACATTATTTAATTTACTTAGGTGTACACAGTAAGCACTGATAGACCAACTCACCAAGTAGATAACGCTAACATAAATAGTGAAACATAAAACGTGTACATGTTCCTGGAAACCCGATCCAATCTCCATTTACGAACCATCCTATATTTTAAATAATTTAGGAAAAAACAATATTTATTTCCGTATCTGATTACTCCTGACCGGATTTGACTTGAACGTGTCATGTTATGATAATCACACCACATGACATGGTCTTATAGCATGGCTTAGAAACAGCTTGTCCTGATCGTTTATGAGTGAATTATTCATAAATCAGTGTTTATACATTGTTACAATTCTTCACAAACATCGGCTCGTTGGTCTAGGGGTATGATTCTCGCTTCGGGTGCGAGAGGTCCCGGGTTCAATTCCCGGACGAGCCCTACTTTTATACCGTTTTCGTGTGAGCTACACCTAACCAGCAAGTAGCAATTAATTAAGTACTCCATTTGACAAAGATGTGAACGTTTATTTCAAACTTATTTCAAATCCAGACATGTGGCGTTATTTATTTAATAGGGAATCCACTATTGTGTAACAAGTATAGATAAACCACACTCGTTCGGGCGTAACTGTACTTTTAATAATGAAATAATCCAGGTAAAAGGGGTGTATTCGGAAAAGAAATATATTATTTGAAATTGTAGCTTACATCGTCCTGCATGGCGCAGTAGGCTAAGCTACTGCTTATGAAACTAAATATATTTTTTGTCTGGGTTCGAATCCCACCCATTTTAAATATTTTGTAGATTTTGCTAAATAAAACATTCGCGTGCATGTCTATTTTATATACATTTCTAAAATATATCTATTTCCTTTGTACATTTTTTATGTACTTTAATCATTGAAAACACTCCCACGTCAAGACTGTTGAACAGAGATATCGGTCAACGGTCACCCGAACTGTGCTCCCTGTATTACCTGAGTATTCGCATATTAATGTTAAAGTTTCTAAAGAATATTCTTAGAGTGGTGATTCCAATTCTAATTCCAGCGAAACCAATGATGAAAATATTTTGTAATTCAACCCGATTGTCATCTGAGCAATAAATACAATATCCAGGCAGGGCAGGCTAAAATCGTAAAATAAACGAAACAAAGCAACTTTGTATTTAACGTTAAACTTAATTTTATTATTCATTAAGTAATAAAATATATGAAAAAACACTCATGTATTATGATAATAAAATTATTGAAAAAGAGTTTAGCAGCGGACTCGAACCCACAGCCCATATAAAAGAATGTTCTGAGTACAGACTAGTTCAGAGTATAGATCATCTTAACCACTAGGCCACGCTGTCAACTTGAAAGATAACGTGAATTTATAAGATATATTCATAATATATTAAAAAAATAACGGTAAATATCGTTTCAACCTTAGCAAATGAACTCGCCCAAAGGTCATATTTCGAAGGTCGTTGTACATCTATACTGAATGGACACGAAATCAATTACTGTATAATTTGATAAAATAAAAAACAGGGCTCGTCCGGGATTTGAACCCGGGACCTCTCGCACCCAAAGCGAGAATCATACCCCTAGACCAACGAGCCGCATTGACTAATTTTTTACACAGGTTGTATATGATGTTATCTATGTTCGTCTTTGCAACGTGGCATTGTGTTATATTTAACATTACATAAAATAATTTATTTTCAGGCCCGTAGCCATGCTGAGACACACCAAGGCGCTTGAAAAATTGAGAAATTACCAAAATTAAGCATGTTTTTGAAGAAAATGTCTCTTGGTAGATCCTAGAAAAGAGAGTGCTACATAAGAACATTTATAGTCTCTGGATACGGACCTGATTTTAATGAGTTAAGTCGGTGCAAATCTGGATTGTTATTTACCTAAGATTAGTTTACAGATTATCATCCTTAAAAGAGCGTCACCTATTCCCCAGGTCAAGTACACCCAGACCAGTGTACAATGTGGCATTGTGTGTCATAATAATTAGATCTAATTGAAATTGTAAGAACAAAATTTATAGATCTATGAGCCTCGTTGGACTAGGGATATGATTTCGCTTAGGGTGCGAAAGGTCTCGGGTTAAAATCCTAGATGAGCCTAAGCGGTCTCCATACAGCGTCACGAATTTTTTATTAATTGATATACGTATTTTCAACTAAGGTTTATTGGTATTAATTTTCTTATTTGATGTCAATTTTGTTTGAAACTTGTCAATAATATTATATAATGGCTTAATCGAATTAGTGTGATTCACTTGTCATTTTATATGACCCATGTTTGGCTGAATAAGTATAATCATACATGTATACTTGTACACTTATATAGTTGAGTTAGCGGTTGAGCCTTTTAAACTAGTAAGTGTGTACTTCAATACTTTTGCCGATGAATTTAACAAGCCTTGTTTCTTCTACCTTGAATTATCTTGATTATAAAAAGGAAGTCAAATTAAGCAGAGATTATAGATTAACTATATTTATATTTATATATAGTCTCTGAATGAAGTAATCAGAGTAATCACCGGAATGTTTACTAATCGCTAACATTGTGAGATGGTTCGTAAAATCAGGGCTCGATCAGGCCAATCATTTGAACCCAAAGCGAGAGTCCTTCTTCATAAATAAACCGTCTCCAGGGGCGCAGCCAGGCTTGAATTGATGTTACGCACTCACGCTTGAAGTTTGTGATTATAGTTGGGGTCGCCATGATTGTGTCAATTTGGGACATTTGAGCCATATTTTTTTTTTTTACTTTTCACATGAATATGTTACACATGTTCGTACTTGCGTATACGCCCCTGGTCCCATAATTAACGAGTAGTATAGATACATTTTGAATGAATTGGGAGCATTAATTGCAATTGTGAAAATGCATCAAAACAAGATTTACGTACATGTATATAGTGTGCTACGTAGATTGAGGGATTCTCGTCGATTCGATGATCTTGAATTGCGGCGCGTATATGAGGAGAAATCTACAATAAATGGTTTTACCAAAGAGTTATAAATTTAACAAATATGATGTTTGTAGCTTAATCGTAGAATGACTGGACTATAAACCCACATGTAGAGAGACCGATAAACACATCGTGTTTATGTACAAATTTATAGCGCATAATTAACAGCTGGCTCGTTGGTCTAGGGGTATGATTTTCGCTTAGGGTGCGAGAGGTCCCGGGTTCAAATCCCGGACGAGCCCAACTTTTTATTTTATTTTATGTCAGCTAGATTTTTTAAAAATCATTTTATATATGATGGTATTTTTTGAAGTGAGAATTCACAAGGAAAAAACATGAAAAAAAAAAGAAAACTTAATAGCAACTGAACAAAGAATTTCATCCAACGTTATAAGTTAGTCTTACGAAAATCAAATTCAACAGGTATTTTGGTACGGGTGAGAATTCTAAAAGGACATTAAATTAAGAAGAAAGCATGTTGCTACGTACTTTTAGAGCACTGACAGTCTTTTTAAAAGTGCATCAATATTAGAGGTGTACCACAGGAACTTGCATTTTTTTTCACTAGGCCTACTTTACTACTAAAATATATTTTAATAGTACAAGTAGGACTAGTGAAAAAAAAATTGTTTTTCATTTTTTTTTCAAATTATAAATGCAAGTTCCTGTGGGTGTACGTATGAATCGGTTTAAACATACTAGGTTTATGGATTTATGCCAGTAACATTAGTTTACGCACAGGCCTAAGAAATTATGTCACAAAATACAGAGTTTTGAAATTCCCCATCTTCCCGTCATTACCATATATAATAGATTATTATACAGTATAGTAATGACGGGATGGTGGGGAATTTCAAAACTCTGTATTTTGTGATATAATTTCTTAGGCCTGTGGTTTACGTAACGCTTTCGCAGGGTTTGGTATTTACAACACATAATGGCAATTTGCAACAAAGCGAGAATCATACTCCTAGACCAACGAGCCGTCGTTAGCTTTATTTAGTCTGGATACAGCATACATTTTAAAGTATGCATGCGGCCAGGTTACTATTACAATGCATGAGAAAATAAAAACTAACACACATGTCAAACAAGTTCACTGAATCTTAACTGAACGCCGTTATATTGGCTTAACAATATTTTTTAATTGTCCGAAGCCCGCCGCTAGCGGAGTTATAAATTTGCGAGTTTGAACTGGCCTAATATAGAGGAATGTATGGCGCTACAGTTAGCTGGCGCGTTGGTCTAGGGTAATGATTTCGCTTAGGGTACGATGGGTCCCGGGATCAAATCCCGGACGAGCCCAACTTTTACTTGAATAATCAGGCTAGATTGACATTGCAATAATCTTGGAGTCACTGTCCATAATATACAGTATATGAAATAATTATGATTTCAACCATACATCGGCGTGTTGATCTAGACCGGACATGATGCTCGCTTCGGGTGCGAGAGGTACCGGGTTCAATTCCCAGACGAGCCCTACTTTTACTTGAAAAATCTAGATTGACATTGCAATATTCTTGGAGTCACTGTCCATAATATACAGTATATAAAATAATTATGATTTCAACCATACATCGGCTCGTTGGTCTAGACCGGATATGATGCTCCATTCGGGTGCGAGAGGTACCGGGTTCAATTCCCAGACGAGCCCTACTTTTATGTAGGTGTTGTACGAGTGTTGATTTAATGGCATCAAAGCAAATAGATTTTGACATGTTTTATTTTTTTTATTTAAAAAGCATAGCACTCATGAGGCCTTACGGTGTGTTGACGTCAGTCACAGTGGTACAAACGATCAAACCCACCTTCTAAAACAACATTTAGAAAGTCGTGTGACAATTTTGTAAACCTATATTAATACATTATATTGTAATCTTGATCGCATTGGTGATTCTGGTTTATATTTAGTAACTTTGTTGATAATCCCGATACTATGTTTGTCACCTATATCAGCTATTACATACCCGGCAAAATTACTGACGAAGCAACATACTTTAATTAAACAGCATGTATCAGAAAATATTTTGCAACTCACGGCGATGTGAGCACGAAAAATGCATATTCAGACCGGGAAATTTCCCATGCTTGGGCAATTTAGCGGCCCAAAATCCGCCCTTGATTTTTGATCAGTGACTTTTGGTTAGCACTGTACGAACTAAATCTTCAAAATTGATTGCAAATAGGAGTCCCTGGTAGCATTGTTACCTCGAAGTTAGAAGAACGTAAAGCGTTGACAATGATACCCTCTATCACAATCATACCAACTACATGTATATATTAATGTACCAGTCAATAGTATGCCCGCCCGGGGAGCGGCGGGGATACAGGGGGGATTAGACAGACGAATATACCTGACAGATGGGAATTAGACGACCTTATTGACTCCGAGTCCCGGTGAATAGACTTCGGTCCGGGAATTTCTACACCGCGAAAGACGACACTGATACTTTTATTCGTGTTTTTATCAAATTACCCGGATGAAAAACTATGCCCCACGATGGGGATATAGACAGTAAGCATTGTCTCCAGGCTGGGAATTTATCAAATTACCCGGATGGAAAACTATGCCCCTCGATGGGGATATAGACAGTAAGCATTGTCTCCAGGCTGGGAATTTATCAAATTACCCGGATGGAAAACTATGCCCCACGATGGGGATATAGACAGTAAGTATTGTCTCCAGGCTGGGAATTTAGACATCAAACAATTGAAAATGTCTCCCCCGGGCGGGCAAAATATCGACTGGTGCATAAGACATGTATCATGACAACGCAGTATTCAATTGTAGACATTGCACACACTATTTTTCTATGAGAAAGTTCATATTATATTTCAATTGTACAAACTACATGTACACTCAAATCATAAAATTATCAAGAGGATTATACCGCTGCACTTACGCCGGTAACACGGTATATATCCTGATAACCCGCTTCTCAGTTCCGTCAAAGAATTGTAACGTTTCATATGGCTCTGACGGATCTGAAAATCGATGGTAATACTCTTGACGGACCTCCGAGGATATATGACATCTGAGAAGCGTACGTTGGTCGGGATTACTACCGTGCGGTAGTTTAACAGGATTTTTTTCCATTACTTTCGTGATTCGTTTCTAGAAGCTGGAAAATTTTGAAACATTGAGACACAACTGATTGGCTAAGACATGTAGTGTGACTAGTAAGTCTGGAATTCCAGAGTAGGTCTACGTCATGGAATACGGAAATCCCCAGTTTCAGTCATTCGATGATTTAAATAACAAAAAATGGGTATTTGTTTACAGTGGCAGAATGGAAAGACCGGGTAGATTTTTACAAAACAACCTTCTTTTGAATTAGTCTTACTTTGATGTATACAGTTTTTAGAAAAATTCCACACGGAACAAATGACGATCAGTGGTGTGCATGTAGCCTGACAAATCAACATCAACCAATTGAGATCATTTGCACTTAATGTACCTTGTTTGTATTTATTTAATAACGAAATCAATCATAACAATGTATTTGTAACAATGCGGAATTCAATATTAAACTGTAAGTATACTGAATGCATTTATTTCCGTGTTAATAATATAAATAACATTAACAACCAAATGTACATGTAGGTATATGCATGACAAGTGTTAACCTAATATTTTTATATGTACATGTAGTGTTCCAACGCGAAGCTGGTGATCAATTACTACCATCATTGTTAACCATCAGTGTAAAGTGTTTATTGTAACCGAACTACATTTTTTTCAAGTGTCTAATATTGCTTTAATCATTTGGTAAAGGGAGATTACTGGTACATGTAAGACTAACATTGTGGACTTTAAATTACAGGATAACTTCCCTTGCTCCAAATCCCTGTATTTTAAACATTAACAAGAGCCAAATGTCACAAAATACGCCCGTCTCGGGGCATGGTGAGTATCAGGGAAAATATAATCGAATTTGGCCTAGATATTATGCCCATAAGCATTGTCACAAAGTTTGAAGATGATCGAATGAAAACTGTTTGCGTTAGAGCACAGACAAGGCCTATTTCATACTTATTTGGTAATTAAAGGCCCATAACCAAATAAGGCCTAGGCCGAGTTGGCCTATAACCGAACTTGGCCTAGATATTATGTCCATAAGCATTGTCACAAAGTTTGAAGACGATCGGATAAAAAATCTGAGCGCTAGAGTACAGACAAACTGCTGGACGCCCGCCCGCCAAGGGTGTTCCCATAATACGTCCCGTTTTTCAAACGGGCCACGGAAATACATTAGTGTATATCCGTGAACGGGCGTATAAAAAGCAATGACTTTCTTATTCCAGTTTAGTCCAGGTTCCACTCTGGGGGCAATATCGTACTTCATATTTACAAAATCGTGTCAGCGGTGCACAATTATATACAGTGAGAGTTTAAAATGTTATTATCCACTGTCCAGACCACCCCTCTTGAAGGTCTCAAAGCTGTCGACCATAGTGGCTTGCTCTGGGAGATGGTTCCAGAGTCGGATGGCAGAGGTGAAGCAGTGCAGAACACGTCTGTGTGACAAAGGGGAGCAAGGACCCGATGGAGAAGCCCCAAGTGTTAATGGATGCTGGGTGGAAGAATGTATCTGCTGGTATGTGGACAAGTCCATGGGTGATTCTGTAGACCATCACCAGCTTGGCGTTAGAACGACTTTCTGCGAGGGGGTTTCCTCTTGAACAAATCGTTCTGCACGACGCTGAACTGCCTCCAATTGACTGATGTTGGTCCAGACAGAGCTCACATATTCTACACAGTGGTCGCAACGTGTGTGTTCAAGGAGAGAAGAAATATAATATACATAAGACAACACATATTGGGTAATGTACGTATGTACGTATACCCCATTTGTGCTCATTTAACAGAACCAGTTTATTCTTGCAAAATGAAACAAACACAGTAAAGAAGCAACAACATCTTTATTTATATCAAGTTTTATTACATAAAACACACCTGTATCACAAAGCCACCTGTGAAAAGCAGCCATATTTGCCTCAGTTGACTGGCTGCTTTTGATATGTTAATCTTGTAATGACGCCTAATGACCCCATTCCCTTGTAAAGGCATATTAGACAAATATGGCACTATCTCTTAATGAATTTATAGAGATTAACAAACTTTTCTTGGTAATACTATGATTCAATACTTAAAACATTACAGTAAACACATCAGAAATCAGCATCTCTTTCATATCTTATTATACATGTAAGTATGCAAATATGTCTTTAGTTTTTTACCTGTTTGTATTCTCAATAATTTTTCAATTCTTAGATATTTATACATAATATTTACACTAACAACATCCTAACATGGGTTAAAATTTGCAAGATGTTGAATCCAATGTAGCAAATTTGTTAGCTTATTCGGGGTTAACACTGCTGTTCAACAATGTTTAAGTTGTATTCAGCATATGATTCACCTAACCAGTTTTCCTGGACTGCATTTTAACCAGTACTAACTTTCCCTTCCACAAGGAACCAGCAAGTTCTCAACATATGGCCGAAAATCAACACTGATGTCTTCTTGAAGGGTATGACATGCTGTGACCGGGAATCAAACCTGGGATGCCAGGTTACAAATCCAGCACACTGGACAACAGTGCAATTCCGGATTGTGAATTATTCCAGAATTACCAGACCTCTGCATCTAGTGGAGTGACTATGGTGTTAGTGAGGTATCGGTATTCAGCTTGCAGATTTGTCAAAACAGTTGCTGTGAGGTAAGCCTTGACTTCTAACCTATCTCCTTCACCTGAAAAATATACATGTATACTGGTTATACTGGTAAGTCTTCCCCCCCCCCAATTTATCTAGAACATATGAAGACTGCCACAACAAGTACAAGCGCAATAGTTTGAACTAGACTACCTCAACATAATCCCCATGTTACCAACATACTACACATGTAGTTCCATTAAATTACAGGTCCCCACTAAACAATAAAACTTGATACCACATCTTAACATTGAGGTGGAATAAACAGCTATACAAGAAATGTATTTTTAATTTTAAATTGGTCTTAATATTGAGGAGGTCTTAGAAAATTCATCCTCTAGATATTATATTGTCACATTGGTCAAAGGGAGGGAACTCAAATATTTAGCAAGCAATATTCATCATAATTGTTTTGTTTGCATATGGCTCTGATGGAACTGAAAACTGATGTAACTCAGAACATCATGACTCGTCCCTTTGGCGCAACAAGGTTGTATCTCTCTATATACTATATAGTAAGATACAACCTTGTTGCACCAAAGGGACGATGTATCTTGATAAGGATTACTACTGTTAGCAAGTGATGAAAACACTACCTTGATTTCAAAGTACAGGTTTTTTTATGGGTGATCTGTCACCAGTATTTTTTCTCTAGCATTGTTTGTAATACTGAACCCTCATACTCTGGATGGCTTGTTATCACCTGAAATAACAAGACTGTGTTCATTAAAAGCTACACCACATAATAACTAGCTAAGGTAATCAGGGGCCATAATTCTGTAGATATGTTGGATAGTGTTACATGGCGTTACAAGAATGCCAAGTTTGAAAGCAATCATGCCTAGAAGGACTTTGAACATATTTGAGTTTCAAGAACTTAAAAGTTTTGCTGATGGTTTATTCATTAACATTTCGGCCTGAGCCTTTTTCAAAATAAACAAACAAAAGTTTTTTCTCTACATTCTCCTGGCTTTCATGTCAGCCATTTTGAAATTAATGGCACAAAACAGGAAATGACGTCATGAAATAGCAAGATCGCAAAAACGTCACACAACATATAGAAAGTATGCCAAAAAGATTCATGACATCAAGTTGCAAAAATATAACAAAGCAGCCAGGATGGTACTATTAATATGAAATAACTCTGTAGTACAGATTTCCCCTTTTATGTAGTGTGTTACTATCCACACCTGGCCATGTGCTGTGGTGACCTAAAGCAGTCGAGAGAAGTAGACATGTTATTGTCCAATTTACCTTGAAAGCATGAAACAGTCGGTCACCAGACAAATCCTTGACTTCATCTGCAAAGCTGTATCCTTGATATATCAAATCTTTCCCACAACCAGGAACACATTGTCTGTAACAGTTTACAAATTATCACTCAACCTATAGGTGGCATGGTGGTCAAGTCGATAACGCTATTGACTATGGATAGAGAAGCCGTTGGTTCGATTATCAAACTGAGGCACTTTGTCATTTCTTAAATGCTTTTTAGTGTTTCCCACCCAACTAGAGATAAACTGGTAGGTATCTAAGGGGCAGTCTTGTGTGTACAATCATGTACATGAAGCATGTATTCTGGATTCCTTGTATCACACAACTGTTTCATTGCTTAATCTGGCATGAAATAAAAAAACAGTTTGTCCACACACTTTAGCTGTCTCAGTCGCATGCAAACGAACAAACATACATCACTTGACCTTATAAACTAACAAGAATGCAAAACTTTTTCAAGTCAAAAAGGGCTAATATTTGAATCAAATTCAACCAAGAGTTACCTAACATGGTTGATTAAATGGCAGGGAAAGCCAGAGTAAAGTTCAATCAAATATCCAATATATCCATTTGTTGTTGAATTTAAACAAGGTAAAAGCTTTGCAAAACTTTAACCAAAGTGTGAAACCGATGATTGGGCAAGGACAGTTGCTCTCCTTACTCTTTGGATAATCTAGCTTGAGGGTCCCAAAGGTAGTCTTATTGATTGAGATTTTACTGTATAGTCACTTATCAAGATGTAGGATTAGAGGGTCTATGAAATTAAAAGTTGAAGTAAATGAAATCATTCAGACTTACTCTGCAAAAGGAAGTAGTCTGTCATTTTTAAACAGTTGTATTAGGTAGTTTTTAAACATTTTTCTC
The DNA here is from genome assembly GCA_947247005.1 of Spisula solida. Taxonomy (NCBI): domain Eukaryota; kingdom Metazoa; phylum Mollusca; class Bivalvia; order Venerida; family Mactridae; genus Spisula; species Spisula solida. The sequence continues at coordinate 35,412,972 of OX365945.1, forward strand.
TCTTCCAGCGATGTCTGCTGGAACTTGGGAACAATGTGAAGTAGACTAAACTCCGGTGTTTGACTTTGCTTTGCCAGATCAAGTTTGTATTGAAGTGTTCGTCTATCTACTTTTGATGATCGACTTTGATTCGTCAGATCAAGTTTGTAATGAATTGTTTGTCCGCCTATTTTAATAACTTTGGCTTTCACATCCTAGATAAAAAGTCATATCAATTATGCACCTTTCAATATTTTGCCCCAGTTGGGCAGACCCAGGGGAATTAGACAATTTTTCTTCTTTGGGTCAAATTTCTTGCCCTACAGCCAAACATTTTGACTAAAGTGGGAGATGCTTGGCCCACCATCTTTAAATGGTTGTCTGCTTTTATGCAGCGTCTAAAGTCACCAAAAAATAAAAAATCTGTCTATTTCCATGGACCCAGAATCATTCGGCATTCTGAGTGTCAATCGTCTACTGTCTAAAGTCCTGTGTATGCCCCCCGGCAAAATATTGATAGGTGCATTATATACAACACAATTATTACTTTAACAGAACAAATTCCACATGCAAGATGAGGCCTAATTAAGGGTTAGAATGTTGTTAAACTTTAAGCAAGGATTCTGCACTTTGTATGGAACTATATTTCACATTTTCAAATATCTGCAAAATATCACATTTTTATCCAAAACACATAGAAGCTTAATGCAATATGTATTCTGACACCATAAAAAGGAGAATTGTCCACCTCTTTTCAAGGCTTAAAATTACGATAGTAATAACTAGAACTGCCACAGTGTGATTAATGGTACCCCTCATACCGCTTTGTCACAGACTTTTGGCAAACCACATCAATTACTAAGTCGAAACAAGGACAGATAACTCCATAAATATTGGTCACATGGTAACCAGCCTTATCAGTATGGACTCCCCTTGTGATGGTAAATAACTATATTGAATTTCAAATAGATATCTTTGGTAGTCTTTGAGAAAATGACTCTGACAATGAACTTAACCTCAGCACACACAGATGATCCCGACACGACAATAGCTGGACTTTTTTTCTTCGAAAAGTCGAGCTAAAAATTCTTCAATTTATGGAGAAGTTACAGCCTGGACAAATTTTGGGATAGACCTACAGACAGACAGACCTACAAAGCAACTAATATATAGCCCCCCCCCTCTACCAATTGTAGTGGGGGTATAACTAGTGCACAGAAAACACATGCTTTTAAATAACAAATAATAAATATTACTGGTTAGAACATATGAAAAATGAAATATTATGCACCCATCCCAAAATTAAAGCATTAATACTTAAAGATATGTGAGAGGTATATTTGTTATCAATGGATTATAGAGATTTATCAGGTAAAATAACAGTGAAATAATCATTTTGTTATTTTCAACGTTTTAGAAGCTAGTTCCATTACCATACAGAAAAATAAACGTAATGTCAACGGCGCCGGGTTTCAAATTAACGTCAACAGGTTTCAAACTATGTGTAACGTCATTATGGCGTTATAATTTCATTGTCATTTTTCCAGTTAAGCCAATTACTGTACCATTATAAGAGAAATTGAAGCATACAATAAAAACAAAATTTGTTGATTTTTGGTGAAAGACCAAATTTGATTTTACTTGTGATAACAGAAAATTAAATTTTCACACGTCGCTAAACCACTTGTGAAAATGTTGATTTCTGTGATCTTATACCAAAATCAAAAAATATCCTCTGTATACCACTTACCAGAGGTTTAAATAGAGACATTGCTTCTTCACAATTCATCTGTAAGACAATAAAGTATATTAAAATCAGACTTACAGTAAAACCTCCCAAATCAGCATCTCTGAGGAGTGGCAACCTCTGAGAAGCGGCACTTGTATTTACCCCTGTTCAAGTGAAGCAATACCATGCACTTGATGATATGCATCAAAACTCCAAATTTGATATCAAAGTTGTTATTAAGGTTAAATATCAAAACACGCTTATCAATCAGTATAAGAAACCAAATCCACGTACACACGTATGAATGGTGAATCACATCGTTTGAAACAGTAATGCACTGACACAGTTACATGCAAGAGTGACCCCAATTACTGATCGCTCAATGTCTCATGTGTACAAACTTTGTATTGAGCAATATGTCGTAAAAGTGATTTTAAAACTTGGAAGGTATACTGTGAAGTGATTTAAATTTGTAACATACATAACTATGGCAATATTCATCTTACCAAAAATTCCAGACAATATGCACAACTAGGCTATATTCCAACCAACTATACATGTGAAGTTTCATTGAAATCCAATCAGTGGTTATGGATACCAATGGTGGACAAACTTTGTGACAGACAACCTGCAAACAATCAATAGATCTACCCAAAGACCTAAATATACATGTATATTTAGGTCTTTGATCTACCCCACTATGATGGAGACATATTTATACTTACTGGTATATCATAACAAGCGTTAAGATCATGGAATGTCCAGAAATATTTGACAGAGGCAATCTTTTTATTCAAAAACTGAAAACAGACATGACAACAAAATGAGACTTTCTTATTTCATTGAACAGAAAGTTTTGTGAATTAAAATAAATAACATGAAACAAAGAAATAACTGCTTCGTTGTTCCAGGTTGTCATATATATGTTGCAAATAAATATTCCTCTGAAATTACATGCCCATAAGTAAAATACATATGAGCCAGTCTCCAGGAAAACCTGCTATATTGACATTATGTAATTCGGCATGTAACAAGGTTTTGAAAAAGCTTTCAAATAAGAAAAAAAGACATATCTATAGATTCAATTTTAAGTCATTTATCCATATATTACTATATCTTAGCTTTAAAAAGTCTTATGCATTATGTCAAAATCATTTACTTTGTTGCTATGGCGACCAATTTCAGAAAAGTACTCTGATTGAGAAAAACAAGGAGTTGGTTGATTAAAACAGAAGTAGCCTTTCTCTTAATGTGAACATTTACAATTTGGATGTATATTTTAAAACTTAAAACATCATTCTAAAACTTGATACCATTTTGACCAGTTCATGTAAAGAATTGATCAAATGCAGTATTTTAAGTACTTGTTACAACGAGGTTGAATAACGCTTGAATGACGTTTGCGACGTCACACAAAAAGGGTCTGAATAGGGCCTCAACAAATCAGCTGTAACTTCCTTAATAAAAGCTCCGCGAGTCGCATGTGTCGCCTGACGATATGCACATTTGTCATGGAAAACTATCCAGTATTGGGCTACATATTGACTCACAAGAGTTCTCTAGTCTGAACTAAAAATGACAAAGTGATGCTCTGGACAAAAAAATGTCACAGCAAGAAACATGCATACCTATTTTGGAGTCATTAATACTTATGGTGACAAAGTTATGCCACGGACAAGAAATGCTTATAAAATCAATCAAAGGTAAAAAACAAACAAGAGTGCCAAAATGTCACAAAATACGCCCGTCTTGGGGCATGGTGAGTCTCAGGGCATGGTGAATGAAAAAAAAAAAATCCAACATTTTTTTTTAATTAAAGGACCATAACCCAAGAAGGCCTAGGCTTATTTGGCCTACAATTGAACTTGTCTTAGATATTATACCCATGAACATTGTCACAAAGTTTGAAGATACTCAGACGAAAACTCTATGCACTAGAGAACAGACAAGGTCAATTACACATTTATTTTGGTAATTATAGGACCATAACCAAATAAGGCTAAGGCCGATAATCAAACTTGGCCTAGATATTATGCCCATAAGCATTGTCACCAAGTTTGAAGATGATCGGATGAAAACTAATTGCACTAAAGAACAGACAAGATCAATTTCACATTTATTTTGGTAATTGTAGGACCATAACCAAATAAGGCCTAGGCCGATTTGGCCTATAATCGAACTTGGCCTAGAGATTATGCCCATAATCATTGTCACAAAGTTTGAAGATGATCAGATGAAAACTGTTTGTGTTAGAGTACAGACAAGGCCAATTTCACATTTTTTTGGTAAATGAAGTACCATAACCCAAGAAGGCCTGGGCCGATTTGGCCTATAATCGAACTTGGCCTAGATATTATGCCCATAAGCATTGTCACAAAGTTTGAAGATGATCGGATGAAAACTGTTTGCGTTAGAGTACAGACAAATTACTGGACACCGCCGCACACCCGCCAAGGGTGTTCACATAATACGTCCCGTTTTCAACAGGCGTATAAAAATGGCACAAGATAGAGTTACGATTCTTGTGTACTGCACTTGGACTTTTGGTTAGAAACATGCATACCAAGTTTCAAGTCATTCAACCTCTTGGTGACAAAGTTATCCTCGGACAAGAAATGATCAAATTAAATCAATCTAAGGGAAATAATTAAAAAACAATGCAAGGCAGAGTTATAGGTCTTGGGCACTGCACCTCGGCTTATTGCAAAAAACATACATACAAAATCTGGAGTCATTTGAACTTTAGGTGACAAAGTAATGCTCCAGACAAGATATGCTCTAATAAAATCAATCAAAGGGAAATAATTCAAAAATTATGACAGGTAGAGTTGTGGTTCTTGCGCACTGCACTTCGGCTTATTGCAAGAAACATGCATACCAAATCTTGAGTCATTTGAACTTAAGGTGACAAAGTTATGCTCTGGACAAGAAATGCTCTAATAAAATCAATCAAAGGGAAATAATTCAAAAACTATGACAGGTAGAGTTATGGTTCTTGCGCACTGCACTTCGATTTATTGCAAGAAACATACATACAAAATCTTGAGTCATTAAAACTTTAGGTGACAAAGTAATGCTCCGGACAAGAAATGCTCAAATAAAATCAATCAAAGGGAAATAATTCAAAAATTATGAAAGGTAGAGTTATGGTTCTTGCGCACTGCACTTCAGCTTATTGCAAGAAACATGCATACCAAATCTTGAGTCATTTGAACTTAAGGTGACAAAGTTATGCTCCGGACAAGCAATTTGTGACGCCGCAGCCGCGACCGCCAAAGTAACACCTATATGTCGCCTTTTCAGGCGAGACAAAAATCAAGATACTAACAAAATTTCTTTTGCATTTCGCTTCATTAAGATTACTCTTTTAAATAATAAAAAATCTCAAAATCAATTTTTTGTCAAAATAGCAGGTTTTCCTGGAGACTGGCTAATATATATGATGCAAGCCTGCTGAGTTCACTAATCTAATAAACAGGCAATGGATTTATATGTTGTTTACAGTAACACTGTTCAACGGTATGTTAGTCTGTATACTGGGCAGACCAGCAGTTACCTGGAACTACCCTCATATGCAGAGTGTCAAGCCGGGGAGCAATCCCTTGACCATTTTTACAATGCTGGTATGTTAATTTATTTTATGCCAAGCATCTACAATGGTTACTATTATCATTTCAAACATCAGTGTTTGGTGAAGTCCTCTAGAATATGCTGGGAACAAGAATGGCCATGACCTGGGATAGAACCAGTGGCATTGTACACTTGAAGTGGACACCCTACTGCCAGAGGTTCCATTTGACTAGGGGTTTTGACTCTTCAAATTTTCAAAAAGTCACATTTTGACCCTCAAGATTTTGGTTTGAAGGGTAATTTTCTCTTAAAATCATGGGTATTTTGACTACAAAATGGTAAAATTTAGCCAAAAAATCAAAATAACCTTTCAGATTTAGAAGCTAGTGGAACCCCTGACCACTGGGCTATCAAGATGATTAGATCTCCTATACATACCTGTATATAGTAAGTTGGAACCAGACAGAACCACTCAACACTATTTAAACCATAAAATCGTTCAGTGGATGGAGTAGTCAAACGTTTATTTAAAATAAATCTAAAGAATCCAGGATTTGTTGCAGCTACCATAGATGATAAAATAACCACACCTGAAAATATATATGGTTACAGTAAACAAACCTGAAAATATATATGGTTAAAGTAAACAAACCTGAAAATATATATGGTTAAAGTAAACAAACCTGAAAATATATATGGTTAAAGTAAACAAACCTGAAAATATTTATGGTTACAGTACACAAACCTGAAAATATATATGGTTACAGTAAACAAACCTGAAATAATATATGGTTTCAGTAAACAAACAGATTTAAAACAAGACTCCCAATAATGTTGGAAATACAAAATTTCTTCCTTGTGCCTATGCCCAGTTATCCTAAAATTGGTAGATGACAAAGTTATAGTCCAGACAAGGTAAACTATGGCATTTTTGACATTTGAATTCAATGTGTGACCTTGACCTTAGAGATATTTACACAACTTTTGTGCATCATCATGACACACTGACGACTGTCTCATAGTGGTAGAAGACAAAGTTATGGTCCGAAACTTAAGTGTGACCCTATCATTACTTGGTTAGCAAAAAAAGATACAGGGTTCCCATAAATTTTCTAAGACAAAATTCCCTGACTTTTCCCGGACCACAGAGCAGTTTTCCCTGACTTTTTAGAGCGATCGGGCGACATTGGCGTCTTTTTGTTAGAGCAAAATATGGCAATAAAATAGAAAAGGAGGCTATATTTGCTCTATATGGAACAAAAGAGTTTAGGTTAGCAGTATGTTGATTAACATTAATTTAATACAACTTAGAAATACTCTGAGCGAGCACAGCGAGCGAGAATTTTTTTCAGTCTTAGGTATTTTCTTCATAGGAAATGACACTTAGCTACAGCTTCAATGAAAAATTCCCTGACTTTTGCTCAATTTCAAAATTTCCCTGACTAATTTCATAATTCCCTGACCTTGAAAACATTTTGTTTTTCCCTGACTGTGGGAACCCTGAGATACCCTTGAACATACTAGTATCTGGGGGTATACTGTAAATTCATGTAATTTCAATGGGACAAAACTTTGTGGTTTAGGTGAAACAGACCAGTTTAAGGATTTCAGATTTCATGAAAAAAAGCAAGGTCAAATTCACACAAATTATCAGAAATCATTAAAAAAAATCAAACAGATATAATAATTGTTTTATTACATGTTGATATATGTCCAGAAACCCAGTCTTATACCTGACTGAACTTGAAAGCAAGTATGGCAGCAACTCCAAACTTGACATATTTATTGGTATAATTATTCAATGGGGATTTAATTTTGTGGTTAAGGTGATCTACGAAATTCACAAAACTAATTTCCCATGAATATCAATGTTTTGCAGTACAAGTAATTACCTTCTACTGGACCAGCTGAATCCAATATATCCTTTTCCATAGAATCTGTCACCGTCAAACGACACAATGTCACATTGTCAGATAAATCATGACTGGGGTCAGTACTTTTCAATCGTTCCTAAAAGCCGAAATTAACAATTGAAATCCAAATTGAACAAGACTGCGTTCAATAAACGCTTATGCCCCCTGTGGAAGCCTTGTCTATAAATAAGTCCAAAATTAGGTCAAGGTGAAGGTCAAAATGGGGTTAGGTGATACAGGTGTGTGGAGAGTGTTCATATACAACATCCATGCAAGTATAAAAGCTTTGTAGCAAGCCATATTAATGCTAGAAGAAACGGTCAATTTGGGTTAACCAGGACGGACGGACGAACGGACGGACGAACGGACGGACGAACGGACGGACAGGTGAATCACTATATGCCTCCCGATCTATCGATACGGGGGCATAAAAATTGCACTGTGTCGACTCTCCATAGTGAAAACCATGAAAACATCGTGATATTGACTATTGAAGAATGTGCATGCGCAATTGTAATACAACATGTAGGCCAGTTTTTGAGACACACATGGACATATTTTATTTAAAATGATAATTTCAAGTAAACTCAAAATTAAAATAATGCCGAAAATACATAAATATGCATTATTAATTTTCTGCAGCATTTGCTTACCACTGCTTGCACATTCTCTTCGATTATCAATACTGCGATGTTTCGTGGTTTTCAATATGGAGAGTCGACACGGTACACTTTTTGATAGATTTTGATAAAACAAGAGTGCCAAGATGGCCCTGCATCGTTCACCAGTGCACATTGAAAGAGTAGAACCATATGCAAACTAGATTTGATTTAGGTTGCCATGGTAAGCAGAGTTCTGCTTGGATTTCAATTATTTAGCTATTGTTGGAATGGACACTCATGGAACATTGTTACCAATTTTTTGTAATGAAATCCTGTCTGTACTGCCAGATAAAAAGGTTTTTATTATAGATATACAGGGGAAAACGATGCCTGCCCACTGGCGGCCATGTTTTTGACTAAAATGTTAATTATGTAAGATAGTCACCCAACAATATTTCTGTAAAATTATTTAGAAATCTGGCTAGTGGTTGATTTTTTATGATTTTTAAATGATTTTCAAATCAGTTGCCATGAAAACCAGAGTTCTTCATGGATTACAATTCTTTTAGCTATATTTAGAAAAGACAGACAAAGGAACATTGTTACCAAATCTATAATGAAATCCAATGAGTACTTTTATAGAAGAAGATTTTTAAAGATTTTACTCAGATACAAAGAAAAAAGGGCCCACCCACTGGTGGCAATGTTTTTTGACTAATCATGACATAAATTTTATTCATAGATTTCAATTAATTTAGCTTTTTTAGAAAGGACCACCAAGCAGCTCTGTGTTTAATGAAGAATTACGTGGCGCACGTTTCATACCTGTTACGTACCAGGTACAAAACGTGCGCCACATAAATTTGGTTGAATGCAGGGCAGGTCGGGATGAAAATCTAGGAATTCATTTGTTCCAGTCTAACTGATGATATCTCAACATACATTCAGCAACTGTAAATGTTCATCAGATCCAACTGTACACCACAAATTCTCTACACCTTGGCTTTTCAGTTTCTGAAGCAACATTTCATCAACTGAAAAATAATGGAAACATCATAAATGTATTTGTCTTCTCACAATGACACACACATCTGTATTACCAAAACCTGGAAGGGGTGTTCAATACAAACATGGAAAAAAAGCTCTAATTTCTTTATCATGGTAAGTAGACACAACATTTTTCAGGGAATCTGTTAAACCCCCATTGTACTTATTCATTTAAGTCTCACCAACATGCAGTTGGGTGGTTGTGTTCTCCCATGCCAAATTGCATCATAAAAGAGTCATAAAACACATTCAAATAGAAGCCCTGATAAAGTAAGGTAAACCCCATAAAACACAAATAGAACCCTGGATAAAGTAAGGTTAACCCTGTACAAGAGGATCATAGATCCTGGGGCGCTCACCTGCTAAACATGGCCTTTGAACTTGACCTTAAGGTCATCAAGATAAACATATTGACTTTACTTGATGAAGGTTAAAGCAAAACTGAGGCCTCCAGAGTGTTAAAAAGGTTTTGCTATTATTTGACATATTGACCCAGTTTTCTACACACATGACCCAACTTCGAACTTGACCTTATGGTCATCAAGATAGACATTTTGACCAAAGTTGATCAAGATTAAAGCAAAAATATTACATCTAGAGTGTTAACAATGTTTTGCTATTATTTGACCTTTTGACCTACTTTTTGACCCAACATGACCCAACTTCGCATTTGGCCTAGATTTCATTAAGATACAACTACTGACCAAGTTTGGTGAAGATCAAAGCAAATATGTGACCGCCGGAGTGTTAACAAGGTTTTCCTATTATTTGACCTGTTGACCTAGTTTTTGACCCCACATGACCCAACTTCGAACTTGACCTTAAGGTCATCAAGATAAACATTTTGACTTAACTTCATGAAGATTAAAGCAAAAATGTGACCTCCAGAGTGTTAACAAGGTTTTCCTATTATTTGACCTTTTGACCTAGTTTTTGACCCCACATGACCCAACTTCAAACTTGACCTAGATTTCATTGAGATACAACTACTAACCAAGTTTGATGAAGATCAAAGCAAAAATGTGGCCTCCAGAGTGTTTTCAATTCAATTCAAATATTTATTGTACAAATGGCCTCCGGCCCATATACAAGATATATACACAGAACATACAAAACTATACAATGGTCAAATAACATAATATTATAATAGTTTTCGTTTTTCAAAGGCATGATACAAATACATAGACACATTCCTTATTATTGTATGGTTTTTAGCAGCTAGTAGAATGTTAAACTTAGACAGATTAGGATATTTACAAAATTTATCAGGTATGTATTTAATTCTTATTTCAGCGTAAAATGGACAGATAAGTAGAAAATGAAATTCGTCTTCTATAGTATTTTGACAGTATTTACAATAACGTTGATTTCGCGGTACTCCCTGATGCCTGCCAACTTCTATCATCAGGTTATGAGAAGAAGATCTAAATTTGACTAAACATCGACGATATTTCATTATGTCAATACAATTTACATACGTTTCAATGCAGAAATCAGTTTTAAAGTTGGTATAAAAAGTCGAAAGTTTGCCGTTGTTGTTACACTGATCATTCCACGTTTGGAGATACTGGTCTCTTAAACGTTGAGTATATTTCTTAATAAATAAAGTTTTGTCAGGTACACACTGTTCCTCCCAAACAAACCCAAAGCCATTTTCATATAAATTTTGGCGTATATGTGTTACCCAGTTAGTGTTACCAAAGTTATCATACATTTTTAGCATTTCATAACAAAGTTTTATATATCTATCTTGATTACTTTCAAGTATTCTTAGCCAGTATTTTATACAACGTATAGAAGCAGTTATTCGCAAAGGGTAACGACCTAAGTCGCCCATAATTGCATCATTACAAGCAAATTTTGAAACATTAAGAAAGCGTTTACAAGCGTAAGTATGTATGTTTTCAATTGTGATCATATTTTGTATTCCCCACAATTCGCAACCATATAGTAATATTGGACTGATTTTTGTATCGAAAATCTTAAAGAAAATTTTAGAGGTCAAATTCGGAAGTTTCAATAAGTCTTTTAGTAGTATATTCAGTACTTTCTTGGCTTTTAACGCATTTTGTTCGGCCATTTTAAAAGATGACAATGATCTACTGAAGTAAATTCCAACATACGAAAAACCAGATACACTGCCTATTTGAGTTCCGTTATAATACCATTTTTCTTTCTTTGACAGCGCTCCACCATTTTTGAATACAAGCACTTTAGTTTTGTTTTTATTAACTATGAGTTTATTTTCTTCACAGAAGGTACTAAGTGAATTTAACTGTCTTTGTAGACCTACTACTGTGTCCGACATTAAAGCAACATCATCAGCGAACATTAATAAAAATATTTCTATATAGTTTTTGACCCCACATGACCCAACTTCGAACTTGACCTTAAGGTCATCAAGATAAACATTTTGACTTAACTTCATGAAGATTAAAGCAAAAATGTGACCTCCAGAGTGTTAACAAGGTGTTCCTATTATTTGACCTTTTGACCTAGTTTTTGACCCCACATGACCCAACTTCGAACTTGACCTTAAGGTCACCAAGATAAACATTTTGACTAAACTTCATGAAGATTAAAGCAAAAATGAGGCATCCAGAGTGTTAACATGGTTTTCCTATTATTTGACCCCACATAACCCATATTCGAACTTGACCTATATTTCATTGAGATACAACTACTGACCAAGTTCGATGAAGATCAAAGCAAAATTGACAGTGCTAGAGTGTTAACGGTGAAAAAGCTAACGGACGGACAGACTGACAGACGACGGACAAAAAACAATCACAAAAGCTCACCTTGCCACTTTGTGGCAGGTGAGCTAAAAACACAAATAGAACCCTTGGTAAAGTAAGGTTAAAACCCTATAAAACACAGATAGAACCCCTGGTAAAGTAAGGTAAACCCCATCAAACATAGAAATATATACAAAACCTGGATTGTGGACAACTAGAAGTTTGCTCTGTGATTTCTCATCTTTCATATGTTGAGAAATAGTTGATGAAATTCTACCTGAAATTTGCAAATTTGAACTTATATTAGAAAAAAATTAATACTGGCACTGCATTACAGTCTAACATTTTGATTGGCAGAAATACAAAATTATAAGAGGGTTGTCATTGAGAGCAACCATTATTTTATTTGGGAAAAACTTGTAACAGTTGACATTTCACACGCTTTTTTGATTATTTATAAATTAATAAAACAGAGATCTACTTATAAATCAGGCATACAGGAGTGCCAATTGTCACAATGTTCTGCCAATAATTAGTGTACATGTTGGACTATCCTCATACATTAGTGGTTAGTCAATTTCTCAGAACCCATGATTCGGGTGAAGAATACGCAGGTGAATGAGAACAGTATGAACAATTTTGGATATTGAAAACTGTGTGAAATAAGAGAGCAGGTACATGTAAGCCAAAATCACGGAATTGTATTTTACCACATGCATCATACCTAAACAATCTGTCTTCGTGCTATGTGATGTGCTCAAGCCTAGACTGTGATGTAGACATCTTGATAGACACTGTTGTGGTCTGTGAAGAGCTTTCAACACACACAAAATACGAGTTGCCATTACAGAAGTCATTTATAACCACCTTATGATATCTGAAACTATGAACATGCGTATATTATGTTAAGGTTATAAACCACTAAATGCATACACGGACCAAAATCAGATACACTCAAATAGTCCTAACGGAAACTTCTGTTTGCCTGGATATGGTGATATGCCTTGACAAAATGGAACTAGAATCATCTTATTAAGTTTAAAGGTATTGTATACATGACCTCTGACAACTGCTATACAAACTATGCACCAGTCAATATTATGCCTGCCATACAGGGGGATACAGGGGGTATTAGACAGACGAATCTTCCCGACATGCGGGAATTAGACGACTTTATCGACTCCGAGTCCCGGGAATAGACTTTCGTCCGTGAATTTCGACACCGGGAATGAGGACAGTGATACTTTTTTTCGCATTTTTATTAAAGTACCCGGATGAAAAACTATCAATATAAGAACAGATTGCTATAAAAATGAATTTAAATTTTTGATTACAATTTAAACACATGGCCAAATTTAACCTTTGTTGAACCTTATCCTTTGTTTTTTTGCACAAATCTGAAACATTTTTTATGTCGAAATAAACGGATATCTGTTAAACCCATCAAAGTACTTCAAATCATAACTCAGAAATGAAGTTTCGATGTGTGCCAGAAATATGATGTCCCCGTTATCCCTAGTCCAGCTATATCTAGACGTAATTAATGGAAACTGAGTTTCAATACTAAACCTATTCATATTTGTAGGGCTATATTATTACCGGAATGAAACTGGGGTGTTTATACTATAAAGTCGGTCCAAGGTAGACCAGCTATCTAGACGTAATGGATACCAAGATACTTTATGACCGGCAGTAACAAACAACTGCAGTATCCCAAAGAGTCCCTGGAATGGATATAGGTGCAGAGTTGAGCAATTTCCAATACAATTTGAGATTTTTCAATGAGATATCTTTAGACGCTATTGCCATCATCTTAAACTTTCCAATTTGATCTTTAAAATTGCAGCATTCAAGTCTGCTTCATTAATTGATAAAGCAATCCTTTGTCCAATTTCATCAAAGATGCGAATTTATTTTGTCCTTAATGTGTCTTGAATGTTGATGTGTAAATAATTTTGATGATTCTTCTGTCAAATGTGAAATTTTCTGTGACCTTTCCTGTTCGACGATTTTACGGTTGTTATTCTTAAAAATCATTATTTTTTGTGATCTCTATCAGTTGCAAATGATCAACTTGCCACTTTGTTTTTTCAGCGTTAGCTGTCTAGCTTGGATGTTGACCTACTTTAACAACCAATGAAATGCTCATAAATATCTCCGGGGTGAATCAAATGCAAACATTTGATTTAATAGTATAGAGTATTCTTTTCACAAAAGGTTATGCCCGATTTTAAATGATTGCATTTTTCTCTTGTGCTAAACTTATAGTACTTTACTCGCCTGTCTGCTATACCATAACTTTATTTCTGCGGTGTATTACTTTACTAGCCGTTTTGACCTTAAAGTGACCCGGGTCAAGTGATGAAGAAATGTATAAACATAATTCCGCGCAGTTTAATGTAGTAGCGAGATTAGCTACATTGGTTACGCGTTCGTCTGCTTGATCGTGTTATGAGCAGAGGGCCTCGGGATCAAAACCCAGAAGAGTCATATTTTTTTCTGATTTTCCTTTTTCCCATTTTAGTTTTGTCTATAATTTCTATGTTTATTTAAGGTAAGTCCCGTCTACAGGTTTTTTTCGAACATAATGCATGCTAAATATTAAAATCTGAGATAAGTTTGGAATCATTATCACTATTATAACCGCCTATAGAATATAGACAACTATACATACCTATATTATTATTTTTTAAACAATATACACGTATAAATATATAAATTCTAGTTTTATTTGTGTTTTTCCATTTCAACGATATGAAATAACGTCCGCATCTTCATTGAAAATAAGTAAACTTATCTGCTATATTAACGCTGTTTATCTTTTTTAAAGATATTTCTTGTTTCATTTGTACACGAAAACATGATTTCTTTTGGATACGTTACTACAGTTAACTATTCATAAATTAATGACGGAAAGAGATGGAGTTAACCGAATGCGATAAAACTTTTGATAAAACGGAAATGGCTGATATTAACGCATTACGATACAATATCTGTCATAATTCTGCTATTTTTAGACTCGCCTATCCATTTCAGGTGGTACTTTTTGAGTAATCAACGGTTTGCATACGAAAGTCGAAATGTTAAAATACCAAACAAAAAGTCATATTTGTAGGACTAGTCCAAGGGGCAATAACTCCTGAGGAGTGAAGGTAAAATGAAAACGGATATGATACAGAACATGTAAGAAGCAGCCTCCTAACATAATCGTCGAAAATTCTTTTAAACAAAACTGAATGAATTGAGTTAAGCATTCTAAATTGGCGTAACTATCATGAATGCATTGAAGTTTACCAATTCAACAATTTTTGTTCACGGGCGCAGCCATTTTTGTTTAAAGTCTCTAACACTGCGATAATAACAATTCATGCAACTTAAACAATAAAATGACAACTTAAGAAAATGAAATATAAATATTCTATTTTATGGTTGCCTCACATATTGCTTGAAATAGAAGTTTATACATTCGATTTATGACTATCAAGACTTAGTCTGGCTTAGAGATTATCTACAGGAAGTGGGAATCTACTGCAAATCGAACAGAAACGCGAAACGCTTTGTTAAATTGACACAGAAGTACTCACGTAAGTAATGATTATGCTTAAGACGGTTGTATATGATAGTTTATATTTATATTTGACATTTTTGTAGCGTTTATCTTCATGATCAGTTATTTCTTTGTGATAAACAATCATGTTTATGGAACGTGCTACTTTCATTTTGGAAGCTGCTATTTTTAGAATGGGCGATATTTTTTGCAGTTTACTAAGTTAAATGTGATCCCGTTCGATCATGATTGACTGTATCTATGGTCTTCTTTGTTTGAAATCGTTTGGATTTACACATTTACACTTTTTAAAGCAAGGGGGCGCTTTAGCCAATCAGAATGCTGCATGACATTCTCTGTGCTATTTTTAGATCTATGTAGGTCAGTAAAGCTAGGTGTTGTGTTCACAATTCACTGTGTGCATATTTGTGATGTAGCCATGTTGGATTGTTGCCGGTATGCTTAATTTTGCTATCTTAATCTTTACGTGTGGGGAGCCTACGTGTGTAACTTTTCTTGCGCTTTCGTGAGCGCCTTGTTGCGAATCAATTTATTGGTTTTTGAAAATGAATTGATACGTTGTTTGAAGTGTACTTCGGTCGTGCCGTGAAGCGCCAATTATATATGTGTTGCGAACAAAATACTGTTAAGCTAATGTTTACGGGTCATATTGATTGATTCAAAATATTAACGCTTTTGTATTAAATTTCTTCTGCAGTTGAATAATATGTCGCTTAATTTCATATTTAATTTAGTGTGTGTTAACATTGAATTTTGTAAATAGTGTGGCATTAGACGGCCACCCAGAGGTGTCGGTTCGTAGAATGTCATACTACTGAAGTGTTCAGTCTATGAATATAAACGCAGAAAATAAGTGTGTATTTATCACACTTAATTTTATTACTACCTTGAAAAGCGTAAACGTATAATTATCGTAAATTTACACTTCTTATCCCTTCAAGCATAGTATGCATGACATAATTGGCAAGTTGACATGCTATATGGCCTAGCAATAATCAAAGCGATCATGCAAGAAATTCACCTATTTCTAGGGGTGGGCCGATGCATCGAAATATTGATGCATTGCGATCCTGAGTGTCCCGATAGTATGGATCGATAGTAAATGTCTCGATCCAATAACTATCGCCAATAGTTACAAATGTAGCTCAAATATCAATAGTTACGATAGTTTCCTTTTTAGCTCATCTGATTTTTGAAAAAAGATGAGTTATTGTCATCACTTGATCGTCGTTGGGGTCTGCGTCAATGTTGCATGGTTAAGAATTATTGCCCCTTTTTGGACTTAGAAAATAAAATGCCTTGGTTAAGTTTTGCGTTTAGGTCCACTTTTAATCTTAACTATCAGAGTTATTGCTTTGAAACTTTCGACACTTGTTCACCATCAATACCTGACCATGTCAAGCAAGACTCATAACTCTGATCTGCATTTTGCATGAGTTATTGCCCCTTATTGGACTTAGAAAATTCCTTGGTTAAGTTTTGTGTTTAGGTCCACTTTACGCATACACTATGTGGGCTATTGCTTCAAAACTTTCAACACATGTTCACCATCAACACCTGACCATGTCAAGCAAGAACCATTACTCTGATCTGCATTTTGCGAGAGTTTCTGCCCCTTTTGGACTCAGAAAATTCCTTGGTTAAGTTTTGTGTTTAGGTATAAAAAAGGGATATCTTACACAGTGCAAATTTGCATTTAAAAGTTAAGGTTTTCTAATTTTGGCAATAACTACTAGTATTGCAATAGTTTCCAGCAATACAAAATTATTGCAATAGTACTTTCAGCAATAGCAATAGTATTGCAATAGTAAAAAATGGACTCAATAGTCGCCCCTACCAATTTCTGTACCAGTTCCGTGTGTAAGTGTGATAACAAAGTTTAATCGCCCACCATTCAAAATAATATGTTTCTTTACTGGCTGGCGGCCACCAAATCCGGACGACCACCAATCCGAACAGTCTCAAAAACTGTATTGCGGCCATTATTTTTTATCTTCGGTTGTCAATCAATTAGACGCTTGATTTTTGACAACACTACAAAGTAGCAACGATTAAAATTAAAGTTAAATATATTACAAGAAATGCTGCATTTATCTTCGTCTGCACTCGCAAAATGTTTACATATGTGTGAAGTTGAAAATCGCTTAACTGTGCATGCGCAATACTTCTGCACAGCCCCAAAATGTAAACTACGGCCCTTGTGCTAAATATGGATAAGCTGATGAGATGTTTTTTAAAAAGTTTAACCACGAAAATATATCTTTAATAAATATGTGCAGAGTTTCAAAACATCGTACAACGTAAATTTGTATCACAATGCCCACTATGAAAAGTGAACGTTTTAAATTTTAGTGCAAAGTTTTGTAGATAATTGAAGTGAATAATAAACATGGTGTCTGCAACAAATAATTTCTGATCATAAACATCAATAATTTATAAATGATCATAAACTTTCTTGATGGAAACGAAATATTAATTAAGAAATATTTAAATGAATATATACTTGTGTTTTATTGTAGAATATAAAGCACGCTCACACGTTTGGATGCGTAGTAATTAATTGAATGCATCCATTCATTATTTTCATTCTGACATAGCCTAAATTCCACATTTGACAACACATCAATACATAGTAACAGCTGCACTATTTGCTTCCTCGAAATGCTTAAAGTTATTTGCTGTAGCTGTGTTTAAACGGTAATTTATACACACCTTGGTTTCCTCTATGTGTATATAGGCGAAACTGCTGGTTGAGTTAGAATGTTAATTTAAACCCAATTTCAACTTGATTTATAATTCTTAGTATAACAGATATTATTATACCCCCAGATACATAGTATATGGGGGCTATATTGGAGTCATGCTTGTGGTTGGTTGGTCTGTTGGTTGGTTGGTCCGTATAATTTTGTCCGGGCTATTTCTCTGCAATTGTTAATCGTATTTCATTGAAACTTTGCATGACTGATCAGTATCAAGTCTAGGTTTGCATATCGTCGTCGGACGTTGGTCGGATTAATTTTAAGGGAGTAATGGCCCTTTATTTTTTTTATACTTATAAATTTTGTCTGCGCTATTTCTCTGCAATTGTTGGTCGCATTTCATTGAAACTTTGCATGACTGATCAGTACCAAGTCTAGTTGTGCATATTGTCGGCAGACATCCATAGAATTAATTTTAAGGGAGAAATTGCCCTTTATTTGTTTACACTTATAAATCCTGTCCGGGCTATTTCTCTGTAACCATTGGTCGTATTTCATCAAAACTATGCATAGCTCATCAGTCCAATTTCTAGTTTTGCATATCATCAGCATACGTTGGTCGGATCAATTTTAAGGTAGTTATGGCCCTTTGTTTTTTACACTTATAAATTTTGTCTGTGCTATTTCTCTGTAACCATTGGTCGGATTTTAATGAAACTTTGTATGGATGATCAGTACCAAGTCTAGTTGTGCATATCTGACTGTTTCAAGCGGTTGCTGGGGGTATTCATCACATTCAGTGATATTTCTTGTTAACTAATGCCATTATGGTATATTATAGACTGACAATTCAAATCAAGGCTAGTTTGTTTACTGCCAGTACAGTGTCCAATCAATTTTTTCAACTTTCCCGAAGTCTGTTAATGGGCCACACATAACACACAGCACTGGGTTACCAACTAGTTCATAGTTGGGTGAGAAACAATGGAAAGTTTCACCTTCCCGAACGACCCAAGCAAAAAGTCCCTGACCCTTCGATATTTTATTTAAAAACGTCTGGTTCGAAAAAACATTTATAGGTGCGTATTGTATTGAGTACACAATCTGACATGTACGCTTATAAAATGTATATAATGCACACCCTTAGTGAAAAAGATCATTTGTAAGCGGAAACAAAATGTAATATAGAACCTCTGTTGATGGCTTCCTGTTCTCCTAACACAAGTTTCTCCTTTAAAACCAGGCGCATACATGTTATGGTCGTATACCTGTAATCATGTTAATATATGAATCACCCTGAAGAAGGGAAGGTGATTTCCAAAACATGTCTGTGGTGTGATTAATAAATTTCAAAAGTTAGGACTGATTTTATTATTGAATTATAACATTATCAAGAGTACTTGGCGATTTTTTACTGCTATAAAAACAAAGTGTATTTTTCATGCCTTTGCTAATAAAATGCCTGTGCGACCATTCCAAAATAAACAATAGAACATACGACTTGTTAAAAGAATATCTTTCGTTAGGACCCCATCATTAAATAGCTGTACACAGTGTGACAATTTAGCAAAGAATGAAACATAAAATGTACTTTTAAATGTCCAGTATTCTGGAGTTGAATATGTTGTTACTAATGTCAGTGGACCCAAAAAGCCTTCAAAATTCTATGTTGAAGAAGTTTCTTACGTTGATTGATAATATTGAGGAAAATACGGTACATTGTACCGTGTTCTTGTTAATAAAATTAAAATTGGAAATAACTGCCACCTTTAAATACAATATTGCGAGACAGAGGTGTTAAAACCCAATACCATGAAGTTTCCTGTGTAGGCGCTGTTTCAATTCACAAATCAATAGTAATGCCAATCAATAATGCTTTCACATGTTTTTCACATGCATTTGTGAGCTTCATGGATTCCGTGACAATTACAAACTGCCGCAGCCAGACTGGTTGTTTTAGTGTGTCAAATTTATGCAACATGTACCGGTACTAGTATTTTGATATTTTGTGTGTTACTTTCATCCTCGATCAAGTGTTTGTTTGTTACATACTGGTTGGTTTCTTTTAACTTTGGATAATTTCGTATTGCAACCAATAAGTTACCAAATCATTCAATACTTAGAATAAGATAACAATTACATCGGTTACCGTCCTATTATGAGAGACAGTATGTGAAAGGTCATGGTCACATTGATATGGTGATTGAAAACTTTCCTATCAATAACACAGAACATGCTAGCTTTCTGTCATAAAATATTTAATTAATATAGTTGCTTTATTGATGACCCCCTGCTTTCAGAGTTGTACTAGTAGTTAATCAAAGATTCAGGTCACAGTGAGCTAGACTTGAACTATTATATTATAAGTGCCTTTAGATTTTGAGAGCATAAATCTATGATAGTGTTGCTACTTATCTCAATCTGTCAATAACTCACCTGCACCTTAGGTTATTTTTTCCCTCTGAGCACATTTACATCCTGATTTATCCTAGGCACAAGCAAGGTGAGTACACATGGAAGCCATTATTCCAACAGCTGGCAACATCCGGCCATGTATCTGAATGGACCTACTCCAGATTCAAACCTTCAATCTCTCACTCACCGGACAGTCCTTACTCAACTGACTGTTAACCACAACTATGTTGTTATTTTCAGGTTTTACGAGATGAGCTTTGTTACGTTCAGCAGTCTCCCCAGTTAGTTCATTGCTGTAATCCAGTTGTTTAGAGAAGATGGAAAGTGAAAGCTGCACAGATCATGCTTATGCTGCTAACATAGGCATTGAAAGTGTTGATGATGCGAAAGCTGTTTGTCAGAGCAATGTAGAAGTGATTAAATTAAATGAATTAAATGACAGTGAAGATCATGACCCATTGTGTTTAAATGATATGAATGCAAACAGTCGGGATATAAATGGTACAGAGTCCGCTTCAGATGATGTGGTCACTAAATCAAGTGAAGAAGGGGAAAAAGATGTTAAAGGAAATGGCATAAGTACTGATAGAGAAGCTGGTGAAGTAAGTGATGCAAAAAAGACTGGTTGTGAAGTGAAAAGTTCAGATGATATTGTAGATGATTCTAGTTGCACTGAGTCAGGTTTAGAAAGTGTTGAAGTAAGCAATGCAAATAGTTTAGATGGTGATGGTGTAGTAAAGGAAAATTCAAATGAAAGCATGGACATAATTCAAGGATCTGAAAAAAGTAATGAAAGTACTGAACAAGGTTCTGAAGTGATGGATACAGCAGTGAATGATGAGAATGAGTTTGACACTGATGATGCTGAGGAAGCTGTAGAAATGGAAAGTCAGATTAAATCAGATGCTGGTAATGGAATTATTATGTCACTTACTAGAAAACAATCGGGCAGGACTGGAAAGAGAAAAGCTGAAGCTGGAGGTGGGGATTTTAAGATATTAAGTCCTTCTAAATTCCGGAAAGTTACAGGAATGTCAACTAGGCGATCACCTAGAATAAGTACAGTTAATGGAAATTCAAACATTGAGAGTGAAGGAGCTGTTGAAGAAGACAGTCAGGAAGCACATAAAAATGTTGGAACTGGAATTTCTGAAGGTGATTTTGCTGAGGATGACATGAAAGGTAAAACCATGTTTTGAGAAGTAATTTGTACTGATAAAATACCAATCTCCTACAGGTGACAATTCATTTTAGTCCATTAGACTCTTCATTCAGATTAATCTAGTCTTAGTTAAGGCCGAACTTAAAATATTCTTGGTTTCCCCATCCCGACACTAGCAGATTTAGAATGGGTAGGTAGGTAGGGTTAAATTTTTTTTTTGGAACCGTTTCAGTATGATAGTTATTGGTTAAGACATACAAATAATGAAATTTAGAATTAACTTTAAGGCGAACACCAACAGTCTTAAATTTAATGGTAAGAAGGAAGTCAGTAAACAAAAATTAACATTTTCACTTCCAATTTTTAATAAAAAAAATATTATTTCAATTTGGGCAATAAAATATTTTGGGTAGGGCCCTTTTTAGTCGGGTAGGTAGGGGATGGGGAAACAAACAATATTTTATTTTAGGCCTAAAACAGTCAAATGGAAAGTAGGGGCATACATACATTATGTCCTTGTTTATTTATGTTTAACACCATTTCTCAATTATTGTTCAGACCCAATCGCCTGGGTTTTTTGGGCTAAATTCTAACCTATACTTACTTACTCACTAGTTGGGGTATGACGTTAGGGTATGACGTTAGGTATGACCGTCGACTGGGAATCAAACCTGCAGTGTTACGAATCCAGCACACTATTAGACTAACCAATAGACAAATCTTAGCTCTATGAACACATTTCTAGTATTATAAATGTTTGATACACTTGTGAGCTCACAGCCAACTGATTTAATCGACCAGCTAGCCAGTCATGTAGCTTTATCAGTGTTGCAAAATTTGGTACATGTATTATAACAATACATTTGTAGTTGCCTCTCTTGTTGACTAGATTTTAAAAAAAAATGCACACTGCAAGGTGGGAGTTGTTTTGCTATAATCTGTTGTTTGATATATTGTAGATGAGAGATCAGACAATCATGCTCTGCTTCCAAATATGATTTCCATGTCGGATCTCGACAAAGCTGTTATTACTCCAAAAACCAAAGGTAGGACCTTCATGGTGCTTTGAATTCAGTTCATTTCAATGAGAATTTTAAAGCTGCTTAATAGAGCTTTTGGGATCACCCTTAGTTCTTTGTGCGTCCATCAGTGCGTCAAGAATGTTCCTGTCTGCACGAGGTTTCATTTATTTGATTTTAACTTATACTTGCCCACAACCTATATGTGTATGAATATCATCATTTACATGTACATGTATAAGAGCTTGCTTAGGGCCATGGTGTACTTGGGAGCAATTTAGGGTCACAGTATTGAGTAGGACCATTGTGGCCGTTTTGTAAAATTAATACATTTTTGATGACTCGCTTGGGTAACAATTACATATTGAACAATTCTAAACATCAATTCCGTCAGGTTTAAGAATATTTTTTCGTAACTTATTCTCTGTTACAGCCTATAGATCTATGCTTTGTCTGTTAAAACATGAAGTTAAACTCAAGCCCCAGTGTTAGTTGTCCTATGTTAAACAAAATCTAGATCTGCCATGATCCGTAGGTACTGGTCAAGTAGGTAAAGCTTACTGCAGGTATGATTCTGAATATCCATCTTCAAACTAAAATAACTTAATATATAAAGAAACAAGAATATGTTCCACAATTCATTGTGTAGTGTTTGTATTGAATTAAAAAGAAATTCACCAAACAGAGACTTTGTCAGAAAGCAGGTATTTTTGTTTCCAGCCAAGTTTGACATATGTATAAATGCTTACCTGTAACACTGTTTATGATTGACAGCATCACCTGGTAGAAAACACCTGTTCTTCAAGGGTAAGAAGGCTTCACCAGCACAGACTAAACCTCTGACAGTAGAAGAAGTTGAGAAGTACTCGGCTCCACTTGAACAAGGTATTTACTCTTGCGTATTGTTACAAGTCTGGCAAGTTTTTCTACCCAAACATAAATATGTCTCACACTATCAGGTAACATGCCTAACTGATTGTTTTACTAGCAAAACATTTCTACCATTGTCCATTTGAGATATGAGGTCTGGAGCCACCAAGATCATTGTCCTAATCCTCAACAAATTTATTAGCATAGAAATGATGTCCCCCCTCTCAAGGTGATGGATGTATTGTTTTGCTTGTTAGGTCCTCACTCTCTGTAACCTGATAAGTTATTATAAATTCAGGGATCCTATAATTCCGGATTAATCTAGCTGCACTAGAAAGAATGAACTGTTCTGCCGAAAATAAAAGTTATCGACTGAGTTATGGTCATTTCAAATTTTATATGCTAAATTTTGACTGTTTTGGTGTAGGTATGTGTGATTATGGCATCCGAAACAGACTTGCGTCTTATTTTCAGGATTGGGCATTATGCCTCAGTAGAAACCTGTATAATAATGTATACACCATTCATGATTGGAGTATTATCTTTGATCATTGTCTTGTAATGAATGTTCGATGCTGTGATGAACCTGGAGCTGGGCACATGCTGTTTTGTTATCATCTGCCTTGATTGGAGCATATGTTTAAAATTTATTCATTTACGTTCGCCATTATTAAAACAAATTTCAGTTACGTAAGTACTGTCTTACCCTTCCACAAGGAACCAGCAACTTCTCGACATGTGAAGGAAATAATTACTTTTGTCAAATGGAAGGGTATAACCTTCACACAGTCATGTGATTTTGACATACATACATCAGGGGTGTCAGTTTTCCTGATTTATCCGGAATTCCGGATTTATTATTCTGGAAAGAGCAATGACTTCTAACCAAAATAAAAGTTATTTGATGAAAATATCTCAAGAAATGGCAAAATTATGGTAAATTTAATCTGCTCTGAAGGATTTTTCTTTAATATAAACTGAGTTAATTATGGAAACAATGTCACTAAAGGTCTCCTGTTTGGCAGAAAATGTTAGGCCGCATACGATTTTCCTTATTTTTAATTTAGCCCTGTTGACACCCCTGATACATGTATGATTATTTTATATCAATGTTAAATTATAGGTTGGAAGAGAGAGCTTGTGTACAGGGGAACGTACGTTGACAACAATACAAAGACACAAGCTGATACTTACTACTTTCCTCCAGTAGGCTCTAAACTTGTAAGTAAATAAATCACATTACAAGCTATTCCAGCGTATGCAATTGTAGAGCGCTAGACTGTGGGTCCAGGAAAACTGATAAGACCTACTCTTTGTCGTATACATGACAGGAATGTGGTTGATATACAGAATAAAACCTAATGACATTATACAGGGGCGATAGCTCTGTGGTAACGCATTGAGGCTATCAATTTAGAAATCGTGGGTTCAATCCCTGGCATGGTAAATGGACTTTTCAGAAATTCTATTTATAGTATTTCCTGCTGTATCTGGCCGTGTGGACTGCAAAGTATCTGGTTAAAGGTGCCAGGCAGCTGCGTATCGGTGCTATACACCGGGCACATTAAAGAATCAGGCAGTCTATTCGAAATAGAGAGCTAGGCGCATTCCTGCAGTGCCGGACATGCATGTCTCTAATGTCTCTCCCTACAGAGGCTTTCTCTCAGTCTGACCCTCTTGTCAGATCATACTGTATCTGCGCTGGTAGAGGATGCACCTGTGCCCTTGTGGCTGCAACACTATAAGTAAAGCGCCTTTTAACGTGTGTTTGCATGAAAAGGGCGCTATATAAATCTGATTTTTATTTATTAATCATATGATATAAAGCATGATTAAAATCAATGCATTAGTATAAAATTATTTTGTGTAATCCAGACCACTTACAAGTGAATTCATGTACTGTTAAGTGCAACTACCAGTTAAACTTGGTGTTCATGGGTAATTTCTATATTAGCATTGTTTGAAAAAGTAGAAAATTTTAAATTTAAATTTGTATGAAAAATGCATTTCTTTCCTAATAGTAACAGGAATTAATTTTTGTTACAGAGATCTATGGTACAAATTAGCGAATGGTGTAAGTATGCTGTTATATTCACTACTTATTCACATCATTGTCATTGTTTCATTGTATATTTAGTACTGTCAAAAGGATAATAACAATCTGTCAGGGAAGGCAGCTGACAGAAACAGCACAGTAAGAAAGGCATAACAGTGTACAAATTGCTAGCTCTGCATGAAAGTGGCCTCGTCAAAATGATCATAAGATTTGATGACTTGTGATTGATTATATAAGTTTAAAAATTATTATTGTTGTTGATTTTGGAGCTTAAAATCAGATCTAGCACCATTTTCTAGTAATTATACCCCCGCACAACTGAGTTGTAAGGGGGGTATACTGGATTCAGCTTGTCCGTCCGTCTGTCTGTCTGTCCGTAGAAGCATTCTTGTGGACGCAACTCCTACAGTTTTGGCAGGATTTCGCTCAAACTTTCACAGATGAACAACCTCAACATATAGATGTGCATGAGGAAAGGAATTTGCGCTGCTATGAATTTTTGCAGAATTATGGCCCTTTGCCGGCCGGGGTATATTAGTCTGCCGAATGGCTACAGCTCTAGTGCAAATATTGTACATACATACCTTGTTCTTTCAGTGTCTAAACATGATACCACTCTAACACCAGACAATTTTACCTTCATGCGACGAGCCATTGGGATTAAGGGAGAGCTAGTACGTAATGCTTCCCAGAGTCGGGGGCGTGCTTCTGTGGAGGCAGCGTTAAAGAAGCGTACTATAAAACATGTGAAAGATGAACTTATTCATGATGATAATGACGGACAATACGATAAACCTGAAATAGTGATAGAAAGAGATTCGGATGATTATATTGGACAAATGATGACAGTCATGAATGAGGAAGAAAAACTAAAAAATGAGATTAAAGTTGACACAGTGCTTCCTAAACTGGATGAATTAGCTAAACCAAAAGAAGAGAAAAGTGAAATACAGGTGTCAACAAATGCCCAAGTTGTTGCCCCGATTCTTGTTAAGAAAAAGATATCACCAAAATCTACTGCTCGTAAGAGTACCACTCAGAAAACTTTCAAAAAGTAAGTACCAGTACTTATATTTGTTCATGATCACTTTTTTCTGATTTTTGACCTTATTCAAATTGTTCCTTGACACCATTCAAATTGTTCCTTGACACCGTTAAAATTGTTTCTTGACATTATTCAAATTGTTCCTTGACACCATTCAAATTGTTCCTTGACACTGTTCCTAATATTCCTTGGAGCATTCCAGATTGTTCCTTGCAAGATCCTAATTGTCCTTGCTAAATTTTCTGTTATATTTATGCATAGAACATGAGTGAATGTATGGCTAAACTTTGTTATATTCTACCATTAGGTCAGTATCCCAGATTACTAGTGTTATGGAAAACCTGTGTTCCTTGAATTGTCCGGGCTTACAGGGTATGCCTCCTATGTTACATTGCAATGTATGTATGTGCCTTTTTCACCAAGAATGTGTCAACTTCTTTGGACAGAATGGAGATTTTGTTTGTTTGGTAAGTTAAAAGTTTATATCTTATATCATACCATTACCTTATTCCAATGCACAATAGTATACTAATTATGATATTGTCACAGGCACACGGTGTCGTCAATTTTAAAAACCTTATACTTGTATGAAAAAAAAATCAGAATACCCTCATAAATACCGGAAGGTCGCTCAGCTGACATTTTTTCAAGCATTTGGTTCCTGGCGCGTAAGCATATCAGAACGCGTAGTTGGGGTACCGGTAACAGTCTACAAAGAATATTTCTACTTCCGTGGCTAGAAAAAATGTCAGCTGAGCGACCTTCTGGTATTTAAGAAGGTACTCAGATTATTTTTAATCAACAACACAGTATGCCTGTGGATATGGTATGCGATGAAGTCTGTGAAGCACGATTTAATAAATCCTTGATGCAGTGATTTTTTTACTTCTTTGTTTGCTACCGGTAAACGGTACCTTCCCAATTAGAAAAAGGCTATAGTTTTCCCAAATTTGAAGGGAGAAATTCCCAATGGACATTTAAAAAAAATATTCAAAATCGGACATAAAATGACGAAGTTATGAACATTTTTGACAAGAGGTCAAGCATAAAAGTTTACAGAAACCAGTAAACAGTCACATGTAAATTTTTTTTCTGTTTTATTTGGCCTTTCTGCTTCATGAAAATTCTCAATTTCAAGTTGTCACGACGCGAAAATTCCCAATCTGAACGGACCCGGACCCTTTCCCAAAGAAGCGAAAAAAATCACTGCTGATGACATTTGATTTAAACAGCATTTCTCTCCAAATACACCAATTTAGATAAACTAAAAGTAAAACATGTTTTTGCTCTTCATTCAGATCATTTAATTATAATTTATTTGCTGTAGAACATAGCACATATTTATTTTAGCCGATGCCATAGTGGTGCACAAAATGTATATTGCTTTGCATATGTTGATTATTTGACCAAATAGTTTCTGATCAATAACTATATATTTGTTTTATCTAGGATCGTCATACTCAAATATTTGAGATCGCGAAAGGATCAACAGTTGACGGTTGCGTTGTACAGTTCAGCTAACAAGACCTGCCAAAAATGTGATCTTAATAGTGAATTGGTATAATGGATAATTTGTTCTAAAATTAGGACTTTGGTTCCTAATAAACTGAAAATATCAACATTTTTTTATTTAAAAAAAATTGATGTGGTCTTATTAGCAGATCTAAGTGTATATGTTTATATTTCAGAGATGTAAAGACATGCATCCAGCCAGCACAACAGGCACAAGCAACGCCACATCCACCATGCTTCAAGCTTCCAATCCTAATCTCCTGAAGCATCTGCACCTTGACAAACCATCCCCAGGGTCACCAACCATAGTCCGAGCATATCCTAATGGTGATAAGATACAGCAAGTTGATGTGTTTGATTTAAGACCAAAAAGTGCCAGCCCAGTCATCAGACCTGGCAATAGTAGGGGTCAGACACCACCAATATCAGGTGTTCCCCTTTACAAAGCATTACCATTCAGTACTGGTACAATGAATCCTTCACCAACTATGTCAACTACATTGAGTTATCCAGTATTACTGACTCCGAATACTTCCTTCATTTCACCTTCATCGTCATCTTTGTTTCCCGTATCCATAGCAACATCATTGTTGTCAAGTACATCATCATCGAAATCCACAGTTGATTCATCCTACCCTGGAATGTCGGATTATCCTGAAATTAGACCTCTGATCAAACAAGAGCCGATGGACGATTCTTACGATGAACAAAAAGCAGACAAAAACATCAAAGCAAGCTCAGAGGCTCTATACAGTTTGAAAAATGTTTTATCATCTAGAATAGGGAATTCAAGTTCGGAGAAAGGTAAAGGGAATATAAGTTTAGAGAAAAGCAGTGTTGAGAATAATAATAAACCACAGGCTAATAAACCATCAGCTGTTGTGTCTAAGTCATTGAAAACTGGTGTGAACTCCTTGCCTATTTTTGGGAATATTTTTAGTCCACCGCAGTTCAACGCTCTTCCCCAAAACGTTGCTCAACCAAGAATGAGTTTTGGAAATGTCACCCCGCCACAAATGCAGTATGGACAGAATTCAGGGTTTAGACTTGTTCCTGTTGGTCCACCTATTCCACTCGGAGGATTACCCATGGTTCCTAGCCCTGGACTGGTACGAATGACAAACACATGTAGTCCTACATCGACATCAGTAACAAGTAGTAAGTCACAACGGACTCCAACTACTGAAAATAAAAAAATATGCCCTAAGCCTTCAACAATACCAGTAGTTGTGTCATCTCAAGATGAGCATTCTCACTCAGGACCTTTAGTAGTTAATGCTAAATCAGTTACACCTCTTAATGGTCAAATGTTAACATTACCGCCACCAGTTGTAAAAAAGCTAACTTTGAATAAAGCTTTAGCGTTAAAGATTAACAATAAGCAAATAACTGTTCCGCCTTCCGGATTCTTCCATTCCGATGATGGATTAAAAGTGTTTCTTCCGCCAAATACGTTTCCGACAGCGGATGAAAACATTGATAGTATGTCTGTTGTTGAGCAAACCGACAAAACTGGTGAAAGTGCAAATAATCAAAAGGATTCCAACAAGACTGAGAAATCTGATGAAAATGTGGTTAATAAAAGTGCTGAGAAATTAGACATTAGGAAGAATAAGTTCTACAGTAGATGTTGTTTGATGCAGAGACTCTATGGCATGTATGATTGTATGGCACATATATTCAAGTACCTCACCTTGCAAGAATTATTAACGTGAGTGAAACTTTAGAAAATTTACTTATGATACTTGTTCAGTCAAGTTTAGATGTGTATTTCTTTATACAAGCCCGTCTCATGCCCTGTGCCAAGTTAATAATGTAAATCGTTTTAATTTTTTTTGTATGTTGCAAACTTGTATTAAACCTGTAACCTCACATTTCTGTGGTAGAAATTTGGCATACCTCTACAGATATGAATTTCAGTTGGTGTGTAGAGCTGTCATTGATGTATTTGATATCTATCTTAAAACAAGTATTGACGATACATTGATTTATCAATCCGCACATATAGGTGTGCAAGTAGCAGTATCTTGCAATGTCTGCATTATATCTATTCAAAGAAACTGCTTATATTTCATGCTTTGATTAGGTCTGCCGCTTTCTTGATGCAATAACTTCGGATATTAATTGCAATAACCTATGTAAAATGTATCTTTTGATTGTTTTTCGTAGTATGGGACTTGTGTGTAAAACATGGAGAAAAATCATACAGTTACCTGACTTGGTAAGTAACTGTTTAGTACAAAGCTCCAGGTATGACACATCAAATTGGCCCCATTTCCCTCCTAAATGAATTTTCTAAAAAAAAAAACTTCAAAATTTATTTTTTTGAAGTAAATTAAAAGCCTGTACATTTGTAAATGCTGTTCAGCATATGTTGTTGCTGTTATTAATGCTTGCAATTGGCTTTTTGTACAGTAAATATGTATTACTAATATGAAAGTGCTGATATTTATGAAAGACAAATTCACCTTTTTCTTCATAATGGCATGGAATTCCCCTACTTGAGGGCCCTGGGGTGCGTTTCATCATTATTCCTAGGATCATATCCTAGGATTGCTCTTAGGATGGCCCTAGGATTCGTCTTAGGTGCGTTTCAACAAACGTTCCTAAGAGAAATTTTGACTTAGGTGCTACTCTTCAAAAGGAGGCAAAATAAATGTATATTTCCGCGTTTTCTATCCGGTTCGCGCTATTTTTTGTCAAGGACGTGTTAATTATTAATTCTAGAAAAAAAGCATCCATTTGAAGAGATAATCACCCAAAATACTATGCCTGAAATAATCCCTGGAAAAAATTACCCCCGTGATTTGTTGTCTCTGTATACGGCCCTGATACAAGACATCCACGCGCCAGTGTTTACTATTGCGTATTGGGCCTAATGTACATGATCTAAATAGGTTTAATATAAACTCTAGGTCTGCATGTTCTATAGTATGCTTGACTACATCAATGTTCGGGATGTAGACCAATGATGAATCGATTCGAAATGTCATATTACAACAAAATATGGTGAAAAACTTTTATGAAAAAAAATCGCTTTACCAGTGACGTCACGATATGAATGATAGTATGACGTCATTATGTTTCAAGTGCGGCTCAAGAGGGGTTCGTACCCCTGGCATTTCGGGCTAAATGTATCATGAGACAGTCGAGCTCCATCATATCTGTAGATTAATAAGCAGGTTCCAATGATCAAGCAACCCATTCTTCATGGTCTAATCCTAACTAGTAATGTTGATATTCCCGTGTGACCAAATTGATCTAGATCTTTCAGATAGATCTATCAAGATAGATAGATCTACAACATAGACCTACCAGGATAGATCTACAAGATAGACCTACCAAGACAGATCTACCAAAAATACATCTACAAGATATATCTACCAATTATAGATCTACCAAGATAGATCTACCAAGATAGATCTATAAGATAGATCTACCAAGATAGATCTACAAGATAGATCTACCAAGATAGATCTACAAGATAGATCTACCAAGATAGATCTACAAGATAGATCTACCAAGATAGATCTATCAAGATAGATCTATAAGATAGATCTACCAAGATAGATCTACAAGATAGATCTACCAAGATAGATCTACCAAGATAGATCTACAAGATAGATCTACCAAGATACATCTACAAGATAGATCTACCAAGATACATCTACAAGATAGATCTACCAAGATACATCTACAAGATAGATCTACCAAGATACATCTACAAGATAGATCTACCAAGATACATCTACAAGATAGATCTACAAGATAGTTCTACCAAGATAGATCTACCAAGATCTATGTGTCATTTTCTGTTTTATTTTTGTTTACTGCTCTATCCTAAATCTAAATAAGTTGTATGATCTAGTTGTTAGATCTACTTGGTATAGTAAAACCTGTCTGAAAAGGCCATCAATTGAAACATCAAAAAATAGCTTTTTGAAAAATGGTCTTTCTTCACAGCTTAATTAAATATCATTGGAATGGTACAAGATAAAATTGTTGGTCTTTGCAGAGACCACTGCTTTTATCAGGGTTGCATTTGCTTGCAGGTTGTCTTAAACACAGGTTTAAATATACAACTGTTATATATTGGGCAGTGTAGCACGAATAAACACAGTTAGATACTAGTAACAGCAATTTTATTACATGTATTATAAGTTGTGACAGTAAATATTTCCACTGGCTGCAGTATTATTTCTCCCAAATGGTTTCAGATAATTCAGCAGTCCATGACCTGAAAATAAATGCAAAATGATGTCAGATATGACTTAATTGTTTATGCATATGACAAAAACTAAAACCAAAATTATACCAAGTACATATATATAAAAACTACCAAAATGTCTAAATACAGCATGTTAGAGTTTATTTTGTAACTTTTGTTATTTCCGGGTAGCTCAGTTGGTAGAGCATTTGCCCTGTAAGAGAAGGGTCCCTGTTAGAGCCCCCGGGTCTGGTTGCATATTTTTCTCACCCTGTTACAGTTACAATATAAACATTGGGTAAATATGTATTGCATGAATCTACACATCTATTTCAAGGATCAATAATTAAACTCTAAACTGAAATGTCACTCACTATCTTTGCATAAGGATCCTTACAACACCCTTAATATATTATTTATGACAGTCAGTGGTCTCAGCTCATTTTTTTAAAAATTGCTCCTAGAATAAGTTTAAATACCTTTATTATATGTCAGATTTATCCTGATTTTAATTATATGTCTTCCTGGGAGATCTACATGTCTTTTCTCTTAGATGAGTAGTTTTCTTAAACATTGGAGTGAATTCATCTATGTTCTTTTCTGGATATAGTTCTGCAATAATAAAAGGCAACTTAGTGAGTGGTGTAAATTAATAAACAAATTAATTGGTGCATTTCAACAAAACATGGGACAGAAAATTATTCAAATATTTGTTCAGGTCTATCCTTTAGGCCTATAAATATGTTATTGTGTTGTTTATAAGGCCTATTTCTGTGCTTAAAGCCAATTTAGATTAGTTTCTAGCAGCAGTGCCTGTGGTTAAACATCTTTACTGTGAATGTGATGCAAGTGGGTGGGGTGTGTTTACAGTTGTCCTTTGTCTTGATAGGTAGACTTCATCTCTCTATTCAAGCTTATTCAAGACACCTATATATCTATAAATTAAAAACTAATGTAAGTTCTCCATGGGGATGAGGTGAAAAGCCTTGTTTTGATTTTTAACTCTGTGTCAAATCAATAAAAATGTCAGTTTTGTCAGTATTGTGACAACGTAGGAGTGATCTCCCTTGAAAAAATGACAGCTACTGAGTGAGCTAGAGTTTTTTAACGGATAAAAGCAACATAATAAACATTGAAATATTAATGTAAGCAACGTAGATATGTCTAGGAAAAGAGAAAAACATGATTTACCTTTGTCAAAATGCCATCGGTCCAGCGAAGACATTTCACTGGATTTTTGTCGGAATTGTTTACATCTCGTACATTTGGACAATTCCCACTCGACAAACTTCGTAACTGCAAAGTAATACTTCGTCCCAAAACTATTCGAACCTTCGTTTAGTAGTTGAAAATACTTAAAAAACATTTGAAGCGGTAAAAAATGGCGGCCATTATAGCAGCGATCTTAGTGTTCTATCCCACAATTCAATGCACTTAAGACAAAATTTCCTCCTAGGACAGCTCTAGACCACTCCTAGAGATAGGTGCAAATTTGTCTTAAGAGAGAATTTAGGAATTTTGATGAAACGCACATAGGAGGAAAATATGGACTTAAGATCAAATTCGATCCTAGGAATGATGATGAAACGCACCCCTGGCCCCAGTCACCAAAGTGTAGTTAGGGCCCTGTGAGCTCAATTTGACTTTGACCCTTGAAAATTTCAAAAAGTCACATTTTGACCCTCAAGATTTTGGTTGGAAGGGTAATTTTCTCTTAAAAATCATGGGTATTTTGCCTATAAAATGGTAAAATTTGGTCAAAAGTATCAAAATGATCCTTCATATTTAGAAGCTAGTGGAACCTCTTTTAATGATTAGGTCTACTGTGACATTTTGAATAATAATAAATTCTTTAGTACATATGTTATTAATAAATGTTATTTTGTTTTCTAGTGGATTAATGTCCGATTTAAGAATTCAAGGATAAACGACTGGGAAATGGCTTTGAAGTATATCTGTAAAAAGAATGTTGAATCTGTTGTAAGTATTAGTATCTTTACAAGATAGAATCTGTTGTAAGTATTAGTATGTTTGCAAGATGTTCACTATATTCTCAATATCGACATTATAAGATAAAACCTGTTTTCCTGAATCTGGAATTTAACGGTCAGGGGGTTTCCCCCAATAGGTTGCATAGAGTATAAAGTTTATAAAACAGTGTTTTCAACATTTAAACATGAAAAATGTATAAAAAATATTGCACTTTGTCATTAAACACCTTTGTTTTTAAGCTTTAGCAAAAAATATCCTAAAATGTGCTTTATATTTGAAATATTGTATTTTATTCTACGCTGCTGCTTCCGAAGCTCGATAGCAATGGCGAGAAAATGTACAAGTTTTTCAAGTTAAACATATTGTTTATAAAATAAAATGTTGGCGAGGTTATAAAATAGTGTTGTCATTGTGAATCACTCTATAGAGGTTCTACTGTAGTTGTTTCTTTTGTTGGTCAGCAAAAGTTAGAATTTTTTATTTAATCGCAACCAATAATGTTGCTGAATTCACCAATCAAATAATCAGAATACCTGGAAGAACATTCACCACATTATAGGATAAAACTTATTTACCGGGATTACAGAATTAACTGAGTGACAATGTGCGAGATGTTCCGAATATACCAAAAGGTAAGAATTCATAAGTAAGATTTTATGAATTCTTACCTTTTGGTATATTCGGAACATCTCGCACATTGTCACTCAGTTAATTCTGTAATCCCGGTAAATAAGTTTTATCCTATAATGTGGTGAATGTTCTTCCAGGTATTCTGATTATTTGATTGGTGAATTCAGCAACATTATTGGTTGCGATTAAATAAAAAATTCTAACTTTTGCTGACCAACAAAAGAAACAACTACAGTAGAACCTCTATAGAGTGACCGGACTGTGACCCTCTGTAGAGCAGCAACCTCTCTGTAACAACACCTTCAAAATTTCCCTCGGCTGATATTTACTCTAAATGTAATGTCTGTAAAGCCACAACCTCCATATAAAGTCAATATTTGCAACTCCCAAAGGGTGTTTATTTAATATATAATATAAATAATGTGATGAATGATTTGTTTGCAGAGTCTTGTGGGTGTGTCACATTTTGAGGATCCCAACAGAACATGGCATCAGCTGGTCTCCTCAGTAGAAGTGCTCTCCTCTATAAAGAAGATCTCATTTTGTCATATACCTGCTACAGTCTTACAAACCATTGCTGGAAAGCTTACACAACTAGAATCTCTGTGTGCAGAAATGATCACTGACTTTATTGATGACTCTATGTGGTAAGTCTACAGGCTGGAAGGTTATACAACTTGAATCTCTGTGTGCAGAAATGATCACTGACTTTATTGATGACTCAATGTGGTAAGTCTACACGCTGGAAAGCTTACACAACTTGAATCTCTGTGTGTAGAAATGATCACTGACTTTATTGATGACTCAATGTGGTTAGTCTACACGGTAGAAGGTTATACAACTTGAATCTCTGTGTGCAGAAATGATCACTGACTTTATTGATGACTCAATGTGGTAAGTCTACACGCTGGAAAGCTTACACAACTAGAATCTCTGTGTGCAGAAATGATCACTGACTTTATTGATGACTCAATGTGGTAAGTCTACACGCTGGAAAGCTTACACAACTAGAATCTCTGTGTGCAGAAATGATCACTGATTTTATTGATTACTCAATGTGGTAAGTCTACACGCTGGAAAGCTTACACGACTAGAATCTCTGTGTGCAGAAATGATCACTGACTTTATTGATGACTCAATGTGGTAAGTCTACACGGTAGAAGGTTATACAACTTGAAATGCTGTGTGCAGAAATGATCACTGACTTTATTGATGACTCAATGTGGTAAGTCTACACGGTAGAAGGTTATACAACTTGAAACGCTGTGTGCAGAAATGATCACTGACTTTATTGATGACTCAATGTGGTTAGTCTACACACTGGAAAGCTTACACAACTAGAATCTCTGTGTGCAGAAATGATCACTGACTTTATTGATGACTCAATGTGGTAAGTCTACACGCTGGAAAGCTTACACAACTAGAATCTATGTGTGCAGAAATGATCACTGACTTTATTGATGACTCAATGTGGTAAGTCTACACGCTGGAAAGCTTACACAACTAGAATCTCTGTGTGCAGAAATGATCACTGACTTTATTGATGACTCAATGTGGTAAGTCTACACGGTAGAAGGTTATACAACTTGAAACGCTGTGTGCAGAAATGATCGCTGACTCTTAAGTGGTAAGGCTGCATGTGTATCACCAGTCAAGTTTTATTCTCAATCAGGCCAGGTCATAACCTTCCATGAAAATCGTGAATCGGCCTCCATATATATCTGAAACACTGTTTAGAAATGGTGTAAATCCCGATTAAATACTTTCTTACTAGTCGAGACAATTTAATCCAAATTGCACTGTATCCCGTATCCTCTTTTAATACATATTGTTACTTTTTGGCAAAAAGAGGGGGCCCATCTGGCCTGTGTCTATTGACTGTGTAGTCAGAGAGGTTTT
The DNA here is from genome assembly GCA_947247005.1 of Spisula solida. Classification (NCBI taxonomy): domain Eukaryota; kingdom Metazoa; phylum Mollusca; class Bivalvia; order Venerida; family Mactridae; genus Spisula; species Spisula solida. Next base: position 35,449,624 of record OX365945.1, read on the forward strand.
GTTAAAATGAAAGTATTACCTTCGTATTTGTATATCTGTCAATGCAGTTCAGTTGCGTTATAGTGAAGTACACATGCACCTTTATTTGATCTTATTTCAGGCAAATACCTTCCAAGTTTGATGTAGGTAATTTCTGTACAATGAATGAATTAAGGGAGTTAAAACTAAAAGGACCAGGTGGACTGATGTTACCATCATTCAACTTTGGCTGTGGCCTTTCAGATCTCGGAAAACTCTCAAAACTCAGGGTATTGGTAAGTAAACTTCATTATTTCAGGTCTTGTAATTAAATTTCAGGTCTGGTAAGTAAATTTCATTATACCCCCAGATACATAGTATATGGGGGCTATATTGGAGTCATGCTTGAGGTTGGTTGGTTGGTTGGTTGGTCTGTTGGTCGGTTGGTCCGTATAATTTTGTCCGCGCTATTTCTCAACAACCATTGGTCGGATTTCAACGAAACTTTGCATGACTGATCAGTACCAAGTCTAGTTGTGCATATCGTCAGCACACGTCGGTCGGATGAATTTTAAGGGAGTTATGGCCCTTTGTTTTTTTGTACTTATAAATTTTGCCGCGCTTTTTCTCTGCAACCATTGGTCGGATTTCAACGAAACTTTGCATGACTGATCAGTACCAAGTCTAGTTGTGCATATCGTCAGCACACGTTTGTGGTATGAATTTTAAGGGAGTTATGGCCCTTTGTTTTTTTGTACTTATAAATTTTGTCCGCGCTATTTCTCTGCAACCATTGGTCGGATTTCAACGAAACTTTGCATGACTGATCAGTACCAAGTCTTGTTGTGCATTTCCTCGGCACACGTCGGTCGGATGAATTTTAAGGGAGTTATGGCCCTTTGTTTTTTTGTACTTATAAATTTTGTCCGCGCTATTTCTCTGCAACCATTGGTCGGATTTCAACGAAACTTTGCAAGACTGATCAGTATCAAGTCAAGTTGTGCATATCGTCGGGACACGTCTGTCGGATGAATTTTAAGGGAGTTATGGCCCTTTGTTTTTTTGTACTTATAAATTTTGTCCGCGCTATTTCTCTGCAACCATTGGTCGGATTTCAACGAAACTTTGCATGACTGATCAGTACCAAGTCTAGTTGTGCATATTGTCGGCACACGTCGGTCGGATGAATTTTTAAGGTAGACTGTGTCAAGCAGTTTCTGGGGGTATTCATCACATTCAGTGATATTTCTTGTTATTTTAGGTCTGGTAAGTAAATTTCAGTATTTAAAGTCTGGTAGGTAAATTTCAGTATTTTAGGTCTGGTAAGTAAATTTCAGTATTTAAAGTCTGGTAGGTAAATTTCAGTATTTTAGGTCTGAATTTTGTGATTCTTGATGAGTTCAATAGATGTTTAGTAATAGTGTGACAGGCGTGTTGATTTTGTGCCACATTTTAAGTCGAAACCCTTTCAGTTTTGTAAATGAACATTTTTATGTTGTTTTACTTTTTGCTCTAGGATCTTCAAACATGGAGGTCTGTCATCAATAGTAGATGACCCCTATTGATTTTTAGGTCAGTAGGTCAAAGGTCAAGGTCTCTGTGATCTTCACCATTTCTGACTATTCAAATGGTTTCCGTTCAATAACTCAAGAACGCTATGCCCTAGAATTCTTCAAACTTTACATGGAGATTGGTCATCAACAATATATGACTCCTATTGATTTTGAAGTCAGTAGGTCAAGGTCACTTTGACTTTACCATTTCTGACTTTTGGGCTGGCATGGTGGCATACATGTTTTACAAACATATTGTTTAAATATATCTCTGATGTTAGTAGGGTTCCAGTTCTGACAGTTTACTTGTATACTGATCACTCTCAAAGACTGCCCATAAGTTATTACTGACCATTACCTATGTTTGTATTCAATGTATTGTAAATGCATATGTGTTTACTCTTTCAGCACTTGACAAGTTTGAAAAACATTCAAGGCTCAGATTTCCATTTTATATCATCATTAAGTAATGTTGAAGATCTAGCCTTGGGTGAGTGTGAACATTGGACAGAAGAGGTAATTGATTTAGATTATTATGTTTAGAAGTTATATTATGAATGTTTCCTGGATGCTAGAGTCTATCATTAAATTTTCTGACTTTGTCCTTTTAGTGTAAAACATATTTTGATGGCAGTATAATACCATACCAGACCACCTCGTTCATAAGACGGTATATTCACTGGGTGAAATAAAATTTGATCTTGCACCAAAATCAACAAATATCCTTTATATGACCCTCTCACTGACAATGCATCTATGGTGGGAAGTGTTTTTCAAAAATCGCTGTTAAATAGAGGATCTTACATGAGTGTCTTTCTATATTGAATTTATTAAACGAGTTGGATAAAATGATAAAATGCGAGGCTCTGCCGAGCATTTTATCACTTTTATTCAACGAGTTTAATAAATTTAAAATGGAATGACACGAATGTAAGATTCTTTTTATCACATAAACCAAATACACAGTAAAAGTTTGTCAAGAATGCACACACTTCCCCTTTAGCAAATAAACTCCATAGGTGTAAAGCGGTTCATTGAAAGAGCTAAGAAAATAGTGCAACAATGTATACTCCAATATGTTAATTTTTCTGCCTTTGAAACTAATATTTTTAGGATATCTAAAATCCTGCAGATGTAAAACTACGCTTAACAAAGTAAATAATTAAATCTAGGCCCGCAGCCACACAACGTATTCTGTTCTGTTCCGTTCCGGGTTTTAGTAACAACCAAGGACAGGGGAAGTAACTAGGTTTTCCGCGTGAATTTATTCGCGGTTCGTCTGAATAGCCGAAAATAACTGATTGTACACGATGCAAGTACTTGGTAAGCAAGGAAAATCGTCTTTAATACTCAAAATTAACGGATTTATACAATGAAATCAACATCCGATGCCGTGTTTGTGTAGATGCCAGATATTTGGTATGTAAATTTCGTCACGATCTTATTCGTACCCACGTTTAACGGACCTACCGTAATGTTAAGTTCTTGTACATCTGTTATTGTGTGATTATAACATGCCCTAGAGTGCTCATAATCGGATATAAAATTTATTCTATTCTAAAAATGTATTATTTTACTTTTTTGACAACGTGTATGAATACATAAATAAAGTGACTCGCCCTTGTATATACCTCATTTGCATGTTTATTACACGTGTGTATTATGACTTTTATGTAATAGGTTTATTAAACTCCCAGAGCCTATTTTATGTGATAAATAGTAATTATATTCCTGTGGAAAATCAAAGATAATATATAACTATTTTGTATTATTTCAGACTTACGCCTATTTGAAAGAGATGACATCTCTCAAATGTCTCCGTCTGGAATGTGGAGGGGATACTCCCATCACTGGCATGGCTTTATCTAGTCTTACAAAGTAAGTGATTTCTTATCCTAGTTAGTGTAAATGTATTTTATATAAATCAAATGGCCAATGGGTTGTGTCTCACTCAAAATTTAGTTACAGCTCGCTCAAAACTTAGATACCGCTTGCCGCATATTCTTATAGTAAATAGGCTTACTTAATCCTCATCATGCTAGGCCAGCTATTAATGAATCTAGTAATCAAAAGTGGATTTTTTATGAGAAAACATGCATTATGTATTACTGGGAGTGACATATTGAATGTGTGCTGAACATCTGTCTGGATGGATGTCACACACTTTGTCCGCATTTGTTTTCCCAAACCACTGAACAGAGTTATGGCTCCTTGTGTGTAACATATGCTTGTGTCAAACCTTCTAGTTTTATTTTGGAGCAACGTCAAATCTATTATTTAGAGAATTGACATTGATTATTGTATATTTCAGGTTAGAAACGTTAGAGTTATGGAAATACGCACTAGCAAGTACATTTGCTGATCATATCATTGACTTGAAACAACTACATCATCTGTGTGTGTACCCTGACAGTACAGATCAAGTATGTAGCTTATTATGCCCCCCCCCCCCCCCCCCAATCTTTGATGGGGAGTACTGTAAAATCATTATTTTTCGAGTGACATGAATTTTCGTTGATTGCGTTGTTGAACTCCACCATGAAATATATTCCCCACGATAAATTGACCTCTAAAAGTCATACAGGGGTTTACACTTCCATGTTCTGAATCTGTGAATTCAGGACGCCACGAAAAAGCATTTTTATCAAAATCAACGAAATTCAATACCCATGAAAATATGTGATTTTACAGTATATTGATTTGCACATGTATGTCGGTTGGTTTGTTGGTCAGTCGGTAGACCAAATGGTTTCCGTTCAATAACTCAAGAACGCTTAGCCCTAAGATCCTCAAACTTTTTGATTATTTCGTAGTAAAGTTCTTTGTAGACCAAATGTTAGCTAGTTTATTATATTCAGTATATCTTCATCGCTTACTTATTATATAACCACTTATTCAGTATTGTTGAACTTCATCAAAATCAAATGACTCGTACATTAGTAGAAATTGAATAATTGTGAATAATATAATGTTATACTGTGTCTTGATAAAAGTGTTACATTTCAATTCATAGTGTTTGTGTCAATATGTTTTAATGTTTCTGTTTGTGTAAATACCCTGATCATGATGCAACATGGAGTGGAGCCACTTGTGATTGCCAAATAATGATTACACTACATTAAGTTTGCTCATGTTTTAGTAAATGTACGTAACTGTAAAACTCTCCGTTTTTAATATAGATGGGCAAACATATTGATGTTGCGCCGGAATGGACGTCACAAAGTTTGTTTGGGCTTGTTAGTCCCCTATCGGTTTTTGACCGGAGGGGACTATAGGTTTGCCCTCCGTCAGTCAGTCATGTCGTCAGTCAGTCTGTCTGTCCGTCCGTCCGTCCAAAAATCTGGATCCTGACATAACTCAAACAGTTTCCAAGCTAGGTTTATGAAAGTTGATATGGGGATAAGGGGCAATAAGGGGATTATGCACGTCTACATATATTTTGATTCTGACAAAAATTGTGGTTGCTTTGGCAACAGAAACATTGAAACTGGCTTCAAATTGATAGGGGACTTCTGTATTGCTTGCAATTCTTACTTGTTTTCCTTAACTACTAGTCTGATTTAAATGAAACTTCACATGACTAGCGGATGCAAAATTTACTCTTGCCAGAGTTATAGCTCCTTGTGGGAGACATACATTTTGTGTCAAAATCCTTCAAATTGGGTTTTCTATGTTAATAAATCTTGCATAATGTGTTTAATGTACTGTTGCAGGTGGCTGAAAATAACGCCAACACACTGAATGCTGTGAAGAAGATGAGTCATCTGAAGACATTAGACTGGGTGTTCCAAGAAGATAATAGTTCTACAATAATTCTCAGTGACAATGATAGCAGAGACAACGATCAGTGGATTCCATTTCAAACGCTATCAAGTGAGGGAACTAAAGATACTCCCATTGAATATATTAGTGTTAAACAGCTCAAGGAAAAACATTTGGAGAAGGCGTTACCTAGCACTAAAGTGAATGTGTACAGCGCTGCCAAGGATACTGGTGTCTAGTTCAGTTTAACAGTGTGATCAATATGGACTTCAGTGTGTTATTATGTCTCTAACATATATAATGGGCGAGACATTTTGATTTTGCACTGGATGTTTGTTTGTCTGGATTGATGTCACTAAGTTTGTCTCCTCAACCATTGGTTGGATTTCAATGATACTTCACATGAACACTTGGAACCAAGCCTAGTTGTGCATATTAGGAGGAATATAAGGTCGGACAATTTTAGCCATGTCTTAGCCTTTTTGTCAAAAACCCTTTTTGTTCATTGTATAACTCTCCTCTAAGTGTAAATGAACTTCAGTACACATCCAAAATATCTTGGAAACTGGTGCATATATTTGCAGTGTTGTGTAAATCACTTTATATTCGCATGATACTCATACTTTATACAAAATATACTACGACAAAGTGATATTTACGTTTAAAAACGTTTTGTTAATGTGGTTTATATTCTCCTTTTTCCAGTTTAGAATATTTTTTTCAGATATGTCTTATGTTATGGAAGTATATTTACGTGGAATGATGATTTCGCAATGAGTAAAAATCGCAAAAATTAAACTACCGCGAATAATACCGGATTTACAGTACTTAACACAGTGTAATTATGTGGTAAGAAATATCTTCCCGACTGGTATTTAAAAGAGTTCATTCTGATAACAGATTTGTTCAGTGGTTCAGTGCTAATCTTTGACTACCTCTCCGACTAGGACTCATATACAGTAATGAATTATTTGACTGTCAAAAATATTAATAGTCTGTGTTGAATTGTTGATACAAAAAAGGTGCTAGAGGGTTTTTCCCATAGCTCTTAAGACGATAACAATACAGGAGGGTTTTTGTATGGATTTTTAAAATTCACTGGGAGGGATTTTGTTCATCAGCTGTGAAGCACATGCTAATCTTTGAGATATAAAAAAAAATGCCAAGCATAGCATTTATTTGCCAGTCAGCTTTCTGCTGAAGTATGGCAGGCATATATATGTGTGCATCCACCGGTTTTGAACCCATGTCGCCAGATTAGACCACAAGCGCGCTAACCATTGAGCTACGGAGGCCACAAGATTTCAAGATTTGTAAAACCCTGTATTACAATGGTTATTAATGGGTGTCTAAATTTCAATACGAGAGATAAGTTTCTTTGTGAAGCGAATGATTTTAGGAGCATGTAGATTGTACATTTGTAGTCCAAGGTCTTCGACGATGACAGTGCTTGCACGCACCTGCGAGAAATTAGGTAATCAAAATGGCGGCCATAGTCGAGCTGACGCGTTATCAGAAGGTGTCACATTGACTTCTTCATGACAAAACATTTGAATAATATTACGAGGGGTGATCAATATATTTGAAGACTTTCCTTCTAACTTTTTAAATATTGATTCTAGAACAATGAAATTACCAGGCAATATAGATCTATCAATTATCTAGCGTTTTAATTAATCAAATATATTGTGACATCACAATGTTCTTGATGACGTCACTTATTGTGACCAAGGTGCAGCGCGCGCTGTCGAGCGTGACGGACAATAAATACTCACAGAGCAACGGCATTTCATTAAGATTAACGCCTAACTTGGAAAATCCTTGCGATAGCTCGAATGTGACATGACCATCATGTATGGGGATTCTTTGCACTCTACACATGATCTTGTTGTTTATGTGATTGTAAGGACTCTGTCAAACTGACGCCAAGGTAATATATGAAAACGGAAGAATTAAGACAGAGTTAGGGATACTCCTCCTTAATTTCTGAAAAATAAGAGGCACATTTCTGAACGATATGTTCCTGGCAAACTCTACGATCAGTATAGATTACAAAGCAATAAATAGTTCATTCCATTTGAAAGGAGTTCTTTAGAAATTGCGCCCTAAACTTGTTAGGTTGTGATTCCTTCTTCATCGGGATGATGCTACAGTGTAAAGCCAACCACTTCTTTCAGAGTTTTAAGTCCAGTAACGCAACGAGACAATTTCTATTCCGCCCTACATTCCAGAGTTGGCTATGCATGACTTATTTCTGTTTTAAAAGTAAATAAATTGTTTACAGTTGGTCAGATATGAGTCCAGAAAGGAGCTCGGTGCTGCTCAAACGGTGACGCTTGAAATGGCGTCACATGACGGCCTGCGTCACGCACCCATAACATGAATAAAACTATGTTATAGGTGCATTTGGTCGGAGACATCCTACACTAAATAATGCTAATTTGCTTTTGAGCCTTGCTGACAAAACAAAATTGCTAGATGAAAAGTCCACAAATATATTGATCACCCCTCGTACATTTATACGTATATGATACTTTTTGTGCGAATTTCGAACAATGAACTTGCATTTTATGCGTTGATGTTATTCAGTTGACTTTTGAAGAGGACAATTCCATAACTAAAAGGTTGAAATGTCAGTGTAAATAAAAGGCCATTTAGTTATGGTACCCAGAACTAGTACAATTGAACAATGATATATAATGTGTGGGGGAGACATAGTGATTTTGTGCTGGATGGATGTCACAAAGTTTGTTTGTGTTTGTTCTTCCTAACCATTGGTTTGGTTTAAATGAAATTTCACATAAAAACTTGGTACCAAGCCTAGTTGTGTATGTCGGGAATTTAATGTTGGATGGTTTTTGCCAGAGTTATGGCCCTTTGATTAAGACAAAATCTCTTCTAGTTGATTCTATTTAATTCCTATGTTTATTATACCTTGATATTGTTAATGTTAACAAACGGTCCTAGGTTGAAAACAGATGAACTGAGATGAACTGATACGATGTATGTTACATTTCAATGTATAACAAAATTAATATTTGTTCAGTATTTAAAATCTGTTCATTGAAATGTTGTATGTCTCCAACATATGGTTGGGGAGACATTATTCATATATTGATAATGTACTGAATGTCTTGTCTGTCTGTCTGTCTGGATGTCACAAAGTTTGTCTATACTAGTTCGCCTTGACCATTGATCCGATTTAAATGAATCTTCACATGAATACTTGGTACCAGGCCTAGTTTTACACAGAAGTTTTAGTTATGATAATTTTTGCTGGAGTTATGACCTTTTGTGGGAGACAGACATTGTTTGTGTCAAGAACCTTGAACAAAGTAATTTAAGACTCATTTTTTGCTTAGAAAATCCAAATGACTTATATTTTTATCCAATTTTATTGTTATTATATGAATGAACAAAGATTGTATTTAATAAATAACATGGAGAGTGGTTGTTGGTTATGTTATCAATGTTTATTGATAACGTTGATGTGTCTTATAATATATGGTATTCCTTTTTGTAGAAACATTTTGGTATCTATATAATCTAGTGCCGAGTTGTGATATTTTGGAAATGAGTTAGGGTCTGTGAATTTTGTGCTAATGGCGAATTGACAAAGTCTACATTTTGTTTGTCTGTGAAAAATATGTATCCTTTGAATTTGACTTTGTCTTTCCAACTAATATTTCAAACCAATATGACATTAGAAAGATTGTTCCAAAAGTTTGATGGAGAGCTTGTTAAAATTATTAATACATTGTAATCTCCAATAATTATTCTACCCGTGCAAAGTTTGGGGGGATATAGAGGAATTATGCTCTATTGCTTCAAAGCCATATTGCAAGGATATATGTCCCATCAAGTTATAACTCTAGTTACATTTAAAAGATATACATATTTTTATCAATATGAATTATAAATGCCTGTCTACCGACAGACATGTGCTAAGCAATATACTCCCTCATCAAAGAAGGGGGAGGGGCATAATAAATTTGTTTGGGGTTTTTGCTTCATTAAGGGATGTGCTTCCTTCAGTTGAGCTATGGCAGATAATTGTTCACTATTATATTTCCCTGTCTAAATGCGTGGATATTGTCAGACAGATTGGTGTTGTTATGAGCTGGGACCATTGTTGGTGTTAGGCCAGATTGTTAGCATATTTTTATCTCTGTTATTTCTTTACTATGCAATTGTTTCATTTATTTGTACATATTTTTGTCATTAATGCATTTAATACACTTCGAAGCATGTTTATATATGGGAAAGTTATTATTTGATTTGCAAATTAGGTACTGTGAGCATCAATATTTTTTGTGTAACATACATTATTTATAGGCATGTTAAATTGTTATGATGTATTGTGTTTATCAATGCACTCACAGAAATCTTAAACTTATGCACAAATAAAAATCCTTTACAATTCTTTAACAACTACATATTGGGAACATGCATTGTTTTAGGAGTTTATTATATGAAGCATTATCAGCTTTTCCCTAATTTGGAGTTGTTAAATAATTTAATTCTGTTAGTGCTTTGATAAAACATTATCCTGGTGTTTGATTTTGCTTGGGAGTTGTATTCAGAAGAATGATGGGCCTTGTTTTGAAGAACATTCTCACTTCTTGTTTCTATTTATGGCTGTGAGATGGGTTTTTTTCTTGTAAATTCTTTAAAAAAACCCAGATCTTTGGTCATATGTGTCTTCATTGTTTGTTAGTTTCAAAATCCTGTAATAGGCTTTCCAACAATCTTGCACTCATAAATTGTCCACTTCACAAATTGGGCTGTTGGGTGTTAAAATTATAATAATCTCCTTATGTACTGTTGTTGATGATTCTCCAAGTTATTAGAGACCATATTTAGCTGAGACGGCCACTGTGCTTGGAACTTCAGTTCAGATTTATTACTATTTTGGTTGTTGTTGCATATTTAGATTCCGTTTGGACTTTGACTTTTGTGCCATTTGTTTTAGTTATAGTTAGAAATCATTACTTGTTATTCATGAGAAGAGCAAGTTTGAAAGGGGTACCAGTATAGAAATTTGAAGGGGTTATTGGTTTATAAGTTTGAGGGCCGGTGCTGGTATATAAAATTGAAGGGGGTACTGGCGTATAAGTTTGGAGGCCCCCAATGCTGGTAAATGAGTCAAATTTGCTGTTGACAAAATGTATGTGGTTTGAAACACTTGACACTTTTAGAATGATTCTTGTGGAACTCTACCTACAAATTACCAGTCAATATGTTTTGATACTCTAGGTTTTTCAAAGTTGATATAAGCATGGAAGAGTAGTTTTGTTTTACCAGGATTTCATTCATTGTCACAAACTGTTCTTGTTGTTATAAATATTTTCTTGCCTTCATCATCATTGATTTAGATTTTTATTTGTTATACGCATATATTTTTGAGCATATTATTTAGTTTTACATCGTATTTGACTTATATTTTGTTTAGATTTGTCAATATCTAATAAAACAGTCAGTCAGTGTATCAGGGTAATATTTTATCAAAACATTTAGGGAAATCTTAAACTTACGGCAAAATTTATTTTCTTTGTATTTTTTTTTAAAAATTACAGACTGGAGATAAATATGATTTGTATGAAACATTACTAAAATTGCACTTTTCTTTACCGCAGTTTAATGTTGTTAAAATAATTATTAAGGCTTTAATTTGGGCCTAACAGTCAAGATTTTTGTAAGTGCTTTGGTAAAAGATCACCTAGATGAGTAAAAATCTCTTTAAATGTGTTTGGAAAGTATCATTTATATGATTGACTGCTAAGGATAACCAGCATCTAGTACCTTTTGCATTTAAGAAGACGGGTATGGGTATGCCAAGATAATTCAGCAATGTTTTGAGCGTTTGAACATATACATCGCAATACATATTTGAAATATCAACATGGTACACCTGTAATATTGCTGAACTCTTATAACTGAATTCATTAGAAAACTATACAAAAAGAACATGATCAATCGATGTTATTCAACATGCAAAAACAAACTTTAATCCACTTTTCAAACTTGGATACAATAATTTGAAATTGTGTTTTTAAGTAGAAATCCTGTTCATTTGTGAAATTTTGGCCTGGATGTTAAAATATAAATCCAAACATAATTCTTTAAATCCATCATTGTTTAATCCATCTCTGTATTCGATTGTACCTTTAATTTATCTTTGCTTGAAATCCTGTGCTATGAATATATTTAAGTTTTTGTTCTGCTGTCATTGAGTTCAACGCCATTTTTTTCTCTATTTTTGAGTCATATATGAACAATGAACATTAAGGTACCTTGTTATATACAAACATTGTTATTCATCATCAACATTGTATATTATTTTCATATTTCTATTTATAAATCACTTGTGCTGCTATCTATGTTTTACCAGTCACTATACAATGTGTTCAAGAAATCTTGTAAAAAGAAATCTTGTAAAATGACCCTCTGAACAATAAACAATAGAAACACACTTGTAGTTTAATTATTTATTCTTGTAAATTTTGTGTTAAATCTGAAAATTTAATGTGTCATTTGAAACAAATCACAAGTAAAATACTCTGTTAAAATCAAAATCAAACAAATAATTAAATACTGCTACACTAACAGCCTTAATACAATTCTAGATCAATTCTGAATTGTATGAAACTAAAACAAAATGTGGTCCCTGACGCATGAGTATAAAACATATCCAATTTGATAACATGAAGCAAAGAGTAAGTTCAGGATAAAGGACTTGGTATAGTCCGGAGAATTTGACACGACAGTATATGGTCTATATTTATAATCCCGGTTGTACATTTTCTTAAGCAGGAAATATCACAAAGACGCTCGAGTTGTAATTCGTACCAACACAAATCTAAAGGACCGATATTTGCTCGCGGAAATTTATATATTCAACCAAAGAACCTTGTAATATATTCATGCATAAAGGTCGAGATCATTTCAAATTCTCTGAGCTATATGACACAAGTCACAGTTGGTATGACACAAGTAACAGCTTTGTAAATATACATACAATGCTTGGAACTGACAGCTCTTGTAGATCCAAGCTGACAAATTGACACTGAAGAATGACACACAGCACTAGTTTAAACCTCGGAGCTTAGGAGAATGTCATACCACTAACATATATCAAGGTTTGAGCACTGAACAAAGGAATGAGCAACATATTGACCCTTCAGCAATTATGGAAAAATACCTCGTACATGTAGCAACAACAAATAACAAGGTCTGAACACAGTTAAATAAACTTGACCTGAGGGTATGAACCTTGTATAATTTCTGAGCATTAAAAACGTACAAAGAAACAATAAACCTAATGAAAAACATTGCGTAAATAAAAATGCTGACCATCTACATGACTAATCAGACTTTGAATTGAGGCACTGGTTGTACATAGAGGTGAACATACCTTTAAAGGGGCTGCCTCACAAATCGGGCTAAAAAATTTGTAAGGCGTAATTTTCCTACCCAACCAAGTATTTATGTAATAGAAAGCCACTGGCGGTGGCTTTATGAAAGATTTATGACAAATAAGCAATTTAAATCACTCTTGAAATTCGGCACTCTGCATTTTTCCTTTTGAAAATATTGCAGAGTTTCCTTCCAAAATGCTTTGTGAATGATGTAATTCACATATGATCAAACTGTAACTTTAACAAACTAAAGCCTAAACATCTGTGAGGTATTCGGTTCGTTTCGCAATTCGTTTTCTTCGAATGCAAACAAATTTCAAGCAATTTAAGTGAAAGTAGTGCTTATTCTATAGGGTATTAATACCCTATAGAATTTTGGGTGTAAAAATGCAAAATTACTACAAAATGCCGATGTTTCCCAAGTTATGTTTCATGTCAATGTGGTTGTTTATGGCATATACAGGCAACTATACCAAAATTACATGAATATTTAACAATTTAATTTTATTTTTGCAATCCATCAAAACGTGAGGCAGTACCTTTAATATCTCAATTAAAAGTTGGCGCTTCTGTTTTAATAGCAGCTGTGAAATCTTTAACAATGTTTTCAGTTTGTGATATTAATTTTGAATTTGGTCTGACAAGAAAACCTCTGTAATATGCAACAGTATTTGAGCTGGGGTTTAGTTTGAATTGAAAGTGTGCTAGAAATTTAAAGACGCTCGTACGCCCACATTGCAAAATCCGGCCCAGCATTCGGTACTTTTGACACAAAGCTCTCATCTTTCAATAATGTCAACATTCGTATCACATTTACTTCCTTTAACAAATAACAACCTTGATTATACAATAATACAACATTAGAAACAACAACCATATATTTGTATATTTAGGCCATTATATGCGACCAAGCACAAGTTTCATAACAAGTTGAATATTGGTATTTTTACAATATTCAATATGTATACACTGAACCACTTTTCTAATTGGCCACTTCAAACCCTAAATACATTTAACTGTGATCTTATTATTTGATGGTGAAAATGCAAAATTGATCACATGACTGACCATGCATACTTTGGCAAGTGTTAGGACGATTTCATAAAACATTTGCGTGCAAAATATCAAAAAGCATAATGATCACAGTTAAACGTATTTGGGGTTTGAAAAGTGACCAATTAGAAAAGTGGTTCAGTGTTAGTACATTTTCATTCAAAAGAACCAATATCTACTGTGTTATTCTTGATCCATTACTCCATAATGGTGCCTTATCAAGCCCCTTCACAGTATGTCAGGTGTGGATCATGTAAATTAAATTATTTTCCCATAGCCAGTAGGAAGATTGACAATGTGTACACGATCCAACCAATTCTCTTATTAGGACACCCTAGGTAAATATATTACCTAGTTCTTTCTGGAGTAACAGATTCAATTGATTATCAGAAAAGATCAGTCAATAAAGATAAGCATCATCAACAAACAGTTTACATTATTCCAGAATACATGAGCATCAACTCTACATGTCCACAGAGGTCGTACATGAGCCTACAATGATCAAACAAGTCTTTGCAAAAACAAAATATGCCTTTAGCTTAATTTTACAATCATTTTAGGGTCATGTGTCAAACCCCTGTTTACAAATCATACAAAATATCTATCAAACAATATTACCCTTAATATTTCATAAAAATCCTGTAGTTTTTTTCGTAAAAATAAATTTACAATAACCATATATACAGCGAATCATATTTCTTGGAAACAAATCTTAACATCACATTAATCATATAATACATACCCACATTATAAATTATCACATTACAACAATAGGGACCTTACAACCAGATACTTTATACCAGGCAAAAAGAAAACTCTACTATATAGTAGAGTGTTTATTTTGCACCTCTCAGAACTCAATAACTTTTTGCTGGTAAATATAAACACCCTTGATCACTAAGTATAACTTATAAGTAATGATATTATTTACCGTCAACCATGGGCATGTAACGCATGTTTTGTTCTGGTTTTTGGCGGATTGAGGAGAAAACACGGGAAACATGCATGTGCTTGATGCCTATTGTGCGCTGGAGTTAACAGTACTGTAATTATTTTTCAATTATTCTCGGTAACAAAAGGCGTTCCGGTTTGTCAGCAAAAATAGATTGAAAAATAATACTTAGTTCCTGAATTCTAATAGTTGCAAAATTAACGCTATTAAATAGAGAATAATAGGTTAGTGCCGTGGATGAAAAAGTTTATCTGGCAAGGCGGAGGAATTTATCTGGTGAGCCGTAGGCGAATCCGATAATTTCCGCAGCCGAGCCGGATAAACTTTTACTTCATTCACGGCACTAACCTATTATTCTGTTTATCCAGTCGCTTAATCTGCTCAGTAAGGGGATCAAACTCGGGACTATAGTGTTACTCTTTCATTAACTAGCGCGCAACGTCACATTCTTTCTGTGACGTCACGATAAACAACGATATCGGACATCTTGATAGACGTCGTGTAGACGCAGGTAAGTCGAAGAAAATATCTGATCAACCACCAGCTCATTTAGGATAGGAAAACCTCACCCACGGGCACAGAATTGCAACCGGCGACTCTCATATAGGAAGAAGTCCGTCAGATCACATGGTAAGGTGATAGATTATCACTAGTCACATGACCAGGTGATCGATTATAGTTAAGTTTAATCGGCACCCCGTTAACTGGCAGATTTTCCCGGAAGTGACTAGATAACATGTTTTAATGTAGATATTTATTTTTGCCAGGTATTCTAGTATACCATTATGTATTATGCTATTCAAGGATTTTAACATCATGCCATATTGATTACAGGTGACCATATTGCGATGTAGGCCCTTTTAGTACATGTATATCATTATACTAAAAGGGCCGAGGTCACGATACGGTCACCTGATATTTTGATTAATAATAAATTTGAAGAAATCTTACATCACAAACAATGAACAATACCAATCTGCATTTGTAAAAACACGATGATTATACATGATGGGTCATAAAAATGATGTTCGAAAAGAAAACAGTATCTATAATACACAGAAGGTCATTAAGTAAAAGGCCGAAGAGAATTTTGATTTTTACACATAATACTATCTCATCTCCTTAGTCATAACGGGTGATGTAGTCATAATGGGTGATGTAATCAATCATAACGGGTGATGTAGTCATAACAGGTGATGTAATCAATCATAAAGGGTGATGTAATCAATCATAATGGGTGATGTAATCATAAACGTAATTTAATTTATATGGCACTTGATAGTATGAGTAACGCGTTGAAACCTGATAAACAATGAGTGATTTGTACAGCCTGACTTTAATAGCTTTTGAATGGGTTATCAAATATGTTATTTTCAGACTTTAGTGAACTGCTAAAATTTATTGTGATTTTTCATTTACTGCTATAGAGATGGGGTAACCTAATACAGGTGTTCACTCACACAGGTTAATTATATGTACATCCAAAATACAACCATGAGTAGTTAGGACAGAATCCATGATGTACAAATAAAATTCCCAAGACATGAGAACTTCCTTTTAGATCCCATATGCTGAATATTTTTTACTTTATCACGCCAGTAATTAAAATTTTAACAGAATGTATTTGGACAGAGGGTCGCACAAATCGTAACACATGACACCAAATATCAAACACCAAAATCAAGATTTTCTGAAGAAAATTTCTATTTTAAGCATTACAACAAGTATACACCAATGAAGGTTGATGTCTTTATAAGTTCAAATTATTTATTATTCACATTTATAAGCAATGTCCCCATGCCTCAAAACACGCCTCTGAATCATGATGTAAATTCTCTAACAGTTAGTCACACTTTCAAATACCATGACTTACAAACAAAATGCATAACACTTACATACAAGTACAGTCATATAAAATAAATTAAATTTAACTGAAATCCAATTATAGAAATATTCATTAGAATGTTCACATGGAGTAATGGATGAACTGATGTGGTAACAATTGAATGATGACTTCAGTAAGATTTGTATTTTGTTAGCAATGTTTCTATTTCTGTAGCGGATTCTTTGTCCTGGAATAAAATAGTAACTAGAATGATTTTTGACAAAATAACATGTCTCTCTCACTAAGGGCCATAACTCTAGCAAAAATAATCCAACCTTGAATTCCTGACAATTTGCACAAGTAAGCTTAATACCTGGTATTGCACAACTATTCATGTGAAGTTTCATTGAAATCTGACCAATGGTTAAGGAAAACAAGACTTCCTAACTAAAGTTATCCAACAAAACGAATTGTGGACGCCAATACACCCAAACGCCAGCCCACCTAAATTGCCAATCTAATAACCAGTTTATTCTGTTGGAAAATCTGTTTAAAAACCTGGATGCCAGTAAAGCGGTTTGTTTAAATTTATAAATTAAATCTGATAAAAAATGGGCAAAATCACAGTTCTTATGCTATAATGTAAGTTAACCAGTTTTACTTTAATCAGTTTAATACATTAAAATCTTGCTAATATCAAGGTCACAATTCAATTTGATCGCCATCCAAGGACTTTCGTCTAATCAGGCCAAAGGACGGAGGGATATCAGCCGTTAATTGGGAGGTTCCTGGAGTAATTGAGGTCTCTTTTGACACACACAATTTGCTTCACATCTGCTGGCATCTGCACTATACCTAGACATCTGGTACAAATGGCATACATGAATATTGTCGAGCGTCAGGGTGATTTGTGACCTAGTTATTAGGCCATTACAATATCAACATTAAATGTTGAATATTTTTAATGACTTTTAAAGCAAAATTCAGCTGAAACACAGAAAAATAAGTTATAACTAATTTAAGTAAATGAAAACTATACATACGTCCTGACTTATAGTAGGTATTTGTTGACCTTTTATCAACCATTTCACAGCTTCTTTATACTGTCTCATTTCAATGTAACACTGAAATAATACCAAATGAGCATACATGTACTGGTACTTGTATATCCAGGTTTAACATTGTTTCATTATAAATCGTATCGTTTCTCAACAGTTATATATGGTGGTCAATTCATCCAACCAGTTTTTCTGGACTGTATCCTAACTTATCACATGTTTGACGTCGCGGTAGCGTAATAAAGCCATTATTTATTTTTGATAATACACTAGTGTAATAAAGCTATCACGCGACGTCATTCAAAGGATAGGCGACGTCGTAAAAGTTGCGCGTTTATTATAGTGAAAAATAAGTAGCTTTTTTTGTTTCGGTCAGAAAAGGCTAACATGTGATAAAAAGAACATTACATTTGTGACTTTCCACATTGAATTTATTAAACTTGATGAAAAAATCGATAAAATGCTCGGCAGAGCCTCGCATTTTATTATTTTATTCAACTCGTTAATAAATTCAATATGGAAAGACACACATGTAATATCCTCTATTTAAACTATCTTCCCCTTCCACAAGGAACCAGCAACTTCTCCACATGTGGAGATAATGGAAGGGTATGACCTATGGACAGGTATGACCTATGGACAGGTATGACCTATGGACAGGTATGACCTATGGACAGGTATGACCTATGGACAGGTATGACCTGTCATGACCGGTTATCTAACCCTCATGCCACATCCAGCTCACTAACCACTGGACCACAGCCTCTATTACATTACTGTTAATATTTGAATAAACAACTTTTACCTTGGCAGTATATAGAATGTTTTCCTTCCATTTTCCCGGGTTCAGTTCATCAGCCTGGAAAAAATATGTGTGATCATATAACACAGTCATCTGTATATTTAACATCAATCATTTCCTGATAACAGTAATGAATGTATTAAAATACTCTATGCAGTATACAATTTATCAAAGATCTCTTCTCTCGATACCAGAGGCCATCGTGCATTAGGCAGAGGAAACTGGATGACCATGCATCTACGACAGTCTCTATATAAATAGATCTTGTATGTCTGTTCCAGTTTATTATAACAATTCTTTTATACTGTTGATACAACAAAATTATAATGTTTACTTATATTTAAGGTCATTTTACCTCTGGCTCTCGCAGAGCACATTTAACTGTATCAATGAAGAGCAAACCAAAAAATTTTTTTTTTTAAATTTATAATATCTTAGAAAGGTTTATAACACGGGAAATTGACCACAGTCACTGAGGTGCAGTTTGTTTTTAATAATCATTTTATTAATGCTGGTGTTATTTTAACCATATTTACATAATTAGAAACTAGAGAGCTTCGTCTTTAATTTGATACCAATATTTTAAAAATCCATCCGTAAATAAGAAGATAAACCCATAGCTGGCCATAGGGCGTTAAATCACTTTCTTCTTTCTTGTTTGGATTAGCATGTCGTTTCTATTGAATGCACCTCAGTGATTGACTGGACACCGTGGTATACATTTCATGGTATAACTTTTTAACTAGTCGATCAATTTCGATGGGATTTCGCATGCAGGTAGTTCTAACGCTGTTGTCTATGAATGTAAATACTTTATGAAGATATCGAAAGCATATTCTTGTTTTTGATACCCTGAAAATTTGACCTCTTTAGTACAAATACACCTTTCTAAGATAACATAAATTTTATAAAATATTTTTTTACTCTTTATCAATGATACAGTTACATGTACCTGTGTCGCAGAGTACAAACTTTCCCAATCTGTGCTCTTACTTTGCACACACAATGTTTTCTGTACATGTATCCAATGAGGCAGCACATACTGTGTAACTGTGTGGTTCATGGAAGCCAAAGGTAAACTGAACTATACCTTGAAACTCATCATCATTTGCTTTTTCTTTTCGTATAAACAAAAATCTTGGAGAGGAATTAATATAAGTTATAAACTTGTTTTCCTATCCTTAAGCTTATTCCATGTTTGTATTATTGTATATATGTGTGACTATTGAAAATAAATACAGTTTAAACTAAGTCAAAGGCAAACAAATAAGGTCAAAGAATGTTTTTAACTGCAAAGAAACTCTTCAAAATGACAGTCAGTGCAGATTGAAAGATAGCGCATATATATACAAATATGGGATAGATTAATGAATTGTAGAATCTGTAAATATACACTCTCTTCTTTAGTGGAACACATACAAAAATGATAATCGTCAAATTTGACAGGCATAAAAGAACAACAGCAAATCACAAGTATATAATTAATTGTTTTCTTATGAAATTCTATCAGTGCCATCAATTTGTATGTGGCAATTTGTTATGCAAGAAACCAAGATCACAAAAGTATGATACAACAATTCTAAAGTATGATGAGGAAAACACTAAAGTACGATGATAAAATCACAGAAGTATATTACATTTTTCGTCATGGTATTTTTTATTTTTCGTCATCGTACTTTGTGTTTTTGTCATCTAGTTTCTTGTTTAGCGTAACAGATGGACACATTCAAAGGCAATGGCCCTAATGACATTCTGTATCTTATACCTTAAGAAAATGTGTGACGGTTTCATCGATGGTTGATGTGGGTGGGGTAGCAAATAATGTGGCAGCAGCTTTCCTCTCTAACCATGATAACATGTATACCTACAGAAGAAAACATAGTTGTATATTGAACTGAAGTGTGTATAGTTGCTAAAACACGGTACTGTATATGTAGGTCGGGTATAACTCCAAATGTTTTTACTTTGACTAATATTCACAAATTGTGTTCCTAACAAATTAATAAAAACTGTGAAAATAGACTTTCATAACATGAAGGCCATAGAATGCAGTCGTACACAAACAATTGTTAGTTAAAGTAATTATCACAATTAGTTAATACACCTGTTGCCGACTGCTGGCCGCGGAACAATGGATTTCAACAGGCAATGAAAGGTGCGAAAACTTGTATTGTTTGACCCATCTACAGGTAAATCATAGCAAGGGACCATCCAATCAGTTTGAGTGTTCAACCTAGATATTGTTCGAGTCATCTATTGTTTTACTATAAGAAAAAAGAAGGGATTTTGTCGGGACTGAAGAATCCGTTCGAGGCATCTAGGGTGTTAAGGCAAATACTATTCGAGGCATTGAAGTTCTACTGTAGTCAACTATTTGGCTATTTCAACTTTCACCTTTAAAACCTTTGTCATAAATTATCATGCAGATTGACTCTACAAATGTGGCAAAAGTTCCTAAGTCAGTACAGTACCAGGTAATTTAAAGGAGACATCAAAAATGCTAGGATTTACCTCCAGTTATGACATCATGATGACACTATATTTGTGATGTCATCAATACATGTTCTAATTTTCACATATTGTTTTTAAATTCAAGCCAAGTTAAAAATCCATTTTCATAGACACAGAAGCATAAAGTGAACAGAAAATCTGTTGAGCAAGAAGACTTGACTGTAAAGAATAACTTACACTATAACACCATCGTCCTAATAAATAATGATTGGATGGATCTGTAGGATTTAATGCTATGGCTTTCTCTATATGTTCCTGCAAAATGTAACACACAAGTCCATAAATATAATTATGTTACATATAGTGTACAGTGGTAATAACACATATATTTTCTGTATAAATTCCCTAGTGACTTAATTCCTCACATGCTTGAAGCTTTACACAAGTGCCAGACATAGCAATATAATTGGTTTCAAGAATAATTTCAAATTTGTTTTGGGGTTCTAATGGTGGACTTGTTTAGTAAAACAAACTATAGTTTTTTTAATCCACTGATGTATTACTGGTGTGAATTATCTTCTTTTTTCAAAATTATTTTTGGGACCAATCAACATCCCTGATACCTGTGGTTGTTGCATGCAATCAACATCCAGGACACCTGTGGTTGGACCAACCAACATCCCTGACACCTGTGGTTGGACCAATCAACATCCCGGACACCTGTGGTTGGACCAACCAACACCCCTGACACCTGTGCTTGGACCAATCAACATCCCTAACACCTGTGCTTGGACCAACCAACACCCCTGACACCTGTGCTTGGACCAACCAACAACCAACTAGAGATAAAGTGGTTGGTAACCCAGAGGTAGTCTCGCTTGTATAGGTGCTATACACTGAGCATGTTAAAGAACCAAGAAGTCTTTCTGGAAAGAGCTAGGGTAGCACAACCGGGTTCCTCCATTCTAACAAGGATCTGTGTCTTCCCCTGAACATGCAGGTCATTGGCCAACTAGGCAGGGACAATACTGGATGGCCATGTACTACATGTACAACTGTCTTAGTCAAACACACATCTTTTATTTTCCAATCTCCATATGTTATATATAAACCTATACCCTACCTTGTAAATGAAGCCATTTTTGATCTTGTCTTGTGTACTTTCATATTCTCCCACACTTCCTATTGTAATAGCAAACCTGAAAGACAAAACCAACATAATGGATATAATATGAGTCAACACATGCAACCACTTAGGTCACCATTAAACAATTTTACAAGCTGAAATTTATTTTATATAACGTATTATAATTTAAAATACTATGTATATATCTTCAAATGACAGACAATTTTTTTAATATTATCACATGTAAGTTAACCCTAACCACGCATGTTAATTAAATGTATATGACACTCTATATTAACGTATGTAAAATGGGTAAACATGTTTTAAAAATAAGTTTTACATTATATAAAACCTTACAGTATTAGCTTTTAAAACAAGCTTTAATGAACAAAATCGATCGAAAATTAAATTAACATTTGCTGATTTTCGACCATTGATTGAATTTTTATTTGGTAAAAAACGGGATATTTTAAACTTACTTTTAAGCGGAACGGATTCTTACTCGTCGCCGTGGATTTAATAATTAGGATATCGTGATGTATATTGTATTAAAAGACAGACATATATCTCTGCTTCATTACAAGCTTTAAATATTTAAAATCGGATAATAGATACGAAAATTATGAGGTCTTATATAAAGCCGGGTAGAATTTGACTAGTGCGTTTTACGCTTACCGCGGTAACATTGTTAATCGGCCGATCTATATGTGTGAGCGGCACCATGTATACCCATTTTACATACGTTAATATAGAGTGTCATATACATTTAATTAACATGCGTGCCCTAACTAACTCTTGAAAAGAAACTTGCTTCCCGTACCTTTGTGGCAATGAATATCGATATAGGAATGATATGTTGAGAGTTACCAGCATAAGAACGAGATATAGATTTACAGTTGTCAATTATTGAGCTAAAATCAATAAGAAACAAATAAAAAATCATGTTTGGTATTAAGTCAAATCACAAGGAATGAGGTGATCACTGAAAATGATGATGATAAAAACAATGCATACCATTTATGAGCATTTGCACACTGGTCATCTAATTCTATGGCTTTAACTGCTATATCTTTAGCATCATATACATATCGTTTCTTCTTCTCAGTGTCTCCCTGAGCACCAATGATCTGTGCCACTTGGAATGTAGTTTTTGACAGTCTCCAGTAGAATTCAACATCGGTTAAATACTGAAGAAATGGTGAAGATTTTATGAAATATTTTAATACCAAATGCACCCAAGTATTGCACACAGCTGTGTATTGGAAACAGACGCAGGTACACAACAAGAGAAGATTCCAAGGAAAAATCCTGGGGCAAAAAATAGTGAAATACGAGTACAGAACCTAAGTTTTCTGTGTAAAGGATACATCCAATGTTTGCTTACCATTCTGATTTGATAAATGTATGGGCAATATTTGGCTGAATACAGTATTTAAACGAAATTTCAAATTTATTTTACATTGATCGCAAAATAAGTTACAACTTATACAAATCACCAATGATAACTGCATTCTAGGAGACTCAACCAGTTTTGGCAACCACAGCGAGGTCAAGATTCATTCTCGCCCCCAAGGCTGAATTCGAACCTATGGCCTTCTAGAGATACCATGCATGAAAGCCAGTCAGTTTCAAGCAATGGAAATATGGGTACCTTTTATATTTTGATATAGCTCCACATTATCTAGTGAAAGAAAGCATATCAATGGAGTGTAATGTAGAATCAAATGTTTTACTTCAAGTTCTGGCAATACTCACAGTGCTTTTATTGTTTTGCAAAATCTCATATGCTTTCTGTTTGTCTTCATCAGTACTTTCGAGGAGTTTATCTACTTCAGTTAACACTTCATCAGTAACAACTTCGGGATAAACTCTAGGAGTGATGTTTATCTGATCCTCAACTTCACGCAAAGACTCTAAGTCACTATTTCTGTAATCAATGTAAGCAAAATTATAAAGTACCTTTTTATGTCTAAAACCAAGTAATAGTTAGAACATATTAAGTAAATTTTTAATGATTAAAAAGGGCAGAGCGAGCTAAGCAAAGTCCTTCATAGTCATTAAAAATTTACTTAAAATGTTCTAATTACTTAAACGTAACATCCAGCATTTTGATTGGTCGATGGAATATAGCACCAAGACATGACGTCACGTCTGTTAAAAGTAAATTTTAATGATTAAATTTTCATTTAACCAGCGCAGATCGGCGTTTTCATTGGTTCAGAATGTAGGTTATATTCTAATATGTAGTTAATAGGAAAGTACATGTATGCTGTATTTGTATCTTACAACGAATTGAGTGCAATACTCACACAATGTATTCCGTCTCTGTGGCGCAACAAGGTTGTTAATCTACACTCGGCAAAACTTATAAGTACACACGTGGTTTTTTCGCTATACCTTTTTTAATTTTTATTATTTTTGCATGAAATTTTGTGTACATGGTATTGACTATCAAAGGACTGGATAAATACATTTTTTTCTTCAAAATTAAATACAGCGGTTCATTGAACCATGAAACGTCAAAAACCGTAAAATGGCCGTGAAATTGACGCATATGTGCAAATTATTTTATGTAAGGTAAATTTGAATTTAAATTTATTGTCAAATTAAAAAAACACAAAATAATTCGATTTTTCAAACAACAACATGGTGTTTTTTACTTTTAAAAATATTTTTTATTGTAATGGTCAAGGGGAGTTAACCATGTTTCAAATCGCATTTTTTATCAGAAGTCGATATTTCTAAACCTAAATTGGGCTTGTTCCTATCATTGTTTTCTTTATTACTGTGTCCATGATAGAAACATAGACTTGAAACTGTACTGTATCAGCCCAGCGGGGCCATATGTGCATAAGCAACCTGACAATCGCCCGATGAACACACTGCATTATTGTGTTTTTTTAGATTCTGCTGTTAACCTCATTAATTTATTCTGTTTGTGACAATTTAAATCAGATGTTAAAAACATCAATTGTATTGTAATTCTACATATCCAATCTACATATGTTGAAATTTTCAGCACGATCAAACACGCATTGCTCGAGCTATGGGCAAATAAACAAGTGTGTACTTAGGCCAAACTAAAAATATTCTTGGTTTCCCCATCCCGACCCTAGCAGATTAAGAATGGGTAGGTAGGTAGGGTTAAATTTTTTTTTGGAACCGTTTCAGTATGATAGTTATTGGTTAAGACATACAAATAATGAAATTTAGAATTAACTTTAAGGTGAACACCAACAGTCTTAAATTTAATGGTAAGAAAGAAGTCAGTAAACAAAAATTAACGTTTTCACTTCCAATTTTTAATAAAAAAAATATTATTTCAATTCGGGCAATAAAATATTTTGGGTAGGGCCCTTTTTAGTCGGGTAGGTAGGGGATGGGGAAACAAACAATATCTTATTTTAGGCCTTATAAGTTTTGCCGAGTGTAGTATATAGTGAGATATAACCTTATTGCACCAAAGGGACAAAATTTTGTCAATTAAGGTATAATGGGTCAATGAGAAAACACCTGTGCAGTACCAATAATTTATTCAATGACCATTATCGGTACTGTTTAGACTGGTGTAGGGTTGGACACCAGCCTGCATGGAAAGCTCTGTCAGTAATGCACTTTACAATTAGAGAGTCGTAAGTTGAACTCCATAACAGACACATTTTTTCTTTCGATATATATACTTTAATAGCGACATTAGAGTGTTAGACAGCCTATAACAGTTTAGAGGTGTTTCAGCTAGGCAGTGTGTAAACTGTTCTGTTTCTGTCGAGTGCTGCCTTCCCTGACAGATTTGTCATTATCTTTTTAGCAAGTCAAGAGTGCCATACTAATTATTCAGGGGCTGTTGCAAAAGCGCTACGAAATAGTGGTAGTTTACAACACACAACTTAGTACAACGTTAGGTGTTGTTAGTTGGCCACCCGGTCAGCTCTGTCATTAGAGTGCTGTATTATTGTTATGGAGTTGTGGGTATGAGTCGCACATGGGGTGCAACTTTCCCCTTAGTTTATTTTAGCTCTTTAGTACTGTACAAAGCACATTGCTACTAAATGTGGCTAAAGGAGCCTAATAATCATGCTAGCAGAAAGCGCTATCCAGCTTTTTTCTTCGTCTATGCAATGACACAATACCATTTAGCAGTTGATATTTTGCTATTGGCAAGCGCTCATTGTTAGCATACAGTTTTACAGCAGGCACTACCAAGTGTTTTCTTGCGCAACAGACAGTCTTGGTTGTGATCAATATAGCGCTTTGGTGTGCAACAGCCTGCTATCGGCTAGCGCTGTCCGGCAGCCAATTAATTTTTCATAACATCCACTAGGTAGCAGCTTTTGAAAGCAAAACGTTTAGAGCCCCGGGTCCTGGTGTCATATTATTAGCAGTGATTAGACTGAACAGTTTTCACTTTGATTACAGTATAAACAAAGTTTAGCATTACCCTCCATAAGCTTCTTCATAAAGATCTTCATCATCATCAGCACTGCTTGCACCTATTGAAAAGAAGCCGCTTGGTGGTCGGCCTCGTCGTCGGCTTATGTTGTCCAACTTCTCCCTAAGTTGGGCGACCTCCTCCTGTAGCTCAGCAATCACCCCAAACAAATTGTGTAATTCTTGCATTATTTTCTGTGACATGCGCCAATACATGAAGCCTATAAATATGCCTGCACCAAGCGATGCAAACATCGACTTGTTTTGTCGAAAGAAGTTCATTTTGATGCAAAAAAAACAAACGAAAGAATGAAAATTGGACTTAGTAACTGTCAGATGCCGACGCTCTTTCGTACCTCCAATTGAAGATCTTCTTTCAACTGTCACAAATTTGTACTAAATTGAATTACTGCAGAAATGCCGTATGTACTTATCAGCACACAAATTCGACTGGTAAAAGTTTGTTTATAACTTATATTTACATAATGAACAACTGTCATTTGTTTATATTGTTTAATTAGATGGTTATCTTGCAAACAAATCAACGTATGTGCTGATGAAATTGACCCACTTTCGGATATTGCGTATTTCGGATAGTTTAATTCTACTGTCTTTTATGGAATCACGGTATTTGATAATGTGCAGTAGGATCGTGTTTTGATAACTAAAACGTTTGAGTTGAATTCGTATGTATATTACTGATTTTGATATAAGTGACACATATCATCGAACGTCAATTACCCCCCCCCAACCCTTTGCCTATTAGACCATCAAGCTACCAAATAGTGCTATCAAGCGCTTTACTACGTCTATGCAACAACATGCTACCAGTGTCAGAACAGTGATCGCTGACTGCAAACCATTGATCAACACTTCGCAAGTATGAGCACTACCAAGCACTTTCTGGTGCAACTGACCAAATTGGTAGCGCTTTGCTGTGCCACAGTCTGCTATCTGCGAGCGCTCCCCGGTAGCGTATAATTTTTTTGCTTCTTCCACTTTTTGAAAGCAAGTCGTTTCCTAGCAAAGTGCTTGGTGGTCAGCGGTTAGGTTACAGGCCCTTGTCTAAGTTAGGATACCAGCTAGTGTAGTCAAACCAATTTAACGCTTACTGTACACAAGCTGAGGCCAGAATTTTAAAAATAGTTGCCACAACAAGATGGCAAGCTTTTCTACCAGCTAGAGAGTAGCGTTGTCTAGGAAAGCTCTAAATAGTGCTTCTCTTGGAAACGGTTTGCTTCCAAATAGTGCTACCAAAGCTGTCTGCTGCACAAGCAAGCATTTGCCTAGCATAGCACTAAGAAATGGTATACTTTCAGCCAGTTCTCCAGATATAAAAATAAACAACTGGCTGGTAGTGTGTCGTAGCATAGATAAACATGTAGCAAAGTGCATGGTAGCGCGTTCTGGTAGTGGATTGGTTGAACCAGAGGAAAGACAAGAGTCAGGATAGATCATCTGATATTGGGACCGTCAATTATCCAAATGTAAAAATATATCATTGCATACATACAGTGTATATCATTGTATACCATGGAAAACTCAAATTTGTCAGGAAAAAATATATGGAATAATATATGGGCTTGATTAATCTTTACAAGACTTCAGTATGAATCCTGTACTAATCAACCATATGCAAATTTGAGAATGTTTTATTTTTACCACATTGGATATGACTTAAATGTTGATGGAGCTTACATAATGTTCTGTTTTTTTTCATCAGGAATGTGGACCAACAATGGTAGGTGATGAATGGAGTGATGTAGAACTGATGGAATATTTGGGTGCTGTAAAGGACAAGGCTCTTGGTAACAATTTGTAAGTATATTAAGAGCAATCTCTTCTACTCAGTTTGAATGCTATCAGTTTATAATTATACTGTATCACACCATATTTATATAGGGCTTTTTCATGCAATTTTATCAAAAATACAAATCATAATGTATCATCTTATCTGGTGGTTTCATTATTGTATTCATCATTGCATTTGTATACAGTAAAACCTCGGTAATACGAGCAGCGATTATTCCAGCAACCGGCCTAATTCGAGCAAATTTCAAACTCATTTTCATATAAACACAGCTACAATTAGTCATAACAACAATTTATCATTGACTTCGGATATTTCGAGCACCTGGCTTTACTCGAGCATTTGGCTTGTCCCGATGGGTCCTCGAGATAACGAGGTTTTACTGTACTTTCAAAAGGGTGCAAAGTCTACAAATCTATTTTTACTCTTTAAACTAAAGTTTACTGGCACACAGACATGCCACTATGAATGCTTTGGATAGTAGCTTTCCATTAAATATTTAAAAGTCTTATACGGTGGGTGAAAGCATAATGCAATATTCCCACCTTATACCTCATGTACTGCAGTAACAACGGCCATATCAGCGTCATTTGGGCAACTTTTTTTAGTTACCTTGGTGGCACAATTGGTATGCCGCCTTTACTTCTGTTGTAAGGTTCATGGGTTCAAATCCCACCCACCAGATGAGGTGGAATTCCCATTGCATCAGTACGACTGCTGCAACATCTGTCTAAAACATAGCAGTTCCCTTAAAATATAGGATTTAAAAAAAGAGAAATTATGCCATTTTGTTCTCTGGCTTTTGATAATAGCATACACTTTTAGCATGTCATTGCATAGTTTTATTTGTTATTGTTCTTTGGCAGAAATCTTGCAATCAATAATATACATGCAGCTTACAATCTCAAACTTGGTGAAGCACACAGTCGTGACACATGTTTTACACCAACATCTCTTGTTTTTATATCAGACATACCAGTTATAGTTTCCTGACATGTTCAATGGTATACATATATGTACCTTGTTATGTTTCAGTACTGAATACAAGACAGCTGATCCAGTAAGAATAGTACTGAACAAATTAGAATCTCGAGGATACATGGTCATATCATGTACTGGTATTGGTCAAACATGTGTATGGACATTGCACAAACCTGATACTGCTCTCAGCAGTTGTGTGACAACCCGCACAACATAAGACTTCAAATTCTGTTTAAGCCAGATCTGATTAAGGAGGAGCTTATTTTAGGGTCAACCTGTTTGTATTGAAACATTCCTTGTTAAGCATTCTGATGTATATTTTGTGTATGTTATCAGGTGTGTACATTGGGGCTGCAGGGAGGTTTTTGAAGGTGTATCTCCTCCCTTCTGTACGATTTTTTTAAAAACCAAAGCATAAATTGGGCCATTTCCATGACTTTTTTGTGTATAAGATTTTTATATATTTTTTTATATATTTGTATGCCGTTGCTCGCTGAATTATTGGGGAGGCAATTACCGCCCCAGTCGTAACGATCACCGCCCTAGTCGCGACGCCTCTGGTAATTACGAACTGCTGATATTGTTGTTGTATATTGGTAATACATTGTACAATGTATAAGGTAAATTGTTGTTTAATATATTGGTAGTGTAAAGTAATTTGTTGTATTTGCTTGTTATGTTTGTATGTACATGTTGTTTTATTTATATGATAAATTGAAATTTAATCTTTTGTGTTATATTTACAAGTAATTATCAAATCACTGACGTCATTATCGTTGCCCCGGGTCCGTGTTAGTGACTGTTTTTGAGGAGCTATAATTTATGACAGACTTGTTACAGATATACCTTATTTGGTGTACTGACACATAATTATGATGGTGTATTTATAATTTTCGTGCTATAACAAATGCAAACTCCAGATTAAAAATCTGCATTATTTCTGAACATCCCTCGTATGTTTTTAAAGTATTTTAGTACATGTAATATTGTAACTTGTCTGAGATCAAAGCCCTGTGGCCACATGAGTGAAATTCATTATGCTCTGCTCTTAGTTGAAATGTCATATTTTCAGTCGAAGACTCCAGTTTTTCTGTCTATTTTGTATTTTGACCCAAGGTGCTTGGCATGTGGATATGACCCCCATGGTCCCCTCTACAACCCAACAACAAATAATTTAAAAAATCAGATCTCTATATGGAAATATCATACAGAAAACTGAAAAAATAAATGTTTTTATTTGTTGTTGAGTTGTAGAGGGTGGGGGGGGGGTAATATCCTTACTAATGAGAATTATCAAACTCCTATGCAGTGGTCTCCCTTGCCACTATGCTCATTAAAGTAGCAATGTATGATGTAATTGCTGTGATTACATTTCTATCACATTAGATTATTCATTTTATTAACATATTTTAGAAAGTAGAAAAATGACATAATAAATGTTCCCATCTATGAATCTCAAAAACATAGGAAAATTGTGTTTTAATATGACATTATTGTTATGGCATTGTTGTTTATTGGTATTTGGTGCTTTAAATTTATTGAGATTAAAGTGAACAGTGTGTATGGTTTATAATTGTGTAATTTATATTGTTACTGGTTGTAATATACGAGGGGCATTCTCAAAGTTCTGGTAATGTGTCTGTAAATTGTTAAATGCTCACTAAATGTAAAAAAAACTATATAAAAGTGCACATTTTCTGAAAGATACAACCTTCCTCCACCGAAAACATGTCATGATGTTAATACCATATAGCGGGTTAATTCTGCGAGTTTTTATTCCTGCTTACAAGAAAGCTAACAACGCTAGATCATTCCTCCAGAGAAACATCAGTCTGCTACCAGACCCTGGTGAGGACACTAGTAGAAAATTCCTCAATTATCTAGGATCCCTTCACTGATGTCATTGTACGGAAGTTGGAGATGGTGCAGCGCAGATCAGCACGGATGGTCTTCTCAGACTACAGAAGGACCAACAACGTGACGTCATCTATGTCGCAGGAGCTCCAGTGGCCTCACTCCATGAGCGCACGGCACAAGCAAAGTGACCATGTTGAAGTCCCCACAACACATCATACTCCAATCTGCTCAGTTAGAGGTCATGGACTTGCCCACATGGTATCTTTCGCCAGAACTCCGTTTTTTCAAAGACCCTTCTTCCCAGCCACCATCCGCCTATAGAACAGCCTTCCCTAGTCAGTCATCAGCTGCCCTACCATTGACAGCTTCAAGAGGGAAGTGCAGTCCGTTACGCTAGACTCGTATTGGACTTTTTTAACCACACTATAAATAGTTAAACTATTAAAATCCACTGTGAATATTGAAGATTCAATGTGTTGAAATGCCAAAGAGTTGCAGAATTATTGAATATAAATTGATAAAAAAATCTTCACCAGAACGTCTGATTGACGCTTATGCTATGATTTCTCTACGACCACAGCGATTCCGATACGATGCCGTTACGTTACATATCGTTTGCCCCCCCCCCCAATAATTCAAACCATATTCATAATTTTTCGACTAAAATAGTCTTGTAATAGGTAATTTGCCTTTTATCCTTTGTTAAAATGAATCAAATGTGAATTTTCGTGTTCGCTTAGCTCGCAAAATGATTTTAATCTATGAAATATGTTATCACCTGATCACGTAACTGTTGAAAAGAGCTACAAGGACTACAGAAATACACTGTAAGATAAAGTTTGCACAAGCTCCTATATTGCTTTTAAACTTTGTCATTGCTATGTTAAATTCCTTTACTAAACCACACATGTTAATTAACATGCGTGACTAAACCACTTAACTCTCAGAGTTCGGGCATCTGTGCAATAATTAGTAAAATATTTACGAAATAATTAAGGACTTAATTTTGATTGATCTTACCAAATAATTATCTCAGAACGCACCAGATTGATCCAATGTTTTAAAATATTTCACCCGGACCCCCCTACTTACTATACTAGTTTATGATAGGGTTCAAGTTTTTTACCCGGTATTTGACAAACAAACAACTTAGAAGATATACCTTACCTTAGTGAGTATAAACACAAACATTAACCATAGGTTATTAACACTTAATGTGACCCAACATATCTCAAAAAAGTAATTTCGCCCCCCTCCCAAATGTCCCCCCCCCCAATGTTGAAGACGCTCCTACGCCCATGTTTATGCCGACCATGTAACGTTTCTACTACGATTTCGCAACGATCTGCAAGACCCTACTACGTTGGTAGACAGACTTAAAAGACTTATAGCAGGATGTTGCGCCGATCATGCCAACAATACTACGATCTTGGCACGATCAAAGTACGCTTTGGTTATGAAAAAGTTTTGTATGATGTGGACACTAATCAATGAGTTTGGGGCATTTTCTTCACACCATTCATTGCCTGAAAGAGGCATTGAATACATAAGATAATATTTTATGGTAACAATGAACAACCCTTTCTACATTAAATGCATGTACGAGGGATGTTACAAATGTTCGTGGACTTTCCTCATGTCCTTTGCCCAACTGGCTTCAAGTAACATGATCATCTTATTCCTTCGTGGAATGATATCCCAATAGCCTTTTTCTGAATAAAAGCTATCAATATCTGTATTATGTAAAGCACAAACCACAAAATAGCATGTGCATGTGTCTAAATTGACGTTTATCAAGACGGGCGTCTCAATGTTGTACTAAGTTACTGTTTGAATATAACTATTATTGGCGTTATAATAAGAAAAAAGTATGTGTTATGCAATCATTAAACCCCCTACAAGTTTTTGGAGCCATGTTCCACCTGTCTATCCGTCTGTTCATTGTTAAAATTTGTCAACTTCATTTCTCTTCAATGACTGGTCGGGTTTCAACGTGTGTGGATATGTTATACTTTGATCAACTGTCACTGACATTGCCCTTCAAACGTGACGTCAATGCGACAATATTGCATAGCCTAAACGCCCAGGAGAACACGTTCTTAGCTGGAGCAGATTTCGTGAATTCGCAATTTTACACAATGCTGAATTATGTGCTAGCGTTCCTACGTTATGACTATAATTTGGGGTTACGTTTTTGTTGGGGTTACGTTTGGACCGCATCCCTTTCCTACATCGTGTGTGTTATGAAATGAAATATACTATTTAAACATTATCACACATTTTTTAACTACACTTTCTGCAAATTTCACCAAAATATACACATACACACTTAATACTGAGATAGTGATATGTGTGTAAGTGCACAGTTATAAGTGCCTACAAGCATAGGAACCTGATATTTTAAAATAAATAGGCCAAACACTATCCAGGTCCCGTTACTGACAATCACCCGTATACGGTTCCTGTGCTCCAAGTGTACACGAAGTTTGAGCTTTCTCCGCGGTATTTTTAATTATTTTTATAGACCAAAAGGATATGACTTTTTGACACATTTATCAAGTTTAAAATCTTATGTGACATTTGTGGTCGGAATAAATCCGTCTCCGTGTCGAGGACGAGCCACTCAGGGCACACATAGAGGTTCATCATTTTACTGGTGTAAAATAAACTTAGAACAAGGGGCGTCATGTGCGCTGTACTACATGTATGCCTGTGCCACTTTCATACAGCGATAGCAATTTGTAAACTGTCATTTTTGTGCTTTTCCTGTCGTTTCTGTTGAAGGATGCCTTTCATGTCCGATTTGTCATTGTCGTTTTGTTCGCATTCGAGAATATCACATACATTCACGATAATGGATCATATCAATAAGGTTAAAATAAAACAAACACTTTCATTTCGTGTACATTTAATGCACAGCTTAATATTTATATACACAGTTTGATTAATTTCCGCTTCTTTGCATTGCAAGTCAGGGATTAGGGACAAGTTTATCATTAAAAAGGAAATGGTATCACCGGGTTAAAAGTTTGTATTCATGAAACAAAATCCATGCAACATATTGCATTGATCAAAGAAGTCAGGCAGACTTTAAAAAATACTGTACGCTATAGGCAGTCGGCACGAACCCTATTGGATCAAAGAAGACCGGATTTGACTAATTAGAGTGTTTGGTCTAAATAAGGTACGTGTTGACTCACTATGTCGTACGCCTCACGCAAATACTTAACGAATACAAGTTCAGCAGTGTAAGGTCAAGGGACGAAACTCTTAAGCACATACTATTAGATGAATTCCTACATCGTTTCCCGTGTCTTAGGCGAATATTTCCTATTTCACAACACATGTCATAAATACTCAAACTAATCCACATGTTCATTGAAATCGACACAGAAGCATGTTATACGTGTTCAACGATTGCTGATCCGGACATAGCTTTGGAACCGCGTCTGTTTTCAACTTCCTTCTTCAGGAGTTAGTTCAAGTTTGCACACGGTTTAAACTTTTATTGCACGATACGAATATAAAACATTCCATTTATAATATGTACACACTTTGTTTTGTTTCTTACAATATGCGACAAAAGTCCGTCGCTTTCCGTCTTTTTGGATGTACAACCGGCTGTGGGTTAATAACAGCCAGTATGGCATTGTCAAATACGGCTTTTAGTCCTTTTTGAGTTAGCGCCGAACATTCCACGTAACAATTGGCTCCGATGCGGTTCGCCATTCGCAAGCCCATCTCGTAAGTCACTGGCTTTTGTCGATTTTTCTGCAGTCTTTGGATTTCAAAAAAATTATCTCTTAAATCCATTTGAGTACCAACAAGTATGAATGGAGTTGTCTCCCTGTAATGATGTACTTCCGGTGCCCATTTTTCCTCAACATTTTCGAAAGATGTCGGGCTCATAACAGAAAAACATACAACAAATACGTCTGTATCCGGGTAAGCTAATACTCTAAGGCGATCATAATCTTCCTGAAAAAAAACAACAGAAATATGAAACATCGTAATAGCACTACTGAACATTACAAAGTCTACTTAAATTTGCGCGTGACAGGCAACTCGCGAAATTAAAACTACCTAAATGAGAACCCCTCGTTGATACGCATGCCATCACCATATACAATACATTCACGACTCATTTAACTTAATTAAGAATATAAGTTGCAAACTTGAAAGACTTCCGCAAGAACTGGATTCGTGAAAAGTGATACAATGGTGTGTTACTTTTTAGAATGAAGGGATACGCGAAAAATACAACTTAATTACGGTATAAAAATATCATATTATACGTGAGTGACTATATAAAAAAATGTTCAAAAATCCTTTGGAAGCTGGTCCATTACGCTTTTATAAATGCGTCTTTTACATGTTTTAATAAAAAAAACTAGTGGTTTCCAATTTTCTGACATAAATGATTTAAAACTCTTTGGTTGTGAACTTAGATATTCCTTCTGACCCCATGGACAATCGCCGCATCTCTACCTATGATAGTTGCAAATATTGACCGTTGTTTAGGTGGCAGGGGATATACTGGGGTGAGGGGGGTCCCTGAAAATAACAAATATTTAGTGTAGAGCTTATTTATGGGCACCAAAAATTAAATTGGTATTTTAAAGACTCAAATCTGTATTTATTTTGTAAAAAGGAGGTGTTTATTGTTTTGAAAAATCATAGAAACTAAATATAAGCTGGCTCTGAAGGATTTGCTACTCTTCAAAATAGAGGTTACCACCACTGGCGGAAGTGCAAATTTAGCGTCGTTAGAAACCGCGAAAAAGTTTGACAGCAAATAGCAAAAAATCCACTTGTATGGGAGACACTTTTCTTGCTGAAATAACCTTGCTCAGGTATTGTATTTATGTAAAATTGAGCCAAATATAGGATTGCATTGGCTTTAAAAATACTGTGTATGCTGTGAAATTGATCACTTTTGTATTTTTTTTACTTAAAATTGGAGGGGTAGGGGGAAAAACAAAGGGCCATAACTCCTCAACCCAAGGATTCAGCCTTATATTTGGATGCTGTTTTCAAGGCATGCTGTCTAGGTCCTGAGACTGACACAAAAAGACTTTATTGTCTCATTGGCTGTTTTCAAGAAATAGGCTTGACTGTTCGCGGCCTGTCGGAACCCGAAAATTGTCAAATAGTATATCCCCTGCCACCTTAAGTGGTTGTTGTTCACAGCTAGTAAATATCGGCTAAAAGGAATTTTGAAGATGTTGTTATAGAGAGATTGATGCTTTACAGAGGGTCGCTATAGAAAGGCTGTACTGTATTTGCAATTGATTAAACTATTTTGCATACAATAAGAAGGATTAGTAGGTGTGACTGGCATCCATGACAGGAATTCAATATCAATTTACGAGGATTTCTCACCCATGTGTCTTGAAGCATCTGATATAGATCACAATCAATTGTAAATGAGTTATTATACAGTCTGTGTATATATTATACTGTAAACTCATCAATTTTTGCGGGTATTAAATTTCGCGGATTTTGGTAAAATAGTAATGTTATGATTTCTTTAAGTCGTAGATTTAAAGTATCGAAAATACAATCTAATGTTACGTATTTTTGAGATTAATTATTAATCAAGGGGGTTAATTTCGCGACATAGTTCATCTACGAAATGACGAAAAATAATCCGCCGCGAATATTAAGAATTTTACATTATAAAGTTTATGAATACCACTGATTTCACTCATTCCAACACTGTCAGATATATCTATATGATTAAAGATGGGAAAAGTGATAGCGTTAACAAGATTGCGTAAGGTTCAACAACATTTCCAGAACTTTTTTTGCTTCACTGAAATTTCGTGAAAACAGAACACCAACATTCGGTTTTGTATTCAATTTAGACCGTACTGCCGAGATTTAAAGGATATTTTAAAGCACGATACTTATATTAGTCGGCCCTGCACATTTATATATTATAACACACATTGACTACACACTTTATAACTTTATTATTAGGTGAGATATGCATTTTAGGGTCACCCTCCAAAAACCTGGAACATCATTTTTCCATGCATTTTCATCACGTACTTGCTATTCATTATATAGAAAGAGTCCTCAGAAAAACTCTCTTGTGGGAACTTGAAAAAAGAAGATCCAAATGACTCCGTAATTTTCAAAGAATGATTTTAAGACTCATGATAAGCAAAAACAATAAACTCAAAACGAAACCACCACATGACTTCGCCTACGGGTAACAGCCCATCGAAAGTAATATCTCGAAATATATTTGTAAAGTTTTGAGGATTTTGGTAAACATGTGCGTTAGGTCACCTAGCCGTCTACGTAATAAACATAAAAAGTTTCTGTTTGAACATTTGTTAACTAAAATGTTTCGCCTATATTTTATTTAGTTTTTACATGATAAGAACAGTTATGCATGATGCTACATGTTGGAGAATTGGAGAGCAGAAGATGATAGCAGGTGCTGCATACTAACCTGACCAGCCGTATCAAACAAGCCAAGGATCATAGGTTTATTACACACTGATAAACTCACTGAAATAAAACAAATCAGATTAAAGTAAATATAAAGCCTAGGTCCCACTGAGGTATTCTACATCGGCGATGTTCTCCCGATTTCTTCCGATACCACCCGGTTCATCACAATTATTCTTTCCGATATCACACACTGTCTCATGGCTCCCCGAAACTTCACCTAGTCCACGAGGAACCTATTCCCGATATCCTGATAGCTCATTAATTTAAATCGGGAGTACATTGCCGAGGCAAAAAATGCTCAGTTGGACCTAGGCTTATAAACATCAACACAAAAATATCTGCCAACCTTTATAATGCCCTTTAATTTGTAAACGAGGTTACGTTCTACAAAGTGTGGCAACCCCTTTTTCTCAATCCAAACGTTATAAGTTCTGACTGCATATTTTCAAACTATAGACACAAATACACAAACAAGACAAACAGAACTCAAACACAGTCATATAAAAGTCACTTAGAATGACGTCATATCATATTGGCTATTCTGTTATAGCACCGCCATCAATAACAATAACCTCACATTGATGGAAATGGAGTATCCAACTTGAAGAAAGACTACCTATCGATATTGTGTAGCAAAATACGGAGTAAAATGTAATATGTTGAAAGCTGATATTAAACAGTTCCCTCTGGGAAATAAGTCTATTAATTAAGAAAACATTGTAAGTTGATCATGAGATATGGAAATCAGACAGATAAGCCTAACCTATGTATACCAGGCAAAATAGAAACACCTACATACTAAGTAAAACATATTGTAATATATAGTGTTCATTTTGCGGCTACTATAATAACTCAATAACTACGTATTTGTTTTTAATCATTTTTGCTGGAGAATAAAACACCCTTTGTAACGGAGAATAATTGAACAATAAAAAAATGGAAGAAATGTTGATTAAAGCTCACAATTTAAGAAGAGACTCATAGGGAAGATTGGGCAGACGCCTATGTTGCCTCTATAAATCATTGAAAGTATTAATTTTATTGTTGTTTTATTATTACGATCGCCAACAAGCGCATTATGCTTCTCAGTCAGCCACAAACCAGAACAAATCATGGTTGACATGTCTACGGTTGACGGCACATTGCAAGTTTCATCTATTTATGATATCATTTCTCATTATGCTTGGTAATGAAGTGTGTTTCTATTTGTCCGCATATTACAAATGTAATTGAAAATATGGTATAGTTATTGAGTTATAGCAGGTGCAAAGTAAACACTCTACTATAATAAAAGACGTGTCTGTTTTGCCTGTATATTACCCACCTTTCATGAACTCACTTTAAACTTTTATCTGCGCATTGATTTAGCACAAAAAAGCAATTTAATTAGATTGAGTTTTGATGTTACCTAGGCTAGGAGAGAAAGGGAAAATATCTTGACAGTCTGTTTTTTGTTTGCCTAAGCTTCAAATCTTTCCAGAATCAAGGAAAACTGAGGTTTTCTGATAAATTTCAAAATTTCTCTGCAGATGTGAAGATATAGATAAGGTAAATATAAAGATTACTTATCGTTGAGGTCTGAGCGAATACACCGTGATTTAACATGCATGAAATTGGACGTGGATTCCATTACATCTAATTGCACGAGTGTGTTTTTGGAGAAGTGTTTTTGCATCTGTAGATCCAAAACTTTAGTCTTTACATTCCATTAAGCATAAAGCTTACCGCAAAAGCCAGAAGAAAGGGGGATCGTTTCTCGGTAGAAAGTTCTGGCTTTCAAGACCGCTTAGTTTTGAGATGTTTTATATTACGGTAATTTATTTTTGTGAAACAATTTACTAGAACTTATATTAATCACACACGACACCGCATGCCTGATGGTTTCTATCAGCAGGAGGGTATGAGAGATGAGGAACCATGATTGTTCCCTGGTTAGTAAGGGGAATCCTGAACATTACACCGAGTTCTTCTTTTATATGAGTCGGCAAGGGATTCATGACAACCATACAAGGGATTCATGACAACCATATCACTGATTGAGAATGTTAAAATGTTACAATCTGTGTTTGAGCTTTTATATCTTCGGGATTGTTCGGGTAGGATCCTACAAGAAATGGAATAGCTATTAATCCGGTGCGGGTCACGTATCAATGAGTAGAGCACCCATATATTTGTTTTCTTAAAAAGTCAAGCTAAAATCCGTGATTTCCTGAATGTGTCGATATCATCTTCGTGCTACGGAAAAGCTTGACAAACATCTAGCCCATTTGAACATTTGTGACTGACACATGTGACGTGAAGTTTTGATGGCATTTATTAGTTGGACGCTGTATATAATGTATATTAGTATACACATAGCAACATTATGATGAGCGAACTTGCGGTTGTATGAGCATCATTCAAAGTAGAGCAACAGAATAAAACACCAAAGTACCTGCGTAGTTGTCAAACACCGTCGGTACGTATTCCGACGGAAATTTATTGGTTGCATAACTGACCAGCATGCAAGTCTTTCCGACGGCTCCATCCCCGACGACGACACATTTAATGTAATCTGTCTTCGGGGGGTTAATCCTATGGCAACCATTCATACTGAAAATAGAAAAACAAATATTGCATTACTGGAAAATACGAAGTAAAATATATAACATACGTAGTTGTTCAATACAGACTATAAAACAATATCGCTGGTATGGGTACTCACTGGGAACCTACATAACCACTTTGTGTCATAAAATAACCCCTGTTATATACATTAACTGTGTAACCTGTGTAATCCATTGTCTCCGATTGAAGACTAAGGTCGGTATTTATAAGGACAGTTGACGTGTCACTATACATTGCACGTCTAATCTGAGGTTTCGGACCCTTAGCAGACGGTACCGCCTACTCACTAAGCTGACAGAGAATCATAAATACCTTAAATTCCAAACTTTTATATTTTATATTTTATATGACATTTCACGTTTATCCGATCATTTACTGCGCTTTATAAATATATATTTATATATGCATTCAGCAAGAAGCAAGAAAACGATACAAAAAATTGATCGTCGAACAACTGGGAGAAATTTAGGACGACATGCAATTGTTAGTTTGAACACTGCGTGCACTAAGTTCGCCACGTGCTAATAAAGCGCGACGCAGAATTTTCAACACAGATATCCGCATTCACTCACATGTCAGAAATAGATAATTCTATCTTAAATGTG
Organism: Spisula solida; assembly: GCA_947247005.1. Taxonomy (NCBI): domain Eukaryota; kingdom Metazoa; phylum Mollusca; class Bivalvia; order Venerida; family Mactridae; genus Spisula; species Spisula solida. The sequence goes on from OX365945.1 coordinate 35,490,335, forward strand.
GTAATAAATGTTATATCGATGCCAAAATAATCTTAAATTGCCAAGTCGAATGCACCACAACACTCGTAAAATTTGATCGACAGTTTTTTTTATGTATTTTGAAAAACAATCTGCATTTCGGTTTTGTGCACCGAAAGTTGGTTCTACGAAGTATAAATACGAGGAATAATGTGTGTATTACAGCAAAATCATAAAACCTCTCTAAGACAACCTGTTCTTGAGAAAGAACTTCCTTGTTTAGAGGACGTACAGCAGCAGAACTAGCCTCTGTAAACAGCTGGAATTAATGGCGCGCTTTTGGTGTCGTTAACTAATTTGCCCGTTTTTACTCAAGCCATAGTGTTTTCTTTTTTGTTACTTTTGGTACGTCCAACATACATATATGGGTGGTGAAAGTTTGCCTAATGCAGGTACATAGTAACGTTTTATTACAGATATATTTGAGCAGTTACTACACTGTTGAGTTTGGACCATTCCTTTTGTTGTAAAGTTACTACATTGTATATTAATGTAACATTTTAGCACGTGTGTCATACTGTCGTCATAATTTGATAGTGTCAGGTTCCCTGGTTACTGTTCCAATGTCACCAGCCCAAGGCACAGAAGATTTGTCTCACTATTTTTACTGTACACGTATCAATAAGATGGTCTAACATTCAACTTATTACGTATCCTCATTGAATCAAGTAGGATAGTAAGGTCGCCACAAGATTTCTCCATCCAGTTCCGTTCTTAGCTTTGGCTTTTTCTGTTTCGTCCCAGGTTATAGTCTTAGTTCTCCTAGTACCGCCTCTAGTGGTTTTACTGTATCGTCCCAGGTTATAGTCCTAGTTCTCCTAGAACCGCCTCTAGTGGTTTTACTGTATCGTCCCAGGTTATAGTCCTAATTCTCCTAGAACCGCCTCTAGTGGTTTTACTGTATCGTCCCAGGTTATAGTCCTAATTCTCCTAGAACCGCCTCTAGTGGTTTTACTGTATCGTCCCAGGTTATAGTCCTAGTTCTCCTAGTACCGCCTCTAGTGGATTTACTGTATCGTGTATAATTACACATTGTTGATTCAATGTACAAATGTACATGTATTACTCATATAATACACCTGGAGGAGTAAATGCTCACACAAACAAGAACTAACGTCAAGGTACCATATGTTCCGTACCAAAGTTTGAGGAGTTGGATTTGACAGTTAATACAAGCTGTTGTGAAGATATTTATCATTGAGCCGTTTTCATCTCTGTGGGCGAAATGATACGAGCTGTGTGTTCTGGCCTAGAGTAATAATGAGATTTTACATGTAGAGAGCTTACAGAACACCCCTCGTATAGTCTCATGTACGAGAACTGACAGAACACCCCTTGTATATTCTCATGCACGAGAACTTGAAGAACACACCCATTATATTCTCATATACGAGAACTTACATAACACCCCTTGTATACTTTCATGTAAGAGAACTTATATTACACCACACGTATATTTTCATGTAAGAGAACTTACATAACACCCCTTTAAATATTCTCATGTAAGAGAACTTACAGAACACCCCTCGTATAGTCTCATGTACGAGACCTTACAGAACACCCCTCGTATAGTCTCATGTAAGAGAACTTACAGAACACCGCTCGTATAGTCTCGTGTAAGAGAACTTACAGAACACCCCTCGTATAGTCTCATGTACGAGACCTTACAGAACACCCCTCGTATAGTCTCATGTAAGAGAACTTACAGAACACCCCTCGTATAGTCTCATGTAAGAGAACTTACAGAACACCCCTCGTATAGTCTCATGTAAGAGAACTTACAGAACACCCCTCGTATAGTCTCATGTACCAGAACTGACAGAATACCCCTCGTATAGTCTCATGTACGAGACCTTACAGAACACCCCTCGTATAGTCTCATGTACGAGACCTTACAGAACACCCCTCGTATAGTCACATGTACCAGAACTGACAGAATACCCCTCGTATAGTCTCATGTACGAGACCTTACAGAACACCCCTCGTATAGTCACATGTACCAGAACTGACAGAATACCCCTCGTATAGTCTCATGTACGAGACCTTACAGAACACCCCTCGTATAGTCACGTGTACCAGAACTGACAGAATACCCCTCGTATAGTCTCATGTACGAGACCTTACAGAACACCCCTCGTATAGTCACATGTACCAGAACTGACAGAATACCCCTCGTATAGTCTCATGTACGAGACCTTACAGAACACCCCTCGTATAGTCACATGTACCAGAACTGACAGAATACCCCTCGTATAGTCTCATGTACGAGACCTTACAGAACACCCCTCGTATAGTCACATGTACCAGAACTGACAGAATACCCCTCGTATAGTCTCATGTACGAGACCTTACAGAACACCCCTCGTATAGTCACATGTACCAGAACTGACAGAATACCCCTCGTATAGTCTCATGTACGAGACCTTACAGAACACCCCTCGTATAGTCTCATGTACCAGAACTGACAGAATACCCCTCGTATAGTCACATGTACCAGAACTGACAGAATACCCCTCGTATAGTATCATGTACGAGACCTTACAGAACACCCCTCGTATAGTCACATGTACCAGAACTGACAGAATACCCCTCGTATAGTATCATGTACGAGACCTTACAGAACACCCCTCGTATAGTCACATGTACCAGAACTGACAGAATACCCCTCGTATAGTCTCATGTACGAGACCTTACAGAACACCCCTCGTATAGTCACATGTACCAGAACTGACAGAATACCCCTCGTATAGTCTCATGTACGAGACCTTACAGAACACCCCTCGTATAGTCACATGTACCAGAACTGACAGAATACCCCTCGTATAGTCTCATGTACGAGACCTTACAGAACACCCCTCGTATAGTCACATGTACCAGAACTGACAGAATACCCCTCGTATAGTATCATGTACGAGACCTACAGAACACCCCTCGTATAGTCTCATGTACGAGACCTTACAGAACACCCCTCGTATAGTCACATGTACCAGAACTGACAGAATACCCCTCGTATAGTCTCATGTACGAGACCTTACAGAACACCCTCGTATAGTCTCATGTACCAGAACTGACAGAATACCCCTCGTATAGTCTCATGTAAGAGAACTTACAGAACACCCCTCGTATGGTCTCATGTACGAGACCTTACAGAACACCCCTCGTATAGTCACATGTACCAGAACTGACAGAACACCCTCGTATAGTCTCATGTAAGAGAACTTACAGAACACCCCTCGTATGGTCTCATGTACGAGACCTTACAGAACACCCCTCGTATAGTCTCATGTAAGAGAACTTACAGAACACCCTCGTATAGTCTCATGTACCAGAACTGACAGAATACCCCTCGTATAGTCTCATGTAAGAGAACTTACAGAACACCCCTCGTATGGTCTCATGTACGAGACCTTACAGAACACCCCTCGTATAGTCACATGTACCAGAACTGACAGAATACCCCTCGTATAGTATCATGTACGAGACCTTACAGAACACCCCTCGTATAGTCTCATGTAAGAGAACTTACAGAACACCCCTCGTATGGTCTCATGTAAGAGAACTTACAGAACACCCCTCGTATGGTCTCATGTACGAGACCTTACAGAACACCCCTCGTATAGTCACATGTACGAGACCTTACAGAACACCCCTCGTATAGTCACATGTACCAGAACTGACAGAATACCCCTCGTATAGTCTCATGTAAGAGAACTTACAGAACACCCCTCGTATGGTCTCATGTACGAGACCTTACAGAACACCCCTCGTATGGTCTCATGTACGAGACCTTACAGAACACCCCTCGTATAATCTCATGTACGAGACCTTACAGAACACCCCTCGTATAGTCTCATGTACGAGACCTTACAGAACACCCCTCGTATAGTCACATGTACCAGAACTGACAGAATACCACTCGTATAGTCTCATGTAAGAGAACTTACAGAACACCCCTCGTATAGTCTCATGTAAGAGAACTTACAGAACACCCCTCGTATAGTCTCATGTAAGAGAACTTACAGAACACCCCTCGTATAGTCTCATGTACGAGACCTTACAGAACACCCCTCGTATAGTCTCATGTACGAGACCTTACAGAACACCCCTCGTATAGTCTCATGTACGAGACCTTACAGAACACCCCTCGTATAGTCTCATGTACGAGACCTTACAGAACACCCATCGTATAGTCTCATGTACGAGACCTTACAGAACACCCCTCGTATAGTCACATGTAACAGAACTGACAGAATACCCCTCGTATAGTATCATGTACGAGACCTTACAGAACACCCCTCGTATAGTCACATGTAAGAGAACTTACAGAACACCCCTCGTATAGTCTCATGTACGAGACCTTACAGAACACACCTCGTATAGTCTCATGTACGAGACCTTACAGAACACCCCTCGTATAGTATCATGTACGAGACCTTACAGAACACCCTCGTATAGTCTCATGTAAGAGAACTTACAGAACACCCCTCGTATAGTCTCATGTACGAGACCTTACAGAACACCCCTCGTATAGTCTCATGTACGAGACCTTACAGAACACCCCTCGTATAGTCTCTTGTACGAGACCTTACAGAACACCCCTCGTATAGTCACATGTAACAGAACTGACAGAATACCCCTCGTATAGTCTCATGTACGAGACCTTACAGAACTCCCCTCGTATAGTCTCACGTACGAGACCTTACAGAACACCCCTCGTATAGTCTCATGTACCAGAACTGACATAACACCCCTCGTATATATTCTCAGATGTTCTCCCTTCTTGCAGCAATATCAAGTTGTTGATTTATTCATGGGTTTGCATGTTATAGCCATCGGATACATACTTTGCATATTTTTATGAATATTTATGACATGTATTTGGTCCCCAGTCCGTGTTAACACGAATCTACAAGTATATGACATTATGTTCACCAAAGTACATCTATATATTCCGTACGTGCAGTTCGTCACGCGTATCTATAAGAAGTCATCTAAAGCTGAACTTCTCGTTTCCATTTCCATATTTATTTCTTCTAACTTTTCCCTGTGCTTGTCACGTCACATCACACACACTAAACTAACATCCCTTGTGACCGAGTGGCTCAGGAAAACCCCCCTGGACCTCATATTCCACTAAAAGGGCCTACATCAAGATACGACCACCTTTGCTTCGAGCATGACGTTGAAAGTTAGGTGTCGAGCCGACATTCAGACAGGCTAGATAATAATATAATGATAATGATAATAATAATAATAATAATAATAATAATAAAAAAATAATAATCATGATAATCTTTAAGGACCTTTTTAATGTACTGTTCATTCTTACTTAAGTAAGCAATAGTTTTGTTCTTTCTCTACAATAACTGCAGCTTACTAACTCTAGTATTCGTGTCTCAACTCCTCCAACGACAACACCTTATGTTATATACTTACGTACGTACTCCGTCACAGAGAAAACACTTCCAGTAATAGTATTATACACACTCATGCTATGACTACTTCTGGGAATAGACTGTGTTTAACAACAAGACATTAGACATAGGTCCCATATTGGTTACATACAAACACATGCTAATATATATTCAAACACCATTCTCAGACAACTGGTATTGTATTCTCACTCTTAGGGGATAGTCGCACTACAACGCTACGAAAAAGGAAACATACACCAGATGTAATTTGCGAAAACACGACATGTTTTTCGTGTAGTATTGTCGCCCTTCGTTTGTCGTATTTCTGCTTTTCGCCAAAATAATGCGGACATACGAAAACACGAAGACATAACATAGTAAACTTTGTCGTATTTTCGCATTGTTAATTTGTTGTGGAGAAAAAAGCAAAACTTTGACATGGCATCAGCCATCATAGAAACCTAGCTGCTTACCCTGGGGGATATTACGACAAATACACTACAAAGGGTAACAAATCTGACTTAGTCATAAATACTGTAACGCACATACAATCCAAAGCCATACAGTAACGGAGACAGTGATGCGCCCTACCACCCACCCAAGAGTAAGACAAAGATGGAACCATCTGAATATTTCAAGCAAACCTATTTACTCACTCTGCAATGAATGGCACAACACCATTGAAATTATCAACTAAACTGTTTTGTCTTTTATCATTCTATTATTGTGGCATCATCTAGCGCTTGTCTGTATATCATTCAATATCTACATCCGGACTAGTAACTAGAGGCGCCTTTTCCATGACATTATTTACGTGAGTTGTATACACTAATACTGCCAATATAAACACTCATTTTCATTTATACTGTATAGTTCCTTTTCACCGACTTTAACTCGATGGTAATTATGATGATTATCATTATGACGATCACTGATCTCCTTAATTAATTGATACTCTTGAATAATTGACAATTTCGTGTTAGACAGTAGTGTACTTTACTAGAACTCGGACGGCTTGCAGTGCAGCGTATATACTGGTAGTATGTTGCGTAACATTTAACTGACTTATGACTTAACCCGACTTCGAGGGAAAAGACAGTTACAAGTATGTGATACAAGGAATCCGGTTGCGCTACCCTAGCTCCTTCCGAATAGACTAATTGGTTCATTAGTTAACACCGTAACACGCGAGGCTACCTGGGTTACCAGCCAGTTAATCTCTGGGAAACACTGAAAAGCGTTTCAGAAATGACCATGTGTCCCGACCAAGAATGCCGAACCAGTTACCTCTCGATCGAAGCGCGTTATCCCCTCGACCCCCATGCCATCGAGCGTGATTACAAGCATAGCGTAAATAAAACACTATAAATATACATGTGTCTGGATGCCCGTGTTTACATCCCCCTTCTCGCACAAAGAAGTTGTTTTGTTGACACGGAAGTAAACTGTAAGAGTGAAGTTAATTGTTCTGTAAGTTGATATCAAGTATGCTACTTCAAACACTCATAATGACTGTTCTGGTACAAAAAAGGAACTAAATGGAAGTACAGCAGCATTCATGTTTGACGTTATTGGTCATTCTAACAGTGTTTAAGCAGTCAAACAACAATAACGACATATATTAACCTACTTATTCGAGAAACATGTCAAATTCTTACACATCAATCCTTTGTGAGGAGGATTCGACCGAATGGGTATAATTATAATATAATATTAAAAGAAATAACCACGATTATTAGTCGATGTCTGTCGGTCGGGGCCGTCGGTAGACCAAATGGTTTCCGTGCAATAACTCAATTACGCTTGACCCTAGGATCCTTAAACTTTACAGTGCAGCTGGTCATTAACAGTAGATGATCATTATTGATTTTGAGGTCAGTAGGTCAAAAGTCAAGGTCACTGTGATCTTTACCATTTTTGACTATTGGGCTGCCTTTGGGGCATACGTGTTTTACAAACATCTCTTGTTTTTGTAGTCTGGTTCCAGGCTATTGTGTCCATGTGTCCGCATAGGGTCTGCCTAGTCCTTATAATAATAGGAAGTCTCATCATGACCCCCCTTGCACGTAAGGTGATTTGAAGTACCTTAACAAAATATCTGATATTTATTATCGCAACCATATTCTGCTTAACGCAACAAAATGCCTGAAAGAATAATAAAATTTTAATGCTTTACCACTCATATTTATATACATGTATAATTAATCGTATGCATCGTTATTAGTTTATTATTCAATTATGTAATGCTCGTACCAGCTAAATACTATAGTATACAAATTACACCTTAACCACACTATATAACCCGGCATTTACGCCATACCATACATATCGACACGTCGAGCTACCATATTTTTTCATCAACGTGCTTTTCGACCCGTTTATCTTATTTCAATGACAGTGTAGCAAAATACCACGTGACTTTTATATCACTAAAGGCTACAGATCCAAGACGAAATTTGTCAACATTGGAAAACAAAAATGGCCGTATTTATTTCTGTACCAATTTCTATGAAACATACATCACACTAAGGGAAAATATGTAAGCTTTCAACGGAATGTAGGATCCCTATCAGCAGTTGGGCCATTTCGTCTAGCGCCATGTGAAACCTTGAAAAAAAGACGGCTTGAAACTGTAGTCGGACTCCGTAGATTTCAAAAGGTGTTGGAAAGAACTGACAAGCTGCTGAAAAAGATCCTATATTACTGGTGAATGCTTTAACAGAAACCGAAGAAAAAACATACATGGCTAGTTTTGTTTTCGAAGCGAAGCAAATTCCGTCTTATATTTGTAGCTGTACTCTACTGGTTGGTTGTGTATACTGGTATAGTGTGTGCCTATTCTGCACAAGTTACATTTCAAGCAACGAAGGGTGTCTGTTCGTTCGTTCGTTCGTTCGTTCGTTCGTTTGCTTGTTCGGGATTTTCGCCGTTTCTCATTATTTTCAGTAAAATTCAGCGGCCCGGTTACAAATCCAGCGCACTAACCATTAACCACTGGACGACGGCCGTGGCTCGTGGTTTATCGATATCATATAGAAACAATCATGCTGTGAATCATGCATACTCGCCTACGTGCTGGAACAGACGATTACGTTTATCAGAGACAACTTGCAGTACAATCTCACATTCCTGTTATAAAAATACGATCTCTTTTTGTCAGTAATACATGCTACTGCAAATTTAACATTTGATAAACAAGATAAAGCACAACTGCACATTTTAAAGAATCTGCGTCAAATTTTCTAGAACAAACAAAACAACACCAATAAATAGTAAACATTGATTCTGTTCTTTGTGGATGTGTCTGTGTTTGTGCCTTTTTTCCAACCGTGATTTTGGTCTGGCAGTTGGGGGCCAAGTTGACCTAATTTTTTGTTTCTATGGATTTAATTTGGTCATCGGTGAACAACTGACAGCTTCTTCATGTGGAAAACACATCGTTTCGAACGAACATGAACATGGCATGCGAACACAACTTTTCCGAGTAAGAATATTATATAGTAAGATACGAACTGATCTAGCCTGACAGGTTGCTAGCTTGATGTAGGAACTCTCATGAGTATATTAAATATGGTAGTTTTACATGAAAAGGAAAATTGAAAGTCAATAATGATACATATGTGTACCTGTCATTAATAATTATTATATACGGAATATCACTGCAGTGTGTTGATCCGTTGGGCCGTATTACCTCGAGTTGCTTGTGTAATGCCGTATCTCGCGAGACCGCTAGGTCGAGAGAGATGCGGTATGGTGCAAGCAACGAGAGGAAATACGGCTTAACGGATCAACTCAACTGCAGTGATATTCCTTTTATTATTATACCTACAAAAGTGAAAAAGGCAATTTTACGCGCGAAAATGCGTTTAAAGTGTAAACACTGAACGTCAGCATATTTTCGGCATATAACGCGACGTCCATTCATAAAAACGCAAATGTTAACGTCGTGACGTCATTGACGTTGACATATGTTCGGCATATGACACGTCAGACATGCATGATACGGATTCGGAAAACCAGACATGTATGATACGGAAAATGCAATATGTCGCGTTGTATTCCACTGCGCGATTTGGCCTGTATTCGTGACAATACATTGCTAGGTATATAATAAATACGGAATATCACTGCAGTGTGTTGATCCGTTGGGCCGTATTACCTCGAGTTGCTTGTCGTCGCTGTTCTTCGAAAACCTCGTATACACGTTTTGGCTCAAAAACGATTATACGCACATCGGAAAGCCCATTCAGTGACAAGTCTTCTGCGAAAATGCCGGATAAGATAGTCTAAAAATAGCCCCTCAAACGAGAAAGTTAGTACTTGTGCGAAAATTCTTGATTTTTTTCATGGGGCCACATTTTTGTCTGCGAAAATCTCGAATAAATTGTTTTGTTGTTTTTTGGTTGCGCTTACGTCAAATATGCAAAACAATTAACCTGTAATGGTATATTACAACGGATAAGTAGAAACACTTTAATGTTTTAACGTTGAACAATATAAATATCTATAAATGGCTAATTTAAATTAAACGAGGATTTAGAAAACGCAATTACGTAATGCGAAAAAACTGAATAATGCCGCGAAAAAGTCGAATAACGGTAAATGGAACAAATTTGACAAAAAATAAGAACGAAAAGCTCGTATAATCGAGTTAAAAGTTAAAGTATGGATTTTCTTTTGCTCAGCCGACACGTCCATTTACGTGCATTCAAAGTGGAGTTACAAACGCTATGTTCGTGTCAATGAATTAAATAAATTTTCACTGTTAGTAAAAAGTTATTCAGTTTTTTTCGTCTCCTGAAAAGAAGCCAAAATTGATATACGAGGTTTTCGAAGAACAGCGACGTTGTGTAATGCCGTATCTCACGAGACCGCTAGCTCAGGTTCGACTGTAGTTATTTTAAGAGGTAATCAAACATTGAAGGAAACTGTTACATAAGCAAGGTCGATCATCCGGGAAGTGAGATATAAGATACTAGTCACGTGCTAAGATTCGGAAAAAACTTAGTCTTAAAACATGTGGAAAAAAGGTAACTTAATCTTGAAGCTATCTTTTTATATTTGATATCAATGATTCATAGTTAATCAGGGTAGGTGCGTATGTATACACGTAGCAGCGATCTACTGGCGATCGTTATCACGTTCTGAATTAAGTCAATGTGCTGGAGAAAGTACTTTACAAAAATATACATTTCTTTATTATAATTGAACATATTGGTACCATTGTTACCTGACTGAATGGGAGCGGGGGTGAATAGTTCGAATCCTGGCAATGATCTGTTCTGTTTTGGCTGATTGGTGCGCCGCCAGTTAGTTAGATCACGGTTGCCGTTTGCATTACGAAATGGCTGTTATATTAAAGGTGAAAATCGGAAGGTAAATCATTTCAGAAATCACAGGCCTAAGAAATTATATCACAAAATACCGAGTTTTGAAATTCCCCATCTTCCCGTCATTACTATGACGGGAAGATGGGGAATTTCAAAACTCGGTAATTTGTGATATAATTTCTTAGGCCTGTGCAGAAATAGTATGATCCTTCTAATAGGGGCGACACTGTAATAAGTGGACCTTTTTATGGATTATGTTGTACATATATATTTCGTGGATACGTTAAACAATGCACATACCCAATTCGCTTTCATTTAAGCACCACACTAAGTTCAGATACAACTCGGATCTGTGTAGAGCGGCGACCTGTTAACAGCGGCTACATGATGGATGGTGTTTTAGTTCAAAGGCTTGCACACCTTCATCAAGTCATGGGAACGATTCGAGACAACAGGAGCTTGATTAAAGCCGTTTGAATGAATACACATTTAGGGTCCAGTTCAGATCTGCGTTGCTATTCGTTGCGTTATGTTACATTTCGTTTCGTTTCAATGTGTGCATTTTAAGGTTGTGTAAGGCATGTGTAACCAACGGCCAAGAAGGTTTCAAATAGGCTTATAATTATGCATTGTGATATTACTACGAAGTATCAACTTATCAATGATGGCTTAAAATGGATGTGTCAGCATCTTCTCATGTCTTAAAACGGTCTCCACTCTATTACAGTGTAGCAAAGAATGACACTTTTACATCACTTAAGGCTACAAATCCAAGACGAAATTTGTCAACATTGAAAAGCAAAATAGCTTGTTTATTTCTATACCGATTTCCATGAAACAACGCCAGTCTAAGGGAACGTATATAAGCTTTCAACGAATGATGTATAATTCCTATCAGCAGTTGGGCCGTTTTTCTAGCAACCTGTAAAACCTATGAAAAAAAGACGGCTTGAAACTGTAGTCCGACACTCTGTAGGTTTCACAGGGTGTTGGAAAATACTGTTAAGCTGCTGAAAAAGATCCTACATTTCGTGATAAACAGATACTTTTTCCCTTATCTGGCGAATGTTTAATAGAAATTGACGAAGAAATAAAATACTCATGGCTATTTTTGTTTCCGAAGAGAAGCAATTACCATGACAAGTTTGATATACCTTGTACATGTAGATTGAAGGTTATACATACTAAATAGGCAGATCCGTTTTAAAGGACTCAAGAGCAGAGTTGTTAATTGGGATTTCGGTGTACATGAAGTCAGAAACCATAATTAAAAGCATAATTATGTCGATTTACAAAATTTATCGAACAAAATCAGTAATACGGTACATGTATAATATTATCGCATAATACAGCACAGATACAGATACAAGCACATACAGTTTCAACATAGATCTAAACAGTGCAACCTCTTCAGAGTGACCTAACCTAGAGCAACAACCTCCCCAGAGTGACCTAACCTAGAGCAACAACCTCTCCAGAGTGACCTAACCTAGAGCAACAACCTCTCCAGAGTGACCTAACCTAGAGCAACAACCTCTCCAGAGTGACCTAACCTAGAGCAACAACCTCTCCAGAGTGACCCAACCTAGAGCAACAACCTCTCCAGAGTGACCCCTCCTAGAGTAAAAACCTCTCCAGAGTGACCCATCCTAGAGCAACAACCTCTCCAGAGTGACCTAACCTAGAGCAACAACCTCTCCAGAGTGACCTAACCTAGAGCAACAACCTCTCCAGAGTGACCCAACCTAGAGCAACAACCTCTCGAGAGTGACCCATCCTAGAGCAACAACCTCTCCAGAGTGACCCACCCTAGAGCAACAACCTCTCTTTAGCAACACGATTATATTGTTCAAGAAGTAACCATTTACTATTACGCTTACGTCTCCAGAGTAACCACCTCTTTATAACAACCGCAAACCGGGTGCTGTTCTACATGGTTATACCGTAGGGGAGACTGGGGTACTCTGGGACAAAACTTGATCACATGTTTTGTTTATAATAGCATATGTATGTTTCATAGTTTGTGCACATGTTTTTTCCAAGTTCTAAAGCATGCTTATCATGTACATATAATATATACATGTATCATAGAGTGTGCATATCTTTGAGAGCTTTTATATTTTAAGTGTCGTGATATTGTGAAAATATATAAACACGAAAGAAGCTCAGTGTATGGGGCATACCAATTAATGTCACACTTTAATCAAGCCACTCATAGACAACTTGACTTACAAAACAACATCTTGTACACATGCTTTGCAGAAGAAAGTGCCTACATTCCAGTTTTAATGGAAAACACTCACGGGAACAAAGGCATTCAGTGGCGGTATTCAAAACACTAAAACAATTGTGTTAAGTGGCGAACAACAAGATGACAAAGTAGGTGACACTTAAAAACAAAACGCTTCCATGAAGCCGTACCTGATAATAACGGAATGTTGGCTGTACGGCAGATATCATAATCATTTCCGACCACAGAGTCCTGTTTTGAAAGATGTCCGAAATTACGACACTTGAAACTTGCGCAAGCCACAATATACTAGTACTCCAATGACACAGGTCCTCGGAAGTGACAAGTATCCAGAACAATATGTGAACGAGTGATACGCGCAATGTGTTTCCGTCAGCACACTTCTCGTCTGAAGCCTCTGTAGTATCAACACTCGAAAATGCTTAAAACATTTCAATGAGAATCAGTTTAAATCCGTCCGATATAAACACAGCTGTAACAGTTCTGGATTAAACTGAACGATCATACAGGGTATGCTCTCATGTTACTGTAGTATCCGCTCTATAAGACTCACGCATATTGGATAAAAAGGCAGCGTTCTACATGTAGTGAGTTCTTGCGTAAAATCAATGTTACTCTTGAACAGAACAAAGCTCCATTTATATAAGAACTGCAGACAAATCTAGCCATCAGTTTTCACTCATCTTTAGCCTTCATACATTTTACATGAGGACGTTAATGCAAAATGTGCCCCAGATTTAGCATAGAGGCTAAAATATTGCTCTCGTCTGCTTGTTGTTTATTATGCATTTGTTGATTTACTTTATGTTTTTTTTTCAAGTCAGTGTGCTCGTATTTGATATAGTTCAGTTATACAGTGTACGTGGGTTGTCCCAGAAAAGCGCCACGTCACATCATAAACACCATCAAGTGTTGTATGCCATAATTATAATTAATCTTTAGAGAATTTCTTTCTTGACATACTAGCAAAATTCCATTTCTTTTCTTCCAAACACATACAAATTGTGTACATTTTACGACCTGGCGGTCCACACAACGGCAACGTCAGCACTCGCCTACGACGTAATGTTATCACTGTTTTTCAAAGTAGCCTTCGCTACTTCCCTTCACGAGCTACGCACTTTTAACATTACTAGTATATACCGAGGTTGTAATCAATCATTACATAATTTACTACTTTGCATAATATCAAAAAATCATTAAATGTTTTTTAACATGGACAATTTAAATTGAAGATCTGTACGGACAGCGTGGGACAAGATCTTACGTAAGTCTTAGCTAAGATCAGTTGGTCTGGTCAAATTTACTTAAAACAGCTGCTGAATTACGCTGCTGTATTGTGCAAACGACGGTCGCTCCATAACGTCGTCTAGCGTCGTATTTAGTATATTCTGGTCATAACGTTGTTATATAACGCCACAAACCCGCCACACGACTATGAAACGTCACAGAACAACTAGGCCAAAACATGCCAATTACGCCAATTTAATTTTTGTCTGAATGTAGTTAATAGTACGTAAGTATTATTGCCATTAAATCGTTGAATTAATTTATGTGATATGCATTTGTTTCTGTTGGACCGCATACCGTTACCATGGGTTACACACTCTTCCATTTGTCATATGCAATGTACGCTGATATAAATATTTGTGGAATAGCTGTAGCAATGCACATGCACAATTTCATAACTATTTAGCTCAGTGGTAACGCACTGTGCTGTCAATCCAGAGGTCGTGGGTTCAATCCCTGGCATCGGAACTTGACATTTCTGAAATATTTATAATATGTCCCGCTATATCTGTTCGTGTGGTCTGCAAAGTATCTGGAAGTGCCAGGAAGCTGTGTATCGGTGCTATACACTGGGCACATTAAAGAATCAGGCTTTCTATTCGAAATAAGAGTTAGCCGGCGCACTTCTGCAGCGCCGGACATGCCTGTATCCAGGTAGTTGTAATAGATAGTCTAATACAACTACCTGCTGTATCTAATGTCTCTCTCTCCCTTCAGGGGCTTTTTCTCAGTCTGTCCCTCTGGTCAGATCATGCTGTATCTGCACTGGTAGAGGATGCACCAGCGCCCTTGTGGCTGCAACACAATAATGTAAAGTGCCTTTGAACGTGCGTTCGCATGAAAAGGGCGCTATATAAATCTGGTATATTTATTTATTTATTTATTTCAATATGACTCAACTACAACTGAGTGAGTGAACAGGATTTGAAGTAAATATCGATGTGTAGCACCATACCCGAGGCAGGATCACAAATACTTCCACAACAATCCCTACAGGAGGCAAGCATGAATAAGGACACTATAACATTTATATTTTATTCCACGTAACTTTACATCATGCATACTAGTAATATACACTAGGCTATTTCTGCCAACTACACATTGTACCTGTAAACGAATTCCAACACGTTTTATGGTGATTGGTATATGTTTTATTGGGTCTGTTTTTTCTAGCAATCTTGATTTTTATAAATTGACCTTGTGTCTGGTTCTTTAAAACGTAAATTTACACAGATTGAGAGGTTTTAACGAATCTATTTAAAACAATAATGCCCACAACAGTTTTAGAGACACAAAGGTTGCCTAATGACGATTTTATAGTAAGGAAGTAATGCACACACAGTGTATTTTTAATGGTGATAAGGGAAATATACATTTACTTGCAAAAAGCACACCATGAACAATGTACTCATATAAATAAATGGGGGTTGTGAGCGAATGTTAGTTCCTATATTAGTTTTAAGGCGATGCTATGAGATTTTATGTTCTAGTCTACGGAGATTACCGGAAACACACGAATAGTCTCCGGAACTATGTCGGAATTGGCGAAATAACTGAAATTCGGAAATGCACTGTTCAAAGAGTGTAAAATCAAAGAA
Organism: Spisula solida; assembly: GCA_947247005.1. NCBI lineage: Eukaryota > Metazoa > Mollusca > Bivalvia > Venerida > Mactridae > Spisula > Spisula solida. Next base: position 35,506,236 of record OX365945.1, read on the forward strand.
CAAGAACTATTGTTATGGATATTTAACAGTCCGTGGATAAATGCAAATACAATATATAATTACGTCCTTCTTATGTTTAGAAGTCCAGTTTTATCTAGGAGTTCCGAGTAACCATTCATTAATTGCCATCATTCGAATCAATCGAATGCGCGCGTCCAACCCGAATTCGCTAAGATCTTCGAATCGTGTCATTATTTAAAGAATTTTATAAAAAATAATGTTTTAACACACTGCCTGTATAGATCTAGACATGACTGTTTTGTGCCACACACTGTAGATCTGTGCTCAGCTGACACCCGGTCGGAACAGCTCGGCAAAGATCGTAGAGATAATCTGAATGGAGCATCTACCTTCACAAAGATCATTGTCTTTTGCTTAAAAACTTCCACATTCTCTCTTTGATGTAACAACAACAATACATTGCGCACGCGCAGTTTACACCATATGTTGCCTGGAATTACAGGATAAAGCGTCTTTTGTTCATTTTGTTTTCCGTTTTAGGAGCTTGCACAATTCAAAGCGTTACGATCGATATGATGCGCTGTGCACAGTCATTTAGATTTTACAAAATCGTCAAACTTCCTGTATTTATTGGTTTAGTTTATTTGTGAGTCATAAACCTTAAACTGCACATTAGAAATTTAAAATAAAACCAGATGCAATATTTGAATTTCCTATGATCTGTTACACTGATGTGTTGCATTCTACCGAAAACAGTTTTCTACGGAACTCAGGTCGTGACACCTACCCGTCATTTATAAAAACTCGAGCAGGTCACCGTAATAACCAATTCGATGGTTTAGAAGAATAAGGTTATTTTGAGGAAACCAGAAAAAACTGCTTGATAAATACTCCTTACTTATGGAAAACTCTCACACACTAAGAAGGGGCCAGTCTTTTATAGCACGACAGTATCTTGATTGGACCCTACAAGGAAATAGAAAGATAGATCGACCAGTCATGTCATGGCGAAGGACACTGAATGCCGATCTGATATCGAAGATTATGATTACCTTGAGGGAGGCCAAGCAGGTGGCTTGAGAGCCAGGCCGCTGGCGAGCTGTAATAGAATTATCCTCCATAGATGCGGTGTACGTGTAGTTGATATTCGAGAATGATACCTCGCCAAGAATGATCAATCACGAGATTGATTACATGTAATTAGACATAGATCTACTGAAATATAGTTTTATACGTGTAGCTTGTAATTGAAACAAACATCTTCTCACACAATATATACTTATCATAACAATACACCAAGAATAATACCTAATACCATAGTCAATAAAACAAACGTATATTATCTGTCTAACTAGTGTTTAAACAATTTTGATACGAAAATTTCCAAAATACGCTCACGATCTAATTAATACATTATATCGAATTAGTAAAGTCACGTATGCATATTTTCGAAACGAAAGTTCGGTGCCACGCGAGACAATGGCGTCATGTCAGCTGTCAGTGAGTGAATAAATCATAAATAGCACTTAATAATGACGCCGAAACCAACGAGAAAACTGGAATGTGCCATGGAACAATTTATGGATGACAATATGACGGGTTCCTTGTTGCCCATGTGACAGGCTGTTATAGACTGTCTAGATTATAAATCAATCGTATACTATTAATGTTATACAATATTAAATATTAATACAGACAGTCTATCTATGACCGAATATGGTTATATATAACTTTAGCTTCAGCATTATATTTTTGTCTTGGACCTGACATTTAAGTCTAGAATGTCGGATAACATACGATATCCACTCCGACAACATGATATGGAATGTTACAACAAGAGTTGAGCCTCAACGACACTACTCGTATATGGAATGTTACAACAAGAGTTGAGCCTCAATGACACTACTTGTATACGGAATGTCACAACAAGAGTTGAGCCTCAATGACACTACTCGTATATGGAATGTTACAACAAGAGTTGAGCCTCAATGGCACTACTTGTATACGGAATGTTACAACAAAAGTTGAGCCTCAACGACATTACTCGTATACGGAATGCTACAACAAGAGTTGTGTCACAACGGCACCATATACAGGATGTTGCATCAAAAGCTATACATGTATGCAAACGACGGCCAAAATGCTGTCGTCTAGAACACACAACTCGTATTGTAACAGACTCTTACTGGGATGCTACTAGAATTCAGTTTATAATATCACCACTATCAATTGATGGTACTATTTTGATTTGCACTGGTTAGTTAACCACACCCGTCAGTTCGTATAGCCTTGGAGAGTCACCGTGTTCCTGGTTATATTTCCTGGATAGACAGGTAATATTTTCATGTGACATTGACCATGTTCATATCCCCCACACTTGCGGAAGAATTTGTCTTAGTACTGGGTGATAATTGATTCCATAAAATAGCACTGGGCGATAAATGATTACTTGAAATATTACTGGTTGAAAATTGATTCCATGAAAACTGTAAATGACAACTTGACTTAAAGTGTTTGAAAATGGCAAAGATCCGACACTACAACCGGACAATGGCTAATCGAATTCCGCGATGTCACAAATGGTACACCGTAGCCTTGATTATTTTCCGAGTAAAAACGAGTGTCAAATTGCATATATCTGATAATTTGTGGCTTTCATGCTCTTAACAGTTTACAGCCTAATTGATTTAGTCATTGTGGAAGTCGTTATGAAGTTAAACACACCATCCTGAGACAGGGTAAAATGTTTTACATGTTTTCACGGGTTTTAATTTCGTGGATTTTGGTAAATGCTAATTTGGTGGTTTCCGAAATTCGTGGATTTAAAATACTGAAAGAACATTCGTGTGTTAAGTAGATTACAGGTCAATTATCGAGGGGATTTGATTTCGCGATCTAGTTTATCCGCGAAATCAACGAAAATTAATCCACCGCGAATTTTAATGATTTTACAGTATTTGAAAATTCACTTTCCTACGAAATTTACCATTTCCGAAAATAACACTTGAGATATATTTCCAAGTTATTTATTTCTGTGAAAGCGGAAGTGAAAACTGGTATTGTGTGCAACGTAATGAAGTTGGTTGGATATTAAGATCATGCTTGTCGATATTGTTAAATTTTGATGTTATATACAGTAAAACCTCCATAATAAGACCACTCTTTGTGCCCTTGAAAACAAAACGGTCTCTTTAATCAGTCGGTCTTATAATTGGGTCAAATGAAAGGAAACTTAGTAGAAATGGCCATGCAGTGTTGGTCTTAACTTTGAGGTGGTCCCATTAGTGAGGTGATGCTTATGGGAGGTTTTACTGTATGGCGATTCTCATTCATATTTATATGAGCCGTCATTTCTTATTTATAAATACGTCAAAGTTTTCCGGAGTGCATTCGATAGTCCTATGAGTCATGTATTATTGTACTTTACATCGTTGATATTGATGAGGTCGCTATCTACTGACATCATCAATGTTAGTTTCTATATACGGTGTTTCTTGTTCCATTTGTCTATGCTGTCTAGTACTGTAAAATCATTTATTTTCGCGTGTATTAAATTTCGCGGATTATAGTAAAATGGTAGTTTAGTGGTTTCTTGAATTCGTAGATTTCAAAACTCTTGCAACGTTTTTATGGCAATTACTCGAGGGGATTTAATTTCGCGATCTAGTCCATCCGCGAAATCAACGAAAATTAATGCACCGCGAATATGAATAACTTTACAGTATATTGCAAATTTTGTTCTTATGATGCTGTTGCCTATGTTGTTTTGATGGTATTGTTGTTGTTCCATGTTTTGTTATCATCACTTTTGATATTAGTCTGCTGTTAATGCTGATTATACAAAGTTACAGTGTTGCTGTAGTTGTGGCTATAGGCCTACTTGTGTGTTTTTGAGCCCCAGAAGGGTATCATAATGTTATTAGTGAGATCAGTATGTTTGTAACGTTGCTGTTGATGTTTATGTTGTTGTTATTCGCCTTGAGAGCTCAGTGGTAGACCGTCCGCTTCGAGCGCGGGTGGTTTCGGGTTCGATACCAGATCACGACATATTTAATTCGTTAAAATGACACTCGTATACATGTACATCCATTGCTGGACGCTCAGCATAATTAGACCCAGATAACTGCTCGTTCATCCGGTCGGTCGTAGGATGATGTGACTGGACAGTCTTCATATAACTGACAGTGTGACTTGAAACACTATTTTTAGTATGAATATCGCCAACAACAACAAACATTTCATTGAATTGTAAGTGTTGAGAAAGTAGTTCGTGATGAGAAAAGTCCTATTATTTCTGGATCACCCCACGTACATAATTGCATGTAGTGATGTTTATTTGCATAATCTGTACAGACTTTGAGTCGCTCCTGTAAGACATAATGAAAGAGAAGTGAGAAGTTAGACAGCAATGATGAAAGAGGGAAGATGTCGATATGCAGTACGATAAGCGACTAGCACACTGTACAGTGTAATATATTGTATACAATCGCCGTATGTTCTCTACAATCTCTTAGTTGTCTTGCAGAGTTTCTCTCCCCTGGTCTAGAAGGTAAGCCACTGACAGCGGCATTCAACAATGTTGTTTAACCAGCACTCGGCACGGAAACCTTGTGAGGTAAGCTACTGAAAGCGCCATTTAACAATGTTGTTAAGCACGCACTTTGCACGGACACCTTGTAAGGTAAGCTACTGAAAGCGGCATTCAACAATGTTGTTAAACACGCACTCTGCACGGAAACCTTGTAAGGTAAGCTACTGAAAGCGGCATTCAACAATGTTGTTAAACACGCACTTTGCATGGAAACCTTGTAAGGTAAGCTATTAAAAGCGACATTCAACAATGTTGTTTAACCGGCACTCGGCACGGAAACCTTGTGAGGTAAGCTACTGAAAGCGGCATTCAACAATGTTGTAAACACGCACTCGGCATTAAAACCTTGTAAGGTAATCTACTGAAAGCGGCATTCAACAATGTTGTTAAACACACACTCTGCATGGAAACCTAGTAAGGTAAGCTACTGAAAGCGGCATTCAACAATGTCGTTAAACACGCACTCGGCATGGAAACCTAGTAAGGTAAGCTACTGAAAGCGCCATTCAACAATGTTGTAAACACGCACTCGGCATGGAAACCTTGTAAGGTAGGCTACTGAAAGCGGCATTCAACAATGTCGTTAAACACGCACTCGACATGGAAAACTTGTAAGATCAGCTACTGAAAGCGGCATTCAACAATGTTGTAAACACGCACTCGGCATTGAAACCTTGTAAGGTAAGCTACTGAAAGCGGCATTCAACAGTGTTGTTAAACACGCACTCTGCATGGAAACCGTGTAAGGTAAGCTACTGAAAGCGGCATTCAACAATGTTGTTAAACACGCACTCTGCATGGAAACCGTGTAAGGTAAGCTACTGAAAGCGGCATTCAACAATGTTGTAAACACGCACTCGGCATGGAAACCTTGTAAGGTTAGCTACTGAAAGCGACATTCAACGAAGTGTTAAACACGCACTGGGCACGGAAACCTTGTCAGGACCGAGGCTATGGTATTGGATGAATAAAGACATGACAATTTCCAACATGATTAAATATATAGATTGAAAACGTCTCCTCTTCTGTCTCAGATCCGAATCCGGTTCACTTTTAATTTACACGTGTAGACACCTTCCTTCCGTGTTTAACCCGGCGAAGATTTTTTCACTTTTCGACTTAAAATCATGCAATGTCCTGCACTTTAAGCTTTTAAAATCAGAAGTAAAGGTACTAAAATTGTACTGCTACATCAACAGAAAATACGATGAGTTTAACAATTATTTAAAAATAATTTCATTCCATTCCCTAAAATTTACAACCAGGCGTCAAATCATTAAAATTCACGCTACATAATCAGACATCGGAATTTTTTTATGCAATTATTTAAACAAATGTTTACCCCATTGAAGATTGTTTTCAAATAAGAACTTTAATTTTTTGAGTTAGATGTTAAATTATTGAAAGTGCAGGTCTACTGCTACAAATCAAAATACATAACCCATGAAATAAACCATATATAGCTGAAAGTTTCCACAGGTTCAAATCGATTTTTTGTAACATTTTAATAATAAATCATGGAATTTATTTTAAAAAATAAAAAAATTATTCAACGATAGACACATGAACTTTAAAAATGTGCCCCCCCCCTAGCGAAGAATTTTGCCAATTTTGCATTAAAATCGTTTTTTGCAGCTTTTATGTTCTAAACACAGCACGTGGAATTATTATTATATTAACATTGCATTGTTACATAATCAGTAATAAATCTATCAACAAGAAAATTTCGAAAATAGATAAGAGTATTAAACACCAGTGATCCCCTAAATCATGATCATTCAGACGATTGAAAATCATTTGTTAAGCGTCTGAATGATACAGATCGGGAGTTAGACCCTACGAAAATGCATTTTCATCAAAATCCCCGAAATTTAATACCCACGAAAATATGTGATTTTACAGAATCCACAAAATTTAATACCCACGAAAATATGTGATTTTACAGAATCCACAAAATTTAATACCCACGAAAATATGTGATTTTACAAGTCTCTATAGATTTACTGTATAGATCTACAATGTATTTTTCGAAAAGAAAATCTCATTTTTTCTCTATTCAAATTAATATGATTATCATACACATTTATTTACGAGAGTGATAAAACTTTACAGGTTATGTTTCCTTTAACATATATCTTACAGTCTTCAATACCCATCTATAACTAAACATCTGTTTAATACATAAGGTTACTCACTCTACTGATGTTTTCATATGTTCATGTGTTCATGTATTAGTCATACACAGTGAGTAAAGTACTTTCTCACAGCCTCTCACTTAATACAAAGGCAATCAAATACTTCCGATGTTCTCCGTGATGGTGATCTCATGATTCTAACCTCATATAATAAGGAGTTATATATTTATATGAGTTTATCATTATTTGACAAGTACATGTACACGCATACGAGTACTATACCTAACTTGAGTCCATCGTCGGAACCCAAGATAATATTAAAGTCGGTTTCTACTACAATTTACTAGAGCAGCCGCCGCTCGGAAGCAGGCCTGGACTATAATAGCAACCGCTCGGAAGCAGGCATGGACTATAGTAGCAACCGCTCGGAAGCAGGCCTGGACTAGAGTAGCAGCCGCTCGGAAGCAGGTCTGGACTAGAGTAGCAGCCGCTCGGAAGCAGGCCTTGACTATAGTAGCAACCGCTCGGAAGCAGGCCTTGACTAATGCCGCAGCCGCTTTGGAAGCAGGCCTGGACTAGAGTAGCAGCCGCTCGGAAGCAGGCCTGGAATGCCGCAGCCGCTCGAAAGCAGGCCCATCCGAAACACATAGCTTTGTGGGTAACAGTAAAAATGTCAGCATGGGGAAAGTACTGTTACCCAAGGCCGAACCTCGAACTTTTTTCAAGAAAATACTGTTAAAAGTTTCCTATCACCCTGTGACAGTAAAGAAATGTTCAGTCACGTAGTACCATGGACGTTACAGTAAAAGTGTTCCCTGTTTGCCTATGGGAAATTAGCATTACCAAAAAAGTGAGGGCTAATTATTGAAAATAAATCCCAGAAAATCTGAATAAGTCAACTAGCTCCCGTATATAACTGAGAAATCGTTGCGAAATTGCGTAAAACGCGATATGAACCAATCAACAATTATTAACAAATGACATCGCATTTATAGTCTAGCTTTCAATATGTTTTTCTTTATTTGAGTGATATGTAGTTATTTACTAGTGTGCTAAAATATTCCCAGATAAACTATAGACAGTCTGCAATATATTGAACAATCAATCTAGTTGACGGATAATGGCAATACACGGGGGTGACAGTATACATGTAGAGCTGTCCTTGGAACATGATGCATCTACATATATTTGTACTTACTATCGATCGATCGATCGATCGATCGATCGATTGATTGATTGATTGATTGATTGATTGATTGATTGATTGATTGATTGGTTGATTGATTGATTGATTGATTGATTGATTGATTGATTGATTGATTGATTGATTGATTGATTGATTGATTGATTCTTCAAGCCATAAATGAGCATATCTTTAAATAATAAATGCATCTATGCCAGTTTCTAACATACCATTGTTTCAGTATATGTGTACATTTGTGTATTTAAGACTATGGAATTAGGGATTTGCGGTCGAACGCCGGACCAATAGAACGGCGCTTAACGGAAAACAGTCTAACCACTCAACAACAAAATCGAGATAGCAGAAATCAGCCACCATACAATTCAGATTAATGCAATAAGGTTTCAGTCTTGATGACTTTCTTTTCCGGGTCGTGCACATTCAGAATATATATATTCCAGCATATTTTGATAAAATGGAACACCGTATCTAACATTTCCAGTCTTTTCACATAAGCCATCTCACCATTGAGTCCTTGACTTCCCTATCAACCCCGTTAAATCCTCAAATTTCCCCCTGAATCATTCCTGTATCATCCCTGTTTCCACCCTGTACCCTCCCTGTTTCAACCCTATATCCTCCCTGTATCCACCCTGTATCCACCCTGTACCCTCCCTGTATATTCCATGTATCCTCCCTGTATCCACACTGTATCCTCCCTATATCCAGCCTGTATCCTCTCTGTATCACATGTATCACATGTATCCTCCCTGTATCCTTCCTGTATCCTCCGTGTATCCTCCCTGTATCCTCCCTGTATCCTCCCTGTATCCTCTCTGTATCCTTCCTGTATCCTCCCTGTATCCTCCCTGTATCCTCCCTGTATCCTCCCTGTATCCTCCCTGTATCTACCCTGTATCCTCCCTGTATCATTCCTTTATCCTCCGTGTATCCTCCGTGTATCCATCCTGTTTCCTCCCTGTATCCTCCCTGTATCCTCCCTGTATCCTCCCTGTATCCACCCTGTATCCACCCTGTATCCCCCCTGTATCATTCCTTTATCCTCCATGTATCCTCCCTGTATCCACCCTGTATCCTCCCTGTATCATTCCTTTATCCTCCGTGTATCCTCCGTGTATCCACCCTGTATCCTCCCTGTATCCTCCCTGTATCCTCCCTGTATCCTCCCTGTATCCACCCTGTATCCACCCTGTACCCTCCCTGTATCCACCCTGTATCCACCCTGTATCCACCCTGTATCCACCCTGTATCCTCTCTGTATCTAATGTATCCTCCCTGTACCCTCCCTGTACCCTCCCTGTATCATCCCTGTATCCACCCTGTATCCACCCTGTATCCACCCTGTATCCTCTCTGTATCTAATGTATCCTCCCTGTACCCTCCCTGTATCATCCCTGTATCCACCCTGTATCCTCTCTGTATCCACCCTGTATCCTCCCTGTATCCACCCTGTATCCTCCCTGTATCCACCCTGTATCCACCCTGTATCCACCCTGTACCCTCCCTGTATCCACCCTGTATCCACCCTGTATCCACCCTGTATCCACCCTGTATCCACCCTGTATCCACCCTGTATCCTCTCTGTATCTAATGTATCCTCCCTGTACCCTCCCTGTATCATCCCTGTATCCACCTTGTATCCTCTCTGTATCCACCATGTATCCTCCCTGTATCCACCCTGTATCCTCCCTGTATCCACCCTGTATCCACCCTGTATCCACCCTGTATCCTCCCTGTATCCACCCTGTATCCACCCTGTATCCTCTCTGTATCCACCCTGTATCCTCCCTGTATCCACCCTGTATCCTCCCTGTATCCACCCTGTATCCTCCCTGTATCCTCCCTGTATCCACCCTGTACCCTCCCTGTATCCACCCTGTATCCACCCTGTATCCACCCTGTATCCACCATGTATCCTCCCTGTATCCTCTCTGTATCCACCCTGTATCCACCCTGTATCCACCCTGTATCCACCCTGTATCCACCATGAATCCACCATGTACCCTCCCTGTATCCACCATGTATCCTCCCTGTATCCACCCTGTATCCTCCCTGTATCCACCCTGTATCCACCATGTACCCTCCCTGTATCCACCATGTATCCTCCCTGTATCCACCCTGTATCCTCCCTGTATCCACCCTGTATCCACCCTGTACCCTCCCTGTATCCACCCTGTATCCACCCTGTATCCACCCTGTATCCACCCTGTATCCTCTCTGTATCCACCATGTATCCTCCCTGTATCCACCCTGTATCCTCCTGTTTCAACCCTGTATCCTCCCTGTATCCACCCTGTATCCACCCTGTATCCACCCTGTATCCACCCTGTATCCACCCTGTACCCTCCCTGTATCCACCCTGTATCCACCCTGTATCCACCCTGTATCCTCTCTGTATCCATCATGTATCCTCCCTGTATCCACCCTGTATCCTCCCTGTTTCAACCCTGTATCCTCCCTATATCCACCCTGTATCATCCCTGTATATGCCATGTATCCACCCTGTATCCACCCTGTATCCTCCCTATATCCACCCTGTATCCTCTCTGTATCCCATGTATCCTCCCTGTATCCACCCGGTATCCACCATGTACCCTCCCTGTTTCAACCCTGTATTCTCCCTGTATCCACCCTGTATCCACTCTGTATCCACCTTGTATCATATCTGTATCCCATGTATCCTCACTGTATCCACCATGTTACCTCCCTGTATCCTCCCTGTAACCTCCCTGTATCCACCCTGTATCCACCCTGTATCCACCCTGTATCCACCCTGTATCCATCCTTCTTCGTTTTCAACCCATCATGTCATACGTAAGGTCTTTAACTATTGTTAAGGAAGTAAAAAATCACGTACGAAAACAAATACTACAAACGCATTACTATTTGTGGTATATAGTATAGTAGATGTTCATGCACTAGTATAAGTATGTTTATATTTAGATCCAATTTTCACATGTTTAATCATATTGTCTTTGTCACTCTGATTTTATAGATTGTGTTTGCATTCTGCTCGGTAGAACACTTTAGATCATGCTCTCTGGTAAACATGTGACATCAGTGACAGAAACATCGGTATCAATGCAACCTCTGCAGAGGAGTGCCTTCTTAACAACAACCGACTTGTTGGTATCACAGAGCGCGTTCTTTTAATTAAAAAAGTTCCACTGTATGAATATTGAATGAATGCCGAAACTCTGTCTGTTATTTGGGTCTATATACAGGGGATCGATGTTCTTGTATATTACAAGCGAAGAACGTGAACATCGTCTGCGCTTTGTCTGCTATCTCCCAAAACCCATTGTATTTGTTGATTTTATAATATCGTCTAGAACTTGGGAACTCCAGATTTTGTTTACGAGCGCATTTACAAGCACAAAATATATCTTTATATTTGATCAATTTAATAATAACTTTATGTTTATGATGTACGTATTTTGTATGCACATTAAAATCTTACTGTATGTCTTATTTTAGCTCTCGAGATATACAGATAGAAGAAGGTTGCCAGTTGATACGTGGTTCTATTGTTAAGATTCCTGATTTTTTCTCAGAGGGCGTGCAACAAGATTTTTTCCCTAGGAAGGAGCCCGATCAGCTATTTTTCGTAGACGATTGTCATAGTCAGACTCTTAGCCCATACAACCCGGTGTTAATATATAAAATAACCATATTTTTGGAAACGTCTAGCTAGGGAGTCTGCACCCCACCTCCTCTGGTTCCACGCATGCAGCGTCTTCTTTAAATAGCGCCGACCACACATGAAACATTTCCTTTCTACAAGCATTTGAGTCTATTACAAGATATTTGCCTGAAAGGACCCTTTACAATACAACAATGCTACGTTAATGTTTAACAATAACTGACATGGTAACATATGGCGCTGAAGTAAATATAATACAAATTTTATTAGTGAGTACACGCGTAAAACTACGTATGTTTTGTCTTAAATTAACTGCTTTCCTGTTTTGATGCGTTCTGTTCTGTTCTATCCTGTTCTGTTCTGCTCTGTCAATATTGAATCAAAGTAAAAACAAACCCAGTGAAAGTACACTTTCAAATGTGTACTTAATTTTATGGTGGTCTTATTACTGAGGTGGATTTGTACACGAGGCGTGAATGTAACGTTCTCTCTTTCATAGTATTGATTTAGAGAATGTTTGCTTTGTTTCTGAAATGGAACTTCCTTAATATTCGTGTATTGACATAATCTTAGAGAAGCTGTGTTTTGAGAGATAAATAAATAACAATAATATATAACCAACGCTGGTAATGTTGTAATAGTGTAATAGTTTAGCTTAAGATAGCATTTATTTCAAATCACATCAAGCCTATTTATTTACATTGCAAGAAATTCGATCCAAGCTGAAAAACAACACGTTTAAGATGGAAATCTTATTTCCCACAGGGAGTTCAACAATATTGATACTATAATAACAATCACTTGTTCCTAGTGGCAATATTGTCGCACAGACATTTGAAAGCCACCCATTGAGCGATCCTAATATCACTCAATATTTAATTTCAATCGTGAGTATTAAAATTCAATCTATCGGATAATGTTGACTTGACGACACTCTTCAGCTGCTGAAGCTTCATTTGTCGTCTGCTTCTGAGTGTTTCAAGCGCGACAATATAAATTCAACGGTTTGTGGTTTACTTTCCAGGAGTGTTAAATGCGTTCGTATTTAAACAAAGACTGAATATTAAATACAACAATAGAGGAAGGATCGAGTGTGATGTTGGTTGATCGTTGAGATAAAGGATTTGCGACTTCCGGTTTAGGCTCAATGTATCCTTTCTGATTTATCGATATAACCAAGCCAATACAAAGTTCAGTAGTAACAGCCGATGCTCGAGAGAAAGTCGGCGACATTTGTAATTGTTTATAAGAAGTGAATATTGTGTTCGACTCTGTTCTGTTATTATTGAAAAACTGTTGTACAGCAGAAGTGTTGAGTAAGCGATTGAGAAGTGATTGTAAATAACATTTACTTGCTGAGGATACTCGTTCATAAATCGTCGGAAATTAATATGAATTTAATATTGGACTTATTATAATCATAGTGCATGGTTATATCCAATGTCTGATATTTGAGGGAATGTCGTTATTCGGTGACTTAGATGGGTTAGTAACTATAGTGATGGAATAAAATTAGAGAAACAAACTGTGAGTAGGTGTCAGTTTTATTCAATTCTGGGAAAGGACTAAAAGACTGCCGTATGTCGAGCATAAAACAGAAATATACTAGAATGAAGAGGAAATACGAATTTCGAGACAAACAAAGTTCGTGTATTAAATGTGTGATCGTCGGGGACGCTGGTGTCGGCAAGTCAAGTCTGGCTGCTCGACTGTCGTCCAGAAAATTTAAAGATGAATACATTCCAACTATATTTGATAACTATGCAGGTAAATTGCAGTAAGATTTGTTTTATTGATTCGGTTGGGTGGGTGTTCTTATATGTTTAGTAAAAATGATAAAAAATAATGAATTTGTATAGTCTATGCATAGTAGAAAAAACATTTGGCCAGGCGCTACTATTATTAAGTATTATTCAATCAAACATGGAACCCATGCTTCAGTTTCGCAGTGAAAGAAGTATAGCCTATTTACATATGCGAACAATACAGGGAAATTAATCAACAGTTTTTAAGATGATGAACAAGAATTTGTTGTAAAATATATTATACATTTTTATACAATCCTCGTGTATATGTGTGGTTATTCCGTACGTATTGAATGTGTCGTCTGCTTGTCTAACTATATGTACCGATATGTATATATTTCATATAGCATAAAAAAGTAGAATAACAATGCCACCATAGTTTTTATCAGAAACAAAAGGTCACGTGTCTCAAGTGGAAGAATAATAAATACATGTGCATGCACAGAATAAATATACGATGATATCAGGGAATGAAGATGCGCCGTGAGTCGGACTTGAATTGTGAACCGAGTTATATTTCCATAAGGGAAAAATTGAAATTCTGTAAATTTTACATCGGTATTATGACGGTATAAGTAAAATAATGGAAAACTGACCTTTGTACACTCAAAAATCTGAAGTTCATGCATATGCCTGGAAACTTTTTATTTACTAATGTATGTCGGATGTATTACAACTATATTATAAGCTAGTATATACATGTATATCCTTACATCTGCAAATATCCGTACCTAAAGGGATATATAGGTACATGCTAGAAATGGAATATGTGTTAGTTGCATCTTGTTTCCCATAGGAGATTTTGCCTCTACCTTAAAATGAATATACATGTGCGCGACTTACTATCCAAATAATCCGGGAAATGTTTGTCAGCAATATCGATATCTTGTAAAATATCTGATCGTCTGCTAACGATACCAAACTTGTCGACCTTGTGCGTTAACTGATGTATTACATAGACCATCCAAACTACTTGATTAATGTCATTTACATGCAAAAAATGGTTATACTAACTAGTGCATTATTGTGTGATATGTACTGCACCTTATTGTGGGAAGCATCTAGCCACAAGACACAAAGGTTCACCGCGGTATACTACAGCGATAAATAAATGTAAAACAGTCTATAGTACAGTAGGTTGGTGGTAAAACAGTCTATAGTACAGTAGGTTGGTGGTAAAACAGTCTATAGTACAGTAGGTTGGTGGTAAAACAGTCTATAGTACAGTAGGTTGGTGGTAAAACAGTCTATAGTACAGTAGGTTGGTGGTAAAACAGTAACTATCAATGAGCGATAACAGGCGCAGATGGCTGAGTCAGACGATTCACATAACAAAACCAAAATCAATGGGAATAAGGAAGGTGCAGTCTCGTGCTAGAGAACTGTTCATAAAGCGAGCGTTATATTCAATTGACTAAGAAATGGAAATAAATATATGCCAGATATGCTAATCTTGTAGAACTCCTGTACGCCAGCTGTACGCAATAGGGGGGATACGGTGAAAACAAAGTGGTTATGATTTCGCCAAGGTTGGCAATAATTCACATTTTCAAGGCGTCTGCTAATATTAATCACCTATTTGAAGAGTTTTTTCGGAACACATCTGTAGACAAAAGCATGCAAAATACATGACGCCAACTACTAGTGCATGGTTCTATTGCTCGAAAGTTCTTATTAATTGTTTGAAAACTCAAATTTCGATCCACCTATAGCTTGCTCTATGCGTCGAGATACCGGTATTTCAATGCCAGACAAAATGTTCGCAGTAAAACTCCTACGCGTCCCTTGGGGCACAATGAATAGATAACAATATATTCAACGTAAGTAGTGAACAGTGTACATTGCCACTGTATGGAAACTTTAATGGCTAAAACAGGTATTGGGAGTGAGAATTAATATGTTGACAGATTTCCTAGTTCATGACATCATGGTACATCGTTATATAATATTACAAGGTACTCTTGTGCAGTATCCTTGACTTATTCTTAAATAATTGCTGGCCGGGACACAACCTAATGCCAATCATGGTATGAAATTACTTTGAGAACATGTATAATAATATTATATAATTATGTATTTTAGGCCGCTGGCCTTTATTTACGTAATGAACTTGTAAACTTGTTTGTGGATCAAATTTTATATATACGTTTTCCCAATTATTGTATATAAATATTTTTAAGGAATCAATTAGCTTATGTTAGCGCTCGAGGCATATTCAGTTTAATTACATTTAATTTCATTTATCTGCTGTTTTCTTTTTCAGTTATAAATTCACCTATTTATTAACCCTTGAAACTGCTATTAAAAGGCAACTGATTGTTGTATTTACTAAAAAAAAGATGAAAAACAGTGAAAATTCAATAAAAAAAAAATAATTTTTACATTTTTGTCTGTTTCAGCCACTGTGATGTTAGATGAAAAACCATTCCACTTCAGCCTTTTTGACACTGCTGGCAAGGTAACACAACATTTACAATTTTAATTGAATGAGAAATAGTACCGATATAGTGTTGGTCAAAGTTGTTGTTGTAGTATGCACAAGAAACACTCAATACCATTATACTAAAATACATTCAAAGTAATAAGTTTTACCTGGATTCGCAATAATGCAAAATTAGGATTCATGCGCACTTTACAAACGATGTGCCGACTAATATTAACAATATTTTATTTTTGTTCCATTTCTTATTTCTCCTTGTCTCCGTTGTGGCATTTGGCTGCAACGACTTCTCTCCCCTCGGACATCCCTTTGGCTTTTTTGTGACTCGTCCAACAATAAAGCCATACCAGCTAGTTCTCCTATCAATGTTCTTCATCAACTTGTCTTTGATCTACGAGGATTTCTTTTCCCGGGTGGTGTATAGCGGAGAGCCACCTTTAGAAGTCGGGGTTGGTCCGTTATGAACACATGACCTAGCCACCTAATATTTGTTGGGTCACGAATCCGTTTCGATTGCCGACTGATGATCGGATGGCGTACTTTAGACTAATATGATTAATTTTAAATCTTGTTTGAAAAATTAGTCATTGTAAAGGTGATTCTACACGGTAAGTTTTGGTGTTTACATCTTGACCTATAAGTCAAAATGTACCGTGTAGTAACGAGTAGTACACTTCTACAACACATTTTCGGGATATGTACGACACATTCGTTTTATAGTCGCCACATCACAGAAATGGCTTGGTGTAACACCGAAACGGAACTGCTTATAGAATTATACCATACAGTATGATACATATTAACACTACACACAGTCCTTGCAATAGGTCTTCCTCAATCGACTCCATTGTTAACAAGTGTTTGGAGAGAAATAACGTGTGATATATAAGTCATGATGTACCGTGTAGTTAGGGAAGATGTACATCTTGTGAAGTGTACATCTTCGACTTATACACCAAGACTTACCGTGTAGATGCGCACCTTTAGATAACATGATACTCATTGGCCGGCGTGCACACAATGCCTAGACATCGAGTTGTCTTCACATAGAATACAATGACATTGTTCGGTGTCCGAAAAACAAACTATCAAGGGTCTCGCTTGAACAGCAATTTCTCCTGAGCGACATTCGACTGAACAGCAAATACTTCACGTTCTCGTTGGAACAACAATCTAACTATGGCCTAGAGCGACCCTCTCATAAGCGGCATCCTTTTTAAAAACTAGATAAGGGCCTACCGTCTTTGAACTATAAGAATTTCAACCCCTCTAGAGCAAACATAATTATCCTGAACACCATGCAAGACTTCCGTCTACTGAAGTCGGTGATGCTCTGGGGATGTCACAATGTATACTTACGTATAACAAATACTTAATGTTTGTTTTCAATCGAAGCTTCATTTATTTCCTTGGAGATACCATCTTTATATGTTCATATGTTTTGACATCGATTAATTGTTTTCATTCATCAACCACCGGTAGAAAGAATACACCATTGATAGAAACGAGGTGCTGTTGTCGGTTGTACAATTTTCATCTGTACATTCTCGTCTGCTTATTTGCAATTATTTAACATCGATTTTATTTCAAATAAATAAACGTCGTTTGATGTAACTTGACGTTTCATGTAAATAATTGATATTGAATTTTACATACTGCAGTCAGACGTATGGCACGTTTCTAAGTTTGTTTCCATAGTTTTAGATCACGTCATTTGTTGGACAATACAATAATGTCATGTACATGTTTACAAATATTGGCTTTCCTAAAAATGAAACGAAGCATATGGTCCATGTGCCACCGGCCTAAGTGTTTTGGATGCAAAGTTTGGCTTTTGATTTGAGGTTGTATGTTTTGAAAGGTTGACATGCCATTGTTAGGGATTTTGTTCACCCGAGAAGTGGTAATGTTAAAAACAGTGTTAGTTGAGAGAGTGTCGCTCTGGAGGTTATTAATCAAGATAGGGTCGTCCAGGAAAGACACATCTCTATATCAGTAAAGAGTATGCACTGTAATGGCAATGCGAATGATCTTTTTAAGGCTTTCCACTTGTGTAAAATGGCTACATATACACACAGCATATTTCATTCTGAAAGAGTATGCGCAGATGAAGGTACGAACGGACGGACGTCCGAATGAATGGGTCACAAAAGAATGGACTGATGTACGGAGGGAGAAAAGGGACGGCGAAAAAAGACGGTTAATACAGTCTTCGGTAGTCCTGGGCATGAATAATTCCAGAAAACAAACACAAATTCATCAGTTACTAATGTATAAATGTAGTGATGTTGTTTATTACAGGAGGACTATGACAGACTACGGGTTATATCCTACTTGAACTGTGATGTCTACCTGGTATACATGTTGTGATGTTGTTTATTACAGGGGGACTATGACAGACTACGTGTTATATCCTACTTGAACTGTGATGTCTACCTGGTATACATGTAGTGATGTTGTTTATTACAGGGGGACTATGACAGACTACGTGTCATATCCTACTTGAACTGTGATGTCTACCTGGTATACATGTAGTGATGTTGTTTATTACAGGAGGACTATGACAGACTACGTGTTATATCCTACTTGAACTGTGATGTCTTCCTGGTCTGTTTCTCTGTGATAAGTCGGGAATCTCTGGATAGTGTGACGTCACACTGGGTACCGGAAATCAAGCATTATCTGCCTAAAACCCCCTTCATTGTAGTCGCCACACAGACAGACATGCGCAACATGCAACCAATCAACGGGGTAAGTAAATTTATTAATATCTATATATGCGGACGGAAGAATTGTTTGTGTTGTAAAGTAGCATTCTACGTTCGTATTTTCTACACTGGTACTCGGTCCGATTTGACCATGGCAAATAACGTATACATGTATTTTCAATATTCCGGAACAAGTGCCAGTCTAGTATGTTCCATTTGGCTACTCGGATAAGCTTGGTTTATATCGTTGAATGTCCCTAATGAGTTCCGACTGCCAGAATATCTAACAATCGACCTGACGACCTAGGCTGACCGAAACGACGTATACAGTCATTGAAAATAATACATTCCCCTGACATAATACCGATACAATCTACACAAAACAAAACTCAGTACGCATAATTATAGCTTATAGAAGCCTTACTTCTCTATTACTAAATATTACCAATGAAGCTAAAATTAATATTCTTGCAAAATTCGGTTAAGCAAGGACCTAAATATGTTCTTGGACACAATCATGTGATTTAATGCTGCTGTTCTTACAGTCCAAAATTTAGGCCCAATTAGACTGTGTTCTTGACAAATCTACCATGACGTCATTACTGTTAAAATAGCATATTCATTGCGTACATATAGGCGTAATAATAAGCCAGACTGTAAACGTAATGTCTCTTTCCATTTCTGGATTTTTCCTGACGTTAGCAGACGTGATCTTTTGTAGATAATTATAGCAACAATGGTTTACATAGTGAACATTGTATAAAAAACCCGAGACACGTCTCGTTATGCATTCAATCAGTAAGTGCAGGATGGACGTCTGCTTTCTCTTAAATTGGATTCTGTGTATTTATAAAACTTGTTGCCTTAGCAACTGTGTTTATATACACAATTTGCACAACGAGGCAAGCTTATTCGGAAGTGCACCAAACTCGTCGGCTGGCTCAAACATTTTCCAATATTTTTCTAAAATGAGATACGTATTTGCACTTTCTATCTCGTTGAACTATTGCCGTCCTTTATTTTGTCACGTGATTTACTGAAATGTTTATTGTTAAGTTGCTCCTTGTCCTATACCAGTCGTTCTTACAGCCCCAATGTCCAGATCAACTAATAAAACCGCGGCATTTCGGTAATATATAATATATGTATTGTCCAAACTCATGGTATGCAACAAAAGTATACACAAGTTGCTCAATATCTATAGTGTTTACTAAACTTTCTGTCAGGGAGTGTTTACATTGTTGTGTCTGTGGATGCCTACGTCCAAGATTAGACAAAAAAAACAACTCTATATAGACCATTTAATACACCAACACTCTGTTCACGTATCATTTAACAGTTACTCATTCTGGATACGTCACAAATATTAACTTAACTTCTTGTCTTACGCCAAGGGTGATAGAATAATCTGATAAGATGTAATGAGTATTGGTCGGGTCACTATACTGCGTAGTAGGCCTACTAGACGGTTCATTGTCCTTTCAGGGAATTATTTCTTTGTCCGAGCCAAATTGTATAGATGCTGTTATGTTAGACTAGACAATGACTGATGGTCATCTGTTCGACATTTGCTTAATCAACTGGATTACTTTCCTGCATTCATTGACCTTTATTATGTTTTATCTATACGACCAAGACTTCGTCATGAACAACAACTAGTAGTAGTTAATAAAGAACATTTCTTCTTTGTATACTGTAGACTCTATAATATATATATTATTGAGCTTCAATCATTGGCACAAGTTGAACAAAACTGTCATTTAAATCATCAATGTATGTAGCATTGGAAGTAGGAAACACTGATGTAAGGTTGTCAAGTCATTATCTCTTGCGAGAGGATCCAATCATCCACTTGGAGCTCACTTTCCAATGTACCCTCTTGACATCCGAAACCCTGTTTGTTTGCAGGTACATTTAATCATGCTATGACTTTAACATTCTAAAGAAAGAGCAACAGTTATGGGTCACCTCAATTCTTGACAACTGACCGCTGACAAAACATCCAAAGATTACAACTAAAGTCCTAAATAAAGTGATTGTCATTGTTATGATCTATTTTGGTTTTCAAAATCCCTTTTATCATTTCATTACACTGTTATGGAACAGTCTTTTGCCTTTAATAGTGTCCTTTCGTCAGTTCGAGCATCATGAAAGAGATGGAGTTTCTAATATTGGATCCTTATAATTAACTTCCAGCAATACTTTCAGTATTCAATAGAGTATTTTTATGTCAAATACATGTATAAAATGATTTGATTTATGTTTTGGCAGGTAAATACAAAACCGGAAGTATCTTTCAAAGAAGCTGCAGAATTAGCTAACAAGTGCGGTGCTGCTTCTTACGTTGAATGTTCCTCAATGACGTCAGATGGAATTCCTGACGTCATCAGAGAAACCATAGAAACCGTTCAGAAGCACTTGGATTGTCGATCCAGCAAAAATAAATGTTGCCACTGTAACATTGTCTGAGCGACGTGATTAAATTCTCAAACTCTTTCGCTCAATGTCTGACGACAATAAAACACCGGAAATGAGATTTTCACGCGCATGCGCGAGACCAAGAAGAACACTTAAATTATCTTTCATTCCTACTGTGATAATATTAATAATTATGTAACATTCTATAGTATATTGTGTTTCTATAAGCGATACAAAGATGTGTTTAAGATAATGACGATGTTCAGGATTTACCGGATTTGATGGCATTCGGATAACCAGCAGAGTAACTTTACTGTATGAGACTCGACGTGTTACTGGGTGGAGCGGATTTATCCAGATAGACTACACCTATGAAGTATGGATGACATGCCGTTTGTCCGCTTATTTGACTCGCAACACGAATACTCTACGGCTTTTGCAGACTTAACACGGGATGAAATACCAGACTAACGATCGAGTCATGTTTGAACTGAAACAGACGGGCAAAATGAATAGTGAACTTTTTTACTTAAGCTTGTCAATGTGCACATGTTATTCTTTAAGTTTTCGTGATTCCGTATGCCAATGTTATCGAATGTCAAACATCAAATATAAATACTTATCAAATATGAAATATATGGATACCTTAAACTAATTGATTTTATTTTTAATCAACAACAATCTCATTCTCGTTCACCAGTCTGAGAGTATTCTCCACCTGTGATATATGTAATCTGAGAACTTGACTTAACACTGACGTATGAGGATGTACCAATTTTTGCATAATTTCAAATTGAACAAAAAATGTATAATCCTTTGTACCTTGCTTAATCTATTCTATTGTGTTTGCTTGTAAAGCATGTATAGTCCAGTTAGGATATTGTGACAGTGACGTTGCAGTTTATGTGTACGCAAAAAATCTCAACCATTGTCTACACAGGTAGAGCGAAGTTTAGTATGTTAGTTTAGCATTGAAATTATAGTTGTTTGTACAGTATAAACCTTTATAATTGGTGTTCGCCGTTATAGTGGACTCGACCGCTGCGTCACTGGATTTTTATCCTGACTGGACTATAGGCCTACGTTTCACTCAGCGTATGTCATGAACATGTCAGTAAAGATGAACAGTAATTGTTGTTGTAAATATGTTGCGTTATTTATGTTATTTTTGTATTAAAAATATGAACACTATAAACAGTGTGAGTTTTATTTGTTTAATACCACGGACATTGTTATAATATGCCACGAATGTTTACATAACAATAAATGATGCAATCGAAACATCATATGGCCTACAATTCTAAGAATCATACCTTGAATACAGCATAGACGTGGTTTTACGGAAAACAACAACAGCATGCACGAATGGGAATAGAGTCTTTGAGACCGACCAACAAATATAATTAATGCAGCAAAACCTGTTTTTTACCACAACTATTTGGGTTCCATATTCTTTAACACTGACAGTAAACGACTTTAGGAAATAATAGCCCTTTTTTCTTGCGATGTATAAAATATTTGTGTTTTGACCTTGTTGAACCTCCTGTATGCCAGGTGTGCTTGGACACCAAACGTTGCATTCGTTTCTGAAACAATACTAGCACTTAAAAATAACTGCATTTGTTTACAAATATATGAGTTGTAAGTTTCATATTTTCGTTTGTATCAAGACATACAATTATCATGACTACATTGGTATAGATTTGTAAGTACATAACTTCCGGTTAAGGGTGTGGACTGTATGATGACACCGGAAGTGACAGGTCATGTGATACTACAAACACGTCAAGCGGTTCATCTCAGTACGTACATATAGAACTTCAAACTGTTTCCTGTTTATTCAACATTCTTACAAGTTACGGTGGTCTTTTGATCTTATCATCAATGCATCATCCTTTACTTCTAAACCGGTAAAACACTACAAGTGTATGGTCAGGCGATAGTTTGATTCTTGGATAATGAATATGGCGTTATTTGTCAATATAAAACTAACATAATACATATGATATACATGTATACATGAGGCTCACAGGGAAGACTGGGTATACCCAACTGTGTTGCCTCTTTAAATAAAGTCGTTATTATTATTATTATACGTGTATACATATTATAATACATATAAATACATGTTATATTATAATACATATAAATACGTGTAGGTCGATATATGATATCACGTATTACCCAAATTGTAAGACAAAAACATGCAATAATCTGTCAGTGACACCAAGCAAATTGACGTTCTTCTTTACAAATCCGCAATCTAAGTGAGTTTCTATCTACATGTATTCATATATCGTGTCGTGTATGTAGCATGTAGGTCCGTGTACATGACATGTGTAAGCACAATGGACAAGTAAGTATATATGTGAAGACATGTCTACGTAATTCGTGGTCGGAATTGAGGACTTACGTGACCATACGCATCTAATTAATACGTCAGTATTGTCAGGAGCAAATATGCTACTAGTATTTAGTTCATGGCCTCTTAATGTTCTAAGAACTGTCTAACACAAGCAATGATATACGTACAACTCGGTATTGTGGACACGGTGGATTAAATCCATATTCTAACCACTGACAGTGTGTCCAAGTACCTCGCAATCAACACCACTGACAATCTCAGCTGGAACGCACATATTGACAAAACATTGAAGAAGGCCAACAGTACGCTTCGGTTCTTTGTGTATTAACGCATGGATATCGAACGAAGCAGTGAAGTCTAGCGTCTAATTCTCGCTTGTTCGACCACAGCTCGAATACTGCGTAACAATATAGAATCCCCCATAAAAAGCCATTTTAATCAGATAGAAATGGTACAGAGGAGAGCTGCCAGGTACGCAACCAACCGCTACAATAATATCAGCAGCGTCAGTGACATGCTTAGCTATCTGGACTGGGAGACACTGGAGAGTAGAAGGAAGAAGGCGCAATTGACCTAATTCTACAAGATTGTCAACAACCTTGTAGACATTCCTGTTGACCGGAATCTCTCCCCAACAACCTTATAGACATTCCTGTTGACCGGAATCTCTCCCCAACAACCTTGTAGACATTCCTGTTGACCGGAATCTCTCCCCAACAACCTTGTAGACATCAAGCATTTTGATGAAATTATGCCCCCTTTTCGACTTAGAAGCCCCAACCTCTACACAGAAGAGGGTAATGTTACAGCTATGGAGCATTTTGTTTTGAATATAAATATAAAAAAAATATTATGATTTTACAATCCTACATGGAGAATGGTGGATGGCGAACTGAAAGAGATGGGAATTACTTGAAAAGAAACAGAAAAGATAACCAGGGACAGACCAAAATGGAGACAGCTGGTATCAACCTTGTGTGTCGAAGTACACGAAGAGGAATAAGTAAGTATACTATCCTAGCATGGCACTAAGAATAGTGAAGCTTACTGTTCATGGACAGCTCTTGTTCTTAAAACTGAACACTAGTACTAGTAAAAAACAGTTGTACACCAATACTTACAAGTAACACCGTACTGTACTTTTCGCAATTTTATTATGAACCACCCCGAAAATAATCTCAAATACAGATATGTACATATTTAGCCATGTGTATTTTATTCTGCATACCGTTTGTTAAAATATTTCAAACCTCGTTCTCGCTGCATTCAAGCTCGACCATTTCCGGTTTTTTTTGTAAATATGCTAGGCCGAGGTGCTCAGAATTCATGCTGACGAGGATCAGTCGTTACAATAATCAGTTTAAAACAAACTAAGTTACTGTTACATGTTTAGTCATCCCCAGTGTATCCCCGGTGCAATAACCCAAGGGTAGTTTCTAATGAGAAGGTAATGTGATTTGTCGAACAGATTTGTACAATTTACATAATTTGACTACATATTATTCAAGCCAAAGGAGGGTGCATTTAAAATTAATGGATGAACGCTTAAAACCCTGAGTTAATTTACAAGAAGCCACAGACCTCGGATAAATCCGAATTCCCATTTTATTAAGACCTGCTTTTAAAAATCAAACAGTCGCGACCTTTGAAAATGTAATTTCTGCGCCCACAGCAAAACTAATTAAAGCGTAAATAAGAAAGATATGTGTATAAATATTAGCAATTAATTGTTCTGCATTTTTTCATACGAGTATATATACTAGTAGGTCTAATGAGTATAGAATTAAATTACAATCACGCTTCTAACACAACACGTTAAAACTATCGTCTATTGATCAATACAGACGATTTGGTTATATATATAAATATATTGTTGTTAATCAATAAAATTTAATGATCTTTTCATGACTCCTAAATTGTATTAAATCGTTTTACTGTAAAACAAAAATACGTGTATATTCAAATAATGCATATCACTGTAATTGAAATCACAAAACAAGAGGGCCCAAAGGGATGATCATTGTGACCAAGTTCCATAAAGATTAGGTCAAAAATGTGACTTCTAGTAACTACACAAGGTTTTTCCATGATTTGACCTTGTGACCTAGTTTTTTACCCCGGATGACCCAATATCATTAAACTTGACCTAAATTTTGTTGACATGATCATTGTGAATGAGTTTCATAAAGATTAGGCCAAAACTGTGACCTCTAGTGACTACACAAGGATTTTCTATCATTTGACCTTGTGACCTAGTTTTTGACCCCGGATGAACCAATATCGAACTTGACCTAGATTTTGTTGAGATGATCATTGTGACCGAGTTTCATCAATATTAGACCAAAATTGTGACCACTAGTGACTACACAAGGTTTTTCTATGATTTGACCTTGTGACCTAATTTTTGGCCCCGGATGATCCAATATCAAAGTTGACCTAGATTTTGTTGAGATGATCATAGTGTCAAAGTTTCATTAAGATTAAGTCAAAAATGAGACCTCTAGTGACTACACAAGGTTTTTCTATGATTTGACCTTGTGACCTAGTTTTTGACCCCGGATGACCCAATATCGAAGTTGACCTTGATTTTGTTAAGATGATCATTGTGACCAAGTTTCATAAAGATAAGGTAGAAACTGTGACCTCTAGTGACTACACAAGGTTTTCTATGATTTGACCATGTGACCTAGTTTTTGACCCCAGATGACCCAATATCGCACTTGACCTAGATTTTGTTGAGATGATCATTGTGACCAAGTTTCATAAAGATAAGGTCGAAATTGTGACCTCTAGTGTCTACACAAGCCAATTGTGGACGGACGGACGAAGAGTGATCACAAAAGCTCACTCTGTCACTTTGTGACAGGTGAGCTAAAAATGACACCAAATAAACCGTAGGTGTACCGCTATATTCTGGGGCTTAAACGGCTGGTACCGTTCCTATACATATCCCCACCGGTACAGATCGGAGCTATACCGGGGGGGTTCACCATGGTGTGTATGTCATGCCGGTATGTACAGATCGGGGTTATACCGGGGTTCACCATGGTGTGTATGCCATGCCAGTATGTACAGATCGGGGTTATACCGGGGTTCACCATGGTGTGTATGTCATGCCGGTATGTACAGATTGGGGTTATACCGGAGTTCACCATGGTGTGTATGTCATGCCGGTATGTCTCCACCGGTACAGATCGGGGTTATACCGGGGTTCACCATGGTGTGTATGT
Source organism: Spisula solida (assembly GCA_947247005.1). Classification (NCBI taxonomy): domain Eukaryota; kingdom Metazoa; phylum Mollusca; class Bivalvia; order Venerida; family Mactridae; genus Spisula; species Spisula solida. Next base: position 35,532,736 of record OX365945.1, read on the forward strand.
CATGCCGGTATGTCTCCACCGGTACAGATCGGGGCTATACCAGGGTTCACCATGGTGTGTATGTCATGCCGGTATGTCTCCACCGGTACAGATCGGGGCTATACCGGGGTTCACCATGGTGTGTATGCCATGTCGGTATGCTACAGTTTATCACGGTATAAGAGCAACGATGTTTAATATACACCAAACTTATAAATATGATAACAAGAATGGTTATTTTTTTTTAAGTTTAGGACACCTGGTATAATTATAACAAGTTTGGTGTCTATTACAAGTGGTTAGATGCATCTAATCCCTGAAGAACGTCACAGTCTATTTTTCACGAAAATGTGTCTTCACCAAGAAGACATTTTGAGTCCCTGTGCATGTGCAAGTAGATCGTGCCTCTTCGTGAAACCCGTGCAAATGTTTAAACAATTTAATTACGAATGGGTGGTATCGGCAAAAAGACAATTCACAATACGCACGCTTTATTGAAGGACATCCCATATAAAATGACATTGTCCATGCGTAGAACAATATAGAGGCACTTACGGTAATTCTATATATGTAATGACATTAATAGTTTAGTCACGATACATTTATTATTTTAAATACAAAACTCAAAAGAGCACTTACATTAAAGTGTCCGATTTTTGTGCACTCTTTCAGACAATATTAGCAAACATATTCCCAGTATACACGATATTCTACTAGTTCAAACTATCCTTGAGGTGCTCCGGGTAATATAATTTGAGTTCAGACGACACAGGAGACGGGGCCATCGACGCTGCATGTTTAAGCAGACTCTTGTCCACAAGAGGAGGAACGTTCAAGTCATTCATCATGAACCGTGTGCTCAGGTGTGAACATATTCATCGCCATGGAAGGACACCGTTGTATGATACCAAGTCTCCACGTCAGTTGTCTAATTAATTTTGTTACAGTGTAATAAATTGCTAAGTGGTGATACGAGTTGTCATTTCTGTGACTTTCCATCACTGCATGAGATCAAAACGTTTTTTTATTTCTTCATATTCTCAATGTAAACCAAATTTGTACCATTATATATGATGTGATTAAGTGTATGACTGTATGTATGATCTTTGATACACTACACTCAAAGGAGTTTAAAAAGGATTATCTCCCTTGGTACACAGGGAAAGAAGCTAATACTGCAGAGTCATTGCCCTCAAGTTCAGTTCAAAGGGGAATAACTTTAAGCTGACATTATATGTCCAAGGGAAGCAACTCATTCACTGAAGTTTCCCTTGATTTCACTGACTTTTAAGATTTCCTTCCCCTGATTTACAACACATGTAACTCGTGCCCTGTAGTTTTGCCCTTGCTTTAAAAGGGACATTAGTCATACTGACTTCTTGTTTACAATATAGAGGACATGGTTCAGCCCTGCGTTCAAGGAAAAATAACGTAGCGCACGTTTCGTACCTGGTACGTACCAGGTATGAAACGTTTCGTACCGTTTGCGTACCAGGTACTAAACGTTTTGTACCTGGTATGAAACGTGCGTCACATGATTTTTCCTTGAACGCAGGGCTGGTCTATATGAAACCTGGGCAAACTTCGTGTCTTTTTCTAGGCCAAGTCTACTATGTATGTAGAGGACTTGGCTTGTGGGAAGAATTTAACTAGCTGGAAGAGGATCTTCTTAATGATATCTTTATTGGCCAAAGTTTGGTTTTTCTTTGCTTTGGTCAGATGACCTGGTTTTTGCTAAAATGACTTGGATTTTATATAAAGACACGTATGTGACTAGGTTCCATAAAGATTAAGTAAAAACTCTGTGACCTATATAGTACAAGGGCATCAACAGAGCCAAATTCAAAATCCTGAAAATCATATGCTGCTGACCATTTTTCCAAACAAGAGGCCTTCAACCACATTGTTTCCATATATAACTCATTTTTTATTAAATAAAATCCTTCAGAGCAGATTAAATTGACCATAACTTTGCCATTTCTTGAGATATTTTCACCAAATAGCTCTTTCAGGATAGAGCAATCTGGAATTCCTGATTTATCAGGAATATTGACACCCCTGATAGTATTAGCATTCATGATTCCGACTGTGGACGACAGACATAGGGGTGATCACCACTGCTTCCATTTAGGCGAGCAAACAAATAATAACTAGAACAATCAGGGCCCCATGACAGCATGTAAGGGGGGGGGTCATTTAGGAAGAAGTGTCGAAGTGCGATTTTCTGTACTTAAGACATAATCTATAAAGTTAGAGCAGAGAATTTCATATATTAATGCCTGAAATTGAGTTAATTAAATTCCTCCTAATATAACAACAGATTTTATTTTCATTATGTACAAGATGAACTATAACTTTGATAACGTTTGAAAATAAACACATTTAGTTTTAAAATAAACTCATAGATTGGCCTGTTTGAACGACTTAATCAGTCGCTTATATATTGATTGCCTTGTATAGAAATACCCAGAACAGAACTGCTTTGTGCATGTGCAAGTCTGTCTGCTGTTTAGATACAAAAGCCCAATCTAAAAGAGTTGATGCCCTTTGCTACATATGTTGTATTGCTGGTGCCCTTTTATGGCTACTCATGTGTGTCTGTTGTTGTTCGTAGGTATAGCAAGTTTCATTTTAATATCTTGAACACTAGCCAGAGTAACGCAAATTGCCTTAAAGCAGTGTATTGTTATTGTGAACGTATGTTTCAAGTTTGAAGTTGAAACCTCAAATGGTTTGCAAGTTATTAAGAACAAGACTGCGTTCAATAAACGATTATGCCCCCATGAAAGCCTTGTCCATATAAAAGCTAAGTCAATCAGGGGGACATAATTCTGTTGAAATGTGGGATAGTGTTACATGGCCTTGACAATGTAAGGGGCTTATAATGGTTAACAAATATGCCTAGTTTGAAAGCAATGCCTTGATGAACTTGATGTAAGACGAAACGATCAAGGTTAGCCAAAAGGCGCTTAACGAGTACAAGTCCAAAATTAGGTCAATGTGAAGGCCAAACTGAGGTCTGATGATACAGGTGTGTGGAGAGTGTTCGAATACAACATCCATGCAAGTATGAAAGCTTTTGTAGCAAACTGTATTAATGCTAGAAGAAAAGGTCAATTTTGGTTAACTAAGCGTTTGGCCCTTAAATAAGTCCAAAATTAGGTCAATGTGAAGGTCAAAATGAGGTCAGGTGATATAGGTGTGTGAAGAGTGTTCAAATGCAACATCCATGCAAGTATGAAAGCTTTTTAGCAAGCTATATTGATGCAAGACAAAACGTCAATGAGGGTTAACCAGGAACGGACGGACCAGTTAATTACTATATACCTCCCGATCTAACGATATGGTGGCAAAAATATGAGGACAGACAGGGTGATTACTATTGGGTACACACACAAAATTTTGCCGTGACCCTAAAATACTTTTGCCAAAATGAAATTGTCAGCATAAAATAGGTCAGATTAATGGGTAAAAAATTATGTACATACAAAGTAAAACAAGATAGTATAGAAATGAACATTTAATACAGATACATGTACATAGTGTCTGACAGAGTTCTCATGATTTGATGTCAAATGATGCTCAACAATTTACATAAATGTTTTATGAATGAAATAATGTGACATAGATTTGCAGTCAGAGTAATTAACACAAAAATATTAATCGACAAAATAAAACACTCATTCGCTACTCACAACTCCAACATCAGCTCTGATATAAGTTTTACTTGATAGGGTGATCAAATCAGGATGTTACAAATGGTTGTACATATACACTTTTTTTTCTAAATATAATATTATGAAATGAAAGTTGCAAGTGAATACTGCAAGTCAAATGCAACTACGATACACATGAGGCCTTTTCAATTCAACTCGGCTGTTCCGTGGAGCAGGTTAAAGTCTGGTTCCCGTCCTTAATATTACAATAGTAGAACTGTAGTGTACTGTTATATTTGGGAACTGGTACCAGACTAAAACCTGCTCCATGAAATAGCCCAGTCAAAAAGGCCTATTGTCTTATTTTCATGTAAAGAATAATAACATATAGATATGATAGTAATGAATGCAACACAATTGACCTACACAAACTTGCAAAATGTAAGCAATATTTACACCCACAAACTAAAATCTCTACAAAACATACTTTCAATGAAATACAAACTATCAAATTACTAGAACAAGGGAGATTACTCCATCATGAGTTTACACTGAATCAATACTAGTACAAGCCCCAATCCAATGCTACAAAGTTTCCCCACAAACCAATTTATTGTATTGAATAAAAAAACGCTTAATATTTTCTGCAAAAATCTTACTAAGAAATATAATCAATCCATGGGCTAATACAATTAAATAATAATGTTCAGATCGAATTTTATCAACATTTGAATATGCAATCATATGATTAGATGAGTTAGAATGAAATTAAACCATTTGGATAAAATGACACCACTACAAATTAATTCTAACACTTATCATTATTTAAAGCTCATTCTGAAAGGTAACAGTTAAAACCAATACAATCTTTGACATATGTGATTTGGCAAAACTGACAGGTAATTAGTTGAATAATTCTAGTACTGACAAGAATAATAATGGCATGTCTTCAAAACCAACCACACAGAGTCATTGAACAAGTACAGTTAAACCTGGCACAGCAGGTGAATACCCAAGTTTTTTTCATATTGAATGTCCCTGTATTAATCAACACCCTGCTTTAAAAAGGTCGATACATCCATTCATTCAATTTTTTTACTACTTAAGACAGATTTGACAGTACATCAAAAAGCAATCTTTAGTTCTTATTATTAAGTTCCTTGCCGCCTATATAATTGACTACAACCCCAAGCAAACAGCATACACATATTGAATAAATTATACCAATGATTCACAGTTTCATCATCAAAAACTAAACGGTTACACTCAAAATGTTTTAAGTTTATTTCAACTAAAAATCAAGGTTCAAAACCACATAGCTACCTCAGACTATCACATCAGCAGAAACGAAATAGAACTAAATGACAAAGTTTCAACTAGGAACACAATAAAATGCTTTGTACATAATTGTCACATTCAACTTGTACAATATTTTACTAACACAGCTGTCCAACTAGCTGGTGAGCACATTTTGTATACAAAAATATTGTGCACAATCCCTGTAAATCTTGTTCCTTTTTCAGCCAACAACAAATGAGCTCATCAAAAGTCTATTCCTCCATCTTGATCTCCTTTACCGTCCAGCTTGTTTACGAAGCATTATGTAGATCTTTTCTTTCAACCAGTCTTTATTGTGAGGGACATAAGTACCAAGATTTTTCTGGAATCTGTAAAACAAACGATATGGTATTCATGTGATTAGAACAAACCAAAATACAAATATGTTCAGACTAATAACTCCCACACAAAACAAATGAAAAGTCCATGAAACCCAGGTATTTAAACAAGTTCAATAACTCTATTTAAACTTAAAATTCTTGCAAAGACCTTTGATTTTAATAACAACTTCAGACCTAAATTAAAATATTGTTTGTTTGACCGTTACCTACCTCTCCAATAAAATTACCCCTACTCAAATTATCATATTGCTTTATATAGAAAACAATATTTTCATTTCTTATCTGACAAGTCCAGAACATTTTAGTGTTACAGTTTACATTTACTTTTAATTGTTTACATTATATTATCATTTTGTTTTCTTGTAATTATTCCATCTATTGCTATTATTGTTATTGACACCTTGTTTTACTGTTTGGTCAGAATACTTATTAATGAACTGATTGAAAGTCAGATAGCCATAACCTTTAAATATCATATCCTGACACCTCAGCATAGATTAGTTAGTTCCAGATAACTGTTGGTTCGCTAAGTGTCAGGATATGATATGACACCTGGCCCCTGCCGCACTAGAAGCTGAGCCATTAATAGAACAATCTTTAATATGATAAATGTATAGCTTACACAAGACAGCTAAGATCATTAAGTTGATCAATGAAGTCAAACAGTTGACTGATATCATATGTTATACTTGGACATTCTGGGTTCTGTCTCTTCAAATGTTCCTCGTATATCTTACATATTCCTGCAATAAAACAATAGTCAGTATTAGTCATTCATGTATGACATTGAACGCTTAAACAGATCATACAGTAAAAACAATTCCTACATTGAATACAAGTAGGGCCAACAAGAGGCCATACAGCACAGCTTTGTGGCACCGCAGAATAGTCAGTGATTTTTGTGTTAATACTGGAAGAAGATTCAATGAATCATCAGTACTGTACTGGCCTATGACAATCTCAAACAACAGACAAGGTATTACATGTGGCAAACAAAGATTGATTGAACAAGTAACAAGAATTGCAAGCAATACAGAAGTCCCCTACTGGTTTTAAGCCATTTTCAATGTTTCTGTTGCCATAGCAACCACAATTTTGGTCAGAATCAAAATATGTTTGGACGTGCATTATCTCCTTATTGCCCCCTATCCACATACCAAGTTTCCTTATTGCCCCCTATCCACATACCAAGTTTCATAAACCTAGCTTGGAAACTGAGTTATGTCAGGTTCCAGATTTTTTGACGGACAGACTGACTGACGGAGGGCAAACCCAGGGCTTTTTTTCACTATGTACAAGGGGCCTATATTAGGCCCCTTCACAATTTGCTATAGGCCCCTTTCACAAACCCAAAAGGCCCCTTCACAATTAGAATTTGCGTCATGTTTTTTGTAAAATCAACTTCACCACAAAGCACCAAACAAACAAATCACAGATAACAGCCATATATTCCTGTACAGGACTTGATATAAAGTATTATATCATAGATACATGCATGTTTGGGAAAACTTCACAAGAAATGAACTAACATCTGAAAAATTTTGTATCATAATTTGATGATTCATCGTGTTAAGTTTTTCACAATTTGAAAAGTTTCCGCGCCTACTTTTTCACAATTTTGAGAATTTTCGCGCTAAATTTTCACAAAACAAAAGGGCTTGGGCCTCTTCACATTTCAGCGAAAAAAAGCCCTGAAACCTATAGTCCCCTCCGGTCAAAACCCGGTAGGGGACTAATTAAAAAGACTATATTTAAATGTCTCAAAAGAACAACATAAAGTCAAACACTTAAAGATTAATTGGATATTTAAGAACGCTATGTCCTGCAATTACTATTTATAATTTAATTCTGTATACTGATTAACCAATAAATGCAATTCTCCAAACTGAACCAACACAATAAAAATACTTACCTTCTAAGCATTCATTAAGAGACTCATAATCACTGTATGTCCTGGTATCTGGACGAGTATTAGGCTGAACAAGTAAGATTGTGTGACTCTGAAAAACACCAAAGTTTATTTTATTTTACTGTTTTTACATCATTTTATGTTTATCAGGCCAAAATAAACTTGTAAAATGTGTATTGGATAATCCCATAGCAGCCCAATTATGAATTTCGCATCTCAATGATATATAATTTTGGATAAACCGAAAAATACTGCATTATCGTTTGTTGTCTGCACATAACAGATCTTATTATAAATATTATTTGTCAGAATTTGTGCGCAACTGTTGTCTGTAAACTCTGACGTTTGATAGTCAGCCATTCAGGTAAACCGTAATAACTGGGTATTTCTGGTAAAATTATACTGGGCCATTCTGGAAAGTGGGCCTTTCTGGGTTTAAAGTGGTTCACAAGAAGTGCATGTGATTGCCAATGAAGTGTAACTGAAGCTCCATGGCAGCGAGCATGCGCAAATGGATGTGATACTCGGATTGTTTTGGCTTAGGCAGTGGCTATTCTTACGGGCCCGTAAGAATAGTGAAACAGCCCCGGAGTGGCTATTCTTACGGAAGTTTTATACGCTGTTATTTAATAAATATATACATATATATATGACACATTTTAAAAAGCGATTACCTTTTATATTCTAAATGTATTTATTGACATTAAAATGAATGAACACACTTATCAAAAAATTGAAGTTCGAGGAGTCCTTTTGTAATTGGAATTCCTTTGTAATTATCATCAAAGTTGTAACTTATATAGAGTCAACCGGCGAACAGGACAGAAATGACTGATGTCTTTGAAATATAATGTGATAATTAATCTTCTTCGTAATACAGTAATTATTATTGTACTGTAACTCTGAGTAAAGAAATTACAGGTAATTTTCGACCTGTACCTTAAGTTAAGGCTTAACAAAAGAATGTTAATTAACTTTAGGTGTTAAACTTAAATTCCTAGTCTGTTCCACGGAGCTGAATAGCAAACAGTAAATTTGTTCAACAGTTTGTAACAGTTGTATAACGCGTGGAAGAGTAAATTTTAAAATTCCTAGATTTTGAGCAACTGTGTAGTTGGTGTATATAATCTAAATGGAAAATATATGCTTTATCAGTATAACTATAATAACCACTACGGCTTCCTCCTTAATTTGACATTCGAAGTAAGTCACCGTTTTTATTATACATCGTAGGAGCGATAATTTAACATTCTATTGTTAAGGTACAGATCGAACATTACTTAAATGAGATCACTATCATCAGTACATTTAATTTAAGCAGCCGTAAGAATAGTCATTCGCGGGCGGTATTGCTATTCTTACGGTTCCGTAAGAATAGCCACTTCCTTTGGCTTAACTGGTAATCAGTATATTACGGTATTTATGTATACTAGACAGATAAGCTGTCTCAAAGTGGCCGCTTTAAATTCTGACAGTCCAGTCACAGTCCAGCTAGTACACGTACTGTTAATGTCGAAATGGTTTGACTAATAGTTATACTAAGCATTACTCAGGAGCATTGTCGTACAAGAAGTTAGAACAGACCTTTCTGTTAGCTGAACAAGTCTGTCAGTCTGGTTAAGTTTGGCTAAGACTATGCCCCAACATTTTGCACATTCTTTCCCCTTAGAATATGATGTTTGAGCATCAATTAAGGTTCGAAATCAAACGTCAAAAGCCAGTAAGTAGCAACCTCAGTTGATGGCTTATCTGATGGCTTATCAGCTGGAAAAATATCAGTTTTGGTGCTATAGTGTAACTAATTTGTCCACTTACTCCTTATTTCTAACCCTATCATTATGCAATAAACACCTTTAGAAAGCCAATAAAATTATCTTTCTATTGATATAAATTACCCTTAGGCTATTCCCATCATAAAAACACATGGCCACTTGATTACATAATCTTTTGTGTAATTTGACACCACGCTGTTTAATCAACAGATGGACCGTGTCTCTGATCATGCCTTTGTTTCGTGATCAGTTGCTGATACTCGAATGCTAATTAATATTCATAAGATTATATCAACAAGAAAGCTGATTGGCTGACCTTTTAGCTACTTTTCGAATTTTTTAAATCCGCCATGTATTCGTCCGAGGATATAGTTCGCAATAATTGAAGACAATTTTTGACCATAAAAAAACATTTTTTCCGAAGTATGCACATATCATAATGAAGACCAAAGTCTTAGCTTTAAATTGATACCAAAATCATTTTTCGGAACCTAGTATTGGTACAGCGGATTCCAATTACCCCACATGAACTTCAACTTCGTGCGCGGGCTCCAGACTGAATTTTTATCAATGGCCGCCATGTAAAATTGTTGCATTAACGCTGTCAGAAAAATCCATCGTTTCCTAATATTATCGATCCATCGTAACGATCTGATAGATATATTTTATTGGTAAGTATGTTTTTTTGTATAAACATGTTTATAAACGAATAAAAAATCGTATAACGACGAGCAGTTAGCAAAATTACTGTCGTACGGAAGAATTAAAATTACGACGAATTCGTCCATTTGTGGGCAATCTTTTTCCGGTCGTAGCGGCTTTTCGCCGTAGAATTAATGATATAAAATTGATTCCTTACATTAAGTGTGTTATATAATTACTTTATGCAATAATAAATACATACTTTATCAACAATTGACGACGAAATCGTCGTATTTATTGCAGTTTTCGTACCCAATATTTTCGTACTCGAAGTTCGCGACGGGAACTAAAAAAAAATTTTTTTTACTCGTTTTTTGTTCAATGTATTTTTTATGACACATTTTTGTGAATAATGAGGCAATTATTTGTTGATATTGTTCTTATATTGTATATCTTTATATTTTAGGTAACAAATTATGGAGCTAGGTCCCTACTGCCAGGCACTGGGTTTAACTGAAGACTTGATAATCAATGGTGTTTTGTGTGAAAAAGGAACTATTTCAAATGGGGTTGCAATTGAATTAAAGGATTACTGCGATAAAAAGGCATATAGAACTGAGAAATACATTGAAATTTTGTCACACTTGGATTCGAAGAACAGCAATGTTAATCCACGGTCTGTGGTATCAAAACTGAATAGACTGAAGGACCAGAAGAAAAAACTTAATTCAAGGAAAAAAGTGAAAGGCTACACAAATGTTTCTGATTTATTAAATGCAAACTTTATAGCCCCACTCAATAAACTATCCCCCTGTCCCAATGTTGTGTCTACTTCTACGTCAAGCCCCAGTTCCACTGAAGAGCCCACTGCTGAAGCCCTTCAATCTAATGTGTGTTGTGCATCTGCCATACAAAAGGATCATCATCATTCAACAAATTCTATTGGCGTGCTAACAGAACTGGAGAACAATGATGACACTAAGCATATGAATATGTTACATTATGAAATAAATAAAAAGCAGCAATTGTTGGATCAACTGGTTACAAAGATAGAAGATGCTAAAAAACAGTTACATAAACAAACCACAAACATTGGTCATTATTCTGTGAAGAATATAAATAAGCGTGATGAAAGGGCTCGTAAGAACATGAATAAGTTACGCGACTTGCAACGGCTGGTTCTGAAACAAAAGAATGTGATTGAGAATAAACTGTGCAATAAGAAACAGATACTGGATCTGAACAATGAAATAGAATCAATGAAAGACAAAATTGAAATGTTGACTGTAAAAGTGGAGAATGAAAAAGCAAAGAAACTTTCTGTTCAGAAAACTAACAGTTACCTTAGAGGGATGCTTACAATCGAAAAACTTAGAGATGCTACAACAGTGCAAGACAATGATTCCATGGACGATCCTTTAAAGGTTAAATTACTGAAAAGTCAGGATGAGATTGAGTTCTTACAAAACGAAAATGAACATTTAAAGGAACTACAAACTGGATTTTGTTGTACTACCAAGAATGAAGATGGGTCGTTCAGTGACAGCCTTCGACTTTGCGTCATGGAATTATTTGCGTTGGAAATTTCAATGGAGAAAATACCCAGTGCTATAGAAGTAGTGAGCAAACACTTGTACCATTATTTGTTTAAAAAGTCTGATCTTCCCACACCAACAACTGTTAGAAATATTGTTGATGAAGGCCATTATCTAGCGAAAAGTTTTATAGCCGAGAAAGTGGAAAATGCTGACAACATTGGAATCAGCCGTGACGGAACAACCAGAAGGAAAGAAAAAATTGTCGATACTTCGATAACCTTAAACAGTGGTGATGTCGTGAGCCTCGGGTTTACGAAAGTTGCGCGCGAAACAGCCGAAATAATAAACACTGTAACAAAAACTCAATTGACAGAACTGGCCGAGACAGTTGCTGATCATAGAAATTCCCCAAGTCCAACCAAAGTATCTGATGAGTTTCTAGCCCGGTCTTTGGAGAAGTTGTCTTTAACAATGAGTGATAGAGCGAGTAATGAGAAGGCTGCAGACAAACTCTTGAATAAGTGGCGTGATGATGTGTTAGAACAGTGTGAAACTGACAGTGAAAAAAAGTCTGTGTTTCAATTCCATTGTATGGCTCATGTGCTTTTGGGCTTCCATAGTTATGTTTCTGCAGATGTTAAACTATTTGAAAAGGAATTGGTGGCAGAAAATGGACCAATCGGGAGGGATAATTTGCCAATGTTTAAGTTCTGGAGTAAGCGACAAACCGTTATGGAGAGACTAGCATATACTGCGTCTGGAGTGTTTGGACCTGTTGGTGAATATAATGGCTTGAGAGACAGGTGGGAAGCCTACTGTGCTAAAAATGGTGTGAAGTCCCTAATAGGCAATTACAAAGATAACCGTTTCAATTCACTCTTCCAGACAGCATCGCAAGTCTTCGTTCATCGTGAAGATTTTTTAAAAGTAATCAAGACTGTGCAGACCCCAAATCAGAAACTTTTGTCGGTGGAAGCTGATCTACAATCTGATACTGTGATTACAATGCTCCGTGCCCTCACAGCCATTTATGTGAAAATTACTGCTCCCTACTGGTGGCTAGTTACATCTGGCAAGGTCCCATATCTAGAACTATATTCCCATGTCCAACGTCTTGAGAACTTTGTTGAAGGCTGTTCTGAAAATCCAGAGAATCTGTTCAGTGAAGACAACCCTTGGATTGTATCAGAAGATTTGTCAATTCCCCATGTCCACAAATTTGAAAATAAACTGTCTAGCCCTATTCCCGATAATGAGTCGAAATTCCTTAATGAGTTTGTGAGCCTCGTTTGTAAATCCATTTTAAGAACAATTCGCAAACAGCTAGTAGACTTTCTACCAGGCGGAAGATACAGCATCCAGCCCACAAAAGATGACCTTCAGCGAACAGCATTCGCGCAAGTGACTAACTTGGCCTGTGAACATCACTTTGGTGATTTAGATTCGAGTCAGAGGAGAAGACCGAATGCGTCATACCATCACCACTCCTCGGTGCAAATGTTGAAAAGAAACCGTCAAAAGTTAATTTCGTGGTTAAGTGAAATGCCAGAGGATAGGAAAAAAACTGTCATGAAAAGAGCTCGTCGGGGTGGAATTGATCTACGCAAACGTCATCGGGAACAAGAAGACCGTGTGCAGAGTGAAATAATCGATGCCATGGAAAAAGGACACAAGGCCAAAAAACGCAAAGTACAAAATGTAGTAGAACAGCATTCAGAAGATGAATTTGAAATAGATACATTAAATGAAGTGCTACCAAATATGGATAATGGCTTCAAACCAAATGAATACATTGTTGTGGCATACCAGGATACTTGGTATCCTGGATGTGTTGTTGAGTGCATTTCGAAGGATTCTGCATCAGTGAGTTTCATGGCACCGTGTCGTAAACCTGGCACATTTATGTGGCCAGCCAGGAAGGACATACAGCTAGTGAGCAAACAGTTTGTATTGAAAAGAGATATTTTACCCGAGTGCTGTAATTCTGGACGTCAATGGTTTTTCCCCGGTTATGGAGACATTTCTGAAGTTTTTCAAAAGTACCGCGACATGTACTTCTAAATTCTGGACATGCTGGAATACTACACAAGTCTGTAGTGTCTAAGTTTTTCAAAATGAACATGTGTGTAGTTAAAAAGTGTACCAGACTAATTGTAGAGAAATCTGCTTTTGTGTGATATTTGTTGACACTTCTTTGCATTGATGTATTTTTGGTGACAACCGGGGAAACAAAAGCTGAAATTGTGATCTATTAGAATCTTGTGTTGATACTTAATTGAAATTGAATGCCACCTATTGTATTTATCAGTATTTATGCATGACTATGAATGTTGTTTTATTACTATATGATGATTGATGAAAATATGTTGTTACTACTATATATAGTATAAAAACGTGATACGATAAAAAAATGAAAATCAACCATTTTTTGTTTTATTTTAAACAATGAAAAACTTCATTTTCTTACATTTCCATGTGTTCATATACCACATACACAAAAATAGACGCCACAATAAGGTTTAGCATGGAAACATCTACCAGACTACCAAGTTTCATCCAAATATCTTGAAAAATAAAAAAGTTATGAAGAATTTAGTCTGAAAATTCATATTTTCGGGTCCGCGACCGCGTATCGATTTCCTATACAATATAAGGCGGAAATTTTCCAGGAAAAAGCGAATAGTTACACATTTTACTTCTTCATAACTTTTTCATTTTTAAAGATAATTTAAAAATTTAAAGTGTTTTGAAGATGTTAAACACAGTGCTTTAACATTATAAGCTTTAAAATGTAATATTTCAAAGTTTGAAAATCAGCTGAGGTTGCTACAGTAAGGGGGGGGGGGGAGTTGGTATGGAAAGAAAACCCAGCCCAAGTAAGCTCAGTTAGTAGACCACAGTTTGTGTTTTACAGGTGGTCGAGGTTTGGAGCACCAAATGTGGTGCACTTTTCCTTACTAGTAAGTTTACAACACACCAAAATTTCCAGGCTACACCGGCGACTTTTTTCGAAAACATTTTTCGACGGTTTTCCTCTCAATTCATGCAATAGGAAATAAAATGATCGATGTCATAATGCAGTACAATAAACGACACAATAGCAGTCACAGACAGTGAATAAATAACCTAATATACGAACCATTTTCGGAAAATTGGCAAAAATTGACAATAATCACGACGCTAACGAAATAAAATGGCGACTTCCGGTCTGGTAAAATTGTTTTCATCACGGACTTTCAAAGTCATCATGAAGTCATAAGTAATGAAGACATCATCTCAGACAATTTCTTTTTGTAAAACGTACATTTTTACATTATTTTAATACCATATAACATTGTTTAAATTTCTGTGTGTGTAAAAAGCATTAGCATTTGTCTCTTACCAAAACTAGTCGTGCTGATGGATGGATGATCTTTTAGGCTGTTGGAGCATTGAGACCATGGATTATTGAGACCAGAAAATTTCTGGAGTATTGAGACCAGATTTCTGGAGTATTGAGACCAGATTTCTGGAGCATTGAGACCAGACTATGGAGTATTGAGACCGCATAATTAATATAGTTATTTGACTATTGAGGCCAATTTACTGATATATTTATGTTGATTTAAGACATATTAATGGTTAAAACTTATCAACAGTTTAATAAAATATTACGACAAACCATTTTAACTTGGTTTTTTTCTTCTTAAAATGTAACAATTATACAACAGTTTATCAATTTGACTTATTTGTATATATGTAAATGAGACAGAAATAAAGAATAAATAATATAATCCAATTATGGCTAAGCAACATATTTCGGCTTTAAGTACGCTTGTCGCTAAAATTGACTATATTCCCTAGAACTATCGACAGTATAAAGATAGTATTGCTAGTGTATAATCAATTTGATTTGTGAGTTGTAACAGGGAGTTTAGATACCTTTTTATAGAACAGGTCCTGGTTGTAACACAAAGTTTTTTTTAACAAATAATAATTCAACCAAATTAATCAAATTTATGAAGTGTAAAATCATCGAAGAACATTTTGAGCAAGTTAGTTTTAGCGCTGAATGTTGATTATATTCAGATTGATAATTGGAATTATTAGTCAATATAATATCAATGCTTTCATGATCTGATATGTCAGTTTATTCATCTGTTAATCACCTCTCTATAGCAACAGCTTGTTTTAGTATAGTACAACATCTTAAGACATTACTATAATTTCCTCTTTTGAACACATCCTCTAAATAACGACCAATATTTGCAGCTCACAAAGGGTGTTGCTCAAAAAAGGTTCTATTGTGTATTAAATCAAATTAATTATTTAACAATCTGTTAACAAATGTATAATTTTCAGCAGACAATTAATTAAAAAATCAAAAGTATGCTGTATAATGTACATCAGATAATCCAATCAATTTGTATACTGGGTTGTTAAAGGATTATCGGTAATCCCATTAAGTTGTATAATTGATATGTAAATGCCGATCGCTGGTATTATTATAGGTGTTGATAGGAATGTGATAATTTAAATAATCAATTAGGACTGTGAAATATCTTGTTTACCATGGTTAGTGTAAAAATTAGGTTGTATTTAAACCAATATTATTATTTATATTGACATAATTCAAAGTATATATATATATTTAGATAGTTTCACCTTAATTTGATACAAATTACAAATAATTTAAAATCTGTCTGTTAATGAGAATTAGGGCTGGGTAATACCACGCATTTAATTAACATGCGTGGAAATACTGATTATCAGAAATATATTTATTAGTGGCTGCATGGTCTCAGACTCTGTTATATTACAATCTCTTACACAGTACTTTATATCACTTGCAGAATTATTCATAACAAATGCAATAAAAAGAAAATATGTGTGTCTTGTCTCAATAGTCCAGCAATCACACGACTATATGATAGGCACACGACTATAAAGTTTATAAACAACATGTGCATACTGGTATATGGTATTATAACAATTTGGTCATCATAAAAATGTACTTTGTAAATGGAATCAACAGTAAACCACTTTAAATAATTTAATATCAAGCATTGCTCTTTATAGCAAATTCACATAATATAGATATCGCAATTGATTAGTTTTTCTGATCTCATATTCAACGAACGAATGAACAAAAACCTATAATATGCACTTTAAACTCTAGAATATCACATATTTAATACCACTTAACGTTTTATTAATGACAAATGCAACAAATTGGAAAAATATTTGTCTGGTCTCAATACTCCAGAAAGCTGGTCTCAATACTCCAGGTGTCTGGTCTCAATACTCCAGAAATCTGGTTTCAATGATCTTGTCTCAATGATCCATGGTCTCAATCATCCGGTATTCGATTTTATAGCACCTTAGTCCCTACCCATCGTCTGTAGATTCGTTTCTAGATTTCTTTCACAATAGCAAGTATCTTTACAGTATAAATCCATTTATACCCAGCTTTTAATCAATAACATTATGTTTTTACAGAACATATTGTATTGTGTTTTAATTAAGTGAATCGTGTGGAAAGTAAAATTCTGTGGGAACTCTTCGTCCCAAATATATTTCGTAACCAATTTATTCGTTCAACTATTTTTCGCACCCAAAGTTTAGAATTGCCTAATACCTAGCCATGTTATACAAACTTTGTTTCGTACACTCAAATATAATGAAAAAAAATCACTTATAATATGTTTGTAATTATTTTTAATGGTAATGTTTAATACATCAATTTCACCAAGGATTACATTGGTCCTGAGAGTCCCTGGCCTGATAATTTTTTTGGTTGACCAGTTGCATTTTTGTGAAAATAGTTGAGCGCCGAACCAATTTGACTCTTGCAGTATATGAGTGGAGGCTCATCTCAGACCTGTGTCAACATGAGATTTTCAGCCACACTTGCGCAAAGAAATGTGGAAATTGGCCACAGAGCCAAATCCTCTCTATTTAATTACTCTGTATGGGCTGCATGGGCTTTTTTACTTGCCCCCTGAATACGTGTCTGAACATCTTCCCCACAACAGTCTAATTAATTTAATAGGGACTTTCTTAGATCGAAAAAGATCGATAACAATCAAGCTGATTTAAAAGATTTATTTATCAGGGAACATTACCTGGTTCATATCAGGGTCCAAATCAAGCCAACAATCCTTGGTGAAATGTGGGTATTTTTTCTATTGTAGAACACTTCCTGACCTCCGGTCTTGCATGGCCAATTGATGTTGAAGGAAATGCACAAATCAGAATCTGCTAAAGGTTCAAAGAAATGGAAATCAGATAGTTGCGTCGTTGAATTCAATGATTCAATGAGTATTGAACCTGTCCTTCATGATAAATATACAGCTTCTGTAGCTTTAGGTAAATTTACCGATAACTAGAATTTGTAAGCCTGGTCTCAGCACCGTCTGAGATTGTCTCAGCTCTGGTATATCTTTATACAGTTCATTCAACATGACACAGGGCTGTCACTGGCTTTTAAGGAAGAAGGGCAGGACCCTGAGTAGAAGTAAAAATGCATTACATTTGATAAATGGGGGAATTCTGCTGTAAGACACATACTATGTTTTTATTAAGCATTTTGTTTTGAATACATAATGATTATACTATCCTAGCATGGCACTGAGAATAGTGGAGCGTGCTGTTCTTGGATACCTCTTGTTATAATATCTTCAAACATTAGACATAGTTATTTTTACAGTTCTCCAATTTTAGCAAAATCTATTAATAATGAAAATCCAATAAGAAAATCTATTACTGTTGTATTTACATCATGCATTGTTCTGTTTCAGTTGATGCTTATGTTTGTCAGATAACCAACAAGAAAAAGACATCAGCTATTCTAAGGTAAATATTTCATATAACACAAATCCATGACTAAATCCTTTGAACTTATAAATTTCTGTTTTTAAATAAATATTAAGATTTGTTTAGGGGGATATACACAATTTGTATCTATATCTTTTAAATAGAATAAATCAGCGACAACTTACTATATTTGTGTAATTTTAATTTTTCATATACATGTATATCTATGAAACACATAAAGGGAGACAAGTTACCTTGCAGCTCTAGTTAGCTCCCTTTGACCTGAATTTGATTTCTTACTTATTTGAAGTTGGTTGTGCAATTGAGTGTAATAAAGGTATTGTATTGTATTGTATTGCATGATAAACTAACTTTTTAAGAATATGTAACAAAGACACAATGGTGGGACAAACCATTATAAATTATAAGAAATTCTTGCACTGAAATCTACAATTCTATTTCAGATTGTTAACTGAGAAATTTCCATTGTCTATAAAATATCCTCATATAAAAAGAGTGAAATCCATCAAAACAGAAGGTATGTTTGCTGTACAATAAATACTTCAAAACACTAATCACAGTCTCGCTAACGGATTAATGTTCCATTATTATCTTACTTCTGTCTGACATTTAAGAACCAACAGTTGGCTGTATTTAATATTATATACTGATGCGTAAAATAGTTATTTTGGACAGCCTGACCTACCTGCCTTTCTAAATGTTTTTTTGGCATTTGAAAAAGTAATCAATATTTTTGTTAATGTTTTACTTTTTTATGGGAAGTTGCACTAAATTCTCTGTTTATGTTATTATTTTAGCCTTATGTTAAATGACTGTAAAATCATTAGCGTGTACATGTTTATTTTTCATAGATATCACAATGTATTTGTGCACACCTTTAAATTTAGTGAACAGTTTCCATGGTATAGATTGTTTTTCAATTTTTGAGAACACTAGTGTTTAGGAGCTATATTGATTTACTTTATGATTTCAGGTAACACAACCATACATGTCATTATTGGAGAAAATCAATCCGACCTTTCTATCGATGATATAAAATCTGTTCTTGAGGACTATGCTGACAGTATTGGCTCATTTGGTGTGGTCAAAATTCCCTCTACTATTCCATTGACCAGAAATCAGTATGAAGTTGCAACTCAATATTGGCCAGTCAACTTTTATGAAAATAAAACGTAAATATAAATTGCAATTTTTGTGCATCCCTTCATAGAAGTGAGGGTATATTGGATTGTATGTGTCTGTAGAGCAATCCTTGTCCAACTGATATCTGAAGAAGTCTCGATGATCCTTAAACTTGGTAGGGTCATCACCTGCAAATGAACAGCATTACCTTGACCTTTGATATCAAAGGTCAAGGTTACATGGACCTTTAAACAAAATTGGCTGCCATTTGGAGGTAAGCAAAGTTTGCACCTATAGTGGGATTCAAACCGTACTGTACATTGCCATTGCCTTGTTTATAAATTAATACAAACAAAAACAAACCTAAACACTGGCATATTTCTTACCTATTTTCCTTAGATCACAAGTACATTAGTTGGGTACAGCTATTTTCTATCCTGACATATTGTACAGATCTAATAGTATTATTATATTTACTATATGTATACTAACACTTGAGATGATATCAATAGCTGCTATATTGTGATGCATGTTGGTATTTTAGGATAACACAGCTACTTTCTGGCTCCTATTTTACGAACAATGACAGAGCATTGATTCAACGTCACATGAGGGAAGCTATAGATATGGCACTGCTTGCTAAACACAAACAACAGGTAGGGTATGCGTTAAACATTCAATTCTTGCAGTTTAGTATTTAGTTTAATTTCAGCAAGCTCAATTGACTACTTTTCTTTACTCAAATGAATCCATGTGTATAAAAATTCCCACCAGACAAATTTGGTCTGCTGATTTTGCATTTTTGAAATGATGGACAAAATCCCCATTGTTGATTTTCAAGGTGAACAAAATCCCCATTGACCATTGCAAATTAGTGATGGGGATTGTGTTATATGAGTGTTGAAAATACAAAATGTACCATTTACAAATACAAACTGTACACTAACTTACACTAAGAAGTAAGCCAAAAATAATATTTCGTACCTACTTAATATTATTTCAACTTCTTGCTCTCAAAAAATGTCACTATGAACCTCAAAAGAGTGAATTTCAATATTTGAGTGCTGAGTGTAAGGATAAGTTGTAATTCGGGGCACTTATCTTACCTGTTTGTCAAAATATTAGCAACATCTGTATTACATGTAGTAATATGTATGTCGCCCACCTGGTATTGAAAGATATTATGTAAATGTTTAATAAGTTATATTTGCCTTATATGATGAATATATAACTTTTATTGTATTATGAGTTGTATGGCAAGACATAAGAATGATATACATGGATACCCTGTGATGTTACCTGTATAATGTATGATATACATGGATACCCTGTGATGTTACCTGTATAATGTATGATATACATGGATACCCTGTGATGTTACCTGTATAATGTATGATATACATGGATACCCTGTGATGTTACCTGTATATTGTGTGATATACATGGATACCCTGTGATGTTACCTGTATATTGTGTGATATACATGGATACCCTGTGATGTTACCAGTATATTGTATGATGTACATGAATACCCTGTGATGTTACCTGTATATTGTATGATATACATGTATACCCTGTGATGTTACCTGTATATTGTATGATATACATGGATACCCTGTGATGTTACCTGTATATTGTATGATACCCTGTGATGTTACCTGTATATTGTATGATACCTTGTGATGTTACCTGTATATTGGATGATGTACATGGATACCCTGTGATGTTACCTGTATATTGTATGATACCCTGTGTTGTTACCTGTATATTGTATGATACCCTGTGATGTTACCTGTATATTGTATGACACACTGATGTTACCTGTATATTGTATGATATACATGGATACCCTGTGATGTTACCTGTATATTGTATGATACCCTGTGATGTTACCTGTATATTGTATGACACCCTGTGATGTTACCTGTATATTGTATGATATACATGGATACCCTGTGATGTTACCTGTATATTGTATGATATACATGGATACCCTGTGATGTTACCTGTATATTGTGTGATATACATTGATACCCTGTGATGTTACCTGTATATTGTATGATATACACATGGATACCCTGTGATGTTACCTGTATATTGTACGATATACATGGATACTCTGTGATGTTACCTGTATATATTGTATGACATACATGGGTACGCTGTGATGTTACCCGTATATTGTATGATATACATGGATACCCAGTGATGTTACCTGTATATTGTGCGATGTACATGGATACCCTGTGATGTTACCTGTATATTGTATGATATACACATGGATACCCAGTGATGTTACCTGTATATTGTGCGATGTACATGGATACCCTGTGATGTTACCCGTATATTGTACGATATACATGGATACCCTGTGATGTTACCTGTAAATTGTATGATACCCATGGATACCCTGTGATGTTACCTGTATGATATACATGGGTACCCTGTGATGTTACATGTATATTGTATGATACCCTGTGATGTTACCTGTATATATTGTATGATATACATGGGTACCCTGTGATGTTACATGTATATTGTATGATATACATGGATACCCTGTGATGTTACCCGTATATTGTATGATATACATGGGTACCCTGTGATGTTACATGTATATTGTATGATATCCATGGATACCCTGTGATGTTACCTGTATATTGTATGATACCCTGTGATGTTACCTGTATATATTGTATGATATACATGGGTACGCTGTGATGTTACTCGTATATTGTATGACATACATGCGTACGCTGTGATGTTACCCGTATATTGTATGATATACATGGGTACCCTGTGATGTTACATGTATATTGTATGATATACATGGATACCCTGTGATGTTACCCGTATATTGTATGATATACATGGGTACCCTGTGATGTTACATGTATATTGTATGATACCCTGTGATGTTACCTGTATATTGTATGATATACATGGATACCCTGTGATGTTACCTGTATATTGTATGATACCCTGTGATGTTACCTGTATATTGTATGATACCCTGTGATGTTACCTGTATATTGGATGATGTACATAGATACCCTGTGATGTTACCTGTATATTGTATGATATACATGGATACCTTGTGATGTTACCTGTATATTGTATGATATTCATGGATACCTTGTGATGTTACTTATATATTGTATGATATACATGGATACCTTGTGATGTTACCTGTATATTGTATGATATACATGGATACCTTGTGATCTTACCTGTATATTGTATGATATACATTGATACCTTGTGATCTTACCTGTATATATTGTATGACTTCAGATGCCTATCGGTGCTGTGATTGTGGATCCTGTTACTGATACTGTTATAGCTAAGACGTATGATCTACGTAATGGTACACATCCACTCCAGCATGCCACCATGGTATGTGTAGATTTTGTTGCCATGTCACAGGCTGGCGGTATGTGGCAATATTCTTCAGGTAAGTCAAGAATCAGGTTTATATTTCAATATAATCTAACCAATTTTAATGTTTCTAACCAATTTTAAATGTTGAAGATCTAGACTACTGAGCCAAAGCTAAAAGTGACCTGAGGTGTCATTCAATATTGATCTTACTTGACCAATTAAGGATACGGACAACCAATTAGATCACACCATATTAAATTCTTGGTCAGTGACAGGAGATATGGTTGGCTATCCTTAGGAGGGTCGTTCATTTAATACCCGGACGATCGCCATAGCGCTTGATTGAAACATGCACTTGTAATAAATTTTCATTCAATAAGAAGTACACACCAACTTGATAATTCGACAAAATTTGGTATAATTTTATCCAACAGAACACAAACTGTGGTTACTATAGTAACCCAACTAAGGGGTACCCGGCCCAACCCAAGTTTTCAGTGAAATGTAGTGTTGATATGATAGGGTGCATGGTTAAGTTTCTTATTTTCAACGGAAAACATCATATAACGTTATGTCTACATCTATGACATGTTTTATAACGTTTGATGTCATTTCTGTACTGTTGCTGTGCGTGAAGCGTTGTTTAGTAACAACGGGCATGTTTCCATTAATATTGCAATGAAATCGAATTTGTTAGGGAAACCCGATTATGGTACAATTTCATAAAAGTATTAGTCATACACCTATAAAACTAAAGAATCTATTTTAGAGTAGCCTTTTGGGAATATTCGTATCGGTGGATTTCTGCTTATAAACGGTTCTTTGATGACAAGGATCACCTCGCGATGATTGGAGGCAGTGTCAATCTAACGTCTGAAACAGGAAAGTGTCATCGGGTAAACACCTGTTGGAGGGGTAAACACAACTTGAAGAATACTACTATAGTTATGACGGAACCATGCGAAATTATAGTGGATACCATCATTTAACATCACTACCGAACATCTTAAAATGGTAAAAGTGTGTGCTCGCGTGACTTTATGGCTCCAAAACGATGATCAAATAGAGAAAAAGTGTCAAGTTTTAGGAGCAAAAATGACCTAACGTCACAATATTTTGACGTCAACTTGGGCCGACTCGCGTTAAATGTACTTATTAAAACTATAATATTATGTCGCAACAAGTTGAAATTTTGTATATGTATTAAGGAATGGTGTGACTGTTTTCCTGTAAGTTTTCATCAATATCAGTCTGCCAGTATTCCAGCAATATCGATCTTCCGGGTATTAAATGAACGACCCTTATATTCTCCAAATAAATAAGATCAATATTGAATACCGCCCCAGATCTGTTTGCATTGTGTGTAAGGGAGGTAATTTCTATGATATTGCAGATTTTGTGCAGCCATTGTTACTTACCCTGATTTTGTTCAGCCTGAAGTAGATTTCAACACATTCTGTTAATTTGTTTTAAGTCATTTATCAATGATACAGTTTCCTGTGTACTGTACGTCTAGTCTTAAGGTAAATTTGCTATGGCTTGAAAACCAACACTGTTGTGGATTTCTTTAAATTGGACCATCACTGACAAGTCCACCACCAACAGTGTAATAGCTCTATTTTGGAGTTTTTATTTTTTCTTACTCCTGCAGACTTTTTGCTCACCAAAGTCTGAGTAACAAAAAATTAAAGAACTCTGGTCTTACATGTATTTGAACATACATGTACCTATATTGTATATGTTTTGTCCTTTTCTACAGATTGTGAGTTCTATAATAGTGAAATAAAGACAGTAGAATCTGAGACGGACACAAAATATGGACCATACCTGTGTACTGGATATCATTTGTATATAACTCAGGAACCATGTGTAATGTACGTATAATAGGCTTTGCTCAGATAATTCTCATAGCTATCAAGATTCAACATTGTAATGTAGTTATAAAGACAACATTTAAAGAAGAGGGGTTAGAGCTATATAATGGTTTGCTAATTTTGGTTGGTCTGTCGACCGTAAGGTTTCCAATCAATAACTCGAAAACTCTTGGGCACGGATTGGTCTTGCCATGTAGATCACTCCTATTGGTTTTGAGGTCACGTTGTTTAAGGTCAAACATCGGTCACTGGCTATAACTTCAAGTTATCATTCTGTGGAAGGCCTGCACATTCTGCAATAGCTTAATAAGGGGATGTTTGTGTTATTATCATAGCTCTTGTTGGACTATTAGGGTGCCATGGGGCGTACATACATGTACAAAAATCTCTTGTTACATTTCGTTATTGCCATGTTTTTTTTCAGGTGTGCAATGGCCCTAGTACATTCCCGTATACAGAGAGTCTACTATGGTAGCAGACATTGTGAGGGTGCCTTGGGTTCCATGTATAACATACATATACAGGAAGGTCTCAATCATCATTATGAAGTATTCCGTGATGTAATGTCAGAAACATGTAAACACTTGTGGACAGATGACCGGTGAAATCTAAGGTGTATTGCTCACTGTGTATTGCAAATTAATTCCGGGCCGTGATAAGTGGTTGTCATGGTTATTTACTAACCCATGTTATTTGTGTGGTTCAATAAACCACTGAAAACACTGTCAATGAAGTGAAAAAAATAACGAAAGATTACGGGTCAGGGTAGATGTCCAACCTGCAGAAGAACAATGGTCTGTCAGGCACAACCAACAGCCACTCAAATCTAGAAGCAACCCCATCTGTGTATGTTGTAAATTTCACATTGCATGTCAATGTCATGAAAAAGCACATAAAAGGCATATATGTAAAGTGGGGAAATGTTCACCTTATCACCTTCATCGTACGTAGGTGAAAAAAATGCTGTATAGTTTGAATAGTTTTTACTGTGAACATATATAATACAATAAAAAAAAATATGACCAAAAACTTTGTCTTTATCATTACTTAAGTCATCATGGGTATTGTAGTCTCATTTTCTAACTGTCTGTGTGCCAATTGCATTTGGACCTTTGAGCAACAGTGCAACATCATCTTCGAAAAGTGGTGGGGGAGCTCTATACAATGCCTTGACACATTTAATATGAGTATGACCAGCAAATAAAATGGGTAACACAACTAGCTTGTCTGACTAGCTGAGTTTCTAGAGCACTAAATCTATCATCTGAGTCAGGGTTCACAAAACATCTTAAAGGAAAACTTAATATAAAAATATTTTGACTTTTAAAAGTTAAAAAATTGAGCTGCACATTTTTCCAAAGAAATGAAGAATAACCCATGTTTTCTTTGTGATTATTGTAGCTCTTAACATTATGCTTCTAAACAATTTAAAAATTGATCTTATTGATTTTCCTGTTTAGCTGTTACACTTAAGTAATATAAGATTTTAAGAACATTTAAGTTTTCCCTAATACCTGCCGTGGTCATGTCTTCCAAATATGGAAGAGTTGTTACTGCTTGCTTGTGTAAGTACTAGTTGACATTTCCTGTGAGTCTGGTAAGGTTATTTGATTGCTGTAATATATGACTGTAAAATGGTGTAAAAATCAATGAAACATGATGCAGATCAGTTATTTCCCATGGCATACCAATCTTAAGTGTTTGGCAAAAGGAAGCTATCAGTGCCGATTACAGATCTGTGCCAGTTTTCGTTGTCTCGTATGTCGTAACCTGGGACTTTAAACAAACAATACTTCACTGGTTGCATAAGCAGTAGGCACCGATCCCCTGGATGGAATGGCATAGAATTTTTGTTCTTTGGCGAAAGACTTACGATTTATACACCAAGGTGCAGTTCCTTGAGATGAGGCAACCCTTTTCCAGATATAATTTGATCAAACTTAATACATGTGTTTGAACACATGGGGTAAGAAACAAAAAATGCAAAAACAACCTAGCCAGAATATTGTGCTGGTGAGTTGGTTATACTCTTAAAGCAGTATTTATCTTTAAATTTTCTTATTCAAGGGCAGATAACTCCCAAACAGGCACAATGACCTTTATTTTTTTCATGATTCTGTTTTATCATGATACTGTTCATATACAACGTTTGAACTAATTGTATTTATTGGGAAGTTTTATTACCCTAAACCGCTGCCATATGTATGTTATGTCCTCGCGAAAGTTCCACTACTATCATAAACGGTTGTTTTTCAAGTGTCTGGATATTCATTTCAAAACGATCGTTTAATTTGCTTTTTGATGATAAATATGACGTGATGCCATGTACAATCAAATGTATCTTTCTATTTCACTTCTCTCTGATCCGTGATTCAGAATAGTATTAAATCAGCTAAATGCATGTACATACACTGATGCCATTAATTCACGTTGACGAAGTTGTTGGATTGGATTCGAATGATACACTGCATGCCCACCAAAAATAAGTATACATATGTTATTTGACCATTTACTTGCTTGTAATAATACTATTTGCAGAACAATGAAGCAACCATATATTTGCAGAAATGGATTTTTTTGTTTATTAAATGGAAAGAAAATACATTAATTGGTACCCTAGGTGCAAAATATAACGTTTTATTTGTCCCACTTGAATGGTTACTTTGTCACAAAAATATGGAATATTCAGCCTTTAGGATCACTTGGTTATTTTATTTCCAAACATCGTCATCTTTATTTTTATCTCTATTTTGACTCATTTAGTAACTGTAGTTTCAGAAACTAGTATAATTGTGATCGTCTGATAAACAGATATTGAATAATCTAACCAAGTTTAATTTTGCAACAATTATTTACTGTACATGTATACTTATTTTTGGTGGGAACTGTATATATGCTTCAACCCAGTTTCAGTGGAGTTATTCATGAAAACATATGTACATATGCCATTGTCACGAACACGGTTACTATTAGTCTACTACATGTATACCAAAAGCAAATTTTCATGTAAGATAAGTAATGTTAGAGTGACAGTTGTTAAAGAGTACAAAAAGAATAGTTGTTTCTTCTTTTTATAAATGAAAATAATTCATTTTCTAGACAAATATTTGGCATTTTACCTTATCATTAAACAAAACGAATAAATAGATATATGGCATTTGTCTATTACTAACAGTTGTGTAGATTCTAGCAGTGGTAATTCTGTATGTTTTATCACTAATATTTTTGTTCATCAACATGTCGATTACTCATCTCATTTCAAACACAGCTATGGTGTTACTATTTCTGTTATTGTCAACGTATAGCGTACATTCCTCGTCACAGAAACAAAGCGACCAAGGAAACTTCAATCCATGCTTTTCTTCCAGCACCAACTTTCCGTTTGAGCAATCAGGGTTAAGTTTTATGATTGAATGACTTGTCCGTTTGCAGACGTAAACACTTCCGTCCTCCGCTACAGCAACTCCCGCCATTTTTGTTCCTGGACCATCTCTATAGATACCAGTAACTTCCCCTTTCCAACTTAGTCTGGTCACAGTGTTCCTCTGCCAGTCAGACACGTATATAGACCCATCTAGCTTACTGACTGCTAAGTAGTCTGGCCAATCAAATATTTTGTTCTGTGATGCGTCCATCTTTATCAACTTAAACACACGACCTTTCAGGTCCATAATTTGCACCTTGCCTGGGTAACGGAATGAGACTATCAGTGAATCCCGGAAGTATGTTATTCCATGACATTCACCGGCAACTTTTATGTGGTGATCCATCGTAAGTCCACCTATTGTCATGATATATTGAATTATTTTCTCGCTTGGTACGGTCACTGCTATTTGCCCTCTGTGAACCATGGTTACGTCCCAAGGTCCCGATGGCAACTGAAGTTGTGATGTCACTTTCTTAGAAACCGTGTCAATGCTTTTTACGGATTTGTTATCCACGTCGGTAATGATAAGTTTGTGCATCCCAATCATCGTCATACCAGTGACGTCACAATCTAAGGAATCGTAACCAGACTTTACGTTTATTTCCTCCAGAAATGTTGGAACAAAATTATCCAATCCTCGGATGTCATTGTACAGTCCAGCTACGTCTTGTGTAATGTCAATATTTCCTATACAAGATTCTGACTTGATGACGTCTGCTATTGCGTCATTTCCATAGAATTTGTATTCACGATACACATTCTTTGTTTCCGTTTCAATGACATTAATTTCTATTAGTTTAGTTCTGTATTCAGTAATCTCTTCAGTTCCACATTGCATTTCTTCAACTAGTTTTCTCGTATCTTCTAAGACTGATTCAAGATGTGCAATGTCTGCTTCCATGATGTCATCAATTTGACTGTAAACTTCACTCTCCCAAACATCCAGCACGTCATTCACTTGTTTTCTGAACTTCTTGATGTCTGCTTTCACTGCCGCGTGAGTCTGTTCCACCTTTTTAACGTTTTGTATAATCGATGCTTCTATGGTTTCACAACGAGAAAACAACGTTTCAAGTTTTTCAGGTACTGGTTTTTCATGTCTTTCAGGCGGAGTTCCAATCGATCCAGACAACAGCGATAGTCGGCTCATTTTTCGACTCATTTGTGTACTTCTTAATTGTCGGCTTCTGACAGCCATGTTCAAGTTTTTTACCCGTCGTGCTGCTGACAGAAACGAGCGTGAATTAAGTCTTGTCGGTGAAGCTCGTGTATTGAGCCTTGTATGTGAAGCTATACCCATATTACTGGGTCTTCTTCTAGGTGAGGACAGCATGGGCGAGGACATCGTTTTCTGGAACGAATAAAATATTTATGATTTGAGAGTTGGTTTGAAGTACCTTCCAAAACAAAGAGCGCGTATGCATGTGACGAAAAGCTGCTACATGCTCATTTGATTTCCTAACCAATCGGTCATACGAGGGCGTATATATACGTACATGTATGCGCACTTAACTCAACACTATCGTAAAGTTTAAAAAGTTAAAGTTAATAGTTGACTGAATAATCCGTTTCAAAATACATACTTATTTATGATGTAACAGAGTCTCCGGACAATTCGCGCCATTAATTCTATAAACTACATTAGATTACATGTACATTTGTATACCTGTGTATTCAAAAATATTTTCAGATATATAGTCTCTGATATTTTCTAAATAAAATGTTCTTACTCTTTAAGTAATTATCCAATAACGTGTCACACTAATTTTTAAACAGAACTAATTTTATGTTAACTGACTTTTGAAGTGCTTGGGTAATATCTGTTCGCGTGACCGTATTTTTAGTCGGTCATGTTTTATTTCGTATGCATTATTATATACGGACGAAAAACGGTTACCAATTACAACGCATTGTATTTTAGCATTGATATATGATTATATCGCCAAGTTTTTACAAGGGACGAATACACTTTCTTAAAGTAATTGTGTCAACATTGGACCATTACTGTAATTGGCTGTGGTAATTACCCGTACTTCTGCAATAGTTGAAACTTCTGAATTCCTGAAGAATGTCAAAATATTTGCGTACTATACTGTGATTTTATAATCTTGATTGCAATTTAGCTTTTATATTCGAGTGGACTTAAAATATTTAATTCACGGTTTTGAAAGTGTTACCTATCCAAACTGGACTAGATTTCTCCCAACTGGGAAAACGACTACACTGACCCGTAACCATATGCGAGTGTTTGTCCGAAATCACGACACAACTTACTAAACGAAGTTTGAAATAAATATCGAATTATATGTCCACAGGTATGAGTCTACAAGTTTTAGAAGCAAGGCGGCAATCGTAGCGCCTTTTTCACAACCCGTACGGACCCTGTAAGATATTGAGAGGATGAAATCGTTCAATATCCGTACGGAAATCGCATACAAGGTAAGTCGTGCGGAACTCACAAGAAACCCGTGCGGTGCTCGTAGGTTCGTACTGTCAGGACAACTCGCGATGTTTGGTCGGTGACCGCACCGTGTCCGCACGAGTCTCTGTGATAACCGTGCACCAATAGTTAAACTCTGGTATTGAGCTTTTATGTAAATTTGACCGAAGTAGGGTGGAACGTTTAAATGGTACGGTGAGTGGTACAAAATTGTTTCTATGTGTAAATGAGTAAATGACGAGAAAGCGAACGCACCTATGAAGATAAAATCTCGGAACTCAATATATCCGCGTATCACTTACCACATAGTGAAAGATTAGCTGTTTCTATGTTATTATATCTACTTATAACGTATTCAAATGGAAACCTGTATTCGTTCAAATGTTTTAAAGGCAAATACTAAAATATACATTTACTTGGCAATAAGGTAAATATTGCCGTACTTTTTGTATTGAATGATAACAAATTAATTTCGGTATCAAACACTTCAAATAATCACGTTGAAATATCAAGTTGGTAGGGTGCAATTATTGATATTTATATTATATTTGTATTTGCTTATTTAAATCTTAGCAACATCAACAAAATGTGACCTACGTTAGATCTTGCTGCCATGTACACTTTTTAAAAGTTAAATTTAGGGAGAGGTTTAAAACCTAGTCCATGGCTAAATCTAAGTGTTTGTAAGGAGTGATAGTATCCGAAGATTCAATTATACATTTCGTTCCATGTGGATTTTCAAGTGACGAAAAATGGGGTAGTTTCTAGTCACTAAACAATAGTTATGCTGCTTGTCGATTATATAATACACTATTATGTAAAAGTATACATACATTCAATAATAATAACGACTTTATTTAAAGCGGCAACACACTTGACCAAAGTCTTGTCTGTGAATCTTTATAATATTATAATATACGAGTGAGCCGAATAGACCTATCCAACGTCAAAAAAGCCTCATTATTATTTTGTAGTGTTTCCTTGAAACTAAAAGCTTTTATAAGCACACTGAGAGGTATTTTAAAAGTTTCAAACAGTCGAGGACCAAAACTAATATTATAACATCATATACAAAAACGTGTAATATTTTGTCATCTTTGTGATTCCTAGCAGTTGAACCTTATACACGTGCACTAGTATCAGCAACCATACAATAGAAACATTAGAAAACATTGACGTATTTTTTTAAATTCAAAATAATTATTATAGAATATACCTGCTCACATAATATCCATTTGTCACATACATGTATGGTAAACTGTTTAAGCATTAATTTATATGTTATACTTTATTTTGGTTTTTTAATTTCATCACATAAAATATAATTATAAATAATTCCATTAGATAATAATAATAATACAAGTGAGCCATACATATTGTTAACATATGTTAGGATTTCCGTTATAAATACGTTTACCATGACTGGGTTATGTTTATTATGTTGTATTGTATTCTGTATACTCATGTGTCGTTTATACGATTTGAGTTAATAAAGATATGTTCTGTTCTGTTCTGTTCTGTTCTGTTCTGTTCTGCTTTGTTCTGTTATGTTCTGTTCTGCAAAATATAGTGTAATATGACCAAGGTATTGTTATTTGTGTATATTTACACGAAGTTGTCATGCACACAAACATTGCGTGCCGAATATCGGATGCCCCGCCTACTGGCATTAAATTAGACAAATAATTCTATAAATACACATATCCTACCTATATCTTGTTGAAGTGGAACTACCATCGGTTTTGTTATCAAATTGTTTAACAAATGTTTACCATGTTACTCAATATTCCATCAGATTTTTATCGTTGTGACATTTGATGATGCCGAATTGATTTGATTTCAACTATCAGTGTCTACATATTTTTATGTATAAACACAGGCATACGGTGACTAAATCTGAAGCTGTATATACGCATTTTAGATAAAGCTAACACTGTCTGAGCGACCCCCTGTCTTATACGACTCCTGTTTCGAACCACGTAATTTGGTGCATATACAGTGTGGTCCAAAAACATGTCATACCAAGAATGCTTAATAACTTTGCGAAGTTTAGTAGTACAGTTATTTTGGTATTGACAAGGAATATTGAAAACAGTTTTTGTTGAGTATAAAGAAGACCGTCATATTTGTCATATTAACACCAATGACGTCAGTAATGTCATCTATTCTCAGGAGTTCCAAGATGGCTGAAAACGCAGAAATGTAAATTTGTACCATTAATTAGGCACAAAGCCTGCATTTGATAGAAGGGAACTTAAAATTCTGAAACCAAAGTCATCAGTATCATGTATTGTCTTCTAACGCCATGTCATTATGATGTTCAAAATTTTGGCACTAAGTTCGGTTTTCCTGGAGAACGGCTCATATATATATAGAGGATATGGAATGAGTGCTCATTACATACGAGTGGACAAAACAATATGGCACGAGTATGGTACACGAGGCTTTGCCGACGAGTTTAATAAAATTCGTATGTAATGCGCACGAATGCCAGATTCTATTTATCACATAACCTTAGAGAAATCTCTTGATAGTGTATAAATTTGGCATAGGTTTCGACCAAAATTTAGCGGTACAATGAGCGCGTTGGATTTATCCTGGGGTCATGGGTCGATCAATAAATCCATCGGTCCATTAAAATAGTAATCATACATGTGCAGATTATAACCTTGGAATTACGACCGCATAATGTCCGACTTAGGATTTGTCAAAATTTTGTTTAAAGATTGCTACATGGCAACGTGCTACTCCCTGTCACCTCGAGGTCTCACTGAAGGCCACATAGGATAGTCTTGACTGTACAAGTATTTCATATCTGAACAATGTCATGAATAGTGCATGCAGTTACAAACTTGACTTCGATATAACCTTCTTTCAAAAAATCAATTACAAATGCAATTACCATAAAAACAAACATACCAATATGTTACAATACCAAATATTTTCTTTTGAAATTAGACACTTCTTCATTACATTTTACTGCTATTATTGGTTTGTTTATTGTTACAAATACGTTTGTTACGGGCGAATGATATAAAACATACCATCCACTGTGCAGATATTCGGAAAATTGAGATAATGTATGGCAGGTTAACATTGAATTTGGTCAACGTTTATATAGCACATATCTGTACTGTTTACTTGTTTACAATTACTTGTTTATAAGCTTTTTGGTTGGTATTCGCACCAAAAGAATCATGACAAACGTCCTTACGTTTCTTGGTGTCCTTTGTAATTGATTCTCTTGAATTATAACTGAATTACTGAATGCCTTTGGGTCATTTCCAAATAACCATCTACAATTTTTATTTAACAGAAAATAAATACATTTTTGTAAATGAATAATGAAGATTCGAATTTACTTACTTTATAGTTTTAGAAAAGTCACTGAATCCTATATCCAAGTATTATACATGTATATACACCAGTGGCTGTAATAGAATCATTAAACTCTAAGTACTGCACTACTCTATATTAGACTGCTTTCTAAATCATTTCAGTCTACAGTGTCAAAGTTAGTGCTGTCTGTGATCATATAGACTTAATCCATTCATAATTATTTATCTGATGTAATCGCCAGTCAGTAAGCCGATTTCATTCAGTGCAAATACCATTTTACACCATATACAATTATATTAAATAAAAAACCTGTCTTTTGTTATGGCGTACTTAAGTTATCAAGACAAAAGATTGAAAGTCACAACGACACAATATGCTTCACCGAAAATAACCGTTTTATTATAACTTTCACAAAGCCTCTACAACCTTTTTGAACGTACATCATTATACATAATTCTTTAGAAAAATAATTGGTTTGTATACCGAATGAACGACACATAAATTGAATTATTGTAACTCTTCCAATAAATATGAATGGTCGGTATCTAGGTATTACACGCATAATGCTTAAACCCAGAGTATCTTTACGTTAAGGCAACTTCAAATGTATGTACTTATACGAATTTCTAGGTTAATGAAGGTTCTGTGATTTCTGTACATTCTACCCGCTGTTGTCGAGGATTTCAGGTTCTCAAAACTTAACACTGCATGAGCTGGATGCTGCACTACAAGACTGAGGCTGAAAATGCACTGAAAACTGGCTAACTAAACTGGATGCCGGATATCTAAACCGAAGGCTGGTTAACTGAACTGTACGAGGGTCATTCAATGTATTCGTAGACAATCGTTCTCATTTGATCATACTTACGTTTAAATAATAATTTATTATTTCATTACAAACATTAACAGTTAATATAAACTTATCTTCAATAGTGCAAACCAGTAGCATGTCTGCGCTAACGCTTAGGTTCATTTTTCATTAGTTCAATTACAATTGATTTAGTTAATTTAAATTCCTATGTTTCTGCCATATTATAGCAAGACATTATCATGACATTTCTAGAAATTATGAAGTTATTTGGACGTTTTAGTTTGAATGAAAAAACTATTTGACCAAGGCCAGTCATGTTTTCATTAGTTTAACGTCTAAATGTCTATGGCTCCATGCAAGGACATTTGTGCGACTGTAAAATTGTGCACGGGTCTTTGAAAAACACAACAGACATTTTTCTGAAGATCAGCATGGTTTTGAAAACCATATACATGTACAGGGATCGGCAGACGAAATGTGCAAGGCGTTTTCATTTTAACATATACTAGTAGCCATTATGGTTAACTTTATCCTTAACTTAGACAATGATAAGATATTGGGGTAGATATATTTAATCATATACAATTTTAATGTTTATGTTTATTTTAATGAAACCAGTTCTCATTCCTGGCTAACCAACAATAGTCAATAACGTCGCTGACGTCAGAATATAAATAACGCTGTGTGTTGGTCGCGGTTATGTGGTATTTTGATTTGATCCATATTCTCTTCTAAAATTTGTTGTTTCATGCAATATGTTCAGCACTTGTATCAGAAAGGCTGTAGTTTAATGTGGTGTAGTTTGTATATCTCTGTGTCATTGGATATTAAAATTATGAACAGTCCACGGATTTATTGAATGACCCTCGTAGGCCGATATCTAAACTGAAGGCTGGCTACCTGAACTGATGGTTGGTTAACTCAACTAGAGGCCGGATAACTAAACTGAAGCACATATCTACAAACATGTATATTGAGATCTTTGTCTGAAGGTTGGTCAACTGATTCGAGGGCTTGTTAAACAAGTCATTTAGAATTGCAAGCAATACAAAAAGTCCCCTACCGGTTTGTAGCCATTGTCTATGTTTCTGTTGCCATAGCAACTACAGTTTTTGTCAGAATCATAATATTTTTAGACGTGCATAATCCCCGTATTGCCCCCTATCCACATATCAAATTTCATAAACATAGCTTGGAAACTGTTTCAGTTATGTCAGGATCCAGATTTTCCGACTGACTGACGGACAGAGTGCAAACCTATAGTCCCCTCCGGTCAAAAACCGGTAGGGGACTAAAACAGGATACTTGTAAACTGAACCGATAGCTTTCAAAATAAACTGATTACTAGATACTAGTAACTGAACGAAAGACGGATGTCACATTATATGCACTGAATGCTGCTTAAATGTTCCAGACTGAATACCTTAACTGAAGACTTATATCCGTTTAACAAGAGGCTTTATAACTGAAAGCTGTCTAAATGAACTGGAAGCTGGCTAACTGAACTGAAGACCAAAATGAGATGAGCTGAACTCGAGTGTTGGATGCTGGATAAATAAGCTGATGACTTGTTGAATGAACTCGAGGTCAGACACTTCAGCAGAAGACTGGCTAACTAAACTCGAGGTCGTCTTACTGACATGGGTGCAATTTAACTGAACAGATGGGCGCTAAACTGAATTCGGAAACTTTGAGTTCATGAATAGTCACCTAACTTAATTGGAGGCCATGAAACTGAACACCACTTATCTGGCCTGGATGCCATTTAACTGAAGGTCACTTAACGGAATTTGAGGCTTTCCAAGATGGAGTTGTCGGGATGCCTTACTGGTCATGGGGTCAAATAACTGAAGGCTGGTCAACTAAACGGGAGATCGCCTAAAGGAACCCAGGACTACTGAACTGGAGCCCCCCTAACAGACCTGAAGGCTGTATGTTTCATGACTGAATTAAATGCCGCTTTACTGTACTGGAGGTTGAGGTAGGCTACTGGTGAACTGAGCTGAATACCTAAGCTAGAGCCTCCCTGTCTGCACCTGAAGACTGGCAGTTAACTGAATATAAGGTCAGCTAACTGAACATAAGGTCAGCTAACTGAACTGAAGGTAGCCTACTTTACTGAGCTAGAATACTGATCAATTGAGACTTTAACTAAACATAAGACCCCGGCTCGTTGAAGTGGGGACAGGTAACTGGTGGATGTGTAACTGAACTGAAGACTAGCTAAGTGATCTGAAGGCATCTTACTGAATAGAGATCGGCCTGAGCAGGAGGCCATATATATATAACTTTTATTCCTCCATTTTCTGAAGAGTGACATATACATAGAAACAGGAGAACAACAGGGAAAATGAACAGCAAAAACAAAAGAATGCTATTATTCACACAACATTAATGCACATGCACACACCCACACATGCACGCACGTACACACGCATCCCGCACACACACACACATACACACGCGCGCATATTCGAAAAACATAGATAGAGATACTAAGTATTCATACAATTTAACATCTATACAGTTACATGATTAGCACAAGAACAAACAAACATACAGTTACATTTATACAAGACATAAAATATTTACAAGCGCCAAACAGTACTCTCTTAAATGCTGGTATCGTTAAGGTAGAGTACTGTTAACATCTTTCAGATAAATATATTTAATAATACGCCATTTACAATAGCTTCGCGAAAGAAGAATGAAGTGGAAGCTCTGCGCATTGGCAAGTAGAACCATATGTTTCGTGTTTTTTTTAAAAAATCCAATCAGTTGTCATGGCAACCAGAATTCTGCATGGATTATAATTCTTTTAGCTATTTTTAGAAAGGATAACCCAATGAACATTATTACCCATTTTACATGAAATCCAACCAGTACTTTTAGAGAAGATCTTACTATAGATATATAGATTAAAGTTCTTTTAGCCATTTTAGAAAGGACCACCCAAGGACCATTTCTGTGAAGTTTGGTTGAAAGTGGCCTGGTGGTTCAGGAGGAAGTCGTTTGAATAAATTGTTGACGGACGCACAACAATTTCATTATGTGACAGGTGAACTAAACACTAGAGGTAGTCTAACTGAATATAAAGACTTGCTCATTAAAATGGGGCCCAGATAACTGAATGGAGGCCAGATAAGTGAACTGAAGTGATTAAGTGAGCAGGAGGCCGCATAACTGAACAGGAGGCTGCATAACTGAATCATGAAGACTGTCTCACTACAATGGAGCCTGAATATGTAAGGTAAATCATCAAAAAACTTAGAGAATTCCTGTAACAAGAGGGCCCAAAGGTTGCTCACCTGTCCTAGTAGTTCATGCAGACCCCTTAATGGTAGCCTCTATTGTATGTTCAAGGTTTTAATATTGTCTTATAAAGCGATCTTGTAATTTACATCACATAAACCCAATAGCATATTGAATTTAAAGCCAAGTTTTGTCTATGATTTGACCTAATGACCTAGTTTTTGGCCCTAGATAACCCAATATCAAACTTGACCTAGATTTTGTTGACATGATCATTGTGACCAAGTTTCATGATAAGGCCAAACTTGTGACCTCTAGTGTCTACACACGGTTTTTCCATGATTTGACATTGTGACCTAGTTTTTGACCCTAGAAGACCCAATATCCAACTTGGCCTAGATTCCATCGACATGATCATTGTGACCAAGTAGTTTCATACAGATTAGGTCAAAATTGTGTCCTCTAGTGACTACACAAAGTTTTTCTATGATTTGACCTTGTGACCTAGTTTTTTACCCAATATCATTAAACTTGACCTAAATTTTTGACCCCAGATGACCCAAGATCGAGCTTGACCAACATTTTGTTGACCTGATCATTGTGACCAAGTTTCATAAAGATTAGGTCAAAATTGTGACCTCTAGTAACTACACAAGGTTTTTCTATGATTTGACCTTGTGACCTAGTTTTTTACCCAATATCATTAAACTTGACCTAAATTTTGTTGACATGATCATTGTGAATGAGTTTCATAAAGATTAGGTCAAAATTGTTACCTCTAGTGACTACACAAGGTATTTCTATGATTTGACCTTGTGACCTAGTTTTTGACCCCGGATGACCCAATATCGAACTTGACCTACATTTTGTTGAGATGATCATTGTGACCAAGTTTCATAAAGATTAGGCCAAAATTGTTACCGCTAGTGACTACACAAGGTATTTCTATGATTTGACCTTATGACCTAGTTTTTGACCCTGGATGACCCAATTTCGAAGTTGCCCTAGATTTTGTTGAGATGATGATTGTGACCAAGTTTCATAATGATTAGGTCAAAATTGTGACCTGTAGTGTTTACACAAGTTAATTGTGGATGGACGGATGACGGATGAAGAGTGGTCACAAAAGCTGAACAAAGACAATATATTAAAGGTTACTTCTTGAGTTAGAAGTTGCAGGTCGTAACTTCAAATGAGGCATAAATAAAAATACACAATACAAATGCATTTTAATTTTTTAATTTTATTTTGTTCACAAGCTTAAACCAATATAATATACACATATATGTACACAAGTCAAAAATACATTATGTATAATACTTCATTTATCTAGCAAATAGTGAAAACATATACATAAACCTAGCACATTTACTGTGGGGTATAACAGTGATAAACTTGTTCAAAAACAAAACATGGTGGTAATAACAGCAATAGACAATACCCCGCAATACTTCAGACAATGACCACACAATAACTGCACTGGACCATCTACCGGGAGGTATTGTTCAAGTCATTTTAATCATACAGCTATCACATGGATCCACAGCTTAAGAAAAGGGTCCTTATTACGTAAAGTAAACCCATTGGAAAACAGATTTATGTCATCAAAATAAATGTAGTCTGGTTCATTGTATCGGAACCTGACTGTATTATATTCTAGTAGTCTGGTTCATTGTATCGGAACCTGACTGTATTCTATTCTAGTAGTCTGGTTTCAGGCATGTCTGATTATACAGCGCTGGTTATATAGAGATTATGCATAACTAAGTGAATGCAAGTACAGGTATGAGCACACAAGATCACGTAATAGTCTGACACTTCGTTAGCTCACAACATACAAACTGTGACATACATAAAACAGTAAGAAATATGACAGTGTAGACCAGGGTACTGTTTTATCAAAGCATATACGGAAATCTTATTATAAAGACTTAAATTTTAACCTAAGTTCAGAATTTCAAGTGCTTTGATAAAACGGTACTCGGAAGAGTCTAGCTCTTCATTTAGTCTCGATAATTGTTAACATTCACCGCACACAAACTCTGATAATTTTATATACCTTACATGCGTTATTGTGGTCACTTTCT
This sequence comes from Spisula solida, assembly GCA_947247005.1. NCBI lineage: Eukaryota > Metazoa > Mollusca > Bivalvia > Venerida > Mactridae > Spisula > Spisula solida. The sequence continues at coordinate 35,572,460 of OX365945.1, forward strand.
TTTCACTTTATTCACAACAGCAATAAATTTACAGATATCATTATGTCACTAATATATTGGGCATCATCTTCCCATTTTATACTCTAATTGAAACTGTAACACGCACAATTTTGAAAAGTTCCGTAACTTAAAAATTAAGATAATTAAATTGTAAAAGACTTGTGTGTAGCTAAATTAGCAAAATTTGGCGTTTGTGAATAAAACTGGTTGTATGTTTTGTCACACATTGGATGAGGAATGAAATGGAATCGTGTGCATGCATAAAGATGAAGATCAAGATGTCTATCACATTCAAGGCCGTCTAGGAATACAATCACATTCCAGGCCGTCTAGGAATACAATGACGCGTATACACAGTACATCTACACATTACTTCATGACCGGCATGGATACAGCTGGCTTGGTTACTGTGGCATCCTCATCCCTCCACATCTGAGTGACTGTCTTTATTTGAGTGTAGAAATTAAGTCCCTGCAATGCATTATTCATGACAATTAGATCAATGCAAACATGTTCAAATGTCAACAAAAAAAGACTGAGCCAAAGGGAGTGTTCACAGGCTCTCTAAAATTATGCATAGGGTCAACATGACTGGAAACAATCGTTTGGAAAAATCTTAAAAACTTAATCTGTCATACAAAATGGTGGCATCTTGTTGGGATGCATTTTAGGCACATAATACAATGTCGGACATGTTGTTAGTCAATACATGTAAGGCCACATTTTTTTTATTTTTATGTTAATGAGGTATTTTTTATATTTTTACGTTAATGAGATTTTTTTTAACTTGCAGTTTGGGAGCAGGGAATGGAAATATAACAAGGCTATGCTGTCAATGTCAGTCATGTTAGTGACCTAGGACCCTTTCGGCTCTCTTGTTATTTTTCAATTTCCTACTCCAGACAGCTACATTTTATGAATCTCCAGTTACACTTAATACAAAAGAAGACCTGTCCTATAGTTATATGACTTGTCGAGTAATGTTGACTAATACTAATGATAGTAAGTATGACTACAAAGTTACATTACAAAAGCATTGAGAGTACACAAACTATTGAGCTTTTTTAAAAAAACTTTAACCAAAATGTCCGACTTAAAAAAGGCCATAACTCCTTACAAAATCATCCTAGAGTTATGCCACTTGTCAAGAAGGATTGACTAATAATAATAAATACAGGTACCTAGTTTCAATACAATAGCATTGATAGAAAACAAACTACTGAACTTTATTAAAAACTTTTACCAAAGCTCAGACAAACGGACATACGGTTTAATATTCCACTCTTCGGAGGGCATAAAAACTGTGTCCTAAGTGACGGACTGCATTATCATAATTCAGCAAAACTAGTGGATATTTTGTTGGATTGAATGTCACACTGACAGGACTTACACTACTTATAAACATTACCTGTTTTCCATAGAAGTTAGTATCTCCCATAAATGATCCTCTAGATCCAGTAAATGAGAACATTGGTAGAGGTACTGGTATAGGTACGTTTACACCAACCTGAAAACATACACCAGTAACAGATGTACTATGGGTACATTCGCAACATGCAAATATTGACAAAGTTTGTGAATTTATCAAATTAGCTAGTATATCTCAGCATAAATTTTGGCCTATAAAAATCATATAATAAATTTTTTTCCACATGCCAAATATCTTAACTTTATAACAATACTTGTATAGTATATCACACATAGACCTGCTAAGAGATGCAGGGCTGTTTTGGCTTACTCCCTACATAAAGAGAGAGCACTCTTCCTACTCAACTGCTCAACTGTAGACGCTATAGCCTCCCCTGATATACAGCGGTAGTAAACATATATAAGTCACAGTAATCTTATGTGATACAGGGGGAATTAGACAGAAGAATCTTCCCGACAGGCAGGATTTAGACAACCTTATCGACTCCCGAGTCCCGGGGAATAGACTTTCGTCCGGAAATTTCGACACCGCGAAAGACGACAGTGATACTTTTTTTTCTGTTTTTATTAAGTACCCGGATGAAAAACTATGCCCCACGGTGGGGATTTAGACAGTAAGCATTGTCTTCTGGGTGGGGATTTAGACATCAAAAAAATGAAAATGTCTAATTCCCCTATGTTGCCCACCCCCCCCCCCCCCCCAGACGGGCAAAATATTGACTGGTGCATTAAGAAACATGGACATGAAAATTAAAATCAGACTACTTTAAAGAGTTATCGTTAGGAATTGATCAATTAATAATACAGTATATTTAGACTGACCTGTCCAACATCTGATTCCATTGTATATTTTCTGGCTGTGGCACCATTGGATGTGAAGATAGCTGTACCATTTCCATATCTATTGTTATTGACAACATCAATAGCATCATCCAGAGTGTCGACCTCCATACTCACCAATACAGGACCAAATATTTCTTCTCTATAACATTCCATATCAGGCTGTAATGGAAAATATTTAAGAGATATCAATCAATGAAATAGAAAATGCTTATGTTTGATTTTGACCAACTGTATAAATCAAATTTCAACATAACCGACACTTTTGCCTATATAGACAAAGAACGAAAAAACAAGTATAATGTTTGACATACGATGAAATGGACTTTTGCATCCGGATTCTTTTTATCACATGAATGTCTCTTCCCTCTATGTCAGAGATCATTAATCAATCTGGCAGGCCTCTATGTCAAAGGTCATTGGTCAATCTGGCAGGCCTCTATGTCAGAGGTCATTGGTCAATCTGGAAGGGAACAAAATTTAATGACCATGCACTTACGAATGTCTCAGTGAAACGCAAACAAACAAACAGACATTACCTTAACATTATGTAGAATAGTTGGTCCAACAAAGTTGCCTTGATCATATCCTGGTACCTTTACACCCCGCCCATCAAGCAGGAGGTCCGCCCCTTCATTAACACCCGACTGTACAAGATTACATACACGACTTTTTGCAGCGGGTGATATTAATGGACCAATGTCAGCATCTGCTTCATGACCTAAATCACAACAAAGAGAACAAATCATTATCATTTCGGCAATATATTATGCCTTCAGCTTTTCTTACTATTTCAGGATGCAACTTGTTGACTTTAAGCAGAAGATCTTCCCCGATTTGTAGTGCAATGCAATTTCGCCAGTTGTCTGGGAAAGCTAGGATTCTCTATTGGAAATTTCCAGGCATTGAGTCCATCTGTACTTAGTTCTTAAATTATGATCTCAATAAATATTCGCCCCAGCAGTCATACCGAAATTTGCCGGTCCGACAGACAAGTCATGAAGATTTTGATACGGTCCGCCGTTTTTTAATCTGGGACCGGTCTGACTGACCAGCCTTTAGGCACAACTGTCAAATTCCTATGATTATTTTAACGTTTTGGGGTGTCTTGGAGTAGTCTTATGGTAAATAGTCAGACATGTTTAGAGTCGAGCACTAGTTATCTTTATCGAATCTAACCTGCATTGACTTTCAGCTTTCTTGCTTTCTCCACTAAATCTGGTATCCATTCTTTAGCTTCGCCAACAAATACAGCTGTACTCAGAGCCATACACCTCTGTCCAGCAGCACCAAACGCAGCTCCTACCAGCTAAATATACAACAGCAATGTTTAGGTTATTATCACTACTAAAATAGCATGGGTGTTACACCGCTTAAATAATTTAGATGTAACACCACTAAAATAACAGCTAAGTTGGAAATAACAAGTTTACACAAAAAGAAGATTAATGTCACTATTAATGTCTAGCGCCATATTGTGACAAATTGTCACACATGAAAAAATCTCAACCAGAGTACTAACCTATGACCTTAAACTGGCAGTCACATGCACTATACTGTCTCAACTAAACTGAGATGAGACTACACGCAAGAATCTTCCAATATTGTTATTATAACTTATATCAATTAAAGACTGGAATATATTATTGAAAAACAGTTAAAAATGGTGTGAAATTAATGTTTTAAGGGAAGTTTTTACCTGGTTCAGTGTGTTTTCTTTGTTAGCATCAGGCATAATGACTCCATGGTTCTTAGCACCCTGAAACACAATATATGTAGACAATTCGTTAACTAGATTGTCGGTGAAACAACTTAAACGTGGGGTGATCAAAAAGAAATGAGACAAACGCTGTAAAATTACAACGAATACTGATATAAATAAGAAAAGTTGTAAGCCATTTACAAATTATATCCTCTCTCCTTCTGCTGAGTTTCATAAATATTCGATTATTACTTTTAGAGATAACAGTGGTTTCGCAACCTTCGGTACAGCGACTCGCCGCACACAATTGGCGTCAATTACGTCATGTACAAAAACGGTTAACTATTTGAACGTCACATTGCTCCAGTCATTCGCCCACCTCTCTATACGTATCGCATAAATTAACCATTTATTCAGTATTTAGCAAAAAAGAGAGTTTGTTTGTATAAAAACATTTCAGTTGTAATAAAAGATCAAGAATATGTTAATATGAAAATAATTATTCGATCCTTCTCATTCTAAAGAGGCTTCCGTGAATGACGTCTTGGTGAGTGACGTTCTAAATTGATCGCTCATCTAATGCTTTTCGACGCCTCTGCTTGATATATTAAATTTTTTTTCACCACAAAACATTTCGTACTGACGATATATAAGTATACTTCTGGCAGATTTCTCTCCAGACGCCCGTTTTTTTTCATTTCGAATGTTTGTTTAGACTTTTCTCCTAGTTTGTGATAAAACAATATATTTTCAAGCTGTGATTTTTGCCGAAATACGACGTGGTTTTCGAGTCGGTACGGTTAGTTTTCCCGTCATTTATTTAAAACCGACACACTTACATCAAAACCGCTTTAATCCACGGTTATTCAATGTTTTGACGTCATGTCCAGTTAATTTGACAAATGTTGGAGGAACATTTAATAAAACATTAGTCAGTTGCTTTTCTATATCAAACGGCGAAAACTGACGACATTTTGATGTGCGGCGACATAGCGCGACACCTTATATTTAACGTTCTATTAATAAATCACAACTAACGTTAGAAAATTACATTTTACACATACTAATCGTCATTAAATGCACCTAAACTAATATGATATTTTTATGGTTAAAATACGTAAACTCTACAAGTTATAGTATTTATCACATTTCTTTTTGATCACCCTACGTATTAATCACCCTCGACACCATTACTGAAGATGTTCATCACAACTAGATTATAAGTGGCTCTGCCTTTTTATGCCAGCTGTATACTTTCATTCACTGTAAGTAAACATTGTTACATGTTTTCACCATTCGAAACCATTTGTCGACTGACAGAATGACCAACATGTGCAAAGCAATATACCCCCTCATCAAAGATGGGGGGCATAACAAACATTACCAAACAACTGACTAAAAACCGACCCACCCACCAACATGTGCAAAGCAATATACCCCACTCATTAATGGGGGGCATAACAAACATTACCAAACAAACCTGATTTCCCAAAAAGTCATTTGGCATAAAAAGCAATATTTTTATTTTTTACCCCACCCACCTATTTTGTAATGTAATATGATTTTCGAATGTAAACCGCTATTTCTGTCAGTATTTTCTACTTAAAATACATAATACTTATCAAAACTGTTCAATTGGATTTAATTTAGATTACTGTAAAATCATTAATATTCGTGGGGGATTAAATTTCGTGGATTTCGTGGATGACCTGAACCACGAAATCAAATCCCAACGAAAAAAAATTCCAACTGATATGTAAATTGATAATGTGCAAATTTACCGCGGCCGCCATTTTTTACAGAGTTCATTTTTCCCGTTCATATGAGTCTAGGATTTTAAAGTTTACTTACAGCATAAACCATAATTATTTTTTATCAGACTGTCCATTCATTACCTGATCAAAGTATAGTACGTTTCCAATAAGGGATACTATTTTTTCTGAATTGTGACTTCACAAACACAACTAACAGTATTCGTGGTTTTAACTGCGTATGTCCTAATATCTGGGTTTAACCAGCTTCCACTAGTTGTACATACAAGGTAAACTTACACAGTACCACTATGTCTATTTTTAGACGTGTCAAGTACGGTAGTCAATTTCAGCTGGACCAAAAGAGTTTAACACAAATTATAAATTACACGCGCAAACATGTAAACAATAGAGTAGAACAGATAACACTTGTGGATTATAAAATGGATTGTTAGGTAATCGTTATAAACAGTTTGACATACAGTATTAGTATAATTATCACTTCTGTATAATTGGAGGGTTTATGCATTAATCCATGTTTGCTTGTCAGTTCATAAAGAGACTTATATTAACAATATCACTTATTATTGATTATTGAACGATGTTTCAAATTAATGGAATTCTAATAATTAGTGCAGATTTTCACAGATTATTTTTGTTTACTGAAATACGAAATCCACGAATTTACGTCCCCACGAAATGGTCTTTTTCACCGAAACCACGAAATTTCATCCCAACGAAATTAAATGATTTTACAGTATTTGACATATTTTTACATTAATAAGGCACATACAATGTAGCATTCTATTACAAATGATGCATGCACACTAAACTGATCCATCATCATTATTATTATTATTATCCTTAATAACAAGAGCAGTCCACGAGCAGTACACTCCACTATTCTCAGTACCATGTTTGGATAGAATTATCCTTATATATCAAAAACAAATGCTTCATAACTGCAGCATTACCCTCTTCTGTCAAGCGGTTCGGGCTTCTAAGTCTAAAAGGGCAGCTCATTTTGATGAAAAGGTTAATAGAGTTACCAACTCCTGTATACGATAGGGGTTGCGGACATGATGTTGAACAAGTAGGTTAAAAAACTTGTACCTAAACTTTAACATGGATTTTTGAGTGGACAAGGGAGGCAAAATTTCACCAAAATGCTTGATAGAGTTATCTACTCTTGTGTAGGGGAAGGGGTCATGATGGTGAACAAGTAGACAAAGTATCAAAGCAATATATCAATGCACTTTGAAGATATTCGAGGTTAAAAAAACTTGTACCAAAACTTTAACATGGAATTCTAACAAAAAGGGCAGTACTTTGGACAAAATAAGTTGTATTGTTTTGTCATATCATATTGTATATAGGGTATTGTACATATATGAAGTATCATACCATATTTGACTGCACTCTCTTTCCATTCTTTGACCCTCTCTCATAGATGTATGTACCCTGAAATAGAAGTTGCACATAAATTCAAGTTCAAGTTAATTACAAAAAACATTGTGTGGGAAGGGAGTTACACAATACCTTTGTTAACACTGCTATGGCAACACATTAAATTGTCGAGTTCAAATTATCACCTGGAGACAGTAACTTACCTGTTATTGACAATAGAGGAGACTTCGTTAATTGTTAATACTATGTTTAATGTCTTTTGGTGATAATTTGAATGGCCAATGAGAACTGAACAAAACTATTGATCAATACAAGTACAATATGACATGATAATTACAAATTCGTCAAAACAGCGCTATTATGCTTGGTTCTTTACACACTTGGGGACTTAAAACACACACCAATTTTCAGGGTTCCATATTTTTTTGTTTGAACTATTTAGCTTACTTTGTACCAAGAAATAATCTCCCTGGGTAATAATCATGTCAGTAGTGAACATCTGAAATTTGTCCAAGCAAATTACCAGTGGTAACCACATGACCAAATCTCATTTTTCGCTTGTAGATCTCACGTGAATGAAAATATCCTATTGCTTAAATGGTGATGTAAATTATACATATTAACAGCCCAGTTTTGGACACTAACAATCCTGAAGTTCAGGAAAACCCCTGACAACTTTATCCTGACAACTTTTATCAACACAGGAATATAGAAATGAGAAGATTATATATGTATGCATTAGAATGTGAAGTATAGGGAAGATGTATTAAGTACTTACTGCCTGATCTGATCCAACAAATGATATCGCTTTGATAGCAGGATTATCACAAATAAAGTTGACAGCTGAAAAACAACAAGTCATAAGTTGTACCTAGAACTACATACATAAATATATTGTACATAAATGCATAGGTGAAAGTTTGAAATTCTGAAACCCTGAAATTCTCAAAACCGACAATTATTATAAGGTAAACAAAGAACTAGAGCTGTCGCCATTCGGCAGACTAATATACCCCCGCTGGCAAAGGGCCATAATTCAGCCAAAATTCATCGCAGGAGTTGCGTCCACAAGAATGCGTCTACGGACGGACAGACAGACAGACAGGCTGAATCCAGTATACCCCCCTTTACAACTCGTTGTGCGGGATATAAAACAGGCTTTTTGGTCCTCTCAAAACCTGAAGTTCTGAAAATTCACCCATGTAAATGTTTTTCTTATTGCATCATCATGTGAAAAGATTAATCTGTGCAGAGATTACAGATGATTTGACGTAGCTTCACAATACAATGTAGTAAACATGAACATAGCATTCTGAGAAATAGATTGCCTTGGGGCAATAAACTACATAAACTAAGACAATCATTTTATATGTTCTTATTGCTCCTGCAAAGGTATCTAAATATAGACTGGATAGATTTAAGAAATAACTTATGAAAACCATAGCATACAAGCTGCTATACAATGGTTCTGTAGTTCTGACACGTATGGTTTAACCATAAAGGCAGGCCTTCGTAGTTAATACAAAGCGTCAGAATGATAAACTGTTGTAAAACAATGGCAGCTATCACTTCAGGATAGGTGATTTTATTTTGAGGCGGCCAAACATTTATTGTCTTGAACCTAAACATTTAAGGGTTTTAACCTTTAGTGATTTTCACATTGCGTAAGTTACATGCGCACCGCTTTCCTTTCTTAAAATAAAAATGAGAGACTGGTCTTTCATTTCTTTAATGTGATCTGAATCCTGCTTGTTACTGTAAATTGTGGTATTACTAGATGAAGGTTTGGTGACAACTGATGTGTCAGGTTGAGGTCTGGATGGTATTATTTTATATCTGATTTTAGATGATTTCAACAATCGAGATGGAACAGACGAATTCGATTGCATCATTCATGGTCAAGGTTTTTGTCTGTCTGTTTAGATTATCATGATTGACATGTAGTTGTGTTTATATGCAGATAGCTATTGTTTAGTACGGTAGATCTGAACATTCTAAAGAAAATGACACGCTGAATTGTCATTTTATTACATAATTCAGTGGCGTAGCCAGCGATGCGGACGTACACGCGTGCGTACATTAATTTATACAGAAAGTAAAATGATAAATTTGGCCAAAATGACATAAAGTCGCACATTTTTACAATGTTGAGGACCCCAAACACAACCACCAAATACGCCCCTGAAATTGCATTGATATGGGATGACGTCATTTTCTGATTTATGACGTCACTCGTAGCTTGATGTACAGAGTTGTTCCCCATGATAAATTATGTATGGTTATTGGTTAACCTGGTGGCAGATCTTAAACATCACTGCAGATTGCTGACCAGAGTAGGCCCTTGTGCTATTTGATTCCGACTTGGTATTAACAGACCGTCCAAGCTTGAACTTTAAGGTAAACGCATTTAGGCCTTCACTAAATAATAGGTATACTCTTGATTTTGAATATTTTATTTCTATTCTAACATGATTTAAACACGCATCTATATATTAAGCTAGTGTTACTTTGCGCGAGTATGTTGTTTACTTCACTTTTTTACCTGCATAACGTCATAAATGGAATACCTGCATGATGTGACGTAATTTCCATCGGTATATCGAACATTATACAACAGTATGATTTGTTCATTGTCTATATAGGCAAAATCTTCAGTCATGTTAGAATGAATGAGAATCGCTGTTTTGCATGACAGGTAAGCCCTTGTTTGGATGACTCAGCACACAGTGGGTAACAGTGTCATTATTCAGAATGTTTTAGTGCATGTACAATGTATCTGTTGAGTGTTGTTTATGTGTTGTCCTTGTGGTGTGTGGTGTCCTTGTGGTGTGTGGTGTCCTTGTGGTGTGTGGTTGTCCTGTTGGTCTGTTCTTGTCTTCTTGCTCCAGATTTGTTCGACCGACCGACTGAATGAGACGGTAGGCTGTCTGAGTGAAATGCCGAGATTTGTTCAGTATTTCGTGTGTCCGATAGTCAGCTAGTGACCGGTAGTTAAATAACAGTTAACATGTGTCTACCTACCTGCTGTCTGGCATTAAAATGTAGGATGTGGAAACAAAATGCTATCATGAAGAGGGTGTCCAATAATTTGCTAGCCCTATAAATAGGGCAAAAGTCATTAATGTTTAAAAGTCACAGCAACCCTAAGTTATTGAAGGAATTTAAAAACAGTTTGATCTTATGACCACTGACGAACATGTAAAAAGCAATATATGCGTAAAACACTACTATATACAACACCAGAGTAATATAGATAAGACTTACAAGCATGAGCACCATGTATAACATTAACTGTTCCATCAGGGAAGCCAGCATCCTGTGCTAACTGCATCATAAACATCACTGCACCAGGATCACGTTCTGATGGTTTTACCAACATTGTGTTACCTGTGATCAATGCAGTGGGGAACATCTGTAATGAAAATCTAACAATACTAGTATATAGTCAAAACAAATCAACGTGGTTCTCAACTATTATGTATGAATATATAACAAGCTTCTTGCAGAGTCAATTTCCACTAAAAATTGTGCCTAACTGAAGATTTAGATCAGTATTTATAGTACACCACATACAAATTTGTAGTACCCTACTCTTCGATTATGAAAACGAAGACTGAAACTAAATCCCAGACAAGAGATCAACTGTTAAATTATGCTAATAGAAGGTTTGAGGACCAGATTAATTTATTCGCAGTGTTACAATACTAATTCATCCTACTTAAGTAATGAAGAATATAATTAGGATGAAACATTGGAAATAAAAAAAACTGTATATCAACACAACTGTCATTTGTCATTCTTTCCAAACACAGTACAATCACTGTAGAGCAACACCCTTTGTGAGCTGCAAATATTTGCAGCTATATAGAGGTTGTTTCTCCACATAGGTTAAATTTGGAGTAAATATCAGCATAGGGAAATTTTAAATGTGTTGTTATAGAGGTTTTGTTATAGAGGTTGTTGTTCTACAGAGGGCCACTCTGGAGAGGTTATACTGTTTGAATGTGCTGTTAGAGAGAGGTTGTTGCTCTACAGAGGGCCGCTTTGGAGAGGTTATACTGTTTGAATGTGTTGTTATTAGAGAAGTTGTTGCTTTGCAAAGGGCGGCTCTGGAGAGGTTATACTGTTTGAATGTGTTGTTATTAGAGAAGTTGTTGCTTTGCAAAGGGCCGCTTTGGAGAGGTTATACTGTTTGAATGTGTTGTTATTAGAGAAGTTGTTGCTCTACAGAGGGCCGCTTTGGAGAGGTTATACTGTTTGAATGTGTTGTTATTAGAGAAGTTGTTGCTCTACAGAGGGCCGCTTTGGAGAGGTTATACTGTTTGAATGTGTTGTTATTAGAGAAGTTGTTGCTTTGCAAAGGGCGGCTCTGGAGAGGTTATACTGTTTGAATGTGTTGTTATTAGAGAAGTTGTTGCTTTGCAAAGGGCCGCTTTGGAGAGGTTATACTGTTTGAATGTGTTGTTATTAGAGAAGTTGTTGCTTTGCAAAGGGCGGCTCTGGAGAGGTTATACTGTTTGAATGTGTTGTTATTAGAGAAGTTGTTGCTTTGCAAAGGGCGGCTCTGGAGAGGTTGTACTGTTTGAATGTGTTGTTATTAGAGAAGTTGTTGCTCTACAGAGGGCCGCTTTGGAGAGGTTATACTGTTTGAATGTGTTGTTATTAGAGAAGTTGTTGCTTTGCAAAGGGCGGCTCTGGAGAGGTTATACTGTTTGAATGTGTTGTTATTAGAGAAGTTGTTGCTTTGCAAAGGGCCGCTTTGGAGAGGTTATACTGTTTGAATGTGTTGTTATTAGAGAAGTTGTTGCTCTACAGAGGGCCGCTTTGGAGAGGTTATACTGTTTGAATGTGTTGTTATTAGAGAAGTTGTTGCTTTGCAAAGGGCGGCTCTGGAGAGGTTATACTGTTTGAATGTGTTGTTATTAGAGAAGTTGTTGCTTTGCAAAGGGCCGCTTTGGAGAGGTTATACTGTTTGAATGTGTTGTTATTAGAGAAGTTGTTGCTTTGCAAAGGGCGGCTCTGGAGAGGTTATACTGTTTGAATGTGTTGTTATTAGAGAAGTTGTTGCTTTGCAAAGGGCGGCTCTGGAGAGGTTGTACTGTTTGAATGTGTTGTTATTAGAGAAGTTGTTGCTTTGCAAAGGGCGGCTCTGGAGAGGTTGTACTGTTTGAATGTGTTGTTATTAGAGAAGTTGTTGCTTTGCAAAGGGCGGCTCTGGAGAGGTTGTACTGTTTGAATGTGTTGTTATTAGAGAAGTTGTTGCTTTGCAAAGGGCGGCTCTGGAGAGGTTATACTGTTTGGATGTGTTGTTATTAGAGAAGTTGTTGCTTTGCAGAGGGCCGCTCTGGAGAGGTTGTACTGTTTGAATGTGCTGTTAGAGAGGTTGTACTCATTGAATGTGTTGTAATAGAGAGGTGGTTGCTCTACAGAGGGATGCTCTGGAGAGGTTGTACCCATTGAATGTGCTGTTAGAGAGAGGTTGTTGCTCTACAGAGGGATGCTCTGGAGAGGTTGTTCTCATTGAATGTGCTGTTAGAGAGAGGTTGTTGCTCTACAGAGGGCCGCTCTGGAGAGGTCGTACTCATTGAATGTGCTGTTATAGAGGTGGTTGCTCTACAGAGATTTGCACTAGTTTTCAATGGTTCTAAGACTGGTCTCGTTATTGAAGTTAAACCGTATATACACCTACCCACAATGGAATCATAGCTGGAAAGTTGAATGGTGTGATACCAGCAGTTACACCCAGTGGTAGCCTGACAGTGTATGTGTCCATATCCTTGCCTATACCTGACATCGTCTCACCAAGCTGTAGGGATGTTATACTGCAACAATGTTCAACCACCTCTGCAGAAACATATACACTAATCAGTATACATACATCTACCTAGTGCAGTTAACATGCTTTCAGATTTAGTCTAGTAAAATATCGATCTTCAACAGATTTTTATAAAATTTGACAACAAACAAGGGGGCCATTGGCCCTAAAGCACTCACCTGATGACTAGCAGTTTAGGCAGAATCAAGTTTCATAAAGATTAATTGAAAACTGTGACTGTGAAAAGTGTTAACAGTCCAATGGTTGACAAGGGACATAGGGTGATCACAATAGCTCACTTTGAGCACTTTGTGTTTTATTTAGATATTGTGACCCAATTGACCTAATGACCTCAAAATCACTAGGAGTTTTGTACCGTTGATGATTAACCTCCAATTAATGTTTGAGGATCTTACGGTCAAGCATTCTTGAGTTATATAACGGAAACCATTTGGCCTACCAAACAACAAACAGACAGACCAACCTACATAAGCTAAGCCAAATACCCCCTCATCAAAGATGGGGGGCATAATAATTAGTAACATGTGTAAGTTAACTTAAAGCCTGATATTTGGTATGATATGGTAGACAGGCATGGAAACTTATTGAACTTATGATACTTGTTGATAAAAATAACTTACGTAACCCTCGCATCACATCACCCTCAGCATCAACAATTGTTTTCCCCTGTTCTAATGTGATCAGCTTGGCAATTTCTTTCTGTCAAATGTATACAATTGTTTAAATATGAGTGTATATACCGTGAGATAAAATGTCAAGCATTGACTGACAAAATGGAATGGTTCTTTCATCAATAAATTCACAGGAATTAAAAATGCTATCCTTTATCTTTTAACCCAAAGAGTTTTTTCTCCACAAAATGTGTGTCTCCCATAAAGGACTTAAACTCAGGCAAAAACTCATTCTGACCTTAAATTCCTGACAATATTCATAAGTCACAACTAGGCATGGTGTAGCATGACGAATTTGACCTGATCCTGACCTTTATGCATGAATATATTACAAGGTTCTTGCGTTGATTATATAAATTTCCGTGAGCAAATCATACGATATCGGTCCTTTTTTAAATTTGTGTTGGTATTACAACTCGAGCGTCTTTGTGATACTTTCCCGCTTACGAAAACATAGAACCAGGATTCTAAATATAGACAATATATCAGCTGTTAAATTATGCTAAAAGAAGGTCGAAGAGTTGTGTCAAATTCTCTGTACTATATCAAGTATTCATGTAAAGTTTCATTGAAATCCGACCGATGGTTAAGGAGAACTAAACATGGACTGACTTTATGACATCCATCCAGCAGGAAATAAATATGTCTCCCATGTGGGAAAATCATAATTTGTTCACATTGAATTTCCTGTACTAATTATTGTATTTTACTTCCCGGTGACATTAATAACAGCAGCGGACATGTCTGAAGAGACAATTAACTATAAAAAACTAAAACAAATATTCTGTCAACCCAAATTATCCTGTTCTGTATTTGGCATAACATATTGATATTTTTACACATGTCAACGATTTTGAGTATAGATGACCAAAATCAAAACACCTTAAACAAGAGCACCACCTATGAGCGCTGGATACTCCACTTTCTCATTCTTTATACATGTGTACCATTGCTCTTCTATGAGCGAAAAAGTATGATAAGCAATAACTCCTTCCAATCCTTATAGAGTTACCTCCTCTTGTCTACTGAATGGGTTCATCTTTGTGATCAAATATAACGAGTTTGAAGTCAATTCCAATAGACAGTGAGAAGTGATTACTGAAATCGAAAAATCTAAGTTAAAAATAGGCAATAACTCCATCAAAACTATTGATAAGAGTAACCTCACCTTTTTTTATTACAAACAAAAAGCAACAAACCAGATTGTCTTTAATCAGCTGTTGTAACTTAAACATGCATTGTTGTCTTGTAAGAACTGTTGTTTCTGACCAGGTCTTGAAAGCTTTGGAACATGAGTCAACTGCAGCTTGCATTTCTGCTTGTGTGCATTCTGGAACTCTGGTGATCACTTCATTGGTTGCCTAGCAACAAATAATATAGTATAAATGCCAACATGTGTAAGATTGAAATGTGTATAATAAATATATCCAATAACAAAGCTGACTAATAACTAAGAGTTTGATGACTGTTGCAAAAGTACTTTGCAGGTTCCAGGCAACAAATACTCCCCCCAAATTGAAATAATATTTTTTTTTATGAAAAATTGGGGATGAAAATGTTTTGTATACAGGCTTGTTTCTTATCATTAAATTTGGTACCTATGTTAAATTTAAGACTGTTGTTTTTCACCATAAGAGTTATTACTAAATTTCATTTAATATAAGAACGGTATGTCTTAACTGTCACAATCATGTAACCATCATTCTGAAAAAATTCCAAAACAAAAAAATATTTAACCTACCTAGCTACCCATTCTAAACCTGCTTGGGTCGGGAAGGGGAAACCAAGAATATTTTAAGTTTGGCCCTGTACATATTAGTATGAAAGGTAATACTTAACCTGACATTAGTCAGATCATAACAAAATAAAAACATTTCTACCAAATTTTACATTTCTACCAAATTCAGTTATACTTATATTGTGTACAAAATAAATACCGTGTACTACATGTATATATTTTTGATGACAGTAGCTCAAATACTTAAGCAAAATTTAATTATTTCAAGGGCCACAACTCCAATCAAAATATGTAGGAGCACAACATACTGACTAACATTACTTTGAACTTCGATGGACTGTTGCAAAAGTACTTTAAATTTCAATTCACAGACAACACAACCATGTTGAAGGGACGGACTGATATGGCAGACGGGGGCAACACTATATGCCTCCAAATAACTTAGGTGGGAGGCATAAAATAGTGAAAATGTTTTGTTTTTTTCACACCATAAAAATATTGAGAATTGCAGTGCTCATTATTTTTAAGTAGGTCATGATATCAGACAGGAACAATGTTTTTGTTTACACTATATGATAATAATAAGTAACCAATCAAATATACTGGTATCAGATGAAAGAAAATATAGAGCTGGTGTTACAGGCTGACGACAGCCTTCTACCAGGACATCTGTAAGTATCTGTAAGGCCTAAAATAAAATATTGTTTCCCCATCCCCTACCTACCCGACTAAAAAGGGCCCTACCCAAAATATTTTATTGCCCAAATTGAAATAATATTTTTTTTAATAAAAATTGGAAGTGAAAATTTTATTTTTTTGTTTACTGGCTTCTTTCTTACCATTAAACTTAAGACTGTTGGTTTTCAGATTAAAGTTAATTCTAAATTTCATTATTTTTATGTCTTAACCAATAACTATCATACTGAAACGGTTCCAAAAAAAAAATATTTACCCTACCTACCTACCCATTCTAAATCTGCTAGGGTCGGGATGGGGAAACCAACAATATTTTAAGTTCGGCCTAAGAAAGTATAAGTTCTACTCACAGGGTTGTGTAAATCTATCCATTTGTCGGTCTTTGACTCCACAAACTTGCCATCAATAAACATTTTGGTTGTGCTGGGCTGAAAACATATTCATTCCTTGTTACTAGTTTTGTGCCTAAGTAATATAACAAGAGGACCACAATGGCCCTAAACAACTCATCTAAGCCCCTGAAAAATCTGATATTAGGGAGAAAGGTGACTCAGTATAACATTGTTTGGCTTTTTTTTAATGACACACAGTTCTGAACAAGCTTCATAATGATTGGATCAAGACTGTAATTTCCTAATTGATAGACTGATTATACTTTAAAATGACCCAGTATTTTTGTCTTGGCTTTAACTTTGAAGAGAAACATTCAAGCCACTATTGATTGGGAATAAAATGTGACCACTAGGACTGTAAGTTAATACCAATGTAACTGTAAATTTTATCCCCTGCCCAGTTTAACCCCTGGGGGATAAACTGGGCCGGCCCGGTTTATCCCCTCTAGGCCTCTTCTTCCCCCATCCCAGGCCTTTTCTTCCGCCACCTAAAAAAATCAGTTTTTTTTGTTTGTGCTAAAAATAATATTTGTGAATTAATAAATGTTGGTGAGAAACATGAAATAATGGTAAATATGGCCTGTGAATTTGTTTTTGAAGTGATATAAAGTGAAAAAAAATTTTTTATTTAATCAATAAATTAAGTTCATTATTGCCAAAATTTGGTCTTTTTAATCCCAATCTGTATAATTAATACGGAGATGGGGAAGAAATAGACCTGTCTATTTTATCCCCCACCGAGTATAAATTATACACAGATGGGGAGAAGTAGACCAGGCCTCTTCTTCCCCCACCTCTGTATTAAGTATAGTCAGGTTGGGGATAAAATAGACTAGGCTTCTTCTTCCCCCACCTCTGTATTAAGTATAGTTAGGTGGGGGATAAAATAGACTAGGCCTCTACTTCCCCCACCTCTGTATTAAGTATAGTCAGGTTGGGGATAAAATAGACTAGGCCTCTACTTCCCCCACCTCTGTATTAAGTATAGTCAGGTTGGGGATAAAATAGACTAGGCTTCTTCTTCCCCCACCTCTGTATTAAGTATAGTTAGGTGGGGGATAAAATAGACTAGGCCTCTTCTTCCCCCACCTCTGTATAAGTATAGTCTGGTTGGGGATAAAATAGACTAGGCCTCTTCTTCCCCCACCTCTGTATTAAGTATAGTTAGGTGGGTGATAAAATAGACTAGGCCTCTTCTTCCCCCACCTCTGTATTAAGTATAGTTAGGTGGGTGATAAAATAGACTAGGCCTCTTCTTCCCCCACCTCTGTATTAAGTATAGTTAGGTGGGTGATAAATAGACTAGGCCTCTTCTTCCCCCACCTCTGTATTAAGAATAGTCAGGTTGGGAATAAAATAGACTAGGCCTCTTCATCCCCCACCTCTCTATTAAGCATAATTAGGTGAGGGATAAAATAGACTAGGCCTCTTCTTCCCCCATCTCCATAATTATTATAGTCAGGTGGGGGATAAAATAGACTTAGTTCTTCCCCCATCTCCATAACAAAAAAATCATAATTTTTAGGTGGGGGAAGAATAGGCCTGGGGTGGGGGAAAAAGAGGCCTGGCGGGGGATAAAACTAACTAGGCCTCCTCTTCCACCAAGGGATAAACTGGGCCGGGAGATAAAACTGACTGGGGAAGACGGGGCATGTTACACCAGTACATGATTTGACATTGTAGACCAAATTTTTAATTCCATCCAGTTATACTGTTATTCTTTACAGGATAAATATAATTATTTCATCCAATCTAAAATGTTTAATATATGAACATAAGTTGTACTTACCGCACCAGAGGAGTAAAACCGGCAGCCATAGCTCGCCAACTGGAAATATACACATATAAAAACATATAAGAACAAAGAAAATGATGTCAAATTGAAACTACAGTATAACCTCCGTAGAGCGACATCCGGCGGAGACAGAAAAAACTGCCGCTCTGCGTAGGTGTCGCTCTGTAGAGGTCGATTGTTTTAGAATGTCGTTCATAGACTTATCGAGTGTACATAATCACGGTAATCTTAAATTGATGTTGTTTGTTTGTTTGCATAAAATTAGATCACTCGTTTTGCGATATAATTCTGACGATTATTTAATTAGCATCGTTGATTAGATACAAAAATGCGTACAATTCACGGGTTTAGTATTTATAGCTATTAAACGCAACTCTCAACATTATAAACCGAATCCATATTATTTTACGCACATGCCGTAAATTGAATTGTTTACCTTCAAAGTGTTAAAATCTCTATTACGTCATATCGCTCATTACACAATTTGCACACGTGATCGGTAATTTGTTTACCTCTCGCGTGTAACTTGGTCAGTGCATATTATGCTGAAATTGACAGTTTTAGACGACGTGATTAACTATTAACACGACGTGTACGTGAATTTCCTTTCTTATATTGATTGATAAGCGCGTATTGATATTTCATTTACAATTATTAATAACGACTTTGATTTTAAAAAAGTCGAGTTTTACTGTGTCATATTGTCGAACTGATCCCATAGACAGTCGCTAATTTACCAACGCCCGCGGCTATCGACTATAGTTACCTGATGAGCGATAATTATTATAATCCACGAAGGAGCGTAAAAAATAGAAAACAACATCGTATGGATTTATGTAAACACATGTGAATATTCCGTTGTAAAATCTCACCTGTCGCTTCTCAGAGGTAAACCATACAAAAGGTTAACAATTTTAACGGCCGTTTGCCGCTCTGCGGAGGTGTCGTTCTACGGAGGTTAAAATAAGAGTGAAAACGAACGGGGGGGAATAAAAGTGCCGCTTATCGGAGGTTGTCGCTTCTCAGAGGTGCCGTTTCGGGAGGTTATACTGTAACTCACAATAACATGTTGGGATGGTTTTTGAAACACTGACAATTTTGTCTTATATTTTTACACACAGGCCAAAAAAATAGGTTTGTTTCTGGTTACATGCCCAAAAAAACATGAGTCGGTAGGTTGATTTTTTTTTTTTTTTTTTTTTTTTAGTCAACACTTACCGAATTTAACATCAGAATCAAAGAATTTGTATACTCCTGTTCCTGCACCATGCTTTTATATGTTATTATTTGTTGTCTGTTAATAGTGTGAAATGTAATACAAGTGTGTCAGCATTTGTTCAATCTAACGGCAATCAATGAACTTGCCATGTTTCATCGTTTGTTTACATGGTAAAAACCACTGTGCACCGTTTCCGTAGTTTCTATCGTCTACGCGTATGCTTATGTTTGAATGTCATTAAATTTGTTAAAAATTCCAATAATACCAGCGCAGTTTAATGCTGCCGAACATTTCACCAATTACACGATTTTAATGTTTGCGAGTGACCAAATCATTCTTTGTAAAATGCAGAGCAAATGTCCTCTGCATCACTCTGATTGGTAACAATTTCTCAAATTTAACATATGTATATCGAACACAATTTACGGCACAAATCTCGAATGCCGCACGATCAAAGACTGCCAAGTCTTTGAAGTGAACCGCGCGTCGGTTACCGGTACATCAAAAGTCCTTAGCGTAGAAATTGACGCCGCACACGCGTTTGATGAAACTGACAACTTACATTTTGGCATAAGTTTGTTGGATTGTTGTGATACTTTTTATCTGGGAATTTAATGCACGGAGTATGAATTGCAAGGTATATATTCTTTGAAAACTTGATACTTGCACTGCAAATTGCAGATACATACGTTTTGAGTCATCATTTCTATGTTTTTAAAATTAATATGCGTATGTAAGAATAACGATTACCAATTACGACAAATATCGCAATTATAATAATCATCGAACGGCAATCAAATAAATTGGATAATTGAATCGATAGATCAATTAAAGCGTACGTGTTTACATAACGGTTTGTAATAACACAATATCTGTCTCTACTCAAGATTATCCCGGCATGTCAATCAAAAGTTACTGATGCTGACTCGTGAACGCTGATTGGTTAACAAGGCACATACGGGTAATAAACTCCGCCTCTTGTCTGTCAATTACTCGAAACATGTGATGTCGGTAATTTTATGCGTCTAATTAAAAAAGTATGCGTCAAAATATGCTTAATTACGCGTTGCCGATTTTCATACATAAAAACTTTTGAGTCGGGGGTTAAAATATACGGTCGGTCGGGTAACCGGAAACAAACCTCTTTTTTTTAGGCCACATCTATGCAATTCAAAGTGTTGCATCTAGGATTCCAAAATGATTGGGTATTGTCCCCACTCATCTGAAAAAGATGGGCAATGACAGTCGGCTTTTTAGAACAAAATGAATCAAACAGAATTGGTGGAAGGGTGCGTGTCTTGGCATGCATTGTCTTGATGAAAATGTGCTATCTGCAAATAATATGCATAAAACGCGAATGCACAGCCTAAATCTAACACTGCGACTGAACAATTTGATGTGAACACTCTTTGAAGAACATATATTACATCAACAGTTTGTCAACTATTCACAGATATCTATAAACATTCCAATACATAAGTATTCAGGGCTCACGCTGTCAATCGACATTATCGCCATTTGCGATAATTTTATCAAAGTGGTGATTATTATTTCAATTTGGCGATGAAAAATGGCGATAATTTTATCAAACTGCAAAAAAATATCTCCATAACTTCTTATTTTATCTATCAGCTACGTATCGAGTGTCACAAATTTTCGAGTTCACACTTCAAACTGGACCCATATAATCTTCATTGTTAATTACTGTTAGCCCCAGGACATGTCACTAATCCTATTAGAGGTCTAATTACTGACAAATTGTTGTGATAACATCTTTTAATCCCCCATTTAATTGGTGTAATCGACTGTCAACAACATTCGTGGAACAGGTCTAAAATACTGACGAATCCGGGATGTGGGATGCAGACAAGATTGATTGCAATTTAGGGTTAATTATAGTTAATAATAGGTGATTTGATTTATTATCTATCGACTAATGACTGCTTTGACTAAAAAATGAACATACTATTCAATAAAACTTATTTTTACGAGCTGCTTGAAAAACGTAAGTTGACTAGTATTCAGACATGCAAAATTCGGATATTCGTAATTTGTTAAATATTGCTTATTTTTAAAAAAAAAACTTTAAATCAAATTATCCATTTTAAAAGGTTGAAATCCGGTAATCCTGCATTCAAGCATTCATGAGGCTTCAGCTTGTTGCTTGAGCTACAAGTCTTGGTCAAAAGAAAGGTTTTATCATGACATATTTTAACAATCAATTCATATCCTTTTCTTATATTTATAAAAGCACTGCAGCTGCTTTATATCGATATCTTGCTAATATATTGGCCATCTTCTAGCTTTTAGAAGATAATGGTTATCAAGAAATTGAATTGATTCCACTCTATTGTTACCTATTTTTCAACCACACAGCCTTGTCATATGTTTATACAATGTATGTACTTTCACGGAAATACATTAGACGGAATGGCAACTCATTCAACTCCCACTATTTTCCTATATAGGCCGCCATAATGGAATGAAATATCGCGATCGGCTTACTTGTACGAGACTTAGCGAGACTTGACGAGATTCTCAAGTTGGCGCTATTTTTCCCGCTAGCCGCCGCCATCTTGGATTATTTCACCAATTCAGCCTGATTTGTCAATGAGATATTTGTTTTCATTTAAAGCAATTCTTCTTCTAAATAAGCAAAGATGGGTGTTTATTTGTTCCGTTGTGTGTTTGGAACGATTTTAAATAGATAGTCTGGACGATTCATCTGTCAATTGTGACATAGACCACATTTTCTGTGACCTATCCTGGTCGATAAATTTTCAATCGACGGGTTTTGGATTGCTTCCGATATTTACTTTTTTAAATCCCTAAGGAAACTTATTTGCGACTGTTTTTCTTATAAATCAATATTTTTTGTGATCTTTGGGGTGTCCTCTATTTGTTGAAAATGATCAAATCACTTAGTTTTGTGGTTTTGACACGAAAAAAAGATTTCTTTTGGATAAGCCATGTTCACAATTATCGTGCTTACCGAAGCGCGCAATGCATTATGGGTAGTCAGGTCATAATAAGGCTATTTTTAGACCTGCTTATCCGTTCTGTGTATATCCGTGGTACTTTGTAATCATCTTTGCACCTCATACCACATGTACTATGTGCTGAGAGTATCAAATAAACTGTAAACTGTCAAAGAAATGACAATTTGATTGACCAAGCTGTTTGACTGTCCCTTTTGTAATGACATCAATTTTCTCAGCTGTCTGTGTCAAGTAAATGGCAATGTACTTATCAAGAGCAGGTACATAGCTTTCTATAGGCATATGCCTGCACAATTATTGATTTACCCCAGGTATGAAAAAAATGCACCCACCCTGGCACCCTAGTACAATGGAGCCTATTTGTATGAAGACATTTCTTAATTAAGTTAAACGATGATCAATTTGTCTTTGACATGTCACTAGACTGAGTCATAATTAGTCAGGATTTCTAGATTGAAAACTGCCCAGAAGGCACCTGTAGCCCTATCAAATTAAAATGTTTGCCAGAAGAGTATGTGCCAAACTTCCTAGCATAAGATGCCACACATATTCATTTTGATCAGCTATGGCCCCGACTGATTCATAAAAAGCCTTATGTACCATGCATTAAGTTCGAGTCACCATGCGTAGATTATAAGTTTGCGTCAATTTTGGCTATAATTTTTGTTGGGCAAAAATAAATGGCTGTTATTTTAAAATGGCCAGTGTGAGCCCTGGTATTAGCATTAAAACATTCTGTTCACAAATTGTACAAGACAAGAACTTAATCTACTATATATTATATATTACTGTATAGCACTTGCTCACAGACTGTTTATAAGAAGAACATAATTTGTGTAGCTATTGAAAATGTTCGCGGAATGTTCCCATTAAACTGTTCCATTAGTAATGGGGAGTCTATTCGGAAAGTGCTAGGGTAGCACACCCTGATTCCTAGTATCACACAAAGTTTCTGTCTCTGCCCTCGAAGCCGGAAGGTCATCAATTGGTCAGTTAAACCAAATGACGAAGCACTAATTCAATTGAATGCAAACAAACAGAATACCATGATTTTTTGTTTGCCACAAAAACCTGTGTATACTGTAGGTCAACGACGCATTATAAAACACAAATTGTAAACAGTTAACTGCAAACTATTTGGCCATTCACCTAGATATATCTGACAAGACCAATTCAATGTAAACAAAACTATCTGTTCAGTCTGTATTTCTTTTAGGACTTTAATCTGATAAGCACCACAGTACAAACATAGGCTGAAGTAAACAGTCAAGTACATGTAATGTATGATACAGGTACTGTAGTCACTGCAGTGTCGGAGTCTATAAACTAGATCAGGCCACTTCAACATGCATACATTTCTTTCACAGTATTCAGGGTCTAGTTTCAGAAGAACGTTCAACAAATCATCCAACGATAATCGCATATTAGGCATAACGTAAAGTTACGTGGCAATATGAAACAATTGTGACCCAGTTAATTGTAAGAACCGTGTAAACTCCGCATAATTGGAACATATCACCTTGCATAACGTAGGGGAACTACACTGGCACCACACACTGGTGGTATAAACCTTCAAAGCGCAAGTTTTCAGATAAATCTTCTATGAGTATCATTCAATGATTCGTTGACTACAAAGATAGAAGACTTTGCAGTGCATGACATCGTAAAATAACACCAAAATTACCTGTTTTAATTGAGCAATTCGCAACAGAGCCATCTTGCAGATTCCAAACCCAAGGTCGTAAGATCGCTTCTGATTGGTTAGAAACTATTGGGAGGTCGTAAGCTCGCTTATGATTGGTCAAAAACGATTGGCCTCTCTCTACGGTGTTTCGTAATATTCGCACGATATAAAATAAACTTATTGGGTGACAGAACACTAAAATTTTCCAAATGCAAATCTACGATAATAATATGCAAAGAGTGATCCAATTTCTTTATCTGCACAAAAGATATGCCTAGAAGCGACATTCGCCAGGTGAATTAGTTTATATAAAATGTACATACAATCAAAGAATACATGAGTGTATATCCGTGATACAATTATGAGGTTAATTTTTGAAAAGTGAGAAGTTTTACAACCAAATTTATTTGTTAGTTCAATCACAGATATACACACAGATATACACTAGACGGATACGCGAGTCTAAACACGGCTGATAATGACTTTATTCAATATGTAAGGTTGTCCAGAAAGCAAGATAAAGAATAGAAAATTAGTAATTATAAATAAAATACGCATACCTACATTTCGAAAATGACTCATAGGCCTTGATTCACTTGAACATATAGTGTTAAAACAAGTTTTCTATTGCAATAGGCTCACACGTTTATCAAATTAATTGTTCTGGGTTCATGGTAATATAATCACATTTTTTAATAAAACCCTGTTTAAGATAAATGCCTTAAGTTATATTTTCAAAAATAGTTAAGTACCATTACATAATTAATCGTTTTCTTCAAATTATTACGGCATTGCTTTTTCTTCTGTGCTTTTTCTGCATTCAGTTTCCATGGTAATTGTCGTGCATAATCTGTTTTTGTTTAAATAAATGTTCTGATATTTTACCGACATTCTATTCACAGTATACACCATTATGCCATCAGAATATGAGTCGACTATATTATCCGAATATTCATGATTAATATAATTCAACACTTAGCCTATAACCAGTTTGGTAATACAAACTTGGTCTACGGCCATTGTTTTTTTCTCTTGAGGCTTATAGACTTTTTTAAATATAAGATATTCTGCTTTGATTAATTTGTAATCAATCTATATGAGCGTTTCCTCTGACGATTTTCTTTCTGGCATTACACATGGACACTTTATGCTGTGATACTGAAGCGTTGAAGATGGGAGCCAATGACGGCACCAGTTCTTCAGCGTAGTCTTTCAAAAACTTGGTCGGGATGTTGTCTGGGCCCGTGGCTTTGTGTTGATCCAAGTCAGCTAGGAGCTTCCTCACATCCCCTTTACTTTGTCCATATACTGAAGCTACGTATGCCTGAATGGGGGCTGTGTCCGAGTGACGGCATGTCATCGAGGTTCTCCTTATTAAACACCCTGCTAAACTGTTTGTTAAGGATGGACGCTTTAGTGGCCGGGTCGATGTGGGTCCCCCCGTCAGCCTTCAATGGTGATATGCCGCTGCTGTCGCACGTTTTCCCCTTTACAAGAGAGTACAGTTTCTTCGGGTTGCGGTCTGTGATAACCATGTCGCTGATGTAGCGTTGTATAGCGCGGGTTGATCCCAGACCGGTTTACCCCTACTCTCATTTCAATTTCATATTTAGGTGAAAAATTGAAAATATTAAAATGTTCAAGAATAAACAGTTTCACTACAATGCGTACATGTTCACAATGACTTTAAACTCAATTACATTATACAGAAATTATGTAATAAGTTTTAGAAAATGCTCTAAAATGAGAAAAGAGGCATGCTCGTTGATTTTATTTTAAGTATTTGGATAATATAGAAATACATATGTCTTAGATTTATTTTTCTCTTGAATTATGTTAAAATAACGTCCATCGATGCTATGGTGACTACATTGAAAAAAACGGAGGGGTTTTATAGTGGTTAAAACCCCTTGGCACTCGACCAGAGACAGAGTTCTATCTGTCAAATGAGAGTAATGAACTTAACTATAACTTTATCCTGGCATTTCAAACTAAAACAATAATATTATATTTGAAACATTCAACAATGCGACGTTGAAATACCGGTAGTTTGTTTAGTTTGTGCACAAGGTGACTAACTTATGGCATGATCACAAGCATGTGGTTGTCGAAACTTGTCTCAGGCAACCAAATACATGTATAGCAAAGATTGAAAGTGAAAACACATTTGCCTAACTTGACAAGACAATAATTTCCGGTCACGTAAACTATAACGATACTACATCATGAGATATAACAATGGCTGTTATACAAGGTTTTAACATTTTTAATTAAACTAATAGCTTATAATGAGAGTGTATACTGATCAAAACGGTAATCTATCACCTACATAACCAAATTGAATTTAAAACATGTGACAATATGAAAAATAGAGCCGATATATCAATATTTAGCTATTTTTCTCACCTTGACCTTGTGTCTGACAAAATCTTGAATGAGAATTGGGCGACTTCATACACGACGTACTAATAAATTAGAGTCAAATATCTAGGCTGTGCATGCTTATGTACTTTTATCAGTAGAGTTTATATAGTAACCCCCCCTCCCATTTGACCTGCTTGAGGTTAATATTCATTTATACAAAATGCAATTCAACGAACTTATTTGTATACAACATATTTTTTAAATATGGTATGACCTTCACCATTGATATGCTTAAGCTGGTGAATAACATTGAAACCCGCGAAACAATCCGCCTCATTTGTTGACATAGCCGCATTGTTTACATCCAGTGAGTTGGCAAACTGTGTTACATCCATTGATTTGGTAAAAATGCAATAAACAATTACCACTGCACATCATACGAAGGATGTATGATATACTTTTTTTTATTATTCCGCCATTTTCTGAACGATCAATTTGAAAATTTGAGTCAGCATTTATACTATAAATATGTGAAAGAATCAGGATGAGATACCCTAGCTAACTTTGAATAGACTCATATGTGAATAGATGCCCAGTGTACAACGCCGATACAAACGTGACTACCTCTGGGTTACCAACCCGTTCAAACCTAGTTGGATGGGAGACATTGAAAAGCGTTTTAGAAATTGTTAACTATACAGGCCGAGATTCGAACCAGAGACCTCTAGACCCGTCAAGAATGTTATCCACTGGACCATCTTGTCACCCGGATACATGTTTTAATGCCTGGTTGCATACCAAATGTGTTATATACAATAATACCCGATCATACTTCGTTATTTGATAACATTTTAGATAAGTTGGTTTAAGTAGCCGATATAGAACAGTATAAACGGCTGCTTTCGGCATGTGACTGTCCTCTGCTCTGTTCCCATGTCCGCATCCGGAGACAAAGAAGCACATATGCAAATTTCTATATAAGGCTTTTTTCAAAACAAACATGTCTATTTTGGTAATTTATTAAACTTCCACCAAGGCAAGTGACTCAGCGTGGCTGTGGGCCAGGTTCCCAACTTTCCTACAAATCTAAAATGTAGAAATACATTTGTCTATAAAGTATTCTTAATATTTAGTAAGGTTTGGTCAAATATGAAACCCGACGTTGTTGTTTGACCGAGACACTCGCAAGTTATTTACCTGCTAGAATGGCCAATGACCTCCAACTTCGTGGGAGCGGGGCTATGAATTCATTAGTTGTCATCTATAAATTTCACCACTTTTCACAAACTTCTCGTAAAAATATTTAGATAGTAAATTCATCAGCTTTACCTAACATACGACATGTTAAATTATTCGATTATCCATTGCGATCAGCAAACGACAATTGATCCGAGGCGAGAGAAGAGTTTAGACACAGTATGATTTGAATAAAAAACCCGAATGATGAATAAATACCCGGAGGACCTTGAAAACTGTTTACATTCATAACATGCGCACAAGGTATATAACACTACAGGTTTGCGAATCCAGTATTTATCCGGATAGTATAGACACACATTTTTTTTGCTAAATATAGGGTTATATGGTCGGTTTACTTCAAAGTATAAGGTAGTAACACCTATAAAGTTATAATCCGAACGATGCAGACACGCGCAATTATAGTCATTGGGATTATCGCCGGTGTTGTTCTGTTTGTCGTCGGGATCCTGATCGGTCATTTTGCAATTTCTAAATCTGATAAAGAATATGCCGACGACGGAAAGTATTTGAATATAGAATGTGAGTCAACACAATTTGACTCTAATGGGAAAAAGTACAGAAACAGGTAAGTACAACTTTCTTATGTTGACTTCAATAAATTGGTTTTACGTCGGGTTTTCAAAGTCAATTGATATTTAAAAAAATGTACACGTTTTCCTGCGTTTAATTATCAATCAGTGATACGAGTAAACTGTTTTTTTCACAAGCAACCGATAACCTCAACTTGACGGAAGCCAGAACTACCTGTCCAGCCAGGACAAGCGAGGTGACAATATACATGTGATATATAATTGTTCTTATTGTTATGATTATGATATAGTTCTCAGTATACCAACTGCCCATACACAGCGGGTCTGACCAAGCCGAGTATGAAATCTGAATATTTGTTAAAAGTATGTCATCAGGCGCGTAGCTACCTTTACGTACACGAACGCGGGTGAGTTCTCAAAGAGTACATAATATGCTGCAGTTATGTCTATTTGTTCCTTGTAATTCCTATACTAAATAACGATAGGCGTATTCCCAACACCATGAAACATAATTCAAGAAAAAAGGCATCTAGTGAATGGTTTATTTGTTGTATTTGATCCTAAAACTGTTGACCATTCAGCAATAAACAAGGAACAACAGAACGCATAGAATGCATCAGATTCCACAATTTGTTCCAAAAATTCCCTCGGACAGCATGCATCCGAACCCCTTGCGCAATTACAAATTCACATGAGTACGGCCATCAACTACTAAATGTGACCTAAAGCATCAATTAATTATCTTGTTTGTTAATGTTTTACCAATTATTTTGTTTCTCAAATACATGTATACATAATGAAGATAGATATATCTATCTATATATCTATCATAATGAAGCTCATGTATTTGACATATAGGACTATAATTGGTACGTTGTACTCCATGAAACAATTCGTTTATTTCGGTATTAAACAAATACAGTTTTAGCCACAAGGCCAAACTTAAAATATTCTTAGTTTCCCCTTCCCGACCCTAGCAGATTTAGAATGGGTAGGTAGGTAGGGTAAATTGGTTGGAATTGTTTCAGTATGATAGTTAATAGTCTAGACATACAAAGAACGAAATTTAGAATTAACTCTAAGGTGAAAACCAACTAATATTTAATGGTGAGAAAGAAGCCAACAAACAAAAAATACAATTTTCACTTCCAATTTTTAATAAAATAAATATTATTTCAATTTGGGCAATAAAATATTTTGGGTAGGGCCCTTTTTAATCGGGTAGGTAGGGGATGGGGAAACAAACAATATTTTATTTTAGGCCCAAAATATATGTGCTATGATGGACGAACAGAGTCAACAGAAACTTGGTAAAAGTGTGAAAATGCATGAAGGTGGCCAAGTCATATAATACATGCACTATAATTATTATGGTAAACAATTAACAAAACATTAAATCTAATTATTTGACTACCAGTACATGTGTATTTCGTAAAATGTGCTGTAGGTCATTCGTATATGCGATCTGGACTCGATTCTCGATCATCGCCTCCACTACCAATGACTGTCAACTATTTACGGAAGAGCCTGCTAATGCACGGTGTAAAAAACGAGTCCGTTTCTGGCTATTGCAATAAGTCATACACGTTTAATTGTATACAGTATCCCAATAAGACATACAATGACCGGAAATCATAGATGTTTTGCTAGCAATAAGTTATACAAGTTGAATTGTATCGTCTCCCAATACGTCATACATGTATATGGAGTGATAAGGTTTATATGCTGTGTAATGAGTTCGGTTAGGTCTTCTGACAGCCGTCTCCAGCGCTTGGCACTCATCATTAGTTGGTTTCAGGTAACTGCTGGTTCTCCCTGTGTCAGGATAGTTAACTTGATGAACGAAATGCTGTTTATTTCAAATTAAAACAGACAAAAACACTGACCACCGTGTTCGACTGACATACTTTTGAGAAACATCAAACTATCAAAAATAAAACGGTTGTACTTTGTTGTTGTTTTAAATTATTCACGAACGTAGACGAATATACATGCATTTCCAGCTTGAACCCGGTACAATGTATAACGTATTGTTAACCTCTTGACAGTCACACTGATTAAAATTCGTGGTATTGAATAAAGGATCTTCATTATATATGTACATGTAAATCTTTACTTGCTCATGGATAAAAATGTACATGTTATTCTATACGTGACTGTTTTGAGGTGTCAACTTTATTTCCCTACGTACTAATATTCAAACACATGACACAGTACTAATGCTCCATATATAATTAAAACATGGCATATTTTTAACGTATGCACAACCGTCAAAATTACATCACTTTACATACTCTATGTTCAATGACAAAAGCATGGAAATGTTCCCGCAATTTCAGTCTCGCAAATGTAATAATTTCCCAAACGGTACGTATACTGCTTCTTTAAAATGAATGTTACATATTACATACACCTTTTCGACATTAGTTACAAGCAATTGATGTTTTTTTACACAATAATGTTATCATACCGTAGCATTTATAATAACTTATTAGAGCCTAATTAGTGTGCGTTTTATACTGTAGATAAAGTCTAGTAAGAGTCAGATTGGTTATATATTATTTTTGTTTTCTGTTATGTTTGCAACATTTGTTGTATATATAGATGATATTTCAATAAATAAACAAACTCTATGACAGAGGACATGACAATGAGCACGGTGTATACAGATCACTGGGGTTGTATTCACAAAGCATCTTGGAAGACAACCTTTTTTCTTAAAATGTTAAAGTTTCCGCAAATGTATCAGCTTAACAACATTACCTAAACTTAAATCGCGTGGAAGCAATACGGAAATAGCTACTTTAATCACTAAGAAACCATGGGTTATTCCTCAATTGGCAATGAATATAAGAGACACACATTTTTACTAGGGTAATGTTACGCCTAAATTTTATCTAAGAAACGATAACCCTAAATTTGGAAAAGTCACAGCGGTTTCTGCATGAAACTGAATCGTACTATCTCGTACTTCAATACGATTGGTAAACTTCGGCTCCACTGTAAACCACCGAATCACCTTAAAGGGACTGCCTCACATATTGGTATATTGCAAAAATAAAATAAAATTGTCAAATATTCGCGTAATTTTGGTATAGTTGCCTGTATATCCCATATACAACCACACTGACGTATAAAACGTCGGCATTTTGTAGTTGTCTAGTATTTTTACATCGAAAATTCTATAGGGTATTAATACAGTTACAGTTCGATCATGAGTGACTTACATAATTCACAAAGCATGTTGGAAGGAAACTTAGCGCCTTTTTTCAAGAAAAAAATACTCAGTGGGCGATATCAAGACGGTGGTTAAAATTGCTTATTTGCACCAAATCTTGCATAAAACAACTGTCAGTGGCTTTCTATTACACCAATACTTGGTTAGGTTGGAAAATCACGATATACAAAAATTTAAGCCCAATTTGTGAGGCAGCACCTTTAATACGTGTAAAATGACATAAATATGACACGCAACTTTGAGTATATTTGTTTTATAAGCACAGGCCATGACTAAACGTTTGTTTATGTAAACTAGCATCAATTACAGCTACTGTTAGCGAGACATGAACTGTTTAAAAGAGGCATTCCATACCAGTTGTTAAAATTGATTAATAAAATATTATACATTAAAATAAGAATTATGAATGCGGCTAGAAAGCCTGAAAAGACTGCCAGCAAAATCTCACAAGCAACAAAAAATGTACTTCTGTAACCAACGATCCATAATAGTCGTCAATGTATTAGATTGTATCGGTATCAGGGTAGCAATATCACGTGGCTTTTGGCTACAGTTACAAGTAGAAATTTGTAAACATTGGAACACAAATATAGCCATAAGTATTTTATTTCTTCATCGATTTCTATAAAATATAAGCCACGCTAAGGGGAAAAGTACTTGCTTTCCGTGAAATATAAGATCTTTTTCAGCAGTTTTTCCATTAGCTGTGAAACCTACACGTTCCACGGTTTCACAAGGTAATGGACAAAACGGCACAGCCGCTGAAAAAGACTTTATATTTCATGAATAGCAAATAATGTTCCCCTTAGCGTGGCGTATATTTCATCGAAATCCATGAAGAAATAAAATACTTATGGCTTTTTTATTTTCCAATGTTTACAAATTTCTTCTTGTAACTTTAGTCAAAAGTCACGTGGTATTGCTACACTGGATCTACCTAAACAGTGGCAAGAAGTGACAAGAAGTGAAGTATTCCAATTTACAATTACACTACTCGAGCTTGATAACTTGATAACTATATAGTATGTTTATTAGAATGATACACATGTTTATACTTTAATAATGTTGATATATGTACAATATCAAATAAAGATGATGAGTATTAGTTTGACACACATCGTACAGTCAATTGACTCTTTCCATACAACACAGCTGGGGAAGTGGTATTATAAGTACAGCATTGTAAGTGATAATACACACACTCAGAGCATAGAGATGAGTATAATTGTCTGCTTTCTCCCTATTATTTCAGTGCTAGCTTTCACCCTATTATTTCAGTGCCTTCTTTCCCCCTATTATTTCAGTGCTTGCTTTTCACCCTATTATTTCAGTGCTTGCTTTCCGCCTATGATTTCAGTTTCTTGCAACATGCGGTTGAGTCATCGTGCAACAAACAAACGTGTAATACCGAAGATTTGCCACGGACATACCTCGCTTACCATCTGAATGGACAATCTATCAACATTGATGGTAAACTGGATGATTCAGCCTGGGAGCAAGTTCCCTGGACCGACACCTTTATGGGTAGGTTCAGTATGTAGTGCAAGCAGATTAACCTGAGTAATCGAACCTTTTAATTTGCATAATTTAACCGTGACTTGATTTGATTATAATATAATTTTGGCCTTGGTTTTCATAAGCGAAGATCTAGGGTATTGCGAATTTGTACGAGACACGAATCTAAGTCACCGACAAGACAAGACGTTTTGAAGATCGCTTAAAGTGATATATTCCAATCAAGAAGCTTGTTTGCATAATGTATTCATACATAAAGGTACTTTTTCAGACATAAGGGGTCCAGACTACCCTAAACCCTATTTTGACACTAAGGTCAAAGTTCGTTGGGATAATGACAGATTGTATGTAGGGGCAAGGATGGAGGAGACCCATTTCTGGGGAACTTTAACACAGGACGAGTCACTGGGTATGTACATGTATTACTATAGCAACGAATGTTTTCAATCTAAAATAACTGCTCTGAGACTTGTGTCATTATAAATTGTAAATAATTATATGAGTAGGTAAGAATTTAGTTATAATTGCATCATTACTATACTGTTTACATCGACGACTACATATAACTCTTAATCACTCTCTTGCACGGAACATACTTATGTGTTTACATTTCTAAGATGTGCAACACACTACTACATATACTAGTATAAGTTATATCTCCTACATTTAGTCTATGTCGCTTTATTGAGATGCTGCTTGTTTTGTTTTCAGTATGGACAGAAAATGCATTTGAGGTAAGTTTCATCAGGACATGATATGTGTTTTTATACCTTTGATCGGGATTACGCACAGGTTGTTTTCAACAATTATATTCAGTTATAAACATCACCAATATGGAAGCCATTATTAACCAGTACCAACTTCAACAGGCTACTGTCAATTACTGCTCGTAAAACATGCTCTAGAGGTAGGGCGCGCGTCTTTGGATTGGGAGGTCCCGGATTCGTTCCCCGTCTGCGCCACTGCTTAATTTCATAACACATAATGCTCCACTAGACCGAGGTATGAATTGATACCTGTGAGGGCGGTGTCTGTACATGTTCAATTTTCCTGGGCGCTATATCCCGATGTTTGCTGCACACAAATCAGGAAAGAAATAGTCTCCCTAGGGAGATTCGAACGCAGGTTTCCTTGGGCCCAATGACCAGGGGAAGTTATAATGTCAAAGGGTGACTGAACGGCTAAATTGCTGAAAGCGGCTCTCTAAACCTAGTAACTTAACTAAACTTATAACCTGCCGAACACAGGACTAGATGTTGTGTTTGCCAGTCAATAGCGCATATCAGCCGAGTGTGTCTTTGTGTTTAATAAGTTGGAATTCAAACATTGTTACATGAATTATACTGGTTCAGGAGATTGCCTTAAACAATACAATACATTATATTACTACGACGTTTATTCAAATTAGGCGTGATTTTCCCGACAATTCATACACAGATGAACTGCGGAAAATAAAGTTTTTTCAATTATTAAATACATTGTACATGTATATGTAATGTTTATGTTATGGACTGGTGCCCCAAATCAGTACTACACGTATTGTAATTGGTATTACAATGCTCAAATTGCTGTATTGTAGGTGTATGCAGTCCCAGACGGAAGCCTGCACAAGTAAGTACTTGTATGGACAATTATTGTGGAAATGGTTTGTTTATCGTATGATCGCCGTCCATTTTCCTACATCTTAACGCCGTACGATGAACAAAACGTACGCAGTTGCAAACCGAACTCTCGAACTCATGTCTACCTAGTGATTTTCAAAAATTATATTGGAATATAGCACGGAGTTTTGACACGACCCTGACCTTTATGCATGAAAATATTACAGGGTTCTTGCGTTGTGAATATATAAATTTCCGCGAGCAAATCGTGCAAAATCGGTTCCTTTAGATTTGTGTTGGTATTACACCTCGAGCGCCTTCGTGATACTTCCCGCTTATGAAAACACTCAACCGAGAATATAAATATAGACAATTAATCAGCTGTGAAATTATGCTAAGTTTGAGAGTCGTGTCAAATTCTCTGGACTATACATCATCCGTTTGCAATGTTGCTTCTACTGCAAGTGGTGTATACGATGCCTGCTGTACGAGTCTCGTGTACAAGCTGACTTTCATCTTTCAATGTCTACGATGATTTCTGCAATCTGACTCAAATTTACGTAATTTAATATTCATGGGGTATGAAATGGTGCGACCAAAAGTACGGCTGGTGTATAGTAAGCATACCAGGCTGTTTTATGGTGGTAATGCCACAGAGAAATAATTATGGTTGCAACCCATTCGTTTCCCTTTTCTCTTTGTGTTAATGCTTATCTTATAACAAACAAGCATTGTACGTCTTCTGTCCGTTTTATGCTAAACAGTCGGTTAATGATATGTTCTTTTTTTGTATTATTGTATACTGTATAACATTAAAATGTGAAGTTATGTCATTAACATGTCTCATAATGTGTACATTGAGCGCCAGAGGCAAGCATTGTACGTCTTCTGTCCGTTTTATGCTAAACAGTCGGTTAATGATATGTTCTTTTCGTATTATTGTATGATGTATAGCATTAAAATGTGAAGTTTTGTCATTAACATGTCTCATAATGTGTACATTGAGCGCCAGAGGCAAGCACTGTACGTCTTCTGTCTGTTTTATGCTAAACAGTCGGTAAATGCTATGTTCTTTTCGTATTATTGTATACTGTATAACATTAAAATGTGAAGTTGTGTCATAAACATGTCTCATAATGTGTATATTGAGCGCCAGAGGCAAGCATTGTACGTCTTCTGTCCGTCTTATGCTAAAAAGTCAGTTAATGATATGTTCTTTTAGTATTATTGTATACTGTATAGCATTGTACATTTTCTGTCCGTTTAGTGGCAAAGGAAATGTTCTTTGGTTTTATAGTATACTACACTGTATAACATTAAAATGTCGCTGCATAATATTTACATGTCTACCTACGCATGCATTGAGCGCATGTGGAAATACACAGCTGTATGTGTATATATACTCATCTGTGGGTTGTCAAAATGTATATATGTACTGAACTAGATTGTTGTATCTTAAAATCTGTGGGTTGTATTATAATTATGTGTGGGTTTTTCTATTTGTATTTTTGTATCAAGCTAGATAGTTTGTATCTTACAAATTGAATATGCTATATGGTCAATGTTTGGTCACTTACAATCTATAAAGATAAATTGTTTTAGAGCCCTCATAATTTGATTTTCATAGTATACCTAGTAAGTCTGTTCTTATATAATTACAACACTATATCAAAAAACCACCATGGTATTAAGCAAATTGATCTGGAGAATCTAAAATATTTTGGGAACACCAAACAAAATTACTGAAATAAACACCAACATGGCTTATTCTTTATGCCACACAATTCTACATGAACCAACAAAATGTATCCCCCCCTGTTTGACCGTATCATCTCTAACAATAATTATTAAAAACATTGATGACTAGCACAATATGTTCACTTAATGTCAGAGGTCTAGCAGACAGTAAGAAAAGAAAAGAGGTTTTCTGTTGGCTAAAAGAGAAAAAATATTCGATTGCTATGCTACAAGAAACTCATTTGAAAGAAGATAATCTAACTCAGTTAAAGAAAGATTGGCAAGGTGATTTGTTCATTAGTGGTACCAGTTCAAATAGCCAAGGTGTGGCTATTTTAATAAATCAAGAAATCCCCGGTATGATTACAACTACTGAAGTAACAAATATAGTAAAAGGAAGAATTCTTGCAATTGATATAAAAATAAATGAAGAGGAGATTACTCTCATCAATATATATGGTCCAAATAAAGACGACGTTTCCATTTTTACAAAACTTGAATCTTACATGCAAATAAATAATGAAAAGAATTTTATAATTGGAGGAGACTTTAATACAATTTTAGACAAAAAACTAGATAAAAAATGGAAATTCAAATACTCACACACACTGTAGGAACAAAATTATTAGTATATCCAAATCATTTAATTTACTTGATGCTTGGAGAGATTCAAATCCCCAAAAATTGAAATATACATGGAGTTCAAATAGTAAACCACCAGTACATTGTCGGCTGGATTACTTTTTGGTAACTGAAAATCTTCGAAACAAAATCATAACTAATAAAATACAACAGGGTTATAAAACCGACCACTCCTTAATCACAATGGGCCTCGATTTCACCACTCAAAAAAGAGGTCCCGGTTATTTCAAAATAAACAATAGCCTGTTAATAGATGATGAATACTCAACAAAAATAATAGAAAGCATTAATAACACAGTCAATTTCAATAAAAATGCAAAACCTGAAGTTTTGTGGGAACTTATTAAAAGCAGTATAAGAAATAAAACAATTAAATTTGCATCAAATAAAAGGAAAAAAGAAGCAGAGGAAGAAAATAACTTGCAAAAAGAAATCCAAATTCTGGAAACAACTCTGGTAAACTCACAAACTCCCCTTCAACATACACAAGATTTAAATGATAAGAAAAACAAATTGCAGGCCCATTATGATAAAAAAATACATGGAATATTGTTAAGATCGAAAATTGTAGAAATTGAAATGAATGAAAAGAACACAAAATATTTTGCGAACTTAGAAAAAAGACATGCAGAAAGAAAAAATATACAAAAACTACAAATTAACGATAGTACGATAACAAATATAAAGGATATACTTGATGAGACAACACAATTCTATGAACAATTGTATGCTGTAAAGGAAAATGAGGATCCAGAAATAGATTTCTTTGATACGACAATTAATAAACTGGGCAAAGCAGAGTCTGATCAATGCGAAGGAATATTAAATGAGCATGAATGTAAACTCGCACTTGACGAAATGAAAAATGAAAAAAGCCCAGGTTCGGATGGCCTAACTGCAGAATTCTATAAACATTTTTGGGAACATGTAAAGTTACATTATATAAATGCAATAAATAGCTGCTATCAGAAAATAGAACTTTCAGATTTACAAAAACAAAGTATTGTTACACTGTTACCAAAGCCAGACAAAGACCATACAAACATTTCAAACTGGAGGCCTATCAGTCTACTAAACATTGATTACAAAATTGCAACTAAAGCCATCTCAAATAGATTTTAAAAAATTCTTCCGAAATTAATAAACCCAAACCAAACAGGTTTTATGAAAGGTAGATACATTGGAGAAAATGTCAGACTGATATTTGAGATAATTGACCATATTGAAAAGAATAATCTAAATGGCCTTTTGCTATTTTCGGACTATGAAAAAGCATTTGACACATTAAGTCATAATTTCATATATAAATGCCTCGAACACTTCAATCTTGGGAATAACTTAATTAGATGGATTAAAACATTCTATAATAATATTACAGCAGTCATAATCAATAATGGTCATTTATCTAAAGAGATAAGTATTAAAAGGGGCGTACGACAAGGTTGTCCCCTTTCCACTTCTTTATTCATACTCTGTATGGAATTATTATCCAATAAAATCTCAAACGATGTAAACATAAAAGGAATTACTATTAAAAACATAGAAATAAAACAAACACTATTCGCAGATGATGCAACATATGTAAATAATGGTGAAAAGAAATCGTTCGAAAAACTTGTCTATGTAATAACTGAATTTGGGAAAGTTTCAGGACTTAAACTTAACTTTAACAAATCACTAGTTTTACGTCTAGGAACACTAAAAAATACCAACATTAAATACTGTACCGACAAAAATTTTGTATGGACCTCTGAAAGTGCAAAAACCCTCGGAATCACCTTTACACCAAATCAGCATAAACATCTAGAAATAAATCTAATGCCAAAAATCGACCAATTTAAAAATTGTCTAAAACAATGGCAACATAGAAAACTGACACTAATGGGAAAAGTAACTGTTATTAAAACCTATGCTCTACCAAAACTTATATATCCTCTTACGGTTTTACCCAACCCATCAGAAACCATTTTAAACGATTTAAACAAAGCTATTTTTGACTTTCTGTGGGATGGAAAACCCGACAAAATAAAACGAAAACTACTCTCAAAGAATTATGAAGACGGTGGGCTAAAATTGACAGATATATACGCATTCTTATACTCATTAAAGTCTTGTTGGGTAAAAAGAATTATTGACAAAAATAACAACGGATACTGGAAAATATTCTTCAAACAACAACTAGAACGTTATGGAGGAAATTTCATTTTTGACTGTAACCTAACTACCAAGGATATTAATGTAATGTTTAGCAAAAACCTGTTCCTAAAAAACATTCTCACATCATGGTTTAATATCCAAAATCTGAGTTATGAAAATAAACCACCTATTAACAGTCATATAATATGGAATAATTCAAATATTAAGATTGAAAATAAACCAATGTTTTTAAAAGAATGGTTTGATAAAGGCATAACATATGTGGAACAACTGTATGACTTTAGAAAAAATAAACTCTACACCTTTGAGGAAGCAAGACAAATATATAATATTCCACCACGAGACTTTCTGACCTATCACAAAATTATTCATGCTATAAATACTTACAGCATAACTCATGTGAAGAAAGAAATAATAACCGAAAATAGAGATGTAACTCTGAGAGAGAAAATGGAAAATATAAAACACCCAAATAAATTACTATACAACATACAAATACAAAGCAAAGAAGAAGAAATAATAAAAGCAAAAAGGAAATGGACTAACAATATCGGAGTAGAAATGAACGAAAACTGGAAAAAAATATTTTTAATACCTTTTAAATCAACAATTGACTCCATCTTAAGAAATTTTTAATATAAATTTCTAATGAGACTATTACCAACTAACACATATTTATATAACTGTCAATTATCCCCCTCAAGACTATGCAATTTCTGCAATATGCAAGATGAAACAATAGAACACCTATTTTGGGAATGCCATGTAACTCAAAATATCTGGAATAGAGTGAGTAGTTTTCTAAAAACAAAACAATTTCAAATACAGTTCAACAGTCAAAAAGTATTTTTTGGTATTCAAGAACAAGGTATAACAAATACTGCCTTAAACTATGTCATAATTTTATGCAAATTCTACCTCTTTAAAATGAAACAAGTTAAAACAATACCGAGAATTGAAAGCTTAACAAAATATTTAGAAAATAGAATTCTGTTAGAAAAACACATAGCTTTTAAAAAAGGTAAACTATTGTTTTTTAGACAGAAATGGAAACGATTCATATGATGTTTTTTGTGTTTTTTACACTTCACATATTAAAGATATATTTATAACTTCATAGATGATACGGTCAAACCCCCACCCCCCCCTTTTACTTTATATCTTTTTGAAAACTTCCATTATCTTATTTTTTAAACACGGTAGAGTTGGTCGAACACTTGACTGTCTGGTCATGTAGAGACTGATTCGTACATTTGAAACAATAAGCAATGGAAATTAAATTTGAATGCAGTTTTTAGATTTTGGAAACGGATTTGATAAAACAGTCTAATCCACCATTCAGATTAAAAGTTCGTAGCCTCTAGTTACAGTGTTGTATTTCAGTTATAAGGAGATGCAGATAAGCGTCCTCAATGTTACCTGGGATTTGATGCTGAAGAAAGCGTATATGGATTTTGGCGCACCTTGTGATAATAGTTCAGCATGGGATTCCTCGTGGGACAGTGACATGCAGAAAGCTACATTCACAGATGGCATTATAAATGATCCCACCGGCACAGGTATAGACCGATTTTGTTTACTAATCACGATATATCAATTTCGCACCATCAGATCAGTTCAGAAATAATTATTATTTTATTGTGTTTTATTGTAGAAAAAAAGTACATGTATATGATCACGGAGCTCGGATGTGTAATAATTAAATCACGAATGCTAAACAAGAGTGGTTTATTTTACGCAACCGAACAAATGACCATACTTTTAATATTACGAATAAAACACATGCACATATTTACTACATGTATTTCGATTCTTACATAGCCAATTGTCTGCATTTGACAGCACGACATGACGTATGTGTTGCACTACGTTCTTTCCTTGAAACTGGGCTTTTAAAATGTGCTGAATTACATATTGGCGTATTGCAAAAATAAAAGAAAAATGCCAAATATTCGCGTATTTTTTATATTGTTGCTCGTATATCACTTAAACAAAACAAAATAACGCTGACATTTAACACAACTTGCGAAATATCGGCATTTTGTAATTATTTCGTCCGCGCTATGTTTTATAAAAGGAAACAACGATATCGACAGTAGTTAAAATTGCTTATATAAATGTCAATAAATATTTCATAAAATAACAGTCAGCGGCCTTCTATTACATAAATATTTGGTTAGGTAGGAGCATACGTCATTCTATATATTTTAGCTCGATCTGAGTTTTATCAACAGCGTTGACGTTAAATCAAGCACCACCTTCGTTTCCTATATATACAATGTATGTGTATATAGGTAGTTCTATTGTTTTTAAACATCTTTTATTGTTGTCAATAAGGACTGCAAATTTATTTCAGTGCATAGAATAAAACATGTCGTTTTCGTCGTTTAACATGCTCTAATTATTGTAGGAACGTTCTGGAGTGCTGAGTGGTCATTCTCGTTTGCCAAACTTGCTGAACACACTGACAGACAAACAGGCAGATCAACCCCTGACGTCAATGAGGCTTGGTTTTTCATAT
Organism: Spisula solida; assembly: GCA_947247005.1. NCBI lineage: Eukaryota > Metazoa > Mollusca > Bivalvia > Venerida > Mactridae > Spisula > Spisula solida. The sequence continues at coordinate 35,614,183 of OX365945.1, forward strand.
TTGCAAGGTATCAAATACGTAGTCTAGATTTCAATACCGACTTTATGACGACGCGTTAGTAAGCATTTCGGATATAATCGGTAGTATATTTACAGGATGTCCTCTTCACATCATCGTTTTCGTGTGTGCACATATTGTCTATGATGGAGTGCCTTTACTCTGTCAGATGCAAGTATTATCAATAGTGGAGCACATGCATTCGTCATGTCATGTCTCCCTAGACCCCAATACTACCCTGGTACCCCTACCAAAAAGGGTTGGTATGGTGTATAGTCCAGTTAGGATATTGTGACCGTGACGTTGCAGTTTATGTGTACGCAAAAACTCACAACCATGGTCTGAACAGGTAGAGCGAAGTTTAGTATGTTAGTTTAGCATTGAAATTATAGTTGTTTGTACAGTATAAGCCGTTTTAATTAGTTTTACATCGTTATAGTGGTCACTGGATTTTTATCCTGACTGGACTATACCTGTGTAGTTTTGAGGTCTAGAAGGTGGCATACTATGACGGATGCCTGTGTAGTTTTGAGGTCTAGAAGGTGGCATACTATGATGGATGCCTGTGTAGTTTTGAGGTCTAGAAGGTGGCATACTATGATGGATGCCTGTGTAGTGGAGTGTATGTACCCTTATTGGTGCACATATTGTTTATAGTATACATGTTTGCCCTTTGTGGTGTACGTATGGTCTATGGTAAAAACAAATGTGTATTTGTTCGACCTCTACCCGTGTACAACCCTAATACATGTACATGTATAACAATAATGGTAATCATATGGCAATTTTTACTTCGACGCTGTTTTGCAGGCATATTTTGTTTTGTTTTCTATTCTGTATTGTAGACCACAATACAAGTACGTTATCGAAAATGGACGCTATGAGAAGGTAAGCACACTCTAGAATTAGAAGGTTTAAGTACTACTTACGACCTTATAAGACTCATGCATATTTGAAATCTGCATCTCAAGGCGCTTCTTTTGAGCCTATTTTCATGAAAATCTTAAGTGGTCATGTTGACCAAACAGAAGTTTAAAAAGGTTGTTTTTCCAAAAGAAAAGACTAGTTTTCAGACAGTTTTTCTTGTTTTCTCAAAATATTGATTTTGTACTTACGACCTTCTATTTTTAAGTCAGTGATATATTGTTCACAACTCGTATTTGGCTTTGCTATCACGCATTTCTGTATGAACGAGGTTCATCCAGAATTCATTTGGAAAAACCTGAGGAGGTGATTATTACAATGTATAACTATTTAGCAGATGTTTTTCCTTTTAAGTGCGGTCTGATTTTTTCTTTGTTCAAGGGTTTCCAAGTTGAGGGCTATTGTCATGTTTGTAACGCTGCATGTTGGTCGACAGTTGTTTTGTATGTAGCGTGGTGCAGACCTTTAGATCATTCATATTTTGTTTATATTTTCGCTAAGGATTCCAGACAGTAAACGTAACCCTATCAGCTTTCCATACACCCTACAAAGTACATCGCCATACATCAGTAGTTAGTCAAGTTCCAAGACTTCCTATAGTATCACAGGTGAATAATACTCTGGTAAACGAGAATGACAAAGTACTGAACTTAAAGCAACTGAAAACTCAAAATACCTTGAACAATAACTTATTTACATTGACAAACCTCATACAAAACATAACATCAAAGGCCAGTAACACACTACGCTTTATCGACAGAAACATAAAACAAACACCAAACAAGTCACAGAACTGGCCTACACGACCTTCATGTACATACGACCTCAAGTTGAGTATTGCTTAACTGTACTAGTATATCTTAAGGTGCTGCCTCACAGATTTTGTATATCGTGATTTTCCGACCTAACCAAGTATTGATGTAATAGAAAGCCACTGACGGTTGCTTTATGAAAGATTTGGTATTTTTTCTTGAAAAAAGCGCTAAGTTTCCTTCCAACATGCTTTGTGGATTATGCAATTCACATGTGATCAAACTGTAATATCAACAAACTACAGCGCAATCATCAGTGGGGTATTTGGTTCGTTTTTTATTCGTTTTCATCAAATACTAACAAATTTCAGGCAATTTAAGTAATAGTAGTGTTAATTCTATAGGGTATTAATACCCTATATAATTGTTGATGTAAAAATACTAGATAACTACAAAATGCCGAAGCTTCTCAAGTTATTTTAGATGTCAGGGTGGTTGTTTATGGGATATACAGGCAACTATACCAAAATTACGCGAATATTTGACAATTTATTTTTGCAATTATATCAATATGTGAGGCAGTCCCTTTAAGACTGAATCATGATAATTATACACAATCAGTATGCTGCAGCATGTTTTTGTTGTCAGAAAATTGTTTAGTAAATAAAAATCTCTTATCGAACAGTACCGAAATTTAATATTGCTGTACCGTAAACCGTGTGGAGCCAAATTTCGCGGTTCATCATATACCGCGATAAACCTTTAAAGCTCCAGTTGCCACTCGTATAGCTGATGTGTGGGCTCCGTAGCTCAATGGTTAGCGTGCTTGCCGTCTAATCTGGTGACCCGGGTTCTAATTCGGGTGGAGGCACACATATATATGCCTGCCGTATTTCAACAGAAAGCTGACTGGCAAATAAATGCTATATCAAAATATATTAACATTTCACACCCCAGATACTTTAATGTAGATGACAATCTTAGAATTAGACGAGGGGATTTCAATAGCCTATTGGCTCTAGTAATTGTCCTACATTTAACCACGTGTCCCATCTTACTTCCAGATCATATCTGACATACAGAATTTGAAATTGACAAAAATGTGTTTTCAGGATGAAAGTGCTGCAACGGAATGGTGGTCATGGCAACCAATGTATGCAGTAAATCTGCATTTACCTAGCCGGTGAGTTATTGTCTTCCATGTACAATGATCATTAACCATATTTCCTGTAGTTACCCTATTTAATATTAGAGAGGTTGTGAAAGGCAACGTGTAACTTGTACGTCTAAGTGAATACTATTTTTGGGTATTTCGTCATCGATGTACGTGTCCCTTTTACAAGTAACTCAATTGTGACAGATGAAAAATTATTGCGTATTATGTCACACAGGTAATCGTATGCACGTGGAACTCAATATTTTATCGCCCGTGATCTCATTGAGTTTTTATAAATAAGCATCGAATCACGAAGAAATCATGCTACAACTGTCATGCCAGTGATTTTACACACACACGTTGAGTTTCGCAAGCCAATTTTAATTGCAACGTGTACGTTTACATGAACGGGTAGTTACACTTACAAGTAGTCGTACACGTTCGCATCGCAACCTCTCTATTGCCTTTTACGTGACTAAAGTTACAACTATGTTTTAGTCTTTGCAACATGTATTTACTATCTAGTATGTACTCGTATATGTCTTTAAAATATTAGAATGGAGAAAACCTTGACATTTGATGATATCATTTATATATCATCCAAGATGGCGGTGTCAAAACTTTCTCGATTCCTTAATTTAATTCAACATACGACTCCAACATTATAATGACACTGATTATGCGTTAACCGGTCCAATACATTAATATATGTAAGTTTGCTTGGAGTTATGGACATGGTATACATGTGTATTGTTCTCTGTCGGACATCTGAAATATGATCGACATGCAATTAGTAGTGAAATAAATATTGATGGGATGGCCACAGTTTAACATACATGTACGTAATATTCTGAAGGAAAGAACACATTTTTTAACATTAAAACGATTTTAATAACACGAGTATAAGGCATCTTTTGCATGAAATGAAAAGTATAAATGAATTGATTATCAGAATTTTTCATAAAACTTAGTGTCGAGATTATATTGGAGTTTCTAAAAATAGACGCGTCTTCGCTGTAACACTAGATACTCGTGCAACTTGCCTTATTCGCAACTAGTTGTAGTTTTTACTACATGTACTAAGTTTACGTTGAAGTTCACGTGATATTTATTTCCACTGAACTACTTCTAAACCTTTTCTTCATTCATAAATATGTCACGTGATATTTATTTTCAATGAACTACTTCTAAACCTTTTTTTTTTGCGCACAAACAAATATGACCAATTTGCTGTTTGAGGGGCGTAAATAATACCAGCCAATTTTCCAGATATATTTTGTTGCGGTAATAATACACAGCTTGGATTCCTCTATGCGTATATGGGTTAATCCGTAAATCGTGTTAGAATAAGACATAAAATATTGGATGACAAGTAAGAATATGTACGCGGCGGTTGAGGTAACGATTAAAGTGCTTTCCAAGTTGTTCGATTTGGTTACAGAACTGATGATTTGAAAGAAAATAGCCAAATTGTCAAAACCTGTTGCTCAAGCGGTCTGCGTGAATGTGTGTTGTTGTAGTAAAATGGGATGTTGTACCATTATTAAAGAATACAACCATTCCAACACCCCTGACTATTAATCTGTGAGCACGCGATACCAATTTTCTATTGACGTAGGACGGTTTTAGAATTTCCCTATTTGAAAACATTCGTACTCACATGTAAATCGGTAATAATGGCAAACATCACGAGGTGTCCGTCCATTCCAGAATCTGGTAGCGTGACTGCTCTCGTTTTATATTTTTCTGTCGAATTACAAAGGTCATTTTGTACAATAGAAACACACGAATATTGTATAATAACTGATACGTCAAACATGAAAAGAGTGTACAAATGTACGTACTTTGATGATTTGTCCGTACGTGAACCATAACATGGGGAGTGTATATTCTACGGCCTTGCATTTTTCTTAGAAATGTCTTTATTAGCACTGTTGACTAACATATACGTCCTCAATTACCAAGTTTAAATAAACATTTGTCCAGGAAGCAAACAACGGACGTATCGACCACACGAAGAGAACTAACATTGACCATTAATAATCTGGGCAACACTCCCAAGTATGAGTAACCCTTGATTTCCGCCTACTTGGTTCTTGCATACACCTTTGAGTCGATATGTAACATGCCTGACACCAAGAAAAACACCGTTTGTGTTAAATAGATTAAATACATTAAACTTATATTTTCAATAACAAGGGCACTACTACGAGTAGTATGTTATAAATGTACTTTACAGAAAAGGCTACAACGCACGCATGTCTATTGTGTATCCATTACAGATGACCGTATTGTAATGTAGACCCTTATAGTATTATATAGATGCAAAGGTGAAATTATAATGTTTTAAAGGTGCTGCCTCACAGATTGGGCTAAAAATTTGTATATCGTGATTTTCCAACCTAACCAAGTATTGATGGAATAGAAAGCCACTGACAGTTGCTTTTTGACAGATTTGGTGCAATAAGCAATTTTAACCACTGTCGATAACGCCCATTGAGTATTTTTTTCTCTTGAAAAAAGCGCTAAGTTTCCTTCCAACATGCTTTGTGAATTGTGTAATTCACACGTGATCGAACTGTAACATCAACAATCTACAGCATAAACATTTGTGAGGTATTTGGTACGTTTTTATATTCGTTTTCATCAAATGCGAACAAATTTCAGACAATTTAAGTAATAGTAGTGTTAATTCTATAGGGTATTAATACCCTATATATCTTTTTATGTTAAAATACTAAATAACTACAAAATGACGAAGTTTCTCAAGTTATTTTGGATGTCAGTGTGGTTGTTTATGGGATATACAGGCAACTATACCAAAATTACGCGAAAATTTGACCATTTTTATTTTATTTTTGCAATACTCGTATACCACGTCACATTCCAAGTAAAATCAAATATGATCCCGAAAGGTCAGCAAACTGGCAACTGAACCAAGACCAGGGGGAATAATTTAGTAGTTTACCAGTTAAAACCACGTCAAAAATCGGTCACATATTAAGCGAAGTTGTCGTTTAGTCAGTATTTTATATTTGTTATTGATGTGGTGAGTATTACTCGTCTAGTACAAAACCTGGAGCTAATTAATCCTAATAGTGTATGTTCGTTATCGTACCGTAAGAATGTTTTGATTACTTAAAATAACATCTCTGATGGGACAAAACGGATACGCACGAATATTCAAGGATGCCATGTTAAATGTTCCGAGCTATATTATTGCAGCCGCTCTTGTTGACATTTATTAAGATTTGTTTATTAGAAAATAAATATGGCAGATCCAATTATGTGGGTTTTTTTCAGATTTGGTTTGGTCCAATTTAAACGTGATATGACCGACAAGACATTTGGTTACGAAAGGTGGCATTTATACCGAGCTTTGTTCGAGGTGTTTGAGGCGGAACACGTAAGTTGATGTGTAATACATAATGTTGTATACCATAATCAAACTGTATATAGCCGTACCTCATATTTCCGTGGTACCCCTATTTTCGTGGTATGGGATATAAACAGTTGTGTTGACAACTCACACAAAATACACCTTTTGATAAGTGTACTTTCGCTTATGTTTCATAATTTCAGCAAAAAGTTCCAAAATAGGTAAATAAACAAAAAAATTGGCTTTAATCAAATTTTCCACCAAACAAATACAACATTTTCCTACTTTTTCAAAGCAGGTTTCTTGCTAAACCTCCAGTAACAACTTAATACATTACAACTTATGTTACAAAGTCATCTTTCGTTGGTGTTACCTGTCCAGACATATTTGACTGGATTTCTAACAGGTGAATGTCATAAATGTGGTGCAAAGACCTGTTTCGCGTCGGATACCATGGAATTATGGGTATCCGCTCTATATGTATAGACAGAAGTAGGGTTAATTTTCTTTATGTTTAACCAGATATAAAGAATATATTTAGAATAAACTCATTAACCAAAGATGCCTTTTATCATTCAGTGACAGGCTGTAACCAGTATGGACATTTTAAACATTTTATCTAAGTTTATAGTTAAGTACCGTGGAAATACGAGGCACCAGTACATGTATATGATTGTTTTCGTGCGAGTTTAATTTCGAGGGCATTTGAAATTCACAACAAACATGAATACCTCCTTTGTATTAACGTATAAAGACTTTATAGAAAACAGATCCTGAACATTTATGACTACAACTCTATTGTATTAATTCCCTCACCACGGCCTCGGTACAAACCACAATATCACGACTACTGCCCTTATCACATCACCACGTTTATATCCACAACAGACGGAGTACCGTCGTTTGAATGTTAGTTCCCATGACACCCTTTGAAATGTTTCCCTTTTTGGTCATGACATGAATGATTCTTTGTAATGAAATCAGTTATAACATATACTTTTTATATTGCAGAAATACAAGTCGGTGAATAACATGTTTATCGATGACCTAACCAAGCTACCTATAGCACCAAAGATTATGTCTTCCTCGTGTGTCAGTCTGTCAGTTAGCCTCAGTGATGATACATTTATAGCTACAGCCACATCAAAACTGAACCCTAATTTACCATTCGCTCACATACGTGCTGATAGATACGTTTGGTTCACCGACAGAACATAAAACGAATTAAACTCAATGAACATTCAGCATTTCACATACAGTACAGTGCAATCATTCTAGTGTGTGCTCTTTAACACATTTCCGTGTAATACTGTAAGACTACCACAACTATCTCTCACCAACACTCAATGTATGTCGTTGCTATATTGTTTAATGGCATGATGCTTTTTTCCAAATTATAGTTTTGAGAAATCTACATTGTGCGAGTTTACATTAACAAAACTTTAGTTATTTTTTTACCGGCATTCTGTTATATCTAATGGTAAGTTCACTTTATTAATTCTTTTGTCACGAACTTTTGGTTGCATAAGTTACATTTACTAAATGTGTAAATAAGTAAATAAGGTACAAAAATATGCACTGAATCATGTTATACCAAAAACAATACTTATACCAACTCCAGGTTATATACGTTATTTTGTTTTGCCTACATACTAAGTATGATTCATAATATCTGTCAAACTTTTGAAACAAATAAAACAGTTTTGATATGTCAGAGTATAGCCGCAGATAGTTTAGATTATCCAAAACACATATGTTTTAAAGTCTTATATTATGTAAGAAAGTATATACGTTCATGTATACAGTCTACAAACGTGATTATACAAGAACATAGTTTTTATTTCGATTCTGAATACGTTAATACCCCGTACTACTTAACTGCGCACATTTTCACCCATTTGACATTGAACATAATTCCACGCTGAAATTGAGTGGCTTATTAGCTGGTACAATTACATCCCTCGTTAATGAAAACGACCTTCGATATTTTCTGAAGAAAAATAACGCATTTTAAACATTTAAATTTAAACAGTTTTAATAACACGAGTATAGGGTATATATTTCATGAAATGAAAAATATAAATGAATTGATTATCAGAAGTTTTTATGAAAGTTTTGAAAGTATATTGGAGTTTCTAAAAATAGATGCGTCATAGCTGTAACACTGGATACTCGTGCAACGTGCCTTGTAAGCGACTCGTTGACGTTTTTACTATAAAGTTTACGTTCATTCATTCATAAATATGTCACGTGATACGGGGCGTAAATAGTAACAGTCAATTTGACAAGTATCTTTTATTGCGGTAATAATACATGCCCTGGTTTGCTCTCTGTGTATATGGATTAATCCGCAGATCGTGTTAGAATACATCTTTTATAACGCCGAAATGTCAACACCATTTAATTTCTGTAATTTTAGTAACCAATTTATGCGACATTGGATCTGAAATGACGGTAAGGTCAGCGATGATATTTTTCAAACTTATACTACAGTAATTACTTCACATAAGTTCAACTGCGTTTTAACGTCCTTAGATATTTTTATATCTCTATAGCACGCCATAGTATAACATGTATTTGAAACGTGTACCTTCTTCTTCTCAATTAATATTGCATTTATAATGACTGTGTATATATGTATATTATATCAAATAAATGAATATATTGTATTCATACAGTATCACCATTATTGTAATAAAACGATCTAAACTCATGTTTTATACTCTTTTAATCGAGTTGTGTGTACATTTTTGGGAGGCGTTTAAGCCTCTCATTACTACCATTGCCCATTTCTTAATACAAAATTAACCACCTTTAGGCTGCTATGTGAATCCGCATTCAAGTAGTTCCAGAAACTGTCAACATTCCCAATACTGCTACATATGTTTCTCCAAATTTTTTTTTTCTTTTTTTTTTTTTGAAATCGTAAACCATCGAGAACAGGTCACGTGCCCCTCCTTGGACTTTTCACTTTGAGCTTTCCAAGACACAGGTCCATGAAAAGTGACCTAGCCCACCTATATAAACATATCTAAATATGTATAAATAGACGGTATTGGACACTTTTCATGGACCTGTGATCCAAGATACCTGCGAGCTCAAAGCTTGCAGGTAATAAAAGCATATTGAAAATCAAAATGCGACTCATAGAGTTTCCCTATGTTTCCTTGTATCTGACATCAAATTCAGAAAGGTTTAAAGCTACAGAGTCACAATGTAGAGTGAAATAAAAAAAATCTAGCAATATATAAACTGTGCTTATTTGGACTTTTTGAAGGCCAAGCTCTCGAATAGAAGCACACAGAAGGTGTTAATTGAGCATGGGTATTTCATTTCTGTGAAGATAATAGGTAGCTTTCTTTAGCGTTCTGTGGTTCGTATTATTGAAAATAGGCAAGATACTAAACAAAACGCCAAAAAATAATGACGCCTTCCATAATCGTACATATTGGTTACATGGTATCTAGATAAAACCCAAAAACCAAAAAAAGGGAAGTCAACGAATGTAGGAGTATCCATCGGAAGTGTCACTCAGTTCATTTAGAAAAGTATACATGTCAAACTCCGGACAAACTCGGTGTTTATCAGCTTGTACGTATCACAAAAACAACATAATGGGGACAACACGCTGTACATGCAACAATGGAACGGTAATTGAAATAACTATTTCCCCGCTGATGAGACAATGCTTTATCAAAGGGAGTTTTACCGCATTAGACCAGGCTTCTATGTGAGAAATGTTTACGAGGTTACACATAAGTTGACATAATTTATGTTCTCGACCGATTGCATGACATGCGCTGCTGTTTGTAATACTCGTAAAATGAAACTCATATTTATTCCCAAAAGGGTCAAAAGCGAGTGCATAGTACTTAGACCTTGAGCTGACAATTGACCCTGCTCCCCCCCCCCCAGGGGGAATTTTCAACACTATGATTTTCTTAAACCTTATGGTAGGTGGCATTCACAGACAAAAGTTTGCAAGTTTCTGTTGGGGCTTTAACGAGTTACGGAGATTTCAAATACGTGACTATGTGATTTTCTACAGGAATCACTAATTTTGCTTTTATGATATTATAAACATACCAATTGTTCAATAAATCATGTGAATAAGACATTTATGTATGTTAAATGTATTTAAAATTGAAACTATCAGTTGTACAAATTATTATAGGCAAAAATGTGATATAACATACGTAATTTACGTTACTTTGCATGAAATTACTAGAATATTAAAAAAACAGTCAACGTATATGACGTTTTTAAGTTAAGAAATGATGATACTGATTAGTATGCAGCTCAATAATGTATAAAGCTATAGTACAACTACACAAATAGTTAATTGAAATGAAATGCCATGTAAATTACGTTACCTTTAAAAAATATGGTTTTTTTTCAACAACATTTCAGTTAAAATTTCGGTAAAACACATAAAGTGGGGTGACAATTGGTGATTTTTTGGGGGTCGCGGGTGACAGCTAAAGTAGAACAAGCAATGTTATATACCAAAATGTTCGCCTATGTAAGTACTTTATGGAACTGCCGATATAAATTGTCAATACGTGGTTTGGACCCGGAAATTCAAGATGGCGTCCAAGATGGCCGCCATAATTTACAAATACACTTAAAATTCTATTTTCTCATGCATTTTATTTATTTATGTATATAGTCACAAATATTTGCTTAGATATTATTCATTTGATAATGTGCATCATATGGACAAACAAGACTGACCACTTTGAAGTCAAGGTCAAGGTCATTTCAAGGTCAAGTTACGAAACATATTCCCCATGGGATATGCAACACTGCAAAGTACAGGTATCCCAAGATCATATGGGGTACATAACACTTGTCAATACAACCACCCAATGTCACATTCGGTACTCACTATCACAGAGTACAGCCATACAATGCCGTATGGGGTAGTCACTACCACTTCTTATTGTCATTGTCTAGGCCATAAGGAGTACCAAACCCTTTCTTATGCTTACCACTACCAATTACACCATTATCAGGCATGCCTGGGTACTCATCACCATCATATATTAGGCCTGAATGGGGTGTAACCAACACCGAGTACACCCATACCATGCCCTTAGGCGGGGTTCTTAAAACACTTAATAGTCAACCCAGGCCTTATGGGGGACTTATAACACTGTCTATACATACATTCCATAACCAATTGAGTACTTACAATTGCCCAATACAACCATTCCTATTGAATTCTTAATGGCGCCAGCTTTATCTGAGGCCCTATGGGATACCTTAAACCAAGAGGACAGCCAACCAAGAACATATTGGGTACTCACCACCCTTAATTATAGCCATAGTATGCCATAATAGATACTCACAACAACTGAGTAAAGTCATATACATGTAAGTTTCTATATGGTACTCACTATTACTGAGCACAGCTGTACAAGGCCATATGGGTTACTCTCTAGTACAAAACTACAGTCATATAAGGCCCAAAAGGGCACTCATGCCAAATAATTACTGATTTCATACACCATATGGGTGCTCATAACCAAGTGATTTACAGTCTCACCAAGTTGTACATGGTACAAAGGAGTCACAACAACATAGTACTGACATTCAAGGCCCAATCACCACGTATTACAGTTTATATTTTGCACTAAGTGGTCCACATAACCATTGAGTACGGTCACACCTGATTGTGTATCAACTATACTATGTCCTAAGGGGTTATCGGACCAACTGAATACTGCCATAGCAGGTGCAATATAGCCATCATTGGCTTTATTGGGTAATTCTCCACCACCAACCAGCCTTCTTAGGCCATATGCCCTACTCACAACTACTATGTACGGCCATACTATGCCTGAGAGATACTCATAGTCACTGAGGAAAGCCATTCAATGCCCTATTTGGTACATGTACTTAACACTGCCTAGTACAGCCGTCCCATGCTAGCTTATGAACTTACCTCCACAAGTTCAACCATCCCAGGTACCGATTGGGTACCCACCTATACAGAGAACAGCCATCACAGGTCCTATTGACTATCCTATACCACTGAGAACAACCAGCTCACGCCCCATTTGGTACCAACCTCCTCTGAGTACAGTAATCTCATGCCCTGTTGGGTACCCACCACCTCTGAGTACGGACATCCCGAGCTGTATTGGATGCCCATCACCAGAAAGAACAGCCATCCCAGGTTCCATTTGGTACCCACAACCTCAGAGTACAGTCATCTCAGGCCCTATTGGGTACCCACCAAAGCCATTTTTGGTACTCAACATCACAGATTAAGCCATCCCATGCCTCATTGGGAACCCACCAATATAGATTTCAGCTCTCCTAGACCATATTGGGAACCCACCAACACAGATGTCAGCCATCCTATGCCATATTTGGAACACACCAACACAGATTTTAGACCTCCTAGGCCATATTGGGAACCCACCTTCACAGATTGCAGCCATCCTAGGCCATATTGGGAACACACCAACACAGATTTCAGCCATTATATGCCATATTGGGAACACACCAATACAAATTTCAGCCATCCTATGCCATATTGGGAACCCACCAACTCAGATTTCAGCCATCCTAGGCCATATTTGGAACACACCAACACAGATTTCAACCGTCCTATGCCATATTGGGAACCCACCAACACAGATTTCAGCCATCCTATGCCATATTGGGAACTCACCAATACAGATTCAGCCATTCTAGGCCATATTGTTTAACTTCCCCACTTATAAAGCCATACAATGTCATATGATGCAGCAATTCCTGACTACATGTCGTATGTAACACATGCAATACTGGCTCTAGACAGATATGGAAATATAAGCAGAGGCTTCAAACAATGAACAGTAACACAGTCTACACTATTTGTTTAGAGTATTTTACCTTAAATGATCTTGACCTCTCACTGGTCAGTATTGCACAACAATTCAGGTAGTCGCTGTACGATAATATATAACTTTATTGCCTCCATTTTCTGGAGATATATACATGTAGTTTGCATACAACAAATTCAATAAGAACATAATTATGACATACATATAAACAGCAAAGTAGAAAATGTTATTTACAACATGTAATATGACAGCTACTATCAATAAATCTGTAGCACAGTGTCTATAAAGACGTGCCAGTCAACGTCTTTTTCTGGAGGTGTCGTAGCAACACTTGCCATTTTACCTCACTTGGTATATTTAGTTAGAGCGAAACGAAATTAAAAACTAAACATGTGAGGAAATGGTCATTCGATTAATTTACTGGTATAATGATTTCAGGAATTTGCCATTTACTAATAAGAACGGAGTATACGAGCAAGTGTCAATCAAACTCATTAACGTTTCGTCTGTACGACCTAGTATATATGCACACAGTTTGTCTCTGTTTACACTATGCAAATAATTACTGAGAGCGACGTTAAATTTTAAACTTAATGAGAGAAAATAGTTCATTCTGACAGAAATAACAGTTGGATCTACACAGTCGAACAGTTTATGTTGGAGTTCATCTCTATAGGAGGAGCCACAATCGTAACAAATAGTCAACTCGGAATGTTTTGTTGCACAGCATATCTTGACGAGATGCTGTATTATCACACGGGAGCCCGGACGAGCTTTCACTACTTTCCAGGCGTTGCAAACAGTCAATGTATCGTGCACCAGTTTGAAGCGCTCGAAATCCACACTTTGTAATTGTCTGTTTTTCCACTCATTACATTCGAATTCGAATATGTTTTTCTTGCAGATGGTTTTCCATTGTAGCTTGTTCGGAAAGGTTCCATTAGTTGAGTAGTCGGTCCAGAAATTATGGAGATCGTACTTATAAAGGATATGTTCGAGATCTTTCATAAATCCGGATTGTTTATTGGAGCCACACGTTTGATGCTGGAAGAATCTGTAGTTGAAGAGTTTTGTCACAATGTCAGTCGGGTTCGATCTACATAAAGTTCCAAAGAATCTCAATTTTTGTAAGTCGATATAGGCTTGTAGAGACGTAATTCCGAGGAGACCGGTGACCATGTCAGAGCGAGTGCGGTGTGGGAGTCCTTGGATTCGTTTGAGACAGAAGTGGTGTGTTGATTCTAATTTTCTCATATCGGAAATAGAGATATCGTTCCAAAGTTCACATGCGTATAGTGCTCTCGGTAAAACACATGCAATATAAAGCTTAACAAGCGTTGTTGGACTAATTTCGTTGTTATCACTCAAACTGTTCATGATTGAAAATAGAGTCCCTCTCAAAGATTGTCTGATTGTGTCTACATCATACGGTTGTTTCCCTTTTACAGATTGGGTGATGCCCAAATGTTTGTATTGTTTTGCGCACATGATGTCTATATTGCCGTAATTCAACTGTATTTCAGGCGACGAGCGATTGTTTGTAGACGAGGTTTTCATTAACATCGTCGCACACTTTGAGGCATTGTAGTTGTACCTCCACTGTGAAGCGTATTTCTTGCATATTTCCAGGAGTTTGCCCAGACCGTTTCTAGTCAGTGATAATAGTACGATATCATCGGCTTGTGTTGGTGCACTGAGCTTGAGGTCAAATATTTTCAAACCATGGGATGACATTTGTAGTTTGTTCAATAGTTCGTCAATGAATATTGTATAATAGAAAGGTGCGCATATGCTTCCTTGTCTGGTACCCTGCATGATGCGAAATGGTTCTGACAAATATCCGTTCATATACACCCGACTAGACGAGTCGGTGAAAGAGTTATGTATTATTCGGAGCAATTTGCCGCGTATTCCGAAGTGGTAAAGTTTATACAACAGTCCTGGTATCCACACTCTGTCGAATGCAGACCTCGCGTCTAGAAAACAACAGTATAGAGGGCTGTTGCGTTCGCTGCAGTAGTTTCGTGATTCTTGGAGGATGAATGAAACCATTTTGCAGTCTTTCCCTTTTTGGAATCTGTGTTGCAGGTCGTTAAGTTTGGGTAGAAATGTTGCATTTTCAATTCGCGTGAGTATGACTTTTTCGAACACTTTAGAAATCACCGGTAGAAGGGAAATGGCACGGTAGTTGTTTGGATCTGTGGCAGATTTTCCTTTGCCCTTGTGTAGTGTAACCGTAAGTCCCGTTTTAAAGTTAGTTGGTAGGTGTTCCTTCTTGAATATTGCATTGAATAATTTTGCTAGAACGTCTAAAAGTCTATTCCCGCCAAATTTCAAATGTTCGTATGTAAGGTTATCAAGGGATCCACTTTTATAATTGGGAAGTGACCGCACTATTGCTTTTACTTCATCCACTGTTACTTTCCATGTCAATCGACTATCGTTTGGCTTATCACGTTCCTCATAAAAGAAGGTTTGCACTGAAGTTTCGACATTTGTTTTAAATTCATTGTCATAATCTGGATCCTCAGAGTAAGAATACAGGGACTGAAAGTAAGTATGCCAGCCAGACAAGATATCGTCTGTTGTTGAATACGATGTACCGCTGAACACCATATTACATTGTTTCTGTTTCACGGATGTCCTCTTAGATTTTAGGAGTTTCCAGAATGCATTCTGATCAATTTCAGCTGCTTCGTCAACACGGACCAACTCCTCCTTTTCAAAACGATGTGCTGCTTCCCGTAGTCGTCGACGAAAGATGCGCTTATTTTCCTTGTATTTATGATATAGGAGTCCATAACGGGTCTTGCCGGCATTACACCATGCATGCCAAGATGACTTAATTTCATTATGTAGCTCTTTCAGAGTTTTTGTCCAGTAAGGTTTCAGGCACTTTTTGTACTTCCGTAAGTGTAATGTAGACTTAGCGGCGGTAGATATAGTGCTGACAAGTCTGTCGTAATCTTCGTTTATATTATCAAATTCTAACGGTTCCCGTTGAAGATTTATTGTTAGTGTTTCATTATACTCGTTCCGTTCCATAACATTTTTCCACGAATAATTCACTTTAGTAAAATGTTCAGCCTGGGTCAGGTTTTCTGTGGATGGATTCACTGATAAATTTAGCAGTATGGGAAGATGACGAGAAACATTCAAAGGAGCATCGTCGTTGATACGACACTTAATTACTTCCGTTTGTAGTAACTCGTCTATAAGTATGTGGTCGATCAGCGTGGGTTGATCTCCTGTGTACGGCACAAACGAATAGTTTGGTCCTTTACATAATTCCATAGATGTTATATCTACCAGACTGTGTTTGTCTGCAAATTTAGTCAGATACAAATCACGGGATCGATGTTTATGAGAACTTGAGTTACGGAGAAATGTCCCATTAAAGTCTCACATTATGACGAGCTTTGACTGCGGACCATATGAATCACAAATATCGTTAAGTTTGTCCACTTCTTCTTTGAATAAGTCTATCTTGTGATTAGAGCAGGGCAAGTAAACTTGCACAATAACTAATGTTTGATCACTTAGGCTTACTTTCATTGCGGTTAGTCTATCACTATCAATGTCTAAAATTTCTATCATATTATCTAGTGATTTGTGCCATAAGAAAGCGACACCACCTTTACCAATTCTCCTGTTATTGATTATTTTCGGATGTTCACAAATAGTCACATGCGATTTGTAATTAAGATCAACACTATCAAGTAAGTACGAACTATGTTCCAATAACCAATGTTCCGATATACCACATATTGAAATTTGCCTAGTTACAAGTTGTTCGAGTAAATAAGGTATACCAGTCATTATGCCTGTGGCGTTCCATGTCATTAGTCGTAGTTCCATTAATAATGATTAATCGACGTTCGAGTCGTTATGATTTCTGGTATCTTCATGGTATCGCTGACGCCGTGCCGCGTAGTCCGATCTCTTCATCCATGGACGAACTGAAATTCCGTCTGGCCATGTGTCCGGATGTTCGATTACTTCACTGTACTGTTCGTCCACCACAATCTGGGCAACCTGACAATCAGTACGTCTAGTATAGAGGAACTTCACCGATTTGCAGGGTATATCTAGACTGTCGAGGAAATCATATAGTCCATCTTCATTACTGTCGAGGTCTATTCCATTAACAATGTATGATTTCGCTCTCTTGCGTATAACGCCTTTGAATCGGACACGACTTTCAGTGTTAGTAGCGTTGGGTGTCACTCTAGCTTCAACTATAACTTCGTCGGTATTTTGAACATTGTGATTGTCATTTGGTTGATCTATGGTTACCATATGAGTATTCATGTTTTCAGGAGTTCGTATAACGGTGGACTGGGCAGAGTTCATGACACTGTTAGAATGAGCAGGACCAGATAAGTCAGCATGATGGGATTCAGCCGAGTGTTCTTTCCTGTTAACTTGATGCTTCGTTCGAGAATTGGCGTCGACCGTAATACTATTTACTAATGTCACCATTGAAGATCCAATAGTAGAACACAAATTGTCAAATTTGGTACCCAAATCTTTGGAGAGGTTATCAAACGAACGGTCGAAAGTCTCTAGATTTGGAGGAGTCTGTCGTTGTTCTATATTTTTGAGTCGTATGTTCATCGATTTAATGGCACTATCGAAGTCATGTTTAAGGACGTTAGACTGCGTGCTAATGTCATCGGTCACTTTATCACTCATTTCTTTCAATTGAAGTTTAAGCTTATTCTTGAGCACCGATTCTTTATCGTTCATGTTTGTTAAGATGGAAGTATTGTCTCTCACCGAGATTTTCAGCGAATTGATATCAGCAAAGGTTGAGTACTTCGACTCTTGAAGTTTTTGAATGCGATTTGTCAATAAGCGTAAACACTCGGATAGTCTGTTAGAATGAGTATGCTCTGAATTACCATCGAGATGAAGAGAAATTATTTGTGCACAGTTTTCAAGTTCATGCTTTATTTGACCCATTTCTGTATTCATTTTATTACACATTTTGTCATATTTCTTGTCGTTTTCGGCTACTTCACGTTTCAGAATAGTAACATCCGCTTGAAGGAGGGCTAGAGTGTTTTTTATGTTCGTCATGTCACTGTTACACATAGTATTGTTGTTCTGGGACAGATCCATAGATTCCTGGGTATCCGTTTGTGATAAGAGGCGTTTTCTGTACAGTTGACCTATGTCGGATATATTACCATTAAGAAATTCCGCCAGCGAAAAGCAGTCATTAGCAAACTTAGTCGACGCTGATTCCTTTCTCGTTTTTCGTCGGTCTTTAAGGATACCTAGTGGCGCGTTATGTGCCCTCTTGGCTTTCTTAGACAACTCGTTTCGGTATTGAGATATTAGCTCGTCTGACGAGTCTGTTGCGTCTAGAAGATGATTAATATAATCGTCGTTGGTAAGACCTTCCAATTCATTGTCTAGTCGATCCGTAACTACGTCATCGAGCTGATAAGCCATGTGGCTTCTAGAGGTAACAGTGGTGTCAAGCGATGGTTGATTTGGCTGTGCACACTGAAGTGCGCCATTCCTATCCTTAAATGATCTTGACCTCTCGCTGGTCAGTATTGCACAACAATTCAGGTAGTAGCTGTAAGATAATTATGCACCTATCAATCGTTTCCTCCTGTGGGGGAGTGGTGGACAGACCAATAGGAATTGGACAATTTACTTTTGGGGTCTAGTAATTCCTGGTGCACCCTAGAGAATGTTTCAAACTTATTTTCAAACATACACTGTGGTTTTGAATTTGTATGTAGTGTGATTAAATAACTGACATACGATTGTATAGATGTAAATAGTAAATGTTTAAAAGTCATGTGTGTGCATAGTGTTCTCATGAAGATATTAAATCGAGGGGCAATCTGTGTCCCAGTTTCATAGTTTGATTATTAAATGTGTGTGTGTGTGTGTATTAAGTTAAATACATATTGTATAAAGCAAACAAAAATACTTGTACGTTTGAGATTTTACAAAGATAAGTCAACATAGTGTTAAAATTACAGCATATATGATATTGTAAAGTTTGTAAGTAAGGTAACGTAAATTGAAACATAAATTCTTTTGTTAAAATACATGTGTTGAAAGTTCAAATGCAAACTGCGATACAAGATATTTTGATTTCAAAATCAATTATTTTTTAGTGGTAAAGTTTATCTAAAGTCAAGAATACAAGGCTAGTAAATTGTATTTTTGTTTGATATTTAAATACATGTACAGTATAATTTACATGTTGTTTAGTTAAACATACAGTTTGAACTGCAAACCTGTAATAGTTTTTGAGTAGGATTAAATTGTTATTTTTTAATTTTTTATTGTTTTAAGTACGTTTTTAAGACACTGACGACATGAACTTTAATTTGTATGTTTGGTAACGTAAAGTGCAATGTAGTATTGCCTTAACATATCTTACAAGTAAGATTTTTGTTAATATATATAATATAAACCATTATAAATATATAAAATGGTATTATATGTAACTGAAAAGTGTATGATACAATTTGAATACTTGAAATTATTGAAGGAATGAAAAACGCACATGTTTTGGAGAATGGGTGACATTTTAAGAATCGCTACCAAACATCGATCTCTTAACCTATACTGGCAATCTATACATCATTTTTTAGGTTGAATGTTGAACTTTGTAATGGTAACTTCATAATTTGATTGCCTGGTCATCTAAATTTAAAATAAAAAACTTTATGTCAAAAAACTTTTGTTTTTTTAGGGTAACGTATGTTTTCCCATATTTATCTTCTTTAACATAGCATTTTGGCATTGAAATTCTATCAGTTTGCAGCTACTAGTTTACTCTCTTGAATAACATATGCAAACTTGGAATTATTTAATAGCATCATGGTACAATTTATCTTTAAAAATTAAAATATTTTTTTTATATTTTAGGGGTAACGTATTTTAAAGCGTGGTAACGGAGAAAAGCCCCACCCGCCAGTTGCAAACTTTATGCCAAAATGTTCGCCACACCTTGGGGTTTCAAAAAAATATGGTCCACAAAATTCCCCCTGGTGGGGAGCAAAACCCCCTCTGGCTCACGGTCTAACTGTGTTTAACTTCATAAGGTCTAAAAACGTATTGATTTTGGACAAAATAACTGACATACATCTTTTCAGAAGACAATGCAAGGAACATACACTAGTCGAATGTTCTAAGTACATACTTTGTAATTTTTATTTAGCTGAAAAAGTATTAGACCTATCAGTGAATCAAATATACCATTAGAATCAGGAAACTATTGTCTATCAGGTTGAGTTAATCACCATTCTAAAATATAATAACAACATACTAGACAACGACCATTTATTTCACTTCTTAAAACAACAAAATCGCACACTTATAGCATGTATGACCACCGTCTGTCCTGATGACTGCCTGACATCTCAGAGGCATTGAATTGATAATGATGTGTACCAATTGCTGCGGGAGTGCATTCCATTCTAGTAAAGGGTTCGTTGTGAGTTCCTGTATGTTCTGGTATGAAGTCGTGCTCGGATGCGTCGCCCCAACTCATCCTAGACGTGTTATATCGGATTTAGGTCCGGGCTACAAGGCGGCCATTCAATCGTGCAACTAAATAGAAAATTGCATCAAAATCAAATTCCATGTGATGAGAATGTGCTCGTATCTTACAAAAGACATGATTGATCGAAAATAGTGAGTCTTGTTAAATTGTAGTAGTAATTCGGATGACAAATTCCTATCGAAAATTACTTCCATGCTCAACTTCAAATTGCTCCATACAAATAAATGGACATACTCTGTTCAATTGAATGATTCCACATTATTTTACGATCTTTAAGCGATACAACCATCAGTCAGATGTTGTCATAAACGTGTTTTGACGCATTTAAGGATTAAATGTAAATGACGCCATGTGACGTCTCAATTTTAAATCGAGTCAATAGAAGCAAGTAGTTTTGTCATGAATTCAATGCAATTACCATAATAATAAGTGTGTGAATATGTTAAGAACCTCAAAACAGTCAATTCATGAATTAAATCTTACCCGTCTTATTGCTATGCCAGTTTCAAGCATTCCTATCACACTTGCGCACTCCTCAAGCGTCATTTGCGTCATATGATACGAACTCTTTTTATGGCTTTATATTTGGGGTCGAATGTTAATCGTGTATGAAATGAGTTATACCCATTTACACATATTTGAGATGTGTGCACGAGAAAAATGTGAGTTTGTAATTTTCGTCACGCATCGATGGTTTTCACGTAGATCTTGGCTTTTCTTCTTCTGTATTAAAGACAATCACCAACATATGATATCTTAACAGTTTTATTGTGTTTAGATGATTATGTTCCTGATTTATTGTAGTTCTAAAAGTGTGTACTTAGAACATTCGTCAAGTGTACGTACTTATGTAATAGGTTAAATCGTCGCTTACGAAGGCTGTCCAAAAGAATGAAGTCCCGTAGGATATTGTTCCAATTATGCATATCCATATCTCGTCTATGAATTTCTCAAATATGTGCACTGAACCAAGACCAATAAACATCGTAGCCACGGTCCGGACTGCGGCATATATACCTATCTTCGTTGGTGACCAACAAAACGGCGACGCTAACTGATACAATGTTTCTGTAGGAATTCGAGACAGAAAACTCAGATTGCACAAAGCGTGAATCAACAAGACAAGTTGATATTTCCAGCGTTTGTTCTCGGAGTAATTGTTGATAAAGAATGACACACTCATTTTCAATAAAGTTACACATGAATTGCCTTTGTGTCTGTATCCGAAGTAAGTGTTTCAGGCAAGGCTAGTAACATGAACACTAACACAAGAACTAAAACAGCAGCCATTGCAAATATGTAAACATATATCCTTTCCATTCAACTAAATAACCTTCAACAAGGATAGCAGTAGTAAGGTCGACACCTATTACAAACTCTACGAAGATTATTCCTAACATTCAGGCTCTACCTGGTTTCTCAATGTCAGTTATATACGCTAAAGCTACTTGTAAAGTGGTTGCATACTGTCCGGTGCAACCTTTAATGAAACATGCGATTAAAATGTAAACTAAATCCGCTTCCATGTAAATTGTGCAAGCAGAAATGCCAAGTCGGCAGCAAGTGCCTATAATTCCTATTGAAAGCAGAAATGTTCGACCAAATGCGTCGGTGTACGATCCAAAGACCATGTTAGATATGACAGCTGGAATTCCTGTAGCCACAGCATAGAATACGTCCCAAGTAGACGCCTTTGACGTGGCTCTCGTCTCAGCTTGATATGCCTTATTATTAGGATCAACATTACAAAATGCGTCGGTTGTATTGTCCAGTGACAAATTAGCATTCTTGAATTCCATTTTCATAAAATATTGGTTCTTGTACTCCACTAGAGCATAAAATGAACACAGCATAGCAAACATATACACAAACACCACGGGTCCTATCAGCCAATGTCGCCATGTCGTTTCAATATCCAAACCTCGGAATGTACGATAGCCCGAATCCTCATCAGGATTTTGTAACAACGGTTCTTTTTCTTCTTCTGCATTTGTTTTAATGTTTAGTGCATGTTCTTTGTCTGTCGTCTTGTCCCATTCATCCATAATTATTCCAAGTTTAAAATAACACTAGCTTTAAAAACGGGTATCCGTTTGACTAATGTTGAAACTCTAACTGAATGACTCAACGTCTTTTGTTTGTTTAATTAAATTATTATCACTTAGTTTTTTAATTTTTATCGAGTACCTAATCATGTTTATATGTATTTTGATTTTCATTGGTTCTCTGCCAAGTTCACCAAATAACCCTGTCAGATTTGTGGAAGTATTAACAGCAAGAATTTTTCTACAGAATTTTGTATGAATCAATTCTATATCTTTTCCATGTATGGCTTCCCATACTTCTGAACAATAATTTAAAACTGAAGTAACCAAAGTGTCAAACAGTTTACATTTTTCACTAGTTTTGAATTCATATTGATAAAAAATAGCGAATAACTGATGCAACGATTTGGAAGCATGCTCAGCAATGATTTATTGAGTACGTGACAAATTGCCATTTTTAAAGAGGTAATTATACACCTAGATATTTAAAGGACGGTACTACTTCAAGCTTCTCTCCGTATAGATAGAAGTTGAAATTGGTCGGTCTTCCCTTTTCGAAAATCATTACTTTAGTCTTGCTCGTATTTATTTTTAGACCAAACGTGTTACAATAGGTTTCTATGTCATTTTACATACTTTGTAAGGAATGAGGATTCGTGGGAAACAATACTTGGTCATAATAAAGAGTAAACAAACAAACAAAAATTGTTTTTTAATTTATAATAACTTAGAAAGGTTCATAGCACGGGAAAATGACTACACAGTCAGTGAGGTGCATTTTGTTTTTAATAAACATTTCATTAATGTTATTTTAAATATATTCACATAATCAGAAACTAGAGAGCTTGGTCTTTAATTTGATACCAATATTGTAACAATCCGTCCATAAATAAAAAATAAATACATAGGGTGTGAAATCACTTCTTTTGTCTTGTTTAGACTAGCATTGTCGTTTTTATTGAAAGCACCTCGGTGATTGACTGGACACCGTGATATACATTTCATGGTATAACTTTTTAACTAGTTGATCAATTTTGATGGGATTTTGCATGAACGTTGTTTTAACAATGTTGTCTATGAATGTAATACTTTATGAAGATATGATTATCGGAAGCCAATTCTTGTTTTTGATACCATGAAATCTGAAAACTAGTACAAATACACCTTTCTAAGATAACATAAATTTTATAAAAGAAAACAACTTTTTTTACTCTTTGTTAATGATACAGTTACCTGTGTACCGAACTACGAGGTCAGTAACTGACTTACACAAATGCTGACTACAATGCGCATTACATTTGTATATACATGTATGACATTAAACTTCGATTCCGATGAGATTTTGATATTGTACTGTCCTTTGGCTTAAACTATTTCTTCTTGCACAAAGCAAAAGTCAATGGTAGGTCATTCGAAAACCGTGTACATCTCGAAAACGAGTCTGGTGACATCATTTTTATGATTTTAATGTGGTTTTAGATGATATCACACATCTGATACCTAGACTGTAGAATCACATTAACTGAAAAAAAAATACTGTGGTTGGATAACATACATGTATGTGCATGTTCCGTATGAACGGTGAGTTATAAAATGTCTTCATTGTTTGATACACACATATAGAAACTTAGTATTACAATCACTTAAATTTAATGATGTTATTGTTATAAACATACGATGCACAGAATTATAATACATGTCTATTTTTTAAATCATGACCAACGAGTTGTACTGTCCAATACCGACTCTACACCGGTATTGTCAAAAACATAGTTTATATTCAGAAGAAATTCTAAAATGTTATTGCCAAAAGAAGCACGTACTAGATTGGCATTTATAATTTTATATCACTAATTTTTCATAGAAACACTTAATTACCATTGATAGTCTTTGTATTCGATACGAGCACAAAATGGCATTGACATCATTTTTTAAGTTTAAAACAAGCACTAAATTCACATTGACATCGTTTATATTCATAAAGTACTCAATTGTCATTGAAAGTGTGTGTATTAAAAATAAGGTCTAAATTATAATTGAAATTATCATTTCAAAACAAGCACTACATTATCATCGGTACAGCTTGTATATTGTGAGGTGTTTGATCTGCCACAAACTGCATGTGTACACAATTTGTATTATATTACAGTAAAGTTGTGACTAAACTAAGAACTATGCCATTTTTAGAATGTTCACCAACTATGTCATTATCACATTCTAAACAATCACATTCCTTTCAGCATGTTGTTGATGTATATCAGAATTATTGTTCGGGATTTCGTTTTCAGTTTCTACCTCATACAGCTGTTGTAGCAAGACTTCAATCTTTGTCCATCCTGTAATATAGTTCATACAAAACATGAAACAAATGACCATAGTAGTGTTAATCGCTAAGCCGCATCCATATAACCGAGTCATTCATATAACGTAGGTAACGGTAATTTTCGTAATTCCGCCTATAACTGTATTAGAGGGGCACGGCTTAGTGGCATGCGTTTACACTACAAATACTAGATTCTAGCTGTTCCGAACAAGTGTAAGGGCGGCATCTAAAGAATGTAGGTTTATTCCTATCTTATCTTAGGTTTATTCTATGTTGTATGTAGTGTTGTTATAGGCATGTAGGGCGGCACCTATACAATGTAGGTTTATTCTATGTTGTATAAAGTGTTGTCATAAATGACTGGGCGGCATACAAAGAACGTAGGGTTATTCTATGTTGTATATAATGTTGCTATAGGCTTGTTAGGACGGTATACGTACAATGTAGTTTTATTTCTTTGTTGTATGTTGTGTTGTTTTAGGCATGTTAGAGCGGCATCTATAGAATGTAGGTTTATTCTATGTTGTATATAGTGTTGTTACAGACATGTATGGTCGGCATTTATAGAATGTAGGTTTATTTTATGGTGTATGTAGTGTTGTTATAGGCATGTTAGGGCGGCATCTATAGAATGTAGGTTTATTCTATGTTGTATGTTGTGTTGTTATAGACATGTTAGGGCGACATCAATAGAATGTAGGTTTATTATATGTTGTATATAGTGTTGTTATAGGCATGTTACAGCGGTCTATAGAATGTAGTTTTATTCTGTGTGGTATATAGTGTTGTTATAGGCATGTTAGGGCGGCATCTATACAATGTAGGTTTATTCAATAGTGTATGTAGTGTTGTTATAGGCATGTTAGGGCGGTATTTATATCATTGTAAGTTTATTTTATGTTGTATGTAGTGTTGTTATAGACATGTAATGGTGGCATCCTTATAATGTAGGTTTATTTTATGTGGTATATGGTGTTGT
Source organism: Spisula solida (assembly GCA_947247005.1). Lineage (NCBI taxonomy): Eukaryota > Metazoa > Mollusca > Bivalvia > Venerida > Mactridae > Spisula > Spisula solida. Next base: position 35,640,114 of record OX365945.1, read on the forward strand.
TATAGGCATGTAAGGGCGGCATCCATAGAATGTAAGTGTTTTCTATGTCAGGTATATAATGTTGTTGTATGCATGTTATATCGGTATCCATAGAATGCAGGTTTATTCTAAGTTGTACAGTGTTGTTATAGACATGTTAGGGCGGCATCCATTGAATGTAGGTTTATTCAACGGCGTATGTATAGTTGTTATGGACATGTTAGGGCGGCATCCATAGAATGCAGGTTTATTCTAAGTTGTACAGTGTTGTTATAGACATGTTAGGGCGGCATCCATAGAATGTTGGTTTATTCTATGTGATATATAATGTTGTTATATGCATTTTAGGGCGGCACCTATAGAATGAAGGTTTATTCCATGTTGTATGTAGTGTTATTATAAAAACATCTTTGGCTGTTACATGCCTAAACCAATATTATATACAACTAGGATAAACCTACATTCTATAGATGCCACCCTAACGTGTTTCTAACAAAATTATACACAACATAGAATACACTTACGTTCCATGGATGCCTCCTAACATATCTATAACAATACTTTACACAACATGAATACACCTACATTCTATGGATGCCTGCCTAACATGTTTATAACAACATTTTACACAACACATATTAAACCTACATTCTATGGATGCCTGCCTAACATGTTTATAACAACATTTTAAACAACACATATTAAACCTACATTCTATGGATGCAGCCTAAACATGTCCATAACAACACTATTTACAATATAGAATACACCTACATTCTATGGTTGCCACCGTAATACAAGCCTATACCAACACTATATACAACTCAGAATATACCTACATTCTACGGATGCCGCCGGAAAACATGCCTATAACAACGATATACAAAACATAGAATAAAACCACGTTCTTTAGATACTGGTCTTATATATCTATTACAACACTAAGCACAGCAGGAAAAAACCTACATTCTATAGATGCCGGCCTAACATGTCTATAACAACGTTTTGCACAACATAAAATAAACCTACATTCTAAAGATGTCTATAACCACACAACATAGAATGAACCTACATTCTATGCATGCAGTCCAAACCTGTCTACAACAACGCTACATACAGCATCGAATGAACATACATTCCATGGATGCTGCTCTAACAGGCCTATTACAACCTTTTAAACAACAGAATTAACCTACATTCTATGGATGCCGGCGTAACATGGCTGTAACAACATTATATACAACATATAATAGATCTACATTATATTGATGCCGCTGTAACATACCAATAACAATATTATATACAGCATAGAATAAACCTACATTCTATGGATGCCGGCTTTACATGCCTATAACAACATTATAAACAACATAGAATAAACTTACACTGTATAGATGCCACTCTAACATGTCTATAGCAACACTTTATAACATATGATAAACTAACATTCAATGGATGCCACCCTAACGTGTCTCCAATAACACTATACACAACATAGAATACACTTACGTTTCGTGGATGCCGTCCTAACAAATCTATTAAAACACTTAATACAACACAGAATAAACCTACATTCTATGGATGCCGCCCTAACATGTCTATAACAATACTATATGCAACATACAATACACCTACGTTCTATGGATGCCCCGCTTATATGTCTATAACACCATTATGTACAACCTAGAATACACTTACGTTCTATGGATGTCACGCTAACATGCCTATAACTACACTATATTCAACATAGAAGACACCTGCATTCTATGGATGCCACCGTAATACATGCCTATAACAACAGTATACACAACACAGAATAAACCTACATTCTTTAGATGCCGGTCTAATATATCTGTAAGGACGTTTTATCACATAACCCGCGGTCCAGGGTTCAAAGCCGTTACGTAAATATCGTTCGGCACTCCCAGACTGTGCAATAAATATGCAAATTAGCTTGACGTGACGTTTGCCAATCCATGCATTGATCCGTCAATGACGTCAGGATAATATTAACGTCGCCATGACGTCGCGCTCAATGTACCGAAACATATGCAGCGTACATCATCCTTTTGAACAATAATGAGCGTTTACTAAGGTTATGTGATAAATAGAATCTTACATTCGTGCTCATTACATACGAGTTTTATTAAACTCGTCGACAAAACAATATGACACTCGGCAAAGCCTCGTGTCATATCATTTTGTCCACTCGTTTAATAAAACTCGTATGTAATGAGCAATCATGCAAGATCCTCTATATACACAACATGAATAAACCTACATTCTATGGATGCCGGCCTAACATGTCTATAACAACATTTTACACAACATAGAATAAACCTACATTCTATGAATGCCGCCCTTACATGTGTATAACAACACTATATACAACATAGAATAAACATACAATCTATAGATGCCGCCCTAACATGTCTACAACCACACTATACACAACATGAATGAACCTACATTCTATGGATGCCTTCGTGACATGTCGATAACAACACTATACACAACATGAATAAACCTACATTCTATGGATGCCTTCGTGACATGTCGATAACAACACTATACACAACATGAATGAACCTACATTCTATGGATGCCTTCGTGACATGTCGATAACAACACTATACACAACATGAATAAACCTACATTCTATGAATGCCGCCCTTATATGTCTATAACACTACTACATACAACATAGAATAAAACTACATTCTATAGATACCGCCCTAAAATTTCGGAGTACATGCCTATAACTGCGATATACACAACATAGAATAAACCTACGTTCTTTAGATGCCGGTCTAATATATATTTCAACACTATACACAACATGAATGAACCTACATTGTATGGATGCTGCCCTAACATGTCTATAACAATACTATATACAACATAGAATAAACCTACATTCTATAAAGATGCCGCCCTAGCATGCCAATATCAACACTATATACAACATAGAATAAACCTACATTCGATGGATGTCGCGCTTATATGTCTATAACAACACCATATACAACATAAAAATAGACATACATTCTATGGATGCCGCCCTTACATACCCATAACAACACTATATACTACATACATACACCTACGTTCTATGGATGCCGCGCTAACATGCCTATAACAACACTTTTTAAAAAGTGAATAAACCTACATTCTATAGATGCCGCGCTAACATGTCTATAATGTTTAACACTATACTAATGCAGCATATAATAAACCTACATTCTATGGATGCCGCCCTAGCATGCCTATATCAATACTATATACAATATATAATACACCTACGTTCTATGGATGCCGCCTTAAAATACCTATAACAACACTATATACAACATAGAATAAACCTACATTCTATGGATGCCGCGCTAACATGTCTATAACAACACCATACACAACATAGAATAGACTTACATTCTATGGATGCCGCGCTTACATACCTATAATAACACTATATACAACATACAATACACCTACGTTCTATGGATGCCGCGCTTACATGTCTATAACAACATTATATACAACATAGAATAAACTTACATTCTATGGATGCCGCCCTTACATACGCATAACAACTCTATATACAACATACATACACTTATCTTCTATGGATGCCGCGCTAACCTGTCTATAACAACACTATATGCATTATTTGTAACAGAAACAGTATACGGATGCCACCCTATCATAACTTAAGCAACACTACATTCAGCCCAAACTTCACCTACATTCTGTGGATGGCGTCCTTATATGTCTAAAACAACAATATATACATCATAGAATACAGCTACATTCTATGGATGGTGTCTTTATATACATTTATAACACCTATATTCTATGGATGCCGCCTAACATGTCTATATCATCGCTACATACGACGTATAATACACCTACATTGTATGGATGTCGTCCCAATACGGTACAACTATTTGAAATCCTTCTACGGCCAATCAAGTATCACAAGCCACGTCTATAAGTCTAAAACGTGGGATTACGAAGTTCAACGGAAAACCTACATTATATGGATGCCTTGGTTATATGGATGCCGATAAGCGATGACCCGTAGTAGTGCGTATTTAAAGACCACTGTCATGCGCGATACACAAATGAACGAATATTTCGCCTAGCTAGTTCCATCTGACACGCACCACACTCCAAACATCCACTGGTACGTACGTGTACCTGGTACGTTATCACATACAGTTCTCTCTCGTTTCAAGTCCGGTCGTCACAGCGATATATAAGACTAATATATAAGACTATGAGACTACCTAAAACTACGAACGATTCCAAAAACATGAGTGGCTTTGGTTCCACTTTGTTCCCCTATCACCAAAACGATAGATACCTTTCAGATATTGCGACTGAAAACATAACGAGCCAGTGGAAATAAGCCTTTCAATAGCAGTTTGGTTTTCTCGCAGCGATCTTTAACAATTTAAGTCCATAGAATGACTCCCTTGTAGATCTGAAGTTGGGCATTACTCAACAACAAGTATTGACATGAGCTGACACAAAGAACAAAATGACGCGTAATTAAGGACTCATTTCATTTGGTATGGTGCGTGGTAACTACATGCATTAGTTTATTCCTGATTGGCCTAATGAGAGGACAATGTTACGGTCGTTGGTCTTAAATGACTGAATTACTTGCGACGTGACTCCGAATCAAAACATAAATCGAATGAAGGCACTGCCAAATAACATACCTTTTTTCTTCATATGAAATCGTATGCCATCAAATCTGTTTAAAGTTGGCATAGAACTCTTCCTCTTGTTGACAAAAGAGGTGATATGTGAGAATCGTATTTCAGCATTTCTAAGACCCCTAAGGGTTGATTTCTCAATCCAAGGATGCAAGCGGGGCTGAGGAATCCCAGACCCATTTAGCATTTCTTCCATCTCATTATCTGATAAAGGTGCAGATATTTCCAGACCCCTGAAAATAATATTTTTTTAAAATATGTTAAGATAAATACGGATATAAAATGCCTACCGTGCCAAATGCAGATACATGTTTTCTCGAAGACGTGATTAGAAATTGTAGTAGATATATTTACATCGCATACAATTTGAATGTTTATGTTTATTTCCATACTAATGAGACATAATTATATTCCGAGCATACCATTTGAGAAACAGCAAAACGTCAATAACGTCTTTATAATCATGCTGATTTGATATGATAATTAACGTAGCATGTGTGATTTATTTTCTGAAACTTCAGTAATAATTAAGTGACCAAACTTGAAATATTAGAACGACTGTACAATATTTAAACGGTCGTTAGGAGAGGCTTATATATAAAAGTTCACTCACGTTTCTGCATCAATTCCTAGACCCAACTCTTTAATTTTTTTCTCGACGATTGAGTCGGCTTTCCCCTGCTTTTGAATGGTATACTCATACATGAACATATCAACCACAAACGCCGTGATGATACTTAAAGTAGAATTAATTTAAATGTTGAAGATAAACATTATCAAGAAATAAAAGCAATTTCTGGCTTGTTCGTGGAACACCCCACCCCTCGTAGAAGGTACAGTTGAATATGTGCAAGTGGTCACTTGAATTAAGCTACCGCTTGTTATGAAAATCCATTTTCGATTATTCATAGTGAAACAATGTGAAGTCCAGACCTGTCCGGACCAGACAAAAAGTCCGGATAAGAGGGGTTTCTGGATAAGAGGGTTTCTATTTTATACATTAAATCTTTTCAGCCTATCGTATTTGATAATCCTCGTACTTGGAAGGGATAACGTTATGTTTATGTATTGCATACAACAGACACTAACTAGATGCTTCAGATTGTTCTAACATATTTATAAAACAAACCTTAAATTGTATTAGACCAAAACATGTTTTAGTAATTGTTTAGGGGCTGTTCACGAACTTTACGGATGACCCTCGTACATGCGTCATATAAATTAATAAATTTAGAAATTGGATCCATATACTAAATGACATATACTTACTTCATTACCACGACTGAAACGCTCATGAAGAATATTGCAAAATATATTTGTGCCGTCACTCCGCTGACGAGAACATACCCCTCAGTCAAAACTAGAATATGTTAAGGATATTAAATATCGACAACAAACTTAACATAGATAGTTTTATTATTATGTTCATCTCTCGATTTATAATCCCACTTGCAACTTACATGGAGATTACCCAGACGCAGTATGCCTTTTCTACTGGGTAATTACGTGGAGCAGGTTAAAGTCTGGTTCCACTCCCAAGATTACAGAACTACATTAGTAAAACTATTGTAGTTTGCGGATTGGAGCCAGACTGTCAAACTATGGCCGGCTCCATGAAAGGCCAATTATCTCGACAATGGGCCACCAGTCCTGGAGGTACCCTGATGTGCTGAACGCAAACAAAGCCAGTTATATCAAAACCATTTTAACGACTTTGACGCATTCTGGAAGAGGGTGGTCTACCATTGGATCACTTTTAGACCAGTAGCCATGCAGAGCCACACCGAGGCACTTGCCTGGGTGAAAATTTGAAAAATTACCAAAATAAGTACGTTTTGGAAGGAATAAACGTACTAGTACATGCCTCGGTGCATTTTTGTTTCTGGGTACGGCCCTGACTGTGATGGTGTGTCATCGCAGTTATATTATTTCATAAATGATGATAAAGGATACCGTGCCAATTGTTCTGAAATAAAATTGATGCAAGCATCAGGTTGGAGCTTATAAAATCGTTGAAATTAAGAGAACAATATCGCGATTCATAAAATGAGCTGTTCTGGAGTTCTGGGGCCCCACAAAACATCTTTGAAGTGACATTCGTTTCCTCGTATCCATAGTTGTGAATTTTCCCCTCAAACAACTCCATTCCAATGATGGCAAACACGTAAAATATAATCTGAAAAGAAATCAAGGAACAGTCCAAAATGAAAGGGCATTCGTAAAATGTGTAACACTAAGTAAACTGGTGCCTCGGTCCGATTTCTTTCTGACGTCGCAATATATTTTTAATATTCGAACGGGTACCAGTCTAAACACTAAGGTCAATGTTTCTTTTTGTCCTTTGTGCTCTACTGTTTCTATTGAGTGCCGCCTTCCTTGTCCGATTTGTTATCGATTTCCTTGGAATCGATGGATGCGGTAATAAAATTAACATTTGTAATGCAAAATGAAAATGTGTTTATGGAAATTTTTAAACAAAAAGTAGTTGTTAAGTTCATACAAAGATGGTATTCCGAGTTTAGAGTATCATCACATAGCCTACAAAAACATAATTTTATGAGCCAGTCTCCAGGAAAACATGCTATTTTCACAAACATTTTGATTTTGAGATTTTCCATTATTTAAAAGAAAATTATAATGAAGCAAAATGCAAAAGAAATTGTATTAAGACGCATCTTGATTTTTAAGGAAGTTACAGGTGTTTGTAGAGACCCCGTTTGAAGCATTTTGCGTGACGTCGTAAACGTCATTCAAAATGTACGGTGTCCCATTAGGGCCATCGCTGCATAGCTATAAGAGATCGATAATACGATAGTAAAAAGTCGAAACTACGATGATAAAAAGTCTTAAGTACGATAGTGAAAAGTCGAAACTACGATGATGAAAAGTTTGTGACAGTACGAAACAACGATAGTACGATGGTGAAAAGTCGAAACTACGATAATGAAAAGTCGAAAATACGATAGTGAAAAGTCGAAACAACGAAAGTACGATAGTGAAAAGTCGATATTATTTCGAGTTTTCACTATCGTAGTTTCGACTTTTCACCATCGTTGTTTCGTACTTTCGACTTTTCATCATCGTAGTTTCGACTTTTCACTATCGTACTTTCGACTTTTCATCATCGTAGTTTCGACTTTTCACTATCGTATTGCTTTGCAATCTAACATTTAGTTAAGTACGGTGTGTACTGTGTGAAATACGTGTTACAGTTACGTTGAATAACATTCATACATAATATATTATGTAGTATTTGATCGATTTAGGAGATAAAGTGTTCAAAACAGTGTCTAGTTTAAGAATAATGTTTCAATTTTTAAACATATACTAAAAAATAGATAGTCGCATTTAGAGAAAGACTTCTACTGTTATAAAAATTAAAATGTAATACAAAGGTATAGTCAAGCTTTGATATTAGGAATTATTCAGATTTTAATTAATGAGATCACATTGATCTCGTTTTACCCTTGCTTCTTCTTTCTGAATATTAGAAATACATATTTTGCTCCGTTAGATATCAATAGACATTTATGAGTTAATCCGAATCCGATGTTTAACTCCGAATCCGACTAAGAGGCGATGTAACAAGGGGTGATATCAAAACAAATTTGATTAAGGACGTGCTTATTCAGACACATATCAATGAATACTTACCATGTTTTACTTTAGACATAAAATGTATACTTTTTGGTCAATGGGGAATTTTTATGTAGTTCTTGAAAACATCGCTTTTCGAAGACACGTACGCTTGTAGTTATTTTAACTTCGTGGAATACCTACCTACCTATCCTCTTCGCCCCAAGGGGGCATATGGCATCCACCACTATTCGCCATCTAATCTATCTTGTGTCGCTGTTTTTGCTTCGTTCCATGACATGGAGATGGCCTTCAGTTCTTTTATCATCGTTCGTCCCCATTTCAGGACAGGTCTTCCCCTCTTCCTCCTGCCTTGGGGTTTAGTCAAGGGATAGGCGGACACTGTTGTTGGGGGCCTTCCGGAGTGTATGGCCAATCCACCACCATTTCCGCTTCTTTATCATCATGGCAATTGGGGACTGGTGGGTTCTTCTCCAGAGGTCTCGGTTTTAAATTGTCTCCGGCCAGCGGATTTGGAGGATCTGACGTAGGCAGGTGTTGACAAAAACTTGCAGCTTTTCATGAAGCATTGTGGTGTGTCTTCACGTCTTTTAGCCATATACACAATGTAGTAGGACGGAGATCACGTTGGAGTTGAAAAGCTTCAGTTTGGTTGGTAGGCGGATGTTCTTATTCTTCCAAATTGGTCTAAAGATGACAAAGATATGTCTGGCTTTCCCTATTCGTGACTTGATATCTTCTTCTGTCCCCCCTGATGTACTCACAGCACTTCCCAGGTACGTGAAGTTCTTGACGTCTTCGATTGGGCCATCTTGTATGGTAATAGGGCGACTGTTGGCTGCATTTATTCTCAGCGTCTTTGTTTTGCTGGTGTTGATAGTCAGCCCTGTTGATTGAGCAACCTGATGAAGACGATCAGTTTTCTGCTGTATATGGTTAATGCTTTGAGACATCAGGCAGATATCGTCAGCGAAGTGTAGGTCTTCGAGTTTCTTCTCAAAGGTCCACTGTAGACCACGTGGCACATTCGTGGCTGTCTTCATCACCCAGTGGGTGACAAGAAGGAAGATCATGGGCGACAACAAGCATCCTTGCCGGACTCTTGTTGTTACAGCAAATGATGGTGAGAGGTCAGAGTTGTGGATAACTTGGCAGATCATACCTTCTTAGAATAACTCTGTATATATGTATTATATGTACACATTTAGACTGTATTGCACAGTGAATAATGAAACACCAGGGTGACTGTTTTTTATTCGGGTTTGAAATCATTTCTCATCAATTTAACATTTGCATCCTACGACAGGTTGTTGACCTAACCGTTTTATTTGACTGTATTCTAACTTACTTATCAATTTCTTGTCATGCATTATCGTGAACGTAAAACTGTAAACACATTGTCAATTGTTTATAGAAATACAGTGCCCACCAAAAATAAGTATACAGTAAATAAGTGTAGCAAAATTAAACTTGGTTAAATTATTCAATATCTGTTTATTAGATGGTCATAAGTACATATACTAGTTTCTGAAACTACAGTTACAAGATGAGTCAAAATAGAGATAAAAATAAAAATGAAGATGTTTGGAACTAAAATAATCATGTGATCAAAAAGGCTGTATTTTCCATCTTTTAGTGACAAAGTTATCATTCAAGAGGAACAAAGAAACTTTAGATTTTGCACCTAGGGTACCAATTAATGTATGACTTTTCCATTTAATAAACAAAAGTATTCATTTTCTTCATATCTATTGTTGCTTTACTGTTCTTCAAATAGTATCATTACAGGCAAGTAAGTGGGCAAATAACATATGTATACTTATTTTTGGTGGGCAGTGTAAATTGTTAGAACTGTTTAACTGTTAAAAACTGTAAAACTTGTAAAGCCTGACATTTTAAGGTCATGCTATGACCAGTTTCGGTTTATAACAGTTCAACAGTTTATTTCATATATACATTGGACAATGTGTCCATGAGTATCTGGGCGGTGATAAAGTCTCAATTGCATTGGCCTTTATTTTGTGGCGTTTTCTTTGGCCCAGATAAAACAAAATTTCTCTCTTATGCTTTAATCCAGTGTAATGTTTTAGTAGATGTTCTGTATATATGTTCTTTATATTCAAATTGTGTTCTTGATTGTCATACACTGGTATTTTAAGGCTTTAATAAAAGCCCTTTTACAACAACATCTACTTGTTTGTTCAATTTGTTTTACAAGCTTATCAAACTCCCAGGTTTCACAACACAACCACTTGCTGGCCATAAATTTATTTTATTAGTATAAAATGTTTTATGGACGAGATGGTTGGCCCCCATTATTTTTATTATTGTTGACTGTATTCAGGATCCGGCATTCATACGGTACCGGACGGCAGATATCTAATTACTTACAATTTATGCGCATGCGCGCATACATTATTATTACGACAAAGGAAAAAATTTGTTTACAACTTCGTGTCTTTATTTTCATCAATTTTAGCTTTTATCGTCAGTTTTTCCACCTCCTCCCATTCCACCTCCTGTTATTTCTGCCGTCCGGCCCGGTTTTTCACTTTTCACATATATTCAATGACTATTGTTAAGGGCGTTTTCTTTTGCCCAGATAAAACAAAATTTCTCTCTTATGCTTTAATCCAGTGTAATGTTTTAGTAGATGTTCTGTATATATGTTCTTTATATTCAAATTGTGTTCTTGATTATCATACACTGGTATTTTAAGGCTTTAATAAAAGCCATGCGTTTTCTTTGGCCCAGATAAAACAAAATTTCTCTCTTATGCTTTAATCCAGTGTAATGTTTTAGTAGATGTTCTGTATATATGTTCTTTATATTCAAATTGTGTTCTTGATTGTCATACACTGGTATCTTAAGGCTTTAATAAAAGCCCTTTTACAACAACACCTACTTGTTTGTTCAATTTGTTTTACAAGCTTATCAAACTCCCAGGTTTCACAACACAACCACTTGCTGGCCATAAATATTTATACATAGATATTACATCCAAATAATATTACATATAACAGTACAAATTTGATGCATAGGTACATAATAACTTACAGTGCAAAACAATACTTAATTAAACACCAAAGAATTCCTGACGTTGAAAGATTTTTAAACAAACATGGACATTTTTTTAATTACGTTTTCATTTTCGGAAGATAACAGTTCCAGTTCGATAAATTTTGGGATGTTTGGCCTTTTCCAATAGTATTTATGTAAATTTTGTTTTCTCAAATCGTCGTGGACATTCTAATAAAACATGAAATTCATGTTCTTATTTGGAAAACATATCACAAATCATTTCATTGTATGGTATTGCCTGTGGTTTATGACATCCGGTTTCGACTTTAAGTCTATGTGAGGACATTCTCAAACGAGATAGAGAAAATCTAAATTTTATGTATATAAAAACTGTACATGTTAAATAAGGTTGTAATTGAAAATTGCAAAATAATACATATGTTCTAGCACGCGTTGTTTCTCTTAACTCGGAATACCAGTTTTGTATAAACGTATCATTTATTCTTTGCTTAAAGATTTTCATAAATATATCATAGTTTCATTTCCTACACCTTGATTGATCCAGACATATTAAAACCTAAAGACTGTAACAAATTGCTCACGGCTTTTGCCCAAGACGCACAATTTGGCTTCTCATTAAATCTCTTAACATTACATTATAAATAACTTTAGCATATTTGGTGCTCTCTAGTTGAACAATTTTAACCAATATTTAATAACATTCATAGCTCTAATTGTTTTTAAAGTTCGCCATATACTAAATTATTCTGTGTATGCTGTCTAACACCTAAAATCTTCTTACAAAACAGCAGGTGATTTTTTCCAATTGAGAATTATCGATTAAACCCCATACATGAGAGCCATAATTGAGTACTGGTAGTTATATGCTTTTATTTATCCTCGCCATCGGAAATCCATATGGGCGAGGCCCCCAGAAAAGGTTAGTCACTTTAGTTTTTGGGGGATAGTGCATGAGACAGAAGATGCTCCAGTTTCAGAAGCATCCCTGATTCTTTTACGCGCCTGATGTAAAGCATCATACACGGGACCCGGCTTAACGTCTCGTCCGAAAGTCTGTTACTAATTTTAGGTGGGAAACACTGAAAAGCATTTCTGTTTTTGATCCGGCTAGAGTAGGGATCAAATCCACCTTCGGATCAGCATTCAGTAGCCCTTACCACTAGATCATTTGTCCACCCTGACATGACCACAAAGGACATGCTATTTTATATAGCTAACAGTTGTAAAGGATGTTAGAATATCAAAACAATCAAACAAAAATAACATCGGGAGTATTGGGAGTCATCGGGGACCAAAGGAAGAAACTATGTGTAATTCCACATTTATCAGTGGGAACTAGGCTTTACCATCAATGGCTGCCCATTCCGTCCGATCGGTTACCAAAGGTCCTAATGCAAAATACACAGGAACATCATTCAATATTCAGGAACATAATACAGGGCCATAATTGCACTATTTAGAAACAGTGAATGTATACATATAAACTGAACGAATATAGTGAATATTTTGCTATTGCCATAGTCAGTTTGATGACAGTAATGCTAGGGTCACAAATCTCGTACGATATCCGTACGAATTTGTTAACTCGTACGAGTTCACAATTTTTGAAATCCTAACGGTTTTTGTATGTTCGAAGCGTATGGTCACAGCTCGCACGGAACACGAACTACCTATAAAGATGCTCTCGTACGGAGCTCGTAGGGAAAATGTGATCTTAGCACAGGGAGCCAGAAATTGTCTTTATCTTCTTACACAATTTTTTTAAAAGTCCCCTGACGAAAAGCATTTCAGTCATATGAGAACTGTTTTATTAAACCACTTACGGAAATCGTAAATTTACGAACAAATTTGAATTATTTATAATTTGTTTACAATGGTAAAATGTAGTTAATAGAGCTGCAATACTAATAATAATTCAAGTAATGAACTTCTACAAACCATATCCGTCGCCAATTTGCAATTGTTAAAGAATTTAAATTTGAGCGTAACTGTAAGATTTTCGTAAGTTCTTTGATAAAACAGTACCCAGGAGACTACCCAGTCACAATATCCCGACACGCATGTTAATTAAATTAACATGCGTGATCCCGACAACAGTCCTGATGTACCGGCAGATACCGGGAACTAACTTTGCTAATCGTCAAGCAAGCAAGATAGATATATATATACCAGTACAAGTTTTAAACAGGATAAGTCAACCCCTAAATACAAATATGAAAATATAAAAAAAAAACAGTCACACTTACAAATAATATGCCACAATACATGACTATGGACATGGAAATGTTTATTAATGTATCAGCGATGATTTTGAATCTGGAATTAGAGAACACAAATATTAACTTATAGCATAGTTACGATAATTTCGTTTTACTTATAGACGTTCTAAATAGTATATTGAGCATGCGAACGAATAGTATTATTGTTAAAACAGATATAGATTAATTATAAACTTGCTGATTGCGGGAGGATTCAACAAAGTACCGATAGTGCAGTTGCCTTTACATCAACGAACACAATTTAAAGGATTTTTTGGAAGACTTCTACCAACTATATCTGTAAATGCCCGAGGTAATTATTTACGCAGCAATCGAGTCACAACCAAATATAGATACATTTCAGTGTGACGTCACAAGCACCTGTAACTGTTTACCTGTATATCTGTTTGGATGGCAAAAAGGGGCCAGCATCTATAAACAAACAAAGGCACAGGAACTTTGTTTTCTAAAAAACTTTTTCATTTTTTGACCGAATTTCAATATATTTATATTCGTGGAAAGCACTAGTCTTTACTTTCATGTTTACAAAATGCTATTGGTTTAATATTTTTACAGTTCATCCACAAACATATGTTGATTTAAATTAAGGCTTATACTGTACAAACAACTGTAATTTCAATGCTAAACTAACATACTAAACTTCGCTCTACCTGTTTAGACAATGGTTGTGATTTTCTGCGTACACATAAACTGCAACGTCACTGTCACAATATCTTAACTGGACTATACGTGTATTGCAATGGTTACATATACATTATCTTACCGTTTTATATGAACAAACAGGCGTAGTGTTCTGAATATTCGAATAATTTTAACCGCTGCCACAAGTTCTCTCATCAACTCATCTGAAAATAAAATAAAAATCTACGTATTGCTTAGTATAATAGCGCATGGTTTGTCAACAAAATTCCATTTTTCGTCCGTACATTTACCTTGTATTATTCTCCTAGCGTACATTGACCGTACATTGACCGTACATTGACCGTGTATATGAACATTTACCTTGTATTTATATTCTTCTAGCTTACATTGACCGTACATTGACCGTACATTGACCGTACATTGACCGTACATTGACCGTACATTGACTGTACATTGACCGTACATTGACCGTGTATACATATGAACATTTACCTTGTATTATTCTTCTAGCGTACATTGACCGTACATTGACCGTACATTGACCGTGTATACATACGAACATTTACCTTGTATTATTCTCCTAGCGTACATTGACCGTACATTGACCGTGTATACGAACATTTACCTTGTATTATTCTCCTAGCGTACATTGACCGTACATTGACCGTGTATACGTACATTTACCTTGTATTTATATTCTTCTAGCGTACATTGACCGTACATTGACCGTGTATACGAACACTTACCCTCTTCTACAATGCGTAGGTACTGGTGACATTTACCAACAAGTATCACCTCTACCTCATCTAAGTTCAATTGAGCAAGAGAAACGGTGAGCTTTTGTGGTCGACCGGTGTCTTCGTTCGAGGCCCATAATTGCTAGTATAGTCACAAGACGGCACAATGTTGTATTAATTTTTATCTTGTTCAGAATGATAATCTCGACACAATCTAGTCCATGTTTTAGTCAGGTGCACTATGTTTTATTGTGCATTAGTCAAATTTGACCTCATGAAGAGTTGTGTTTCGAAATGAATTTTCACATGTTGTTTGGCCTTTTTAATTAGGATCAACTGTGTGAATCAAAATGAGTTTTGACCTTGAAATTGACCTAGTGGCCTACTATCACATTTCTCAAATTATATGCTTCATAGTGCAATGCCTCGTTTATGTTCCAAGATAACATTTGGATCTTGATACCTGCCTGCGTTCGTTAATCTTAGTCAGACTGATTACTCAGGGTATTTGTGAGCCCTCTTGTTCGATCTTGTCTATACTACTCTTACTACAACAAGTGAGCGACCCTCGTGTTTAGATCGCCGACACGTATATTTCATCTACGCGTTATATAACACCCTATGCTCCAAAATGACATTAAATTAGTTATTGTAATGAAGACAAGTGATGTTTTGAACTATCATTCGAGCTTGAAATCATTAAATGCAGTTCCGTACGTATTCATCCCTTCCATTTCCTCAACGACATTTTTCGTAGTTTTCTTCCTTATTTAGGATCACTCTTAAGTATTTTACTCTGTATGCTATATTTTACAACATTAAATATTAATAAAGTAAAATATAATACCCTGGCCAGTCTGGACATGCTGTACGATGAGAAAAACTAGAGTAGAAGTAGTTATAACTAGATCGAACCTACAATAGGAAAAATATTCATCTAACACACAATAAGAATAAAACAGATATAACATTTGAAGTACATACCGAAACATACATTATATGTAACGCATATTGTAGGTACTAGTATATATACATGTAAAGTACAAATTAGAAATAGCCACGTGCAGGGAGACATTATATAAAACTCACAACGAAATATTTGCCGCCTCCACTGAGAGCGGAACTCATGTCCCTGAACTCAGGTCTCTTTTTTGTTTATCACATGCTTCAATTTCTTGTGGATTGTACTGTAACTGGCTTAATTTGAAACATTACGCAGCCATTAGAACGTCACGACGTCACAATTAGGGCACTAGAACTATGTAAAGCATCATTTGACGCCCGGCGCCGTTGACGTTATGTATGGAAAGGAGCCAGCTTCCAAACCATTTTGTTATTTTCACGTTTATTTTCACTGATAAATCTCTTTAATCCTTTGATAGCTTATGATAAAAGTTTATAGTTTAACAGTTGTCAAGAATTTGTAGCTATTAGTCTGAGAAACTTTATGTTGAACGGTATACATATATTAATAAATTACGCGATTGGTTGAATGATATTTGCTTCTAAACAAACCACCTAAGTATACCAGTAAAATACGTACCAGTTACTTATTTTTCTAATGTATTTCATTCCACCACGTGTGAACATTTTCAGCAAAATCTCAACGACAAACAAGCCACAGAAATAATTGTTTACTCCTTCAACGTCACACCCTATTAACACAACTTCCGTAATCACGATAACATCATACAACACCACAAAAAAACTGAAAATAAAACAAAATAGGTTTATAAAAAAATCTAGCGGAAAGTGCTCCCCTAGCTCAAAGATCTAAAACTACAAAGTGTGTGTGTTAAGATCTTTGCCTAGCTTCGCATATGTAAACACGCCAGCTTCATATACAAACACGTCTGCTTCACATACAAACACGTCTGCTTCACATACAAACACGCCAGCTTCACATACAAACACACCAGCTTCATATACAAACACGCCTGCTTCATATACAAACACGCCAGCTTCATATACAAACACACCAGCTTCATTTACAAACACGCCTGTTTCCTATACAAACACACAAACTTCACATACAAACACACCAGCTTCATATACAAACACGCAAGCTTCATAAACAAACACGCCTGCTTCATATACAAACACACCAGCTTCACATACAAACACGCCAGCTTCATATACAAACACACCAGCTTCACATACTAACACACCAGCTTCATATACAAACACACCAGCGTCACATACAAACACAAAAACTTCACATACAAACACGCCAGCTTCATATACAAACACACAAACTTCACATACTAACACGCCAGCTTCATATACAAACACACCAGCGTCACATACAAACACAAAAACTTCACATACAAACACGCCAGCTTCATATACAAACACACAAACTTCACATACAAACACAAAAACTTCACATACTAACACGCCAGCTTCATATACAAACACACCAGCGTCACATACAAACACAAAAACTTCACATACTAACACGCCAGCTTCATATACAAACACACCAGCGTCACATACAAACACAAAAACTTCACATACAAACACGCCAGCTTCATATGCAAACACGCCAGCTTCACATACAAACACAAAAACTTCACATACAAACACAAAAACTTCACATACTAACACGCCAGCTTCATATACAAACACACTAGCGTCACATACAAACACAAAAACTTCACATACAAACACACAAACTTCACATACAACATGCCAGCTTCACATACAAACACGTCTGCTTCACAAACAAACACGCCTGCTTCATATACAAACACACAAACTTCACATACAAACACACCAGCTTCATATACAAACACGCAAGCTTCATAAACAAACACGCCTGCTTCATATACAAACACACCAGCGTCACATACAAACACAAAAACTTCACATACAAACACGCCAGCTTCACATACAAACACACAAACTTCACATACAACATGCCAGCTTCACATACAAACACGTCTGCTTCACATACCACCACGCCAGCTTCATATACAAACACGCCAGCTTCACATACAAACACGTCAGCTTCACATACAACCACGCCAGCTTCATATACAAACACGCCAGCTTCACATACCAACACGCCAGCTTCACATACAAACACGTCTGCTTCACATACAAACACGCCAGCTTCATATACAAACACGCCAGCTTCACATACAAACACGCCAGCTTCATATACAAACACGCCAGCTTCATATACAAACACGCCAGCTTCACATACAAACACGCCAGCTTCATATACAAACACGCCAGCTTCATATACAAACACGCCAGCTTCATATACAAACACGTCAGCTTCACATACAAAACGCCAGCTTCATATACAAACACGCCAACTTCACATACAAACACGCCTGCTTCACATACTAACACACAAACTTCACATACAAACACACCAGCTTCACATACAAACACGTCTGCTTCACATACTAACACACAAACTTTACATACAAACACGCCAGCTTCACCAGCTATAAAAAACCAAATGCTTAAGACCGGCTAAACTTCATACTATACAGGCACACGTTCTTACATGCTATCCACGAAAGTCTTGACATATTCTGCCGGAGTAGAGTTGTATAAGTTTGGAAGCCATTTCTCTAGCCATGTTATACGGTCGTCAACTTCTGATACAGGGACATTCAATAAGTCAGCAACGTTCATAAATTCACGTCTACCTGTTTATAAACAAATAGGAAAGTTGTAAATATGAATACATATGTGTACACCTTACTAAGCGTCTTAAACAGAACATCACCGTGAGCTCATGCTATTGTTTTATCAAAGCACTTACCATTGCAAATTGGGTACCTTTTCGGTTTGTAGGAGTTCATAAACTGAATCATTATTTGATTAATCCTAAGGTCAATTTACCACACTTGGTAACAGTAACTGAATTATGCAGAATTTGATTTAAACGTTAGTTTAAAATTTCCATAAGTGCGCTTTTAACTGACGCTTGCATGAACGTAAAATGGCACTAAATTGGAGAATATGAAGAATGGGTCTGGTTCTTTAATATATTGTATATAAACGTTTGAGAGCTGGAGTCATTCTTCGTGCAAGCACCGTGCGATCCCAGATTAGAATTTGGACCTCCCATTGACAATTGTAGAAAATATCATAGAAATCTATCTAGAAATACATGTGCCGAATATAAAACTAAATGTACCTTAACTTGGATCTGCTTCGTGACAGCTGTTTTAGTTTAAACTGTATTATTTTTAATAGTCATACAACATATATACAATTATACAAACATGATATAAGCTATTAGATTTCTGATCCAGTAGCTTATTCCAAGTTTGTATAAACAAGTTCTACAAAAAATATGTATGCATTAATTTCTCTCCACTATTTTTGTTTACGAAAAAAACGCAAAATATGACGAGTTGGAAGGTATAAAGTGCAGTTTATATTTGGCTATCACGAACAATAATAGAAACTGGGACATGGAAGGCAGCCAAAACAGGCGAGCACAGAAAACATAAAGACACCACATAAGACAACCCACACTGTCACACAGTCGTTGCACTCGTATTATAGATAGAAACATGTACAGGGATTTCGTAAACACAATTTGAGACCACAGACCGCTACCTATATGTCCGGACCGGTCCATATCCAGAATGAGCATGAGAAGATCAATCTTGTTCTTGGATAGTCCAGGTTGTGTCAGTCTCATCAGTCGTTTCCAGGTTTTATACGTCACCATATCTTCACCCTTGTATTTAACCTTGATCACGTCAAACGCTTGGCCCAACTTTCTCTTCTTTTCTCGGGAACTTCTTTTAATTTCTTCCTGTAAATACCATTGTACCATAGTTTAATACTATAACAGGGTAGCAATACCAAGTGACTTTTGGCTACAGTTACAAGTAGAAATTTGTAAACATTGGAACACAAATATAGGCATAAGTATTTTATTTCTTCATCGATTTCTATAAAATATACGCCACGCTAAGGGGAAAAGTATTTGCTTTCCGTTAAATATAATATCTTTTTCAGCAGTTTTACCGATTTTTCCATTACTCTGTGAAACCTACACGTTCCACGGTTTCACAAAGTAATGGACAAAACCGCACAGTCGCTGAAAAAGATTTTATATTTCTTGGAAAGCAAACTTTTGTCCCCTTAGCGTGGCGTATATTTCATATAAATCAATGAAGAAATAAAATACTTCTGGCTATTTTATTTTCCAATGTTTACCAATTTTTTCTTGTAGCTGTAGTCAAAAGTCACGTGGTATTGCTACACTGTATAACACATTGTAGTTATTGCACTCTCCTTTGTTTTATCCAAGACATAACGAAACATATTGCCACGTCACTTAATTATCTAATAACTTAATACAGATTTGCTACTGATTCACGAGAATTTCGATTTATAATTGTATGATTGACATGTATACGTTCATTTCATTGGTTGAATGGTGCTGGGTCTTCATTTTAGAACCAACAGGCAGTGTAAGTATTGGAAATGTTAATCTTATGCACAATAGACACGCACTATACACTCTTTGATTGGACAACTATAATACAAGCCAGATAGCAAACACTGACGATCGGGGGTCTTATTTTGTCTCGGACTACTCGCTCAACACGTAAAACAACCCGCGCTTTCGTACTCTATCTATAACTTAGATTACGTGATTGTTATCGACGCTGTCATTGTGATACATGTATATCTATTGACATGGAAATATTTATTAAAAGTACATTTAAACAGCAAACAAACTTCAACATGCATATTATAAACCTGACCTGAAAATCAACATAAAATTATTTATGATAAGAATGGCACAGAAAGAAATACAAATGATCCTTATTTCCTGTGTGGTTATTGGAGTCATGATATGGCATATCCGCTCAAAAAAACCAATGACTATGCAAAAGATCTTATTTATATTTGAACAACGTTGAACATCTGGACACGATATAAACACAACGTCTCTATTCAACCATGTATATAAACACCAATAAACTACAATTAGTTCTACAAGTCGTTCGTTAGCTTTAGAATGACGCTTCCGGGATGATTGTTCAAACTTGAAAGATAGGGAAGTTACAGTAACTAGCAATGACGTTTGTGACATCGTCAAACTGCCAACATTTCATGGTACAGGTTCTCGTCAAGATGGTCGATGTAAATCTTAGGAAAAATACATACGATTCTCACAAACGATTAAATTGTGTCGCTTAGTGTGACACAGAAATGTATCTATCATCAATCATATTGTATTTCATAGCCCTCTGAGAAGCACAAGTTTACGCCATGTAAAATAATGTGACGTCATTAACGTCATTTTCTTCGCCGGGTCAGCGTTAGTGACCTTGTTTAGACCCCTGTAACTCTCGGACCGGGTATTTGTTTTCGTTCATACTTGTACAGTAAGTAGAAACAGGATTACGCGTGCTGGTGATATATACATTGCTTTATATTGTTTTAATGTTCCTGGTATACGCGGTTCAAAAGAGTAATTTCATTTATATCGGGTTAGCATGAACATATAAAATGTTCGATTCTGTTCAAATATAAGTCGGTCACCTCTCGTACAACTGTGATTGATTGCAATTGAGATAACACAAGTGCTTAGAAGAAATTCATCATTAAAAGGATCCTGTATCCAGGATTTAAATAGACGTAAACAGTCTATTGATTCATAAATTGTATATAAAAATATAGGTACATGTAATTGTTTAATACAAGTTTATACTCGACACCAAACTATTTTATCATTACACTGGTTGTGAGATACAGGTGGTCGCTAACTGATTTTACGGTATGTCCATAGTATTGTATCATTACCTTCAAATTTGAGTTGTAACTGTGATAAGCGACCGCCAAGAACACATTCAGAAGCATATAGAAACAAACCAGTATATAGACGAAGAAAAATATACAGTAAAACCTGCTCTTGTCCACGGCTGGCAACCTGTAATGCACAAGATAATATACAATGTGTATGTACAGTAATTGTCAAATTAACCGGGTGTTCGTAATATTGATGTTTGCCAGAAAGGTGTAAATAAATATACAATATGAATATAGTTGAGTTGTCGGGACTTCACAATGTGCTCGACATATGCCGGGTGCTCGTAAAATCGATGTTCGTCATAAATGACGCAACCATTTACGCCATTCATTAATATACATTGCAGAAAGCTTACCATGTCAGGTTGTGTCATTGTGTATGTTGTAGTTCTTATATATTTTTTATTTTGATAATTAAAGTAATAATTAATTTGTAAAATAAATAGACAATATAATAATATGCATTTTGTAATTATTTGTACCTCATATCACGTACTGACTGACATGCCTGTCCTGAAAACGGTCAATAACGCTAGACAATTATGTTTATAAAACGATTATTCTGCACCCATTCAGTTGTCACGTTTTCGTGTTATGCACATGTATACACATGTATAAAACCCGTTTGTATATAGCTTATTTTTATTGTGCACATGTACACTTACATAACGTCATTAAGAACTATGTTAATGCTAATAAACAATTTGACTTTTATTAACTTTTTTGTAAAACCGTATATGAAACCTTTACGTTTAGTCTCCTTCCAAACCAAGCCCACAAACTTATGTTCAACGGATCATACTTACATGACATCGGGGTTATTTGACGTTGTTACAAGGACATACAGATCCCAAATACCATCCATGTAATGTTTGAAATATGGTTTACCATCAGGATAGACAATGTCAGTTCTGCAATATGGAAACATGCTAGATGAAACTATACTACACATCAAATTATGAACAAATGCAGTTTCCTATAGCAAGGTCACACAACGTACAAGTCACCCAAATGTTCCAACATTTCACTTAGCAAATTACGTGGTGCCAATCGTGCGTTTGTAAAAAAATATGTTTTGCAAAAATGCATATATGTAAGTGCTCTCTTACTCACCTAGAACGGAACATCTGTTGAGCTATCAGACCGAACACCAGAATGAAGAAAAAGAATAACAACAGCACGTGCGCAATTTCTATAATTGTTCTCCTCATGTTCCTCCAAGCTCTCCTGATCTGGAAACAAGAAAATGTACGGCATTAAACAACGTTATCTAATAATGGGATAATTCGTTTTTTGATATCCAGTTTAAACATACACATAAGGTAACTTATTGCATGCTTTCAATGCAAACTAGTATTTTTGTTCACTTACAGCATTATATATTTTAGTAATATACATTATTGTGTACCTTAATTATAAAAAACAAAATGCATCTCAGCGTTTGCCTGGGCATTTCCCGTCAAATCTACCTTCTTAAACATATATTAATTTGTTGTCATGATTTTCTTTCAATTTCTCTGATCTAAACGGATCATTGAACGTTAAATTTTATCAATGGTCAACAATTGATTTTGGTCAATGGTAAAGCCCTCAGAGGAATCTGAAATTCTTCAACGCAAAAAGCATTTAAACTGGTTGCGTTTTGAAATAAGTATATTTATTAAAATGTTACTATGACAAAGAAAATAAAGCACCCTAACCTACCTGCCTTCCATCTGAAAAGTTGACAATTGATAGTGCTCTAAGACTTTTGGAATATCTAGGAACGTGACGTTCTGGATTCAACGATTTCAGTATCACAAATACCACGATGTCAATTAGTGTTACCTGAAGATTTAAAAAATCAGAGAATTTACGTGAAATAAACGGTTTTCGTGTACTGTTGTTTTTTAGCTTCCCGGAACGATTTATGTATTTGCATTCAAACAACTATAGTTACTTTACTTAATATTATCAATTTTTTGGTTATCTATATATATAGTAATCTCCGGCGAGCTATATATATTTCACGACGTGGCACGAATTTACCAAACCATGCACATAACTCACAGAAATAATGCCAATGATGACAATGTTTTTCACATCCTTGAAAAACTTTTTCGTGGATCTCCAATGAAAGTGGTGACAAGTACGAAATGCGAAATACGCCAAACATCCAACTTCGACACACGTGGTCACCTGAAATATACACCATCAATAAGTTCAAAACACAATGTTGCTGTGATTCCGGAACCATATCTACCATATTATAAACAATTCATAGGCATTTTGTTGGAAGTCAACGCGGATTGTCGATTTTCCAGTACATAAAATCAATAAAATCATTTAAAAAAATAAAGAATTTTTCCAGGCTACCTAGTCTATTTGTTCAGCATGTTACCAAAACCACAATATGAATAATATTATATTATGCTTTGACCTAAGCTCTGTCCGTATATCAATTATCCCTATACCAAACAAAATGACTCTGTGTGCACAATTTCTATATCGTTTGTAACTATAGCATTGCTCGTACAGTGCTATTCAAATATCGATAATTATTATAAAAAATGTTGTTAATATTTCAGTTGGTGTTGTTTGTTGCCAAATTGTTGTTGGTTGATGGTGTTGTTATTTCACGTGTTTCTGCTTTTGTTGATGTTAATATTGTTCTTTTTGTTGCAGTATATGTTGTTGCTGTTAATATTGTTCTTTTTGTTGCAGTATATGTTGTTGCTGATGTCTTTACTGTTGTTCTTTTTTAGTTACAGTTTATATGGGCGATGTCGTGGTTTATGTCTCGAAAACGGTTAACTTAATGATCCTTTTGGTAAAATAAAATATTTTAATTTGAATTCTAATTATTGTTGCAGTTGTGTAGTTGTGTAGTTGTTTTGTTTTGACGCTTAAGTCATTGTTGCTATTGAACTTGTTACTGTTTCGTAAGTGAAACATCGATTTTTTGTTGTCCTTTCCTTTTTTGTTGGGGGTTATTTTGCCGTTGCTGATTTGTTCAAGTGGGATATTATGAACTATGTAAGTTACTGTCTTCTAAGCTTACAAATTTGGCCAACTGCAAACAAATTCCAAACAAAACGTTTTCTTTCATGCTCATACTTTTCATTCACTTTAAATGTGTCAACATGTACACATTATAATCCCACTAGTTGTGCTCTTTAGTTCTGCTGAACTCACAGAGAAGCCATACCAATAACATATCATTTTTAAATAATTTTATTATTATGTTTGTTTAACATATACTGTTTCAAAGGTTATCCGTTACGACAATTTGCTGATATGTTAACTGAACAGTGGGCGCGTTAGTCATTGCACACCTACTTATATGTAGTTCGTCTGTCATAAAATTATATTTACCTTATTACTTATTAAATGGCAGTGTTATTGTTAATTGTGTAGTAAAATGCTTATTTGGATATAAAATTGCTGACTTATCATAATTGTTGTGCAATACTGGTGATCATTGAAATGTCTAGGTCATGCAAGGTAAGAAAATACATAAATGTATATTTTCGGCATAGTAAAACTGTACTCTTGATGCAAACAGTTAGTGTTACATACCCCATTCAACTTGAAATGGTTGTTTCATGCATTGTGATGTACCCCATAGAGCCAGGAATTGCTGTAAAAGGCCATGTTGTGTACCGGTATTTCATAGAGTCAAGAATGTATGTACCAATGTATCAAGCAAATTAGGGACCTCGTATTGCAAGTGATAAATTGTTGTACCAGGCGTCGGCAGATACCAAACAGGGGAGTTATGTATGTACCAGGCAACGTACTAAGGTAGGGCCTCGGATTCCTGTACTTTGCAGTGATGTATACTTTATAGAGCATTAAAACTACTTTATCTATAAAGTTCCGTCTCATCCAATCTTACTTCCGTATTTGCATTGTATTCTTATCATTGTGATCTAAGGTTTTCTGATTTAGAAACGAAGACTTATTGTAAATTCAAACAAATCTTGGAATGGTTATATCTGATAGATGAAACAATTCATCGGTGATAGATATTATAGATAGACCAACATCGTTCTATACATTCTATCATAACCAAAATCGCTAGATATACATTTATGTAATGACCGCAATCGCTCTATACATTTATATAATGACCACAGTCGCTCCATACATTTATATAGTTTCCAAAATCGCTCTATGCATTTATATAATGGTCATAATTTATAGAATTATCGTATTTAAATGTATAGAGCAATTGAATGGGTCGACTGCC
This sequence comes from Spisula solida, assembly GCA_947247005.1. NCBI lineage: Eukaryota > Metazoa > Mollusca > Bivalvia > Venerida > Mactridae > Spisula > Spisula solida. The sequence continues at coordinate 35,666,143 of OX365945.1, forward strand.
TGGGATTTTATGGATACTATTTCAATTGCTTGTGTTCATACTATGTAATTGTAACTCTTCTGTAATCCTTCAATCGCCGGTTCCTCAAACACAACAAGGCTAAGATCAGCTATCAATGTCAAATATAGTAGATAGGTTAATGGCCAGGCCTTGAATTGATTGTAAGACCTGAAATTAGAATAAATCACGTGGTATACAAAATGGGGCATGCGCAAACATTATAATTTATGTACAATGGTAACCCACACACATGTGAGCCAGCCTGCAGGAGAACACAAACATAAGACTTGCTGTGAATTACATGTGAACCAGTCTGCAGGAGAACACAAACATAAAACTTGCTGTGAATTACATGTGAACCAGTCTGCAGGAGAACACAAACATAAAACTTGCTGTGAATTACATGTGAACCAGTCTGCAGGAGAACACAAACATAAGATGGAACGTTAATACATGTGAGCCAGTCTGAATGAAAACTTCTTTCTCTAAAACACGTTTGCCTTGTGCAGGAAAAGGACTAGTTTACACAAGGTACTCACATGTCGTAGATTTACGAAGAATTCTACGGACTTCTTAAGAATCTTCTTACAAAGTTGAGTTTACTGATACGCTCTTTTGTGTCTATGAAGTACGAACAAAAAACCTACGAACATTTCTTACGTACGAAGTTTAATGAAACGGCCACCAGGCCCCAATTCCACGACAAAACTTAAGTTATTGCTCAGCTGAGACTGCTATTTTAAATTTATCATATGACTATAATTATAGTCTTGCGACGTAGATTGCTACAGGAAACAGTGTATTTATTGCTAAATAATTATTCAGGAGGTGATTTTTGTACGAAATCCAACAGTAATGAACATTTAAGAACTTCGTAATTGAGCTTGTTATAACAGACATAAGTTTTTATTGCAGATGTTTATAACTTTAAAGCAAACAATTCTGTAAAAATCGGACTTATTATGAATTGGTCTATTAAATTGGCATCTAACTGTCACGGATTAAACAATATATTCAAGTATACTTGAAAGTCATCTAACCAATAAAATATGTTTTTAAAATAGCAGTCTCAGCTGAGCAATAACTTAAGTTTTTTCGTGGAATTGGGGCCTGCTTTTTGACAAAAAGATTGATTTTGAAATGTTCAACAATTTTTTTTTGTAATGAAAAGATTAATCATTATGAAGCAAAAATTGTTCGCGTGGCGTCATAAACGTCATTTTAACAGCATTTAATGCAGTATTTGATCAATTCTTGACATAAGCTATTCAAAACAGTATAACAATATTGAATTACGTATGTTTTATTTTTTAAAATACGAGGGGCATTTTTTCAGGAAATATGCTCTCTAATGTTTATCGTGTGTTCAAATTACTTCAAAGTTGGTATTTGAATAGAACAATTCACTATAAGTATTGTAACATGAATCAAATGCGCGAGGGCGTATCACACAAAATGGCACTGCTGTCATAGTAACGTCAGAAATGGCTACCCGGCACAACGTTATCACTGATCATACGTTATTAACATGTTCTGTATAAATCTCATTCAGTCAGTCAAGTGACACACACAATTCACCTGTCACAATAATGAACAATGTCTTATTTTCTCAAAATATGCATCGCTTAAGGGGTCGCTTTGCCAAGCCTTCGAAAGCGTCGCAAAACCCAATTGAAATGTTCGACGCAACGTCTCCCGTCTAATTCGCAGCAGACCGCCCCTTCATGAGTCATCTTTTTTAAATAAAGATATTCTTCTTATTATTATTATTATCATTATTATTATCATTATTTGTATCCATTGTTGTCCTCGTGTCTGATAGCTGTAGTTTTGGTGTCTGCTTTTGTTCTGATTGTGCCGAAAATGGGTCTTTGTTCCAAGGGCTTTCTTGATACCATTTCTAAGATTTCTTCCTAGAATGGCCTTTTGGTTTAAGATGGACTTCATCACGGTGTTTTCATATTGATATACAACCATTGTGCCAAGCCTTAAACATTAACTTAGACTATATAAGATATTGTGGAAGATTTGTTAAATTATACACAAGTTGTATCGTTATGTTTATTTCTATGTTAATTACATAATTTTATTTCTGGTTACAATTTGAGAATCAGCAAAACGTCACTAACGTCGCTGACGTCAGATCATAAATTGCGGTGTGTGGTGCTACCGGTATGGTGATATTTATATTTTAGCCATATTTTCTTTAAAAATGCATTGTTTCACGTAATATTTTCAGCACTTGTGTCCGAAAGGCTGTAGTTTAACGTGATGTACATGCAGTTTGTTTTTCTTTGTGCCATCGGATATTAAAATGATTAACACAGTCTACGAATTTATTGAATGACCCTCTTACCTGTAAATTAGGTAGACATGATAATTGTGCAATCAGTTTTCATATAGCACCAGTGGCTCAGTGGTAACGCCTCAGCCTATAGATGATTTAACATGTATGCTTATTTTGTACGCAGGTTCGAATCCATGTTTTCTCTTTATTTTTATTATACATGTAACTTTTTTTTCATTTTCACAACACTGTTAAATTACAAAGTCTAGAAAAGTAAAATGACAAATAAACAGAACAAAAACAAAGTATTTTCAAATTGAAAAGGCATGAGTTGGGTTCGAACTCGGGCGGAATAAAACATAACTTTGTTGCGACTGGACCTTGGGCTTTACCTACTGAGCTCTTTCTTAGTGCTTGTTGTGATGTAGTTAATACGCCTTATTAGTACTTCGGGTGAAAAAGGTAAATAACGATGTTGATGTTCTTGCACCCATTTTTTTTTAGCCCGGCCAATTTATCTTTGTCCAATTATACTATATATATTACATAATTTGTCACTGCATGTAAATATTGTGCACATGTATATCTCCGGAAAACGGGAGAAATAAAGGTATATATTTATATATCGACACCTCATTACTGATGGTATCCATCACCACGTCAAGAATATTGACACATCATTCCGAGTATATCGACACCTCATTTCGAGCATATCGACACCTCATTCCGAGTATATTGACACCTCATTCCGAGTATATCGACACCTCATTCCGAGTATATCGACACCTCATTCCGAGTATATCGACACCTCATTACAGTATATCGACACATCATTCCGAGTATATCGACACCTCATTCCGAGTATATCGACACATCATTCCGAGTATATCGACACCTCATTCCGAATATATCGACACCTCATTCCGAGTATATCGACACCTCATTCCGAGTATATTGATACCTCATTCCGAGTATATTGACACCTCATTCCGAGTATATCGACACCTCATTCCGAGTATATCGACACCTCATTCCGAGTATATCGACACCTCATTCCGAGTATATCGAAACCTCATTCCGAGTATATTGACACCTCATTCCGAGTATATCGACACCTCATTCCGAGTATATTGACACCTCATTCCGAGTATATTGACACCTCATTTCGAGCATATCGACACCTCATTCCGAGCATATCGACACCTCATTCCGAGTATATTGACACCTCATTCCGAGTTATCGACACCTCATTCCGAGTATATCGACACCTCATTCCGAGTATATTGACACCTCATTCCGAGTGTATCGTCACCTCATTCCTGACGGTATCCATCAACACGAGTGTATCGACACCTCATTCCTGACGGTATCCATCACCACGAGTGTATCGACACCTCATTCCTGACGGTATCCATCACCACGAGTGTATCGACACCTCATTCCTGACGGTATCCATCACCACGAGTGTATCGACACCTCATTCCTGACGGTATCCATCACCACGAGTGTATCGACACCTCATTCCTGACGGTATCCATCACCACGAGTGTATCGTCACCTCATTCCTGGCGGTATCCATCACCACGAGTGTATCGTCACCTCATTCCTGGCGGTATCCATCACCACGAGTGTATCGTCACCTCATTCCTGGCGGTATCCACCATCACGAGTGTATCGTCACCTCATTCCTGGCGGTATCCATCACCACGAGTGTATCGACACCTCATTCCTGACGGTATCCATCACCCCGAGTGTATCGACACCTCATTAATGTATGCGAGGAGCCAATATTTCCTTATTATACTGAGAGTCTACCAAGGGAAATATTACCAGGTATGTTTGAAACGTTCTTGTAACTATTCATATTTCAAATGTATCGGGACTTAGGACTTTTGTCGAGTATATATGCACATGGTGCGTATTACGTGTGGAAAGTACATCTATAATTCATGTAAATCGCTAATTCGGAAGATTTTGATGTTTTGCTTTTGTTAAATTTAATATTATGTTTCCATTCACCTCGAGCAAGAAACATTTTATTCTTACTTGACATATTTGGGTTCTGTTTTAATGTCCACTGTTCGGCCTTCCATTGCATCATGTACCAGAGTGGCAGCTAATCGGAGATCCTAGGAAAGTAAATAATATACATGTTTGTACAGTGCGGTAATATTGAACAGGATTTCATAAATCTTCATGCATGACGTTTGCGTGCTTTAGCTATAACCAACAATAAACATGTTTGATTGACGGTACGACAGTATATTCATGGATGTCAGTAGAACGTTAGGCCCTGTACTCATAAAAAGTTCAACTGGTCCGGATCAGTTGCCAGGTACTTACTGACCATTCCGTACTGGGTCACTAGATGACCATGTAACTAATAATACCATTTCTATCATAATTCGCCATCACAAAGGATCAGAATCCTGTCACCGATCTCCATAAGCATCTCAATCTGAGCAAGATCTCTGATCTCAAATATTGACATGTGTCTTTGTGTTAATTTCCATGCGAGGCTGGACTCAAAATTAGCATCACTAAACAGAAAAGTTATTCTTGATTTGTTACAGTAATATTGCAAACGTTGGCGCTTCAGATTTATCTCTAATTCCGACTCTAATTTTAGCAAAATCTCAATTTGAGTTGAGATTTCAACTTGAGATGCTGCGGGAGATCGGCGCCTGGTCAAATTGGTGTTCTTACAAATTCAGAACATGCTGAGCAGAAGAGTAAAAGGTTGATATGTTTTGATATGTTAAAGTAGCTAGCATGTTCTTCGAAAAAAATACATAACAGGTTAGAACAGAACCGAAAAAATATCATAAAACAGGATGGAAAAAGTCGGTTGGGAAGGGGGGTGATTATTTAAGGTTTTTCTGGCCTATAACAAAACGCTTCTTACGTCATCACTAATCAGTGTATCGCTGCCTATCTCAACCATACGACGGGAAGTTCCTGCTTTAGGTGAAACACACTCATAGTAACGATAATCATCTTCAATGGTTTCCACGTAATCACAGAATGACGTCTTTTTTCGCCTTAACGTCACTGTATTGTCATTGCTCTCACGGGATTCATTGCGACACTCAGTGGCAATGTCATCACTAACTGTCTCCAGAACTTCCTGGTTTTCACACCTTTCAGTTACAACATCACCCGGTTTAACAATTGAGTTATCTAAACAATCCGCGTCAATAGGTATATCTACACATGTTTCCGAATGATCATTTATATCTGTACTATTTCCAACGTTTTGAATTTCGTCAGAATTCCTAACAACAGTTTTAGAGTCGTCCTCGACTGCAATTACTTTATCCGATGCTCCTGTCAAACCTTGCCGAGTATCCTCACTTTCGTCAGGTTCTTTTCCAACTTGTTCGGTTGGTTTGTCTTTACCGCAACCATCCAGCCTGTCGTAAAGCTCCATGCTTGTTTTAATGTTTTAAACGGCACAATAATATGATTTATTTCTCATAATTAAACACAAGTAACAGGCTGTGCATTTGTTATAATGATGATAACTGACTATATATAAGCTCATATTTCCGCTATAATGCGGATTTAAGTCATGTATTACTTTGTATTAGCTATTTCCGGTGAGGTCGTTCAGTTTCGAGGAGTGTTACGTCTTATTGAATTTGAATTAAGATTTTATCTGTTTCGGCGAAATTGTTATATTTAAACCTGCAGTCGGAAATCAGACGGAGTTCATATGAATTTACCTCCTGCATATCCAGAATTTGGTCTGCATATTTGAAAGTTTAGACTTAAAGTGATAATGAGGCTCGGTTTTCGGATATCATACTAAATGTGTGTTCTTTTGATTTCATATGTTCCCTTTAGCATGTAAAAAGGGAATTACATGTGTTGCATATTGTATGTTGTCCAGTGACATTCTGCTTTTACTGATTTGTTCATTTTATAGCAACATCCGGGAACCTACAGAACACCCCTCGTATTCATATAATTTCCCTTCCACTTACCCCTAGTCTTCAAGTATTATAATGTAATTATGTTTGAATATACTATTTGGGTTGGTGCTGGTGGTATGTATAGTAAATACTTCAGGGATTGTCTTTGTGCTGGTGGTATGTATAGTAAATACTTCAGGGATTGTCTTTGTGCTGGTGGTATGTATAGTAAATACTTCAGGGATTGTCTTTGTGCTGGTGGTATGTATAGTAAATACTTCAGGGATTGTCTTTGTGCTGGTGGTGTGTATAGTAAATACTTCAGGGATTGTCTTTGTGCTGGTGGTATGTATAGTAAATACTTCAGAGATTGTCTTTGTGCTGGTGGTATGTATAGTAAATACTTCAGGGATTGTCTTTGTGCTGGTGGTATGTATAGTAAATACTTCAGGGATTGTCTTTGTGCTGGTGGTATGTATAGTAAATACTTCAGGGATTGTCTTTGTGCTGGCGGTATGTATAGTAAATACTTCAAGGAGTGTCTTTGTGCTGGTGGTATGTATAGTAAATACTTCAGGGATTGTCTTTGTGCTGGTGGTATGTATAGTAAATACTTCAGGGATTGTCTTTGTGCTGGTGGTATGTATAGTAAATACTTCAGGGATTGTCTTTGTGCTGGTGGTATGTATAGTAAATACTTCAGGGATTGTCTTTGTGCTGGTGGTATGTATAGTAAATACTTCAGGGATTGTCTTTGTGCTGGTGGTATGTATAGTAAATACTTCAGGGATTGTCTTTGTGCTGGCGGTATGTATAGTAAATACTTCAAGGAGTGTCTTTGTGCTGGTGGTATGTATAGTAAATACTTCAGGGATTGTCTTTGTGCATATCAAGAAATACTGAAACAAGATACTTCGATGTTTAAAATAGGCTACAAAAATAGTCCCGCACTAACCCAGTGTCACGATAGAACTGTGACCTAAACAAGAAGATTTGCAAATATTTAGTAACTCCTTTTATAGTTAGAACATATTAAGTAAATTTTAATGATTAAAAAGGGCGGAGCGAGCGAAGCGAAGCGATGCCTTTTTAGTCATTAAAATTAACTTAATATGTTCTAACTAACTTAGAATATAACATTCTGCATTCTGATTGGCCGATAGGAATTAGCGCCAACGCAAGACGTCAAGTATGTTAAGAGAACATTTTAATTATTAAATTTTCATTTAACCGCGAAAATGCGACGTTTTCATTGGCTCATAATGTAGGTTATATTCTAACTTAAGTTATAGTTAGAACATATTAAGAAAATTTTAATGATTAAAAAGGGCGGAGCGAGCAAATCGAAGCGAGGCCTTTTTAGTCATTAAAATTTACTTAATATGTTCTAACTAACTTAGAATATAACATTCTGCATTCTGATTGGCCGATAGAAATTAGCGCCAACGCAAGACGTCAAATCTGTTCAGAGAAACATTTTAATGATTAAATTTTCATTAAACCGCGAAAATGCGGCGTTTTCATTGGCTCATAATGTAGGTTATATTCTAATGAATGAGTGTTCTTTCCATTTTCTCTAATAGCAATTAAAACATGCTTACTTTGCTGGTTCTATCAAAGGTGTTTAATAAAGGCGATATGTGTTACCAAAATTACGGCGTTTTCTACGCTATGTAAATCAAAGCACTGAAAGTATAATCAAAAGCGAAAGTTATAATGCTTACATATAATACATATAATGTCGCGATAGCCGAGCAGTTACGAAAACATGCAGGCAGACACTACGGAAAACATTCTTCAACATATTGACACTGACAATGTGTGTTGTGTTATTCACGAGGAAGCACAACATGAATATTCATCTTGACAGAGACCATGTACCATCACATTCATCCGGGTACTCAAACATACTTGAGTGAAGACTATGATATTGGTGATGATTTTGGGAATAAACAGAAAAAAACGACCTTCCATTAGGTGAAATAAACAATGACCTATACTTGCAAAATGTTAGCTCTTTGAACAAAGAACAGAAAAATTATGTTCTTTTATCATGCCTCCATGTTGTAAAAACTCAGTTTGGCCCATTTTATATTTTCCTGCCTGGAAGAGCTGGTTGTGGAAAGTATGTACTTATAAGAGCTCTTTATAAGACCCTTTTAAAGTATTTCAGTCACATGCAATGTGAGGATCCTGTCTCAACAAAAGTAATTTTATGAGTACCAACTGGCCAAGCAGCCCATAACATTAGAGGAAGCACAATATACTGTACAAAATGTATATAGGTCTCTTAAAACAAGAAAGTTATTGTAGTCTAGCTTCAGATCTAGTGAAATGTTTATTGAAATTAACTTAAATGAATTTTTAAAATTATATTATGATAAGGTAAAACTCGTTTTTGATTTAAGTACATGTACCTACCAAAGATTTACTGTAGAACAAAGTGTTATATTAAAAAATAAATTAAAAACCGGGATATCACGGAATTCGTACCACCTGCTTTCAAAACTAATATTGATCATGTTGATGTACCAACGCCTTATCCGTTACTGTGACATCGAGATCGTTCTCGTTAATTGGACTTATTCAACACACAATATTTCTGAAGAGCGCGTGCGGAGGTAAAATACGGTCCATCTTAACTTTTCCTAATGTTTATAAACGATCAAAATTTTAATGTAAATCACAAATATCAAAATCGTACATCCATGCACATAAATCTAAAGGCTAAATTGATAATATCGCAAGTGGAACTATTTGTTTCGCGGAAGAGACGCATGATTGTTTTGTTAATACAAAATGGACAGTTCTAAAAAATGGTAATCTTGATTTTCCTGTTAAACTGATGCATATAAGGAAATTTTATTAAAGAATCCGGATGAAAAACTGTGCGATGACCGTACGAGTTCAATGCAATTGGCAAACCTTGCAAAAGTGACGTGTGCGTGCTTTCGCTTTAACCAACAATAACATGTTTGATTGACGGTACGGCAGATAAGCACAGTATATTCATGGATGTCAGTTGTATGGAGTATTCAAATCATGCAATACAGTATTATTTATGAATATCCCTGGTGTGTATTTTATTTGGCCGAATCGTATTGGCATTCGTGGTTCTTTTAAATGGTAAAATATGATAGGACGGTATCCTCATGTGACGATATTAGCTGCATACATACTTTAGAATTTAACAATCCTAATACAGTCTCTTACTCATTCTCTGATAATTTAGAAGTCAAATCAACTAATGTGATTGGTACATTGCGATCACGTGGTACTAGCTGACCATCATGAAAAACTGTGCGATGACCGTACGAGTTCAATGCAATTGGCAAACCTTGCAAAAGTCCATATCCGTGCGGACATCGTATGAGTTTTTCATTGCTTGTGCGGTGTCCGTACGGGCCTCGAGCGATATACTACCGACAGGAAAATTTTCTACGAGTTCATTGACAACCCATGCGCAGACACTAAGCAGCCTTATTAACGCGATTGTTCGGCGGAATTCACGTCATTCTGACAAAACTTATTAAAATTCAGCCAAAGTTTACACATTCTGCAGAATATTGTTACATGACTCATGTTAATTAATATGAGACGTTTCTTGTCGTTTCTATACTTATTGGCCATTGGAGAACCCATTCCTCATCGACCGAGCTTTATTTTTCCCAAAGAAAATCGCCTATTTGGATGTTTTTCCTAAAACTTTCAGAAATAAATCAAGGATCTCAGAACGCCTGTAATGCAAAATATTGCAGCATTTTTTCAATATTGTCCGGGGAAGTATGACCCAACCCCCAAGTACATTATCATTTATTAATCCCAATTTATGGTGAACGTCATGGATATTAAATTAATTCTAGAGTGTACTACTCAAAATTTGATAATCTTTCTTGTGAATATTTTGAAAATTGAATAAGAATGGGCTGATGGGATCATTATCGATTCACGAAGAAATCATGTTACAAGTGCCATGTGATGTTACACGCACACGTTGTGTTTCGTAAGCCAATTTTAATTGCAACGTGTACGTATACATGTTCGGGTAGCTACACGTACAAGTAGTCGTACACGTTCGAATCGCAACCTCTCTAATAATGTTACATCTGCAACATGTAAACGAACAAATATTGCGTCAAAATACGATGACTAAGACAAAGTGCCGATAAGCCCAACCTCACTCAAATGTTGTGCTTCATTAAAGCTTCAGAATCTATGATAACAAAGTGCGGTTCGTTTTGGGGCATTTTGTGTCTTACGCAATAAGAGAATGGTAAAGGGACAAAAATGTCCAAGTTATTCTTGCTACTTCGGTTCCTGTCGATAGGGCTTTTCAGAAACGACGACATTATGTCGCTGCATACCAAATGCTTCACTTTAGCAGCAGATTAGATGATATTTCAATATCTGCACAACATTTTTTTCATCGGTTTTGTTCAGTTAACGCATTACAGACGTGAATAATGATTTATTGACCCTTATCAAACTGTGATGTACAATGTAAGTACGCATTATATAATTACACTCTTAGAAGTTGTAAACTAAGGGAGAGCACTCGTAAAATAGTATGAAGATGACAAGTACCTTTATCCTGCGACAGTTGCTTCCCTTGTCCTATAACAAAGTTGGGTATATATGGGACAAATATTATCAGAATACGTTTAGAAATATTAATAATTATAGCTGCATCGAGATAATATACACGGTACATCTATCTCCACCTAGACAACGATCACACTTCAATTCATTCCGTTATCTTAAGTTGTTTTATGACTAATTCATATATGAAAATGCACCTTTAATGATATTACATTTTTGTACAAATCAACTATGACAAACCCACATTTTATGAGAACTGCTCACGAGTTTAAAAAATGCCTATCATATTTGAACAGACCACGCACAAATAATGATCGATGCGTTCTGAGATACGTATGGCTATGTCGAGTATAAAAGGATTAGTTGTAAACTACTCCAAGTACACTTGATAAAGATTCTAAAAGTGGGTAGTAACTGTTATAAACGGCGTGATAAGGATACAACGTCATAATACTTAGAAGGAAAGAAAGTCCTGACTGTATTTGCACATACTTTAATCTAGGTTAGATTTACAGGGTAGCAATACCACGTGGCTTATGATTACAGTTACAAGTAGAAATTTGTAAACATTGGAGCACAAATATAGCCATAACTTGATAAGTATTTTGTTTCTTCATCGATTTCTATAAAATATTCGTCACGCTAAGGGGAAAAGTATTTGCTTGCCGTGAAATATAAGATTTTTTCAGCAGTTTTACCGATTTTTCCATTACCCTGTGAAACCTACACGTTCCATGGTTTCACAAGGTAATGGACAAAACGTCTCAGTCGCTGAAAAATATTTTATATTTCTTGGAAAGCAAATAATTGTCCCCTTAGCGTGACGTATTTTTCATAGAAATCGATGAAGAAATAAAATACTCTAATGACTATTTTATTTACCAATGTTTACAAATTTCTTCTTGTAACTGTATCCATAAGCCATGTGGTATTGCTACCCTGATTTATGTCCATAGTGTATTGTTATCTAGAGTTTTGAATCTGGACATTAAATATGAACGAGAATCTTGAGTGAGTTGAAAAGCCTTGTAACACATGCACAAAAACCATCCAAACCGGAAATCTTATCCAGATCGCCCAAGAAACCGTCTCTATCACTCTACCCACTGCGCTAATCGGGGGAGGGGGTGATTAACGCTCAGGAGACTGCCTCTATCCCACTACCCACTGCGCTAATCTGGCGGGTGATTATCGCTCAGGAGACTGTCTCTATCCACTACCCACTGCGCTAATCTGGTGGGTGATTATCGCTCAGGAGACTGCCTCTATCCCACTACCCACTGCGCTAATCTGGCGGGTGATTATCGCTCAGGAGACTGTCTCTATCCACTACCCACTGCGCTAATCTGGCGGGTGATTATCGCTCAGGAGACTGCCTCTATCCCACTACCCACTGCGCTAATCTGGCGGGTGATTATCGCTCAGGAGACTGTCTCTATCCCCCTACCCACTGCGCTAATCTGGCGGGTGATTATCGCTCAGGAGACTGCCTCTATCCACTACCCACTGCGCTAATCGAGCAGGTAATTAGAGTTGTCAATGAAACCTTGTTGTAACACTACAGTTGGGTCACGGCTGGGATGTGTTGGTGATATATTATGGACATTTTATAAGGCCAACCTTTACAGTAGCCTACCCAAGGTTGTAGATAGTGTTGTTTTGGTTGTAGGTGTCAGTTTGTGTGTGTCACTGTGTGTTTTGATGGCACTTTCAGGCTTCCATGGCCTAATTGACCAAAATCGGATATGACACTACCATGGATACATGAAGAATATCTCGTCATTAAGGTATTGTACTAGAATCTGAGGCCACTTGTCCCTTTAAAGAAGGCATTGGACGAGGTGTCGCACAAACAGAAAGTACTGGTATCCCCTGGTAGACAGACTGGAACATTTTGCAGAACATGTGCACCCACATTTCCTTATATCAACGTTTTTTTAAAATACAAACGGTATTGATACCTGTATTAGAATATAACCTACATTATGAGCCAATGAAAACGCCGCATTTTGGCGGTTAAATGAAAATTTAATCATTAAAATTTTCTCTTCACAGACTTGACGTCATGCGTTGGCGCTACTTTCTATCGACCAATCAGAATGCAGAATGTTATATTCTAAGTTAGTTAGAACATATTAAGTAAATTTTAATGACTAAAAAGGACTCGCTTCACTTCGCTCGCTCCGCCCTTTTTAATCATTAAAATTTACTTAATATGTTCTAACTATAACTTACTTAGCATTATTCGTTCGGTATAATTATGTTGTTATGTTGTTGTGCACGAACGTTGTTTTCGTCTCTTAAGGTCGTTTGTGGAGCCGAAATTCCCCTGTCATAAAGTATCTTCCCCTATCTTTTAAAACAAACTCCAATATGTTAATCCTTACCACCAAAAGTATTTCTATACGTACATGTATGGTAATGTTAATCATTTAAGACATGAGACAATATGTATTAGAATCATTTACTTTTCACTGTTTTCAGTGTAACACTTATAAGAAAAACATCGCTTTCATCGTGACACAATTTTCCCATTATTTTAGAGGTTAGAGCCAATTCAAACGAACACATTCTGGTTATTCCTCAATATCCGGTAATAATGTTTACTTAGTTGAATCTAACGGGTATACTATTTTTTCAAGGGCCTTTTCAGTGTTCTGTGGACAATTGAGCTTCTCGAATCAGAGTTTGGTATAGATGAAGTTCGTTGCCCTGTGAAAGGAATAGCAGGAATTACCCCCACCCCCGTCCCGAGAGTATCCAAACCTCACCTAGAGTACCTAAACCTTTTCGGGTCAACCCAAACCTCCCCATGAGTCTCCAAACCTCTCGGTGTCAACCTAAACCTCCCCAAGAACGTCCAAGTCTCTCCGAGTTGACCCGCACCACTGCGAGTGACTAGATCAACTTTTTACCACCTTAATCATCTAGTCTGAACACAGGCCAGTAGCTACGCAGAGAAACACCGAGGCGCTTGCCTAGGTGAAAATTCGGGACACGATTAAAATAACATGTCTTTTCAAGAAATCAACACCCCAAATATACCATAGAAAAGATTTGCCTCAGTTCTTTTTTATCTCTGGATTCGGTCCTGTAGTTCTATTAAAATTAGTACTTAAAACGTGTTAAATCATACAGCTAAGTTTAGCAAATAAAGACAAACCCTTAGGTTTTGTAATATTTCTTATTGAACACAACTGCATAAACATTAAACAGTAGTAAACATATTGATGTGACAATAATGATTATTGAACAGAAATTGTAAACATAAAGCACTGTTAGCAACACAGTTTTTTTTCTCTTTAAAACCACACCAGTACTTGTTGTGGTGATTTAAAAGCCACTTAATTTGAACTGACGGATGTTCATTAGCACTATAACATCGGTATCATTCTGTTTCGCAAATAGAATTGTGCATTTCACTGGCTAACCTACCAACTTCTTCAACGTCCACAACAGTGTAAAAGTTAATTAGTTCACGATCACTATCAAAATTACTCCATGCGCTATAATATAAATGTCGCCATGTAGCCATAGCCTTGAAATGCATATTTTCGGCCGGGTGGTACACAGGAAACATCTCAATCAGTCCAGCGTGTCTGGGTAGGAAAAGTGTGTGACTTAAACCTGCCCCATGCATCCCAATCAATATATCAGTCTTTGATATGATCGACAATTGTTCTGTCATGGGTAGTTTGTCTATTTGTATAGCTTTCACATTGTGGCCTTCAAATATGTCACTTATCTTTTCAAACAGTTCATCTTCGTTTTTTATTTTCCTAGCAACAGAACCACTCGGGTTTCTCGGATGCGCAACGTAATCACGCCTCCATATTATCAACACATTGAGTTTTTCACAATCTAATTCATCGTCAATCTTTATATTATAACTAGAGAGGAACACTTTCCTAAATTCTTCTAAATATGGCACTTCTTCTGCAAAATGATTGTCTAATGGACTGTCGTACCCTACGATGCCCCAAATCAAATTGGTGAACAGTACGGGTTTATGAAGTTCACCAATTCGCTTAACTTTTCCGAATAACTTTTCCCATACAGAATCAAGCCCACCACTCGGATGTCCATCTATCCATAGAACGGTTACATGTTTTGGATCTATATTAAACACTTTGGTAACGAGAAATGTATTAAACCAGTCCGTCATTGTATGGTACATATTGACATACTCGTACCGTTGAACGGCCACAGTCCATTCAGAGATTTCAGGAAACGTTGGTTTTGAATTAAGCGGCACCAACGTTTGCAGCCAACGATTTAAATGACTATCTTGTCCAAAGTCATAGTTGATAGCATCGTGACATGGTGTTTTAAAGAATCCATCTCTTAAATTATAATATTCAGAATCTTCAGACTGATTCATGACGTCAGAAATATGTTCACCTCCTCTGGGACCGGAACCAAATTCTGGGTCTAACACAACGTTAGTAAGCTTCGCAAAGAGATTCTTATACCCAATAAACTGGTCATCACAATAGCTGATATGCCCAGATAACAAATGGTATGCAAACGGTTCGTTTATATTTAGATTTTCACTGTTTTTATCATGGATTTCTTTACGAATTCTTATAACCTTTTCTAAGACTATATTATCATTATTCCTATTAACTCCCCTTTTCCGTTTCATGAATTTTAACGGTTGTTCGGTATGAGGTGTATATCCATCCAGCGAGTTCAGCTTTATTTTGCCTTTTCTCCAACTGAACACCAAAATCGTCAAAAGTACTATATAAAGAGCGAACCCAAGCCGTACGTAGTACTTCATTGTTTTTCAACTGCAACGAACTGTCAAACCAAATTCACGGACATTATTTAACACTTGAGAAATACCTTACGCACGTAGAACATTGAATTAATGGACCACGAATCTAATATAAGTTCAGTCCGCCTTGAAACAGTAGAAATATTCTTCAGGTCATACATTTACGCCATTTTGAATATCCTGATACGTCATCTATGTACCGTGACGTCACGCTACCTTAAGGGTACATATCCAATTAATCACCAACATGTCCAATTGACGAAATTTTGAATTCAAAATGACTGAATATTTATGTTAAACTCTGGCTACAAGACGTCGATATAAAGTCACGACATTGAGCAAATATATAAGATAACATATTTTGTTTTATCTAAACTCTGAGATAGCAAATTCAAAATATGGAGTACAGTTAACGCCACAAGCCTTGTTTCAAGTTCATTGATTGGCTATAAATTATGAATTATATAATCTTATAATATAATGCAATCAAAAGTATTGCAACATCGTGTAGAACTTAATAATTTCGAAGGTAACAAGCCTAAATGGAGAGTAACGAAGCAAGAACATGGGTACGCATGTTCAATACGGAACCATTATTTTTGAATAAATCCCGATAGAATTTGTTAGGGAAAGTGTCAGACGGATTCTCAGATAGAACCTGTGTTAGGAAATATTCTGTAAACCATAAAACTTATGGACGAGCTACATACGTGGATTGATTTACCTACGTGTACTTGGTATAAGAGCATACCTGCGTATTTCCTTGTTGATTGGAAACGTAAATAATACCCGGTTCCCATCACAAGAAAACTACAATTGTGGGGACCGGCTGCATATGGAAAGGCGCGTTTCGAGATGGAGAGGTTCAGGGTTCGATACTCGTTGGCATCACTGCTTAGTGTCTGAGTAAGAACAAACCACATGCTCCACTTTACTCAGATGTATGAATGGGTAGCTGAGAGGCAAAATCTAATGTCCTATGGCAGCCATTAGGGCCGAGTGTGACAGACGACTTGTGACTAAATGATCAGCGGTTGTGTGTACAGTCGGCTGAGATGACGCATACATATATGCAAGTACACTTAAAAGCATGTACTTGTTTGTACTTTACTCTAACGTTTACTTGTATGTCTGTATGCCATGATTGCTGCCATGTTACAGTACTTGTATGTCTGTATGTCATGATTGCTGCCATGTTACAGTACTTGTATGTATGTCATGATTGCTGCCATGTTACAGTACTTGTATGTCTGTATGCCATGATTGCTGCCATATTACAGTACTTGTATGTATGTATGTCATGATTGCTGCCATGTTACAGTACTTGTATGTATGTCATGATTGCTGCCATGTTACAGTACGTGTATGTCTGTATGCCATGATTGCTGCCATATTACAGTACTTGTATGTCTGTATGTCATGATTGCTGCCATGTTACAGTACTTGTATGTCTGTATGCCATGATTGCTGCCATGTTACAGTACGTGTATGTCTGTATGTCATGATTGCTGCCATGATACAATACTTGTATGTCTGTATGCCATGATTGCTGTCATGTTACAGTACTTGTATGTATGTATGTCATGATTGCTGCCATGTTACAGTACTTGTATGTATGTATGCCATGATTGCTGCCATGATACAGTACGTGTATGTCTGTATGTCATGATTGCTGCCATGTTACAGTACTTGTATTTATAACATGATTGCTGCCATGTTACAGTACTTGTATGTATGCCATGATTGCTGCCATGGTACAGTACTTGTATGTCTTTATGTCATAATTGCTGCCATGTTACAGTACTTGTATGTCTGTCTGTCATGATTGCTGCCATGTTACAGTACTTGTATGTCTGTATGCAACGATTTCTGCCATGTTACAGTACTTGTATGTATGTCATGATTGCTGCCATGTTACAGTACTTGTATGTATGCCATGATTGCTGCCATGTTACAGTACTTGTATGTCTGTATGTCATGATTGCTGCCATGTTACAGTACGTGTATGTCTGTATGTCATGATTGCTGCCATGTTACAGTACTTGTATGTATGTATGTCATGATTGCTGCCATGTTACAGTACTTGTATGTCTGTATGTCATAATTGCTGCCATGTTACAGTACTTGTATGTATGCCATGATTGCTGCCATGTTACAGTACTTGTATGTCTGTATGTCATGATTGCTGCCATGTTACAGTACTTGTATGTCTGTATGTCATGATTGCTGCCATGTTACAGTACGTGTATGTATGTATGTCATGATTGCTGCCATGTTACAGTACTTGTATGTCTGTATGTCATGATTGCTGCCATGTTACAGTACTTGTATGTCTGTATGCCATGATTGCTGCCATGTTACAATACTTGTATGTCTGTGTGCCATGATTGCTGCCATGTTACAGTACGTGTATGTCTGTGTGCCATGATTGCTGCCATGTTACATTACTTGTATGTATGTATGTCATGATTGCTGCCATGTTACAGTACTTGTATGTCTGTATGCCATGATTGCTGCCATATTGATATGTGGAATGCAGTTTACGTTATTATGTATAGCCTCTAGGTTCACGGATTTCTCCCGATGGAAGATTTTGATCCTCTACTCTGTGTTGCACAATAAAGTCTTTTGGGACCGGGGAAAGCGAAATAATAAACAAACAACATACTACAGTCAATCAAGTGTGGTCATCTGGATTAAGTAACCACCTGACTTAATGAAGTATATATCCATAAAATAATGTATTATTATTGAATAAATTATATTGAATTGACATTATCTGATTTATCTTAGTCATTGTCAGACAGCCATCAGAATGTGTGCAAAGACCTATTTGCAATGTACTAGGGGTGAGGCCGTTCATCACAACGAATGATTTTGTATTTTTGTTGTTGTTTTATAAAACATCAGGTTCACGCCGATTTATTCATACAGAGCAGCTAGGAACTGTAACTCTAATCATCTACCCGCAATTCAAAGTCTGCACGGTTGGAATGTGTGTTCTGCACATCGTATTTATTAATTACATATTTGCTATGAGAGTCATATCATTCTGCACAGACGTTAAAAGTTATGGAGCGGACACGTAACGCAAGACCTTGAACTGAGACCTTGCACGGTTGAAATGTTGGTCCAGCACGGCGTAATTATTAGTTACACATTTGCCATGAGTTTCATGCAAATGGGCCTTGGCATTAAAAATTTATGGAGCGGACACGATTTCGTTACGGACGCACGGAGACCATTCCTGTAATCCCCTCCCACTTCGTGGCGGGGGATGAAAAACTTCATTATATCATATTATAAAGGCTAAACAAGCAAGCTGATAAACATCCAAAAAAGGATATATCGCTGGCTTAGAATTAGAAGGTCGTAAGTACAAAATCAATATTTTGAGAAAACAAGAAAAACTGTCTGAAAACTATTCTTTACTTATAGAAAAACAAGCTTTTTAAACTTCATTTTGGTCAACATGACCACTTCCGATTTTCATGAAAATAGGCTTATAAGAAGCGCATTGAGAGGAAGATTTCAAATATACACGAGTCTTGTAAGGTCGTAAGTAGTCCTTACGACCTTCTAATTCTAAGCCAGCGATATAGTAATTGATAGCCGCCCTTGATTGTAATCTTATTGTAATACAACGGCTTCATAGTTGCATGCCCATTTCACTTTGTCGATAATACGTGGATCTGCAATAACACTTCAAATATCGTTATCTTTAGAAACTAGAGAACTGTTCACAGGTCAGTGTGGGTACATGTCATTATCACAACATTTTACCATCACTAGGTTTAAAATGATTATGCCTATCTTTAAAACGGTAAAATCCATATACAGATGGTCTTACACAAGACAAGACACAGCAGCGTAGCAAGGATAAGATTAATAAGGGTATGTGAAGAGGGACACAACGGCGTGTCTGGGGTAGGTAACTCCTCCATGCTATCTTGCAAATGTTCAAGGACTTACTATACAAGTATAAGTGGCACGCAAGACAAATATGCCCCCCCCCCCGACAAAAACCTTTCCATCGAGTTATACGTACCTGGACAAAATCCGTGTCACGGTTTTAGACCAAAACAAAGGCCACCCAGAACTAAAACTCTTCCAGGACGACAAAAACACTTCTAGGACAAAAAGCCTCCGGTCGTTTTCAGACTATGACAAAACCATATTACAGACACTATTTGGGCGAACGACAACACACCTAGGCTCTCAGTAGCTTTTAGACAATGCAAAACCTTCAACAGGTGTACCATGCTCTTAGACCAAGACAAATCTTCAGGATATGAAGAGGGGCGTTGACCCTACACCGCTCATCTAGCTGAGTACATATAGCAATCTTGGCGCAATCGATCAGATTTTTAAGGCAGCAGATGGATTACTCATACACTTGGCACTTCTCCTCACGTACTGACCGGTCGCTCTTCGTCCGCTGTATGTCCTTCTTCGTATGTTCAAAATTGCTTGTGAACACAATAGGCCAGTGGTATTTATGAAACTCGACCAGAAGGCTCGTCTTTATTAAATCTAGGTTGTGTAAACACTAGAATTAATTTAAAATGTTCATACTTACCTAGGCCAAGTTTAATACTGCCTGTGTCTTATAATAAGGTAAAATATATAGGTCACCTGGTCAAACAAATACGCAGGTGAGCTACCAAGGGCCATTTTGGCCCTAGTTTCTGATGGAGACCATAATACTAGTATACCCTTTGCTTTTGGTAGGGAATAATAAAATTATGACAGCATGCACTCTGATTCTTTCCAAGCAGGAAAATGTAGTCATTTTGGCAAAATTAAGATTATGATTGTGTGACCCAGTACCAAACATGGTCTATACTGTACACAGCATTGTGATCATGTTTCATAGATTAGGTCAAATCCGTGACCTAGCTCCCAGATGACCCAGTTGCGGTTTTGGCTAGACTTTACAGAGACAAACATTTTAATCAGGTTTCATAAATAGGTGGTCAAATCTGTGATCTCACTTATTAGTGTTAACTATCAAATTGTTGACGACGCACTTAAGGTGAAGTGCTCAGGTGTGTTAAAGTGTTCTGGGTGCCAGTAAAGTCTAGTCAGGGCTCTTTTAAGGAAGGTAGACCCAAGTAACATAACTTTTTACATTAGGTCTTATTTCATACCAACATTTAAGGAAGGAACATGGGGTTTTCGCATAACGCTCATTCACATTGAGGTAAATATTCGTGTCAAATTGGTGACCTTTTGTTCTTTATTATTTTCTCTATACACGTATGCACTTATTGTACAACATAAATAACATGACCTACCCGCTAATAAGACCACTTTAAGAAAGAAGGCTTTAATTATTACAGGGACGGTTCTACTGTAGTCATGAAATTTGTTCTACCTAGTTTGTCCAACATTTGGGTTGCTTTAGAAGTTTAAGCAAGGATATTAATAT
The DNA here is from genome assembly GCA_947247005.1 of Spisula solida. Taxonomy (NCBI): domain Eukaryota; kingdom Metazoa; phylum Mollusca; class Bivalvia; order Venerida; family Mactridae; genus Spisula; species Spisula solida. Next base: position 35,687,154 of record OX365945.1, read on the forward strand.
ACCAAAGCAAGTTTTATCAGTAAAGACCAAAAGTGTATCATTATAAACACAGTCCCTACATGTCTCTTGTCCTACAGACCGTATAGCTGGTTAATTCTGCAGGTTTTTATTTCTGCGGTTTCATGCTGTCCCACAAAAATAAATTCTGCACAATTAAACTATTGTAGAAATTCTTACCAAAAGTCTTCGATATTATACTTCAATATACATGTACTGTGAATATACTTTGTTGTCTACTGTCGTAGTATTCACACATTGTGTTCTACGTTGTTTGCAATTGTTTAACATTATGAATAAATGTAATTTACACGCTTGCGTAAGGTTTGACCAGTTTATAACATACATCTAAATTGGGTCAAACACTTTGCATAATGAGTATTTTGAGATACTTCAAAAAATGACCATACAAGTGCTACAGATAATGCAACCACTATGATATCCCAAGACATCGATATAAATTTGAGTCGTAAATCATGCCGAAGTAGATGCGGTAGTAACTTCCCATGTGCAGAACTTACTTCCAGTTTATGCTAAGCATAGAAATTAATTCCCAATTTTCTCGCAGGACTCAGAAATAAAACTTACTCATTTTCGGCTAAAATTAGATATGCCTACACAAAAAACCTGATATACGGTACTGTGCAATCCATACATATGTTATGTCCTTAAACACCCTGCTTATCTTGTCACAAATATACACCTCAACTTTCAGGAAATCTTAATATTTCCTGTAAAACCGTTTTGAAGAATTACACGGAAAAACATGAGAGAATTCATTTAAGTTATGCCCCTTTTATAAAATGTCTAGGTATGTATAAAGGGCAATGCTGTGCTTATAAGAGCACTTCAATTACTTTAAGGTCATGTGAGATGTTTGCAAGTTTAAGGTCCCAATGTCTTAAAGTGAGAACAAAACAGGGTTAAATATTAAGATGAATTTGCCTGGTTTTATTAGTGGTATATATTACTAACAAGGTTTGTTATCGACCCTACACTTATGTAGTGACATACAAACAAATACTGGAGTGTTTCTAAGCAATGATGTAGACACTACATTTACATGCAACTCTAACATGACAAAATTCCACACTAAAACAAACATTCAAAATTTCTGAATATTTATGAACTTTCAAACTTAATATGGTTCCCTGTTATGGATTTCAAGGATCAACGTCACAGTCCTCAATTTTAAACTATAATGCATATAATAGGCAGGTCTGTTTTTGTTCTGTTTCATGTTTAATAGTTTTTTTGCAGTTTTTTTTGTTCAATGATATTTCAGTTAACCTAACCAGTTTTTCTGGAATGCATCCTAACCAGTACCAACTAGCCTGTGCACAATGGGCCAGCAACTACTCCACATACAGATGGAAAAGTCATTTTGTCAAGTTTTCATGGAAGGGTATGGACTGCAGCGACCTGGATTTAAACTGGGATTGCCCGGATGCAAATCCAGTTCACGGATCAATTGACCTAGGTTGTTGTTTTTCTTTGTATTGCAATACATTGCTCAGGTAATAATATGTCATACATAGAGGATCTTGCATGAATGCTCTTACATACAGGCTATGTCATACATGGAATTACATAACAAACAACACTACTTGATGTTCTCCATAAATGATGTATATACTCTTTAATAAATCTATAAATAGACATCATTACAGTAAAAACCTTCCAAACAATAATACCATACATGTAAAGTTAAAACTGTATTCAAACAACATTGATACAAATACATAATACTGCAAAAACCATTTTATTTATTTGGAATACACCTACAAAGTTACATGGACTTCATGGACCAAATATTGTCACTTTGGTGTAAACGCTTTATAGTGAGATACAATCTTGTTGCCAAACGGACCATATTAGGGCCATAAAAACTTAATTTTCAAATAACTAGTATGAGGATGTTGTACACATCTAGTAATTAATCTGATCATCAAGTATATATATAACTGGGCCGGTATTTATAAAGCATCGTAGCAGAAAACCTTATTATTGTCAATTGAGTTAAACATTTAAGCAGCATATTTTACTCACAAATTGAATAATCACATTGTTTGTTTCCCTATTACTTACACTGATTGGGAACTACCGGTATGTGAACAATAATATTCTCCAACATTGCTAATGGAAGATAGGTCCGTTGCTAATGGAAGATAGGTCCGTTGCTAATGGAAGATAGGTTCATTGCTAATGGAAGATAGGCCCACTGCTAATGGAAGATAGGTCCTTTGCTAATGATAGATAGGTCTGTAGCTAATGGAAGATAACTCTTACCTTACATGAGCTTGTACACGACTTAGAGCGGACTTTTAAATTTACGTCTTACTGACGATATTAGCCTACCAATATGAACATTAATAGACTCTATATAATTTTAAAAAGCAATTTCTGGAGCATAACATAACAACGTAGGCTTTAATCTTGTTATTATATATGAATGATATGAATAAGAACGTATGGCAAATGGCACCTTATGATGACGCCATGTAAGCTAAATAATGTTTTAAATTCCCATCTTCTCCTATTATGTCGGAGAAAATAATCCATCATGAGACAGTCGATGTAGGATACCGATATCTCACTCTCGGGCTCTGAATTTGAACCAGGAAATCAGCAAGCCTCGTCCCTGGTTAAAATCCAACCCCTCGGGTGAGATATCCTTATCCTACACAGCAGCTCATGATGGATTCTTACCATCTTGATTTTCTTGTTTAGTTGATGCACTTGGGGCAAGTTTAAGACTTAAATAAAATCCTAAATTAAGGTGCTATATAAATATGGCTCCAAGGATCTATTGAGTAAAGGGTTAGAACTGCAACCTTCTCAAACAATGTGAAAATCTACCCAGACATAAACTAGGTTAAATTAACTTAAATAATGCAGACTTGCAGATAGAGAATTTATCGCTACGCAACATAGATTGTGGCCGTGACAACTGATGATTTATAATCCATTGTATGATTAAACTATCAATCTCTATAATACTGTTCAATACTGATAAACAGTTCAACAGTTAAACAAACAAACAAGCACGAATGTGTTGCATTTCAAGGGATATATAGCACAGGTAACTGTATCATTGATAAAGAGTAAAACAAAAATCTTTTATACAATTTTTTTAAATGTCATCTTAGAAAGATGCATTTGTACTAAACTGGTCAGATTTTCATGGTTTCAAAAACAAGAATTGGCTTTCGATATCTTGATAGACAACATCGTTAGAACTACCTCCATGCAAAATCCCATCGAAATTAATCCACTAGTTAAAAAGTTATACCATGAAATGTATACCACGGTGTCCAGTCAGTCGCTGAAGTGCATTCAATAGAAACGACAATGCTATTACAAATAAGAATATAAAAAAGTGAGTTCACGCCCTATGGTTTATTTTCTTATTTATGGACAGATTTTTTGAAATATTGATATCAAATTAAAGAAGAAGCTCTCTAGTTTCTGATTGTGGAATAATATTTAAAATAACACTAGTATTAATGAAATGTTTATTAAAAACAAACTGCACCTTAGTGACTGTGTGGTCAATTTCCTGTGTTATAAACCTTTCTAAGATATTACAAATTTTATAAAAAAAAGTATTTTTGTCAACTCTTTATTATAGATACAGTTACCTGTGATATATAGTGCAAACAAATCAACCTGATCCTGGAATCTACTATTAGCATAATTTAACAGTTGATTTCCTGTCTATAACTTATTCCTACATAGGTACGAGGTGTACATGAACTATTAACACTGACCTTAATCATAGGTAAGGCACAAATGTCTTGGGGACATTGATCTATCGGCAGCAATAGGCTTGTAATGTATTCATATTCATGCATAAAGGTTGAGGACCATGTTTATTGGGTGCAATAAGCTTGTAATGTATTCATGCATAAAGGTTGAGGACCATGTTTATTGGCCGCAATAAGCTTGTAATGAATTCATGCATAAAGGTTGAGGACCACGTTTATTGGGTGCAATAAGCTTGTAATGTATTCATGCATAAAGGTCGAGGACCATGTTCATTGGGTGCAATAAGCTTGTAATGTATTCATGTATAAAGGTTGAGGACCACGTTTATTGGGTGCAATAAGCTTGTAATGTATTCATGCATAAAGGTCGAGGACCACGTTTATTGGCCCCAATAAGCTTGTAATGTATCATGTATAAAGGTTGAGGACCATGTTTATTGGGTGCAATAAGCTTGTAATGTATTCATGCATAAAGGTCGAGGACCACGTTTATTGGGTGCGATAAGCTTGTAATGTATTCATGCATAAAGGTCGAGGACCATGTTTATTGGGTGCAATAAGCTTGTAATGTATTCATGCATAAAGGTCGAGGACCATGTTTATTGGGTGCAATAAGCTTGTAATGTATTCATGTATAAAGGTCGAGGACCACGTTTATTGGGTGCAATAAGCTTGTAATGTATTCATGCATAAAGGTCGAGGACCATGTTTATTGGGTGCAATAAGCTTGTAATGTATTCATGCATAAAGGTCGAGGACCACGTTTATTGGGTGCAATAAGCTTGTAATGTATTCATGCATAAAGGTCGAGGACCATGTTTATTGGGTGCAATAAGCTTGTAATGTATTCATGTATAAAGGTTGAGGACCATGTTTATTGGGTGCAATAAGCTTGTAATGTATTCATGTATAAAGGTCGAGGACCATGTTTATTGGGTGCAATAAGCTTGTAATGTATTCATGTATAAAGGTCGAGGACCATGTTTATTGGGTGCAATAAGCTTGTAATGTATTCATGTATAAAGGTTGAGGACCATGTTTATTTGTTTGCACTATATCAACATCTAAAGATAGTCAACATAATGTCAAGGAATCACAATCCTGATACCAGTAACTAGTCCACGACATATCGCCCATCATAATACAATGCCATTTTTTGTGATATCTAAAGCATATCGATTTTTGAAGCATGGCAACAGATGATTGATTGTTTTAAAGAAACATGACTATGCCCACTGGCAGCCACATATTTGTTTACGTTAAAAATTACCTTTGAACTACTGACCAAAAAATCAATAGGGGTAATTTAATAGGGGTCATCTATTAAAGGTCCTAGACACAACAATTCTTGAGTCATTGATTGGATACCAATGAATTGCAGGAAATATATTGGACAGGAAGGGATGACAACATAGTAATTGATCTACAATGTATTACAGTCTAATATCAATTTCATCAAGTATCTGGCCACCAGCTTGGTTTTACAGCTTGAAGCTTTATAGTGTCTCCAGACTTGTTTACTATAGTTAATGTTTCAGACAAATTTGAAATCCTCATCAGTCCTAGACCGAACACACCCGTACAACTTCGAAACTTTCCCACATTTTTATTGTCCGCATTTTTGATATTTTCACCATTTTGGATTTCACCCGGAGGCCTGAAACAGACAAATGATTATAATGAAACTCTTTGTCAGGGGAGTTAATCATGTTTTTATAACTAATACTGTAGCATATACACAATTACCTCCCCTTATAGTGAATCAAATAATAATGTCAGAACTAGATCATCATTATCTTCCATCAGTATCAATTAACAGAATACCATTTTACTATAATTAACTTAGGTTTTCTAAATATGCATAAAAAAATTCAGAAAGCATCAGTTCAACTGCCTGTACAAACAACCATCCAACCGCAACTCATTGAGTGGCAAACAGGGTGCCGATGTCAACAACAGCAGATCAGCTTTTGGCCCTCTCAGGTAGCCATTTATACACTTTGGTAAAATGGAACCTTATGGGTATTCCTTGCTCGGAGAAAATAAGCAGTGGCACAGACAGGGCGAACCCAGGATTTTCCTCAATTTTATTAACAAACACTCTCACAAGGATTTGTAATTGGTCATTAAATGCATGTGGTAATGCATACATGTTTATAAGATGTGGTTGCCATGTTTTCATGGCTTACATGGGGTCAATAGCTGGTTTAATTAATATTTCTAATGGCTACAAAGGATGTTGATAATGACAAACTAACAAAGTAATTAAAAGCACTAAATTATTATGTAATGTTTGATAACTCACATTTCGAACTTAAGTGGCATAATACGTTTCCTGGTTACCCCAGTATGGTGAGTTCTTGCGGTCAGTTCCTGTCCCAGGTAACACCCTTTACTAAAACTCACTGAAATATATGAAAACAACATATTACCCATTAAATATTGACGCACTAGACTTGCAATTATGTGGTCTGTCCTTTCTAAAGCAGCCAGTAAAATAAAATATCAAGTATTGGTGTAAAATAAAACATCCAAGTATTGGTGCTTAAAGCAAGTGACTGTCTAATACAAGTGTATTTAATAATAAAATTGCATGTTGTGGTTTAAAATGTTGGTTTTCTAAGACAGGTGGTTGGTGAATAGATGTGACCATTAACACAGGGTATAATTATTTAATGTGAGCAGGCAAGGAATATACATGTACTTTGTAGCAAATACTAGCATCTAACAAACACAAAATTACGTTTCTGTGAACCTGGCCCCCGGGTCACAGAAAAACATGGTCTGCAGATCACAGGAGCTCCTGGCCCCTGGGTCACAGAAGAATATGGTCTGCAGTTCAAAGGAGATCCTAGCCACTGGGTCATAGAAGAACATCGTCTGCAGATCACAGGATATCCTGGCCCCTGGGTCATATGAGAACCAGGCCCATTTCGTCGAGGAACAAACTAGTTTGAGATTAATAGCAAAGCATTGTTTTCTGAACTCGGGTAATGAAGTGTCAACCCAAAATGATCAATTGATAGAAAAGCATTTTATCAATTTCTATTTGTTCAGAAAGGTCCATTGTAATACATGTGAGAATTTTGTTGTTCCAGAGTTTAGAGTTTTAACTTGTTGCAGGGATTTCCCCGACGCAGGTTTCTTGCGTCAGAGACGCAACATTTTGGCGTTGGACCCGCATTTGCAATTGTGTGTGCGTCCTCGGGACCCACAATTACCAATGGCCGCCGTAACTGGTTCTCTGCATTTTCAATTTACACATTATTGTATCAAATATTAATTGATTATTCTCCGCTGCGATATTCCGCGATAGGATTTGTTCCAAAGTAAACAGACTTTATTGTTACCCGGATGTCCGAAATGACGACGCGGTTTAAAAAAGCAGACGACTAATAGCAATATCGCGATCTACGCGAAGGTTTCGTACCCAACACAATTCGTACTCTGAAAAATTCGTACCGTTCGTGAAAAAAGTCGGGAACAAAATGACATTGTTAGGGTAGGCACATCGTTGTAGGTTACTCACTAGTGTATGGTACATCATACAAATGTTGAAAACAATGGTACATGCGATTTTGCTATTTTATTTATAAAATTGATCTAGTTTGATGCAGTAAACTTTACTCAAGCCCTTGAGCTGTGGTTTTATCAGTTTTTAGGTTTTCAAAATGTCAACGACCAAAATACATATCTGCTTATGAGGGACCCTCAAAATTTGCCCGGGACCCCCAAAATGCAAACCCTGAGGGTCCTGGGACCCCCATATGAAAATTCCAAGGGAAAACCCTGTTGTTGTATCTTACCTCCATTCATATACACCAGGTTACTCTCCAGTGGGAAACAAGACCCTGTGGGTAAATCTAGAGTTCCCTCGGGGATTCCCCATTCCATCCGTCGTTCATGGTAACCAGATTCATCTCGATTAACAATAGCTGATGATTCTAAACATAAACAATTTATAACTTTTGAATTTACAATGATTAGTAACAGAAGGGCATTAGAGTACAAGATGATGGTACATGTATTTGTATGATAATATTATGTTTATCTATATGGGGGGATGGGGGTGGGTTAAAACTGTTTCTAAACAATTTTTCAGTTATATACATCGTCTGATTCACCAAAACCAGAACCAGTTTTCCTGGACAGTATCTTTACCAGTACTAACTTACCTTCCACAAGGAACTAGAAAGTTTTCTCCACATGTGGAGGAAGATCAACATGGAACGCTATGACCTGCCACGACTGGGAATCGAACCTAGATTGCCGCATTACATATCCCGTGCACTAACCACTGGACCACGGCTATGAACATATTAACCTGATCCTGACCATTAACTCTGTAGACAACATCACCGATTGATACCAACTTTAATGGACGAAGTTAAAACTTCTCAAAATGAAACATCACGATCAGTCTCATTATACTAATGAATGAAAGAAAAATGTTTTAAAAAATGGCGGTCTACCTACTAAATATTCTTATGTGTGTAATATGTATAAAATATTGATTAGTTATATTGACATCATATAGCTTGAATTCTCACTCTATCAGGGCATTAAATGTTCGTAACATTATCTAAAATAATGAAAACAACTGACTAAATCTTTTACTGCTGAGTGGCTTTAAAATTCATCTCTGTTTATAAGAACAAACTCAAAATACATGATAAAATAGCTGACATTTACAAAACCTTGCAAACAAGCAGCCGTGGTGAAATTGCCAGGTTAAGAGTTGCGTCCTATTCTAACGATGCAAGTCTATAAATATGCTGACTGTGTTACAAATTATAGAACTAAATGAACTTCGGGTCTTGTGACATCACAAGCTATATATTGCGGACATATCACTTCCAAGACTTTCAATTATTTTTATAGGAAATGGTTTGAGTTTTATCACATAGGGGTTGAAAACTTAAGGAAAACATCATGTTTTAACTGATTTATGGTAAAACAGCAACTAATTTGCCCGTAGACATAATATTTTAATAAACAAGTTATTAAGAATTGCAAGCAATACAGAAGTCCCCTACCGGTTTGAGGCCATTTTCAATGTTTCTGTTGCCATAGCAACCACAATTTTTGTCAGAATCAAAATATTTTTAGACGTGCATTATCCCCTTAGTGCACCCTATCCACATATCAAGTTTCATAAACCTAGCTTGGAAACTGTTTGAGTTATGGCAGGATCCAGATTTTGGCATATTTTCACTCTTTCTGTTGCCATAGCAACCACAATTTTTGTCAATATCAAAATATGTTTAGACGTGCATAATCCCCTTATAGCCCCTATCCACATACCAAGTTTCATAAGCCTAGCTTGGAAACTGTTTGAGTTATGTCAGGATCCAGACTGTTTGACAGACGGACGGACGGAGGGCAAACCTATAGTCCCCTCCGGTCAAAAACCAGTAGGGGACTAAAAACATTCAGGACAGACGAGTTACATCCGGGGTACTGATGCGTGAATTAACAGATGTCAGGTTGAAATATTGCGAGATATTGATTACACCAATAGAATGAAAGCCCCAATAGAGTGAGAACCCACTATACTGACCTGTAGATTCGACAATAATTCTCTGTCCAAACTGAGGCACTCTGGGATCAGGTGTCTGTGTAACAATCGATGAAGGTAGAGAGAAGGTATTTGTGTTTTCTGTTGTCACAGCATAAACATTTTGAACTTCACTTATATTTTCTAAAGCTACCTGTACAATGAAAATGTAATTTCATATAATGAACTTACAGCAATATTGCATCAGGCCTGTAAGCTAGTAAACAATGGTTGTGGTATAGCCATGGCGATAACTACTTAAAACATTTATGCAAAGTTATGTTTGAAGTTCCCCCTGGATGACAACCTTATGACTGTGATCAGGAGACAGACCTATCATTGAACATATGGACAGTGTGTGCACCGCTCTTTACCGGCATAAACAGTAGTTTTGATTCCTATTTGCTGGTTGTTAATTAATTTCTGGAACTGATGTAAAACAATCACTTTGAAGCAACACACAATTGAATACATTCAGTAACATTTTAAACAAGATCATTTCTACTTCCATGGGAGACCACTACGCCAAAAGTAATGATAGGTCTGTTAATATATAAAACATCCCAGTCTTGAAAGATCTATGCTTCAAAGCCAGTAATCTGATTATAAACAATAGAAGAAACCCTTAGCAATCAATGTCACAAAATCAAGATCAGTTCCCTTTAATACTGTATAGTAAAACCTCAATAATACCACCACTATTTGGACCCTTGAAAACCCATTATTGACTATAAAATCATTTAATTTCAATGGGACAAAATTTTGAGGTTTTGGCGAAAAAGACCATTTCGTGGGGACGTAATTCAAGGATTTCTAATTTCAGGAAAAAAATGGCAAGGTCTAAATTTCCACAAGTCATCATAAATCATTTTAACATCAAACAGATGTTATAATTGTTTTTATTACATGTTAATATATGCAAGTAAACTTACCAAAAACCCAGTCTTATATCTGACTGAACTTGAAAGCAAGTATTGAAGCCACTGTAAACTTGACATATTTATTGGTATAATTATTCATTGGGGGATGTAATTTTGTGGTTAAGGTCAACCACGAAATCCATGAAATTAAATCCCCCACGAATATGAATGATTTTACAGTACCGGTAGTCGGTTTTATAAATATTGAAGTTGAATAAAGAGAAAATAGTGATCTTCAAATGATGGTCTTATTATTAAGGTGGTATTTTGTAAGGTTTGACTGTATTCAAAATTTACCTTCTTTCTTATTTTGTATTTTTTTATATCACTGATGAACTGATCAGTCACGCTTCTATCACATTCTATGAGAACCGCAGATTCACCGACGTTTCCAGACACATCATACAAAATCAGGTCATACAATACACGACCCTGAAAGAAAATAAGGTGCTGGTCATAAATACGTCCAAGGACAGTTTACAAGATTCATTAACACTTTATAGATTCAAGTTCAATTTACAAAGTTTACAAGTTTTTTTATTAATAACAATCTCAGATTTTTTAAAACCTTGAGAAAAAAGCGAGAATTATTTTTTATAATTACTGCATAGAGCATTATACAGGTATGGGTAACTTGCACTCCAATATAATGAGTATATTGAAGTTCTGATTTTCAAGTACTCACTGGCACTCCATACATCAACTGAAAATTTCAATACTTGTACTCAAACTTACTTGAGTATCATACCTAAAATACTTTACATGTTTTCATCTTTTGTTAATCCAAATATCTGACACACATTTTTTAACATTCCAGAAGTCTGGTTTCAAAATATCATACTTATATTTTTAACCAATAGCAATATTCACATTAAAAATAAAAGTTATTTGTCCATACCTGTACGTTTAACAGCATAGAATATTGTGATCCCATGACAGAACCAAGAGATTCAACATCACTTGTGACAAGTCCTTGCAAGAAAGGGATAGTATCACGACCTTTGACCCTAACTAAGCCTCGAGACTTGAGGTGATAAATCGCTGTCTCATTAGCAGATGATGAGAAATATCTTGATCTTGAAGCCTAAAAAGTAACATTTATAATTGGCTCACTGTAAAATCATTTAATTTGCTATGGGACGAAATTACGTGGTTTTGGTGAAAAAGACCATTTCATGGGGACGTAATTTTAAGGATTTCAAATTTCATGAAAAATTACCAGGTCAAAATTCACTCAAACTATAAGAAATCATTCAAACATCAAACAGATGTTATAATTGTTTTATTACATATTGATATATGCAAGTAATCTTCCCAAAACACCAATCTTATACCTGACTGAACTTGAAAGCAAGTATCATGACAGCCAATGTAAACTTGACATATTTATTGGTTTAATTATTCATTGAGGTCATTCACGAAATTAAATCCCCTACAAATATTAATAATTTCACAGTATATGTAAAATTTATTTACAAAAATTAATGTAATGAATAAATTATAACAATTGCTACATGTATACATATACATAAATCATAAATTTAAGAACAAACTAGTAACAGACATCAACCAAGAATGTACAAATGCTGTTTACTCTTATTTTAGTAAAAAATTGTTTAGTGTTGAACACTTACAACAAATATATGAGCAGCGCAGTTTTCATAGTTTATATTTGATTTAAAATTACTGAATATTAGAAATTTATGAAGAAGAATTGTGCCTTACCAAACTGGAACAACTTGGACATCTGTGTCTCGTCAAAAACGCTCTGACCAGTTTTGTCAACAACATTGCTGTTTCTTACACCTAAAATTAAAAATTTATTATTAAGGTTCACTTTTTTAATAATTTACAGTCTAATTTTATAAGGTTGCTTTAGGCATAACCAAATAATGAAAAAAATTGAGTAGGCTATAATTATATAGCTCAAAACATTAAAAAAAGCACATAACAACAGAAAGCATGTATAAATTAGGAATAAAACAGGCTTTCAAAAACGTCTGAATCATTCAACACCTATGAACCCCCAGAAAACTGACAGTTATGCTTGCTAAAGAACTGCCAAATTATATAATGTCCGAAAATGTTTGTCCGAACAAGTGCGAGTATAGAATAACCTTAAAAGTAATTGAATCAGTTTGCGAGTTCACAACATTTATACACGAAATGTTAACATTTTTAACCATACACTCATCATATGTTGTATAATTATGTAATAAAGCACGAAACAGAGGAGTATAACGAAACATTACTTACTGTTCTTGCCTTTGACTTGTCAAGGGAAACTACTCTACCTTACTACAAACAGAATAAAATGTTAAAATTGCGGTTACCTCCCTTGAGTTCTAAAGACAATTTCAAGATAAACCTACTGTGACCTAAAGCACGGATATTCTCATGTATTCTTTGGCCAAGTGTCAGTTCCATTCTCATAAGAACACTGTTTTAAAGTCCATTGTACGGTTTTCTTTTTATTCAATAAATATTAAAACTTACTCAAACTAGTTCCAAATCTTGAAATTGCAAGATACACCTATTTACATACAATTAGTTGTGTGTGTGAGTGGGTTTAAATTGCCTTATACATGTATCTCAAGAGATATAACACAAACACATGAACATAAGCGTCAATACCTTGTGCTTGTAGGTGTTAATGTATATTCTCCAACACATACATATCCCAGGTGTATTCCATATGTATCCCAAGTATACATTGTACATATATCTAATGCAGTTAATTATTGTTTCAGTAGGAATGATCTGGTTTGTAATGTATTCACTGTTCATGGATGGACAGAAAACATATAAATTTTGCTATGCTCAAATATTAAGGTAAATATCATTTATATCAGTGCTCAGCCTCCCATAAATTGTTTGTTGTGGTCAGATTATCTCATTTAGCTGTGTGTTAGATAGAAGATGTATATTGGTTCCAGGTGTTAGGCATTGTGCCAGGTAATTGTGGTATGTGATGTTTTCTGTACTCAGTATTTCATTTTAAAACCAGTGAACGTTTAACTGAGTTATGTAGCTGTGTCACAATACATTCATACCCAACATTTGACCAAACTCCATCCATTAGTTACTTCCATTTCAGTTAGCTTTCATAAATAATGTCTCGTGTGCTTTGTTTGGAACAAGGCAATTTAAGCATAAAGGTCAACTTAAAGAACACATCAATTGAGTTCAAAATTTTAATAAGTAAGATCAATTATTTCACAAATGCAAATGACAAGCAATTTTGACATCACAAAGAAGATAATGAGAAAGAATACAGAGAAATGTGAATAAACAGTTAACATGTGCAAGATGAAATATAATGAACACTTAGCGGCTTTGAAATGCAACATGTACACTTAACAAATCTTATAAGTGTGCATGTATATATTTACCCAAAGCTTGGCCAATATGTGTTTTGATTTTATTGAAATTTTCAACATATGTAGCCAAGATAAGTGGAATGACAATACATTTGATTTCATTACCATCTGATCACATCCTTAACAATCACAATAAACAAATGATGACATAAACGAAAGTAAATGTTGCAAATTATGTGCATCAACTCATCAATTGCTCTTTCATTTTTTTGTTTTGTTTTTCATGGTTCAATGCACCGCTGTTGTGAATTTAGAGGGATAGAACATTAAGTCAAAATCCATGGGCAGTCAATAAAACACACACTAAAGTTCATTCAGAAATATAAATAAAATAAAAAAGTTATCTTGATTTCTTAAGTGTTGCGTTTCCAAAGCCGCTAAGTGTAGCAACATTTAACAAAACTCATGAATATTCAATGCTTTTCTGTCATCTAATCAGGTTTGTTATTTTAGGAAGTCAAAACATTCTTGTAGTACAATAAAGAAAACATGCATGGATAATGAGTGTCAGTTAAATGTTGCTACACTAAACCTGATTCATTGCAATACTAAAGTTCATTATTTCGACCATTAACATACAACCAGTGTATCTACATTATCGTAATATTGACATTCAGAGTTTACAGGTCATGTTGTTTAGCACATGTTGAAGCTATAAGAGGACAGTAACCTTACTTTCAGCACCAGTCTTACACACAGTACTTTGTCACCTCAGAAAATACGTTCTGAAGTGGCCGAAAACCCAAATATATTTGAAATCTGCACCACAAGACAGAGCTTATGAACCTATTTTCATCAAAATCGGAGCAGGTCATTTTGACCAAACTGAAGTAGAAAAAGCTCTTTTTGCAAAGTAAAGAGTACTTTTCAGAGTTTTTCTTGTTTTCTCAAAAAAGCGTTTTTCACACTGGCGACCTTTTCTTCCAAGGCGACAAGATGTACATTTATGTAATCATTTTATTTCATCACCGCTGCTTTCTTTTTACATAAACGAAACAGTGAACAACTTCAAAAAGTCCAGAGTTTCACATAGCAATAAAACCAACACATCAATATGATAGTTTAAACTATTAAATGTGTTATTGTAGATAATTCCTGAATGATTTCCTTTTTACATCGGATATTACTACAAGCATAAAACATACATGTATACTAGCATCACATTTTTTATACAAAAAAAGCATCACAGCATATCAATCAATATAAACAATCCCAAAACAAACCAATTGTATAAAATATACTACAGAAGAGCATTTCAATATACTTGTACATGCATGTAGAGTTATAAAACTTGTTATACATGTAACCTAGTAACAGACTTGCATCACTCATAAATAACACTGGACATTGACATTTTATCAATTTTTAACAAAAATATGAACATAATTATTGTACCGTACATTGTTTGTGTATGAGTCTCATAAGATCATGCAAACACTGCAGCCTGAACGCTGAGCACCCAAATATTAAACTAAACCTCAGTTTAGAGCCAGCAAAATCAAACCTTATTTTACTCAATAAACAACAAGCTGGCATAATAATATTACATGCAATTACATGTATGTAGAACTAAATTTAAGAAAAATATGTATAAAATAATCTGGCATGTAGGTCAGAAATGAAGAAACCCCCCTAATTTGAAACCAGCTGATGTAAAAATAAACAAGAGGGCCCAGAAGGCCCTGGATCGCTCACCTGAGTAATATTCGAGTGATGTTAAGTCGAGAAATGAACTTTTTCTACATAGAAGTTCATTTTTTTTAGTGCAGCTAATCCTGATTCTCGATTATTCCGGAATAGTAAGATATGCCTCTATGATAATTATGTTTAAGGTTAATGACCTTATCTGTTTATTTAATGACCTCAAAAAACATTATAGGGGTCATCTATTGATGATAACCAACCTCAAAGCAAAGTTTGATGATCTTAGGCCAAACTGTTCTCGAGTTATTGATCTGAAACCATTTAGTGTACCAGACAGCTGACATGTAGAAAGCAATTTACCCCAAATATCTCAGGCTGACCTTAAAAAATTCTTTGTTTGGAGTTACACAGAAATGTTTAGGCGGGTAGGTAAGAAGGGAATGTTTTTAATTATTTTTTACAAACACTTAATAATCTCATTAAAGTAAAAAATGTCTCCTGAAGGCCAAATATGTTGCTGGGATTTTCGTGAGTAGATAGAGTAACTCCAACCAAAGAATTTATTAAGGTTAGCCTTAGATTGAGGGATATATTTGGTGGAAGAATATAAAACACAACTAACTTGTATGCAAATATATACACTTTATGAGCATGATATTTTGTGAAATAATGGATTGAAATAATCAAATTGATTATAATTATAAGACAACGGTTGCTTAACAAACATGGTACAAGCTTGATACTGTAAAACATACAATTTTCTTAATTGACTACAATTGTATAATTTTCATTAATGATTTGTTAGATGATCTAAATATAAAGCAATTTGCTTAATATTTTATCAAATAAATCAACTTCTTCCATGTATAGCTACATTTTATTTTGGGCCTGATTATCTAGTCTTGTAATACCTGGCAGGCTCATGTAACCTGATATGCTAGCATAACTGTAAGGTGACATAACTGACCATTAACTAGCTGAACACACAATAAACTTCTCCTACTGACTGAACAAATGACCAGATGGTCTACACATGTTTGAATTCAGATACCAGAGTCAGGGTTTAGTATATCTCATTGAAAAGTCATTAATGTCAGCAAGAAAGAAATATCCAACATTATTTCTTATCTAAAGGTGAGGTCAGTGGGAGTCTGCATTGTGGTATAAGAGAAGATTTTCAAAGTTTTCTACAATAACATAGTGACTGGGGTAGGGGGCTATTTTAACCCCATGGGGGTAAAATTTGTACAATCTTGTTAGAGGACCCCAATAATTATGATGTTACATGCAAAATATCAAAGTTGTAGGTCTTGTGGTTTCAGAGGAAAAGATTTTCAAAGATTTCTCTCTATAACTCTATTGCAAAACTAGTGACCCCCGGGACGGGTGCAGTTTTGACCCCAGGGGCAAAATTTTAACAATCTTTGTAGAGGATCTCATGATGAAGCTTCATGCAAAATATCAAAGCTGTAGGTCCTGTGGTTTCAGAGAAGAAGATTTTTTAAGTTTTCACTTTTAAAATCTATTTTTAGCTCCTGTGACCTAATTAATAAATTAACCAGAACCATTTGAACAACTTTGAAAGAGGACCACCCAAGGATCATTCCTGTGAAATTTGGTTAAATTCCATCAATTGGTTTAGGAGAAGAAGTCATTTAAAGGAATTGTTGACGGACGACGGACGACGACGGACGCCGGACAGCCACCTATCCTAAAAGCTCACCAGTGAGCACTTCGTGCTCAGGTGAGCTAATAAACAGCATATAGACACAACCATGTATTTATGGAATCTTCAAGGCTTATAAAGGTCATGTGATAGAACAGTGATAGTATAGTAATAATAAGATATTGACAGGAGAACTACATTACAGAATGATAAGTTGTTGCACTTCAGACAGATTGGCTTATTCAGATTCATTCTGTACGAGATAGCTGTTTAATTCTTCAAGTTTAATTGTACAGTAAGCTGCACTTCTGTCTGAAATCTATCTCAGATTATTTACAAGGGCATTACCGAAACACTAATACCTTCTCAACAACTTGAACTTCAAGGCTTAGATTTTACGTGTCTTTTATCTTCATAAAAATTAAACAATTAAATGTTGGATTGAATAATTATTGATACATTATTTTTTGTAAAATCTATACTTTTTTAACAGGGAGATTATTGGATATTTCACGTTTTAGTTTACATCTTATTAAGTTCATGAGTAAGGCCCCAAGATCTTTATATTGCACAAGTCAATGAAATCGTAAGCAAATACACATGTCGATGAAAACCAGCATAATGCCACTATGTTATATAGTTCTAGCATTAACTAGGTAGATGCCGGTGGTTGTAGTTTCTGTTTACGCTGTGAAGCATATACAGCTGTTGATTGGAGGATAGTTTTCTCACACCGTCGCAATTGGACACAAAGGGTTTCTGAATCTGATAATTTCTTTTTCTGTAACAGCTCGTCATCCTCCTGAAGAAACAAAATTGTCTTAATGTTAGACATGTAGTAGGATTCAATAATGAAGTCGATATAAGACGCAACCTAGAAGGTATTTTGACACAAAGGGCGGTAACTCAAAACTATCACTTCCAACCTAAATGTTCATTTTAACCCTACCTCTGAACTTTACAATGCAACCTTAAGGACAATGGAACTGTTTAAAATATTCTTGCTGGGAATACTCAAACGAATTCTCCACTACACATATATGCACTTAGTACCATTATTAAATGGTATTGTTGAATGGAATTAGCAAAAATCAACGTGTGTATTTATAATTTTTGTAAACTGTATACGTCTCCGAGTCAAAGTTATTTTGGTTTTACAGGTTCTCAGTCAAGTAACGATTTAACATTACAAAAATTTGTCTTTATGAAACTAGGTCATTCATCTTTTTGGACAGCTGAAACATGAACTTTGAACTTAAGTTCATTTTCTCGATCAGTTGTGCATTGGGCATTGTGGCTTGTAATTGTGGTCAGCGATGTTTTCTGTGCTCAGCTGATTAAGCTGAGTGATGCCTTCCCTGTCTGATTTTTGTATCACACAACAAAGTAATAATATAGCACCAGATTTTGTATAATGTGACTTAAATAGCACTTACCTCGGTTGATGTTTCATATGCTTTCATTAATAATGTAGATCTAGTCTCCAGATAAGTCCACATATTGGTTTCCAATTCTACAGACACAACCTTGTCGAGGTCACCAAGTTCGTCTCGTAACTCTATCGCATTCGCTTCAGAAAATCTACCTTTTAAAGTATCTGTGAAAAAAAACATATCAAATTTTGCAAAAAAGGTAGACTCAATCAAATAGAACTAGAGATATGTGAATTAAAATTTTCAAACTATGCTTGTGTCAGTAAAAAGGGCCGACAACTGACCATAACAAAACATTTTGGAGAGCTACATGACAGAACCAATCAGTTTTAACATAACTTACCCAAATGTCCACTGAATGGGCCAACCTAAATCATATTGTTTACATTTACCTGCCTGGAGGAACATTTCTTCAGTATATGATCAGTGACAAGGGGAAAACAACATCCTATATAGCAAACTTGTCAGGTTCTTACATGGCATACTGTATACCGGTATCTGTAAATTCTTTGTAATCCAAAATTTACACTGGAGCATCAAGTAGAGGAAATGTGAGCTAACTTTTTAAAGTTGCGAAATTCACTGATATATTCCCATGTCACTAATGTTACCACTTATACAGTAAAATTAAAGAAATTCAATGAGGTGCACATTAGTATAAAAAAATTGATTATTCAGGTCTGACAGTCATTTCTTACATAACATTGTGTACATAAACATTGCAATTTCTCTTATATTTTATTTTTATAGACATTATGTGTATTAGAATGCTGCTAAGTGAATAAGGTATTGATTTCCACTGCCCTGTTTTCCAATTAATTTTATGATATTGCAATGTTTGTATACAAGTGACAGACCTGAATAAACAGACTATAATACTATACCTTCATCCATATGGAATATACGAAGAAAGATCAACATGTCACTGTCCACAGGTAGTTCACCAGTATGTAAGTAAAAGTTACGTGACCTTAAAATATAAATAGCACAGTTTATATTGAACTAGCTGAGCTGGTTCATGACATTTAACAGAAGAATCAAGTTACAAGACCTTAAAATATAAAACAACACAGTTTATATTGAACTAGCTGAGCTGGTTCATGACATTTTACTGTAGGACCAAGTTACAAGACCTTAAAATATAAAACAACACAGTACTGTTAATATTGAACTAGCTGAGCTGGTTCATGACATTTAACACTAGGACCAAGTTATGTGACCTTAAAACATGAAACCCGATAATACTGAACTAGCTGAGCTGGTTCATGACACTAAACAGTAGGACCAAGTACATGACATCAAAACATGAAACAATGCTGATAATATTGAACTAGCTGAGCTGGTTCATGACATTTAACAGTAGGACCAAGTAATGTGACCTTAAAATATAAATATCGCAGATAATACTGAACTTGCTGAGCTGGTTCATGACATTTAACAGAAGGGGTCATACTGAGGCATAATGCCCAATCCTGAAAACAAGTCTGTTTTGAGTGCCATTAGCAGGCGTACCTACTCCAAAACTCAGTTCAACATAATTCTATTGTTAAAATTCAGCGTTAGAAATTTCCAATGACCATAACTAAATCTATACTTTGAGTTTATTTCATTTTCTCCTTAACTGTCAATAGTTCATTCCAGAATTGCCGGACCTCCGTAGTGAGAAGATACTTACGCCTGTAATCCACATCTCTGTAATACTTCTGACTTCAGATTAAATAACGAATCACCTTTACTGATACCTGAAATGTCAACACACATCATTTTATCAACATCACTTAATCTTGTACATGTATTACAAAAATTAATGATTTTATATGAACCTGGCCATGATTTCCGGAAGCACCTCAAGTGGAAATCTCAGCTCAATTTGAGATTTTGCTCAAATCAGAGTCTGAATTTTAGATACATCAGAAGTTTGTGATCTTGATATTTTACTGAAATAAACTCAGACAAGGCAGTCCAGTAGACAGCTATAATACCCCGCCGCATTAATTTATAGTGAACTATGACCTTGACTGTATGCCAGCAAGCTTGGTTGAAACTTGGTTCTGCAGGTTGGCTTTCTGTGTCACAAATTTGTAATAATCTTTGTGCAATTTGGCCCAGGCATTAAAAAGTTATCGACACAAATTGTATTGCTCAAACCTTTGACCTAGACCCCACAAGGTAGAAACATGGGTTCTGCACATCACCTTCATTAGTAACACATTTGCTATAAGTTCCATGCAATTTGAACTAAGCGTTAAAAAGTACAGAGCGGACAGAAATGTAAGACTCAAACCCTGGTACCTTGAACTGTAACCGCGAATCTGCATGTTTGGAACTTCAGTTCTGCATGTCGTCTTAATTAGTTACACTTCTGCTATCAGTTTCATGCAATTTGGCCTAGGCATAAAAAAAGTTATGGAGCAGACATGAATTTCCTGGTCCTAAGGTAGTTTGAGGCTTCAAAGTACTACTGTAATTGTTTGTTGCAAATATAAAGCACTCACTACCAGTATTCTTATTGATGAAAACATATGTCAATTACTTACCTAACTTCACAGCCATTCTATCATGTTCATTCTCTAAATATACAAATCCATTATTTACCAATAACTCAGCATTAGATCTTGCACCATAGAATATAAATATCTAAAATAAATAGAAAATAATAATATTCCAAAAGCATGAACAGTAATAAACCTCATGGATAACTAAAGGCAATTACCCAGAATCATGTAAATATCACAAACAAGTTGACGAGTATTGTTACAATCACTTAAACTTTTGACCCAGCATAAACAGACAAAGTTGATTACATTCTTAACTACATAATAAACATGAAGGGTTTCCAAGATTTTTATAACAAGAATTCCCATGCGCTGATTTTGGTACCCCTGTACTTGCAAACATCCTGTTAAAGATTGAGTACTGAGTACATGCTTTAGTGCTGCATACCACAGGTCCTACGAAATGCAACTGAAAATATCTGTCTAAGTCACTTATAATGTTACAAATCGTCAATAAACTTCCAGGTTTTTTTAAGAACTACAGTATTTTGCTAGCTTTGTCACATAGTAATACAGCACATAGAGATATTTTCAGCTGCATATTCATCAAATGGTTGAAAACGACTGTCCGGTAATACCTGCTGTACGCCATTGAAAAAAGCGTGAAAAGTGCCTCTGTTTGGGCCCCTACATTTGGATGTTCTGGTGACATCATTTTTCGGGAATTCTCTATTTAGAAAGGCCATGAACCTAGGTATGTGTCAACACAAACAAATCTGACTAAACATCTATTTTTAACTTTACAGGAAGCTTTTTATGCCAGTTCTGTCCGGTAATACCTCGCATGCCAGTACTGTTTAGTGTCAATAGTGTAAAAAATATTTGGTTTCCTACCTGGTCACCCTTAGAGAAATTTCTCAAAGCAAAGCATTCACTGCAGTCTTTTTCTAGATTGAAATCTGTTGTTATCTGAAATAGCCATGTACATTTGTATGTAAGAAAATACTTATAATGCATACATCAACAACTTGATGTTCATGTAGTTAATTAAAAT
The DNA here is from genome assembly GCA_947247005.1 of Spisula solida. NCBI lineage: Eukaryota > Metazoa > Mollusca > Bivalvia > Venerida > Mactridae > Spisula > Spisula solida. The sequence goes on from OX365945.1 coordinate 35,709,067, forward strand.
GTTTAATTCATTTGGATGAATTTATATCATAAAAAACAGTAAATCTATACAAATATTAGAGAAATAAACCATTGCCAAGCAATATCAATGATAAATAATATGACAACAATAGAGCACTGGTATGATAATGCATTTAGTGTGATGTACCTGAACAGGAAGAGAACAAACTAGGTAAAATGGTCACTGCTCTGTATAATTACTAAAATACCGATGAATGGGGTTGAAACTGAAAACAAACTCGCCCGATCCATTGACATTTTGAATGAATTAAAATACCTTTGGCTCTTAGTCTGATGACCTACTTGTACATATATACACTACTGTTGAAACATTGGAAGAAAAAAACCTAAGTATCATTCCAGCAGTGTTCAGTCAATATCTGTTCTGTGGCTTAGGATGAGATGTCATATAAAATTTTCACTCGTAAAAACTCATATTTTGACCCCATGAGTTAGATATGCTGCGGACCGGAATGTTTGACACTATTGTTTGAATGTAATAATAGACTACTATATAGTCTATATAAAGCTACCTGTGTGACACTATGAGAAACCTTAAATACGAAGACTGTACTAGCGACAGATATTTGGGCTTGTAACCATCAACAACAACCACAACACCAACAACAGTATAGTATATTAACTACTAACCAGACCATTACAATGATTACACATATCCCATAATGGTATAAGAGCAAACGTCATTTTACTACCATCCGGTGTAGGTAACTGGTTTTGTCGAGTCATTACAGTAGAAACTGCCCATCTGAAAATTAGAAACAATACTGTAAATCAAACATTTTCAGGTGTGATTTTTCTCCAAAAAATCGTAAATCAGTAAATTCGCGAAAAACTTTTAACCAACTTCCTTCCATTTGCATCAAATATCCCATATTAACATAATTATGTGACCTCAGGTGTCTACACAAGGTTTTTCTATGATTTGTTGTAGTGACCTAGTTTTTTACCCTGGATGACCAAATATTAAAGCTGACCTAGATTTTGTTGAGATGAACATTGTGACCAAGTTTCATAAAGATTAGACCAAAATTGTGACCTTCGAAAAGTCAAGCTAACAATAAAGAAGTTTCAATTCTGATTCAAATCTTTAAAACAGCTACCGATGCATTGGGAATGTGGGTTAGTAATTAAGTATATCCTTAGATACCTGTAATCATCAAAGGAAAAGAAATCTTTGATTGGTAAATTCTGAGCAGACGGATCATTCTGGAAGAGTTTGTAGAAGTAAGCATACTGTCTGACTATGTTTCGATACTGGCTTATACAATCAGCTGAAATACACAAACCACAAAGAATTAGCATACACCAACTGTTACTGAACTTTGTGTACACATTTACTTCCCAACCTCTGTTCACTATATAAGGCATTAGGCAGGTTGGTACATGGTAGCCATTCTTTAACAAGCTGGTGGCTCACCAACCAAGTGTTCAATCCTACAATCCATTCCGGAGACAGAAGTTATAATCACGGGAGAAATTCTAATTACCAGCATGTTGCATTTTTTACACTTTTGAAAACATAACAGTCTACTTGACTTACTGATTTGAATATATTTATATCTAAACATGTTTGAGGCCACCAGCCCATACACAACATACATAAACTTACATAGACTTTTTAGTAATGACAAGAACATAGCTTACCGGATGCATAAAGCAACAGCATTGTTATATAGTGTACAGCACAAGTATGCATATAAAGGTTTTGAAGTAGGACATTACACATATCAGGAATGAAAGTTCAATCTTTAACCAAAACTACATTTGGAGGGGGTGGGGTGTTTTCCCTATGTCCAGAAAAATGTGAATAATATTCAGACCTTGAGCAGGTGATCCTTTAAGAAATTTGAGATCTTCAGGTGTGAAATACAATGGTGTGTTATATGTCTCAGGTAAAATATCCAGGTACGGCTTCCAACTGGAATCAGACGTTCGTTTCTCACACAATATATGTAATGCCAACACAACACTCGGCATTACTTGCAGTATCTTGTCTTCACTGATTAACGAACCTACAATGTTCAAGTACATAAATATTACATTTAATACAATTAAACCAGCATGTACTAGATGATCATAAAATTTGTCATTTAATAAAGAACTGTGTCTGGACATTTAGAAGGGTTTTTGACACAAAAACATAATTATGTCTCCCATAAAGGCCTATAACTCAGGCAAAAATCATCTGACTTGAAGTTCCTGACAAGATGCACAACTAGGCTTAGTACCAAGTATTCATGTGAAGTTACATTGATACCTGACCAATGGTTAATGTGAACAAGCACAGACAAACTTTGTGACATCTATCCAGACAGGCAGGGGTCCAACATAAAATCATTATGTTTCCCAAACTATATATGGGAGACATAATAGCGTAAATGCCATGATACACCAGCAACCTTCCTGTAATAAATCTCAAACAGTTGTAAATAATATGAAAGTGTTTCACTACAAACTAGAACCATTACAGTAGTGATCAGGGCCCCGTTATAGCATGTTAGAAGGGGGGCATTTAGGAAGTTTAGAAGTATTGTGGGGATACGATGTCTGTGCAATTTTCTGTACTAAAAGACATAATATATAAAGTCAGATCGGACAATTTCATATATCAATGACTTAAATTAAGTTAATCGGTAAACTCGGCAATTAAAGAACATACAAACATTTTATAACAGGAGCTTACCTAGAGATGTATTTCTGGCTGATTGTGCTGTCATCATGATCTCCCTTGGTATCGCTAAAAACGCTTCATTCTCCTAAATATAGAATAGAGTAGCATCATAACACGCAATGTGATATCAAAACATACATGTGTAATTTGTATGAAGTAAGACTAACAAGTAGCAGTCGGAATTACACATACAGTATTTTTATACCTCAAAAAACATTTATATTTTAAATGATTGTAAAACATGTCCCCCACCAATCCACAGGTAGTGAAATAGTCTCACTGAGTCTATGCAGGTCACAAAATTAACAGAACTAACCCCCAAGCCAAAAAAACAGACATTTTGTACAATATTAGTGATATGAATTAATAATTTCTGTTAGTTCATAATTACAATTATTGTTCTCATTAAACCAATTCAAATTCTTTGTTCAGCGCATTAAAATAAGCAATTAAGCTATCAGGTATGTTTGTTTTATTTGTTTGCATTGGACTGAGACAGTCATAAGTCATTAAGTGCGTGGTCAATGGTCATCCTTTGGCCAATGTCCTCTGTCTGCAACAGAAGAGACAGAAACTTGATCAGATTCCAGGCATCTGAGTGCACTCCCTAGATAGCTCTTTCAAAATTGACTCCTTGGGTCCTTAATGCGCCTGCTGTACAGCACCAAAACACGCAGGACTACCTCTGGGTTACCAACCAGTTTATCTCTAGTTGGGTGGGAAATACTGAAAAGTGTTCCAGAAAAGACACAAATGTCCCAGCAGAGAAGTGAACCAAGGACCTATAGATCAGTAGTCAAGAGTGTTATCCACTCAACAACCGTGCCACCCTTATGTCAGTAGGTATTAAAGCAATTAGTTATTTATATATCCAGTATTTTACCTTAAGATCTTTAGAAGCTTGCAGTCCATAGCCAAATCCATCAAACTTGTGTAGGTCCACGCAGGATGTGTCCACACCTTTATTTTTCAACCAATCAGTAAACACAGACATCTTATCATCTCTCTTTTCACTCACCAAACAAATATCTACAAATAATGATAAAACTGTGTGCATTTTGTATTATGAAAATTTGACAATGATGTTGATTTTCCTTTACATGTGGAGAAGTTGATGGTTTCTTGTGGAAGGGCAAGTTGGTACCGGTTAGAATACAGTCCAGATAAACTGGTTAGCTGAATCAGCTGTCATATATACAAATGTAACAGAACAAGAGATTTTTGTAAGACATATATACACCCCCATGGCAACCCAATAGTCAGAAAAGTCAGGGTGATCTTGACCTACTGACAAAGTCAACAGGGGTCAAATACTGATGGTGACCAACATCCCATGAAGCTTGAAGATCCTGGGCTCAATTGTTCTTGAGTTATTGATCGGAAACCATTTGGTCAATTTATTCAGCGACCTTAGCATTTGACCTCAAAATCAATAGGGGTAATCTGCTGTTGATGACCAACCTCTGTGTGAAGTTTGAGCATCCTAGGGTCAAGCGTTCTGTTTGGCCTACCTATCTACTGACAGACAGACATAAAGACTGACATGAGCAAGGGAATATACCCGGCTATACATATACCCCTCCTAAAAGATAGTGATTTGAACAAAAATTCCACCTACCTACCCTATTTGCTTTGGGCATGTAACCTAACCAAACATTAATTGTAAAGCCTAACCTACAATAAAGATTTTCTCATATAGTGCATGTATCACCTACCGGTCTACACTACCTTTCTGTAATTCCAGGATTTACTCATACAGTGCATGTATCACCTACCTTTCTGTAATTCCAGGATTTACTCATACAGTGCATGTATCACCTACCTTTCTGAAATTCCCGGATTTTCTCATACAGTGCATGTATCACCTACCTTTCTGTAATTCCAGGATTTACTCATACAGTGCATGTATCACCTACCTTTCTGTAATTCCAGGATTTACTCATACAGTGCATGTATCACCTACCTTTCTGAAATTCCCGGATTTTCTCATACAGTGCATGTATCACCTACCTTTCTGTAATTCCAGGATTTTCTCATATACAAGGTGCATGTATCACCTACCTTTCTGTAATTCCCGGATTTTCTCAACAGTATCCCTTATTTCAAGATATTCTTCTAGTTCTTTTCCACCACTTCCCGCTGGTTTCGAACACTCTGTAAAAAAAACAGATTTCATTTATCATACTACACTAGTTTAAGTTAATAGATTCCATTTATCATACTACACTAGTTTAAGTTAATAGATTTCATTTATCATAAGTTAACATATTTCATTTATCATACTACACTAGTTCAAGTTAATCACTAAGATTGGTCAAATTCATGTGAATAAGCTATAGTAAATTTGTTAATTAGTTAAAATTTCATTTACCAATATCGTGGGATTACAATGTTGGAGGAATAAAGTGTCATAAGAAAATAGCAATAAAAATTGGAAGAGCATACATTTCAAGTTCTTAAAGCATAAACTTTCACTTTGAGCATTGTCTATTTACATTAATTATTATAGACCGAATGTAAGACTTGAATAAAAAGCATTAATCTGACTTGAGGTGCGCCATTTCTGATACCGCGCCACCACCCATAGCGCCACAATAATCTACATCTTGACCTTAACGATTCTGACTGATTGGCCAATTTAAAAAGTTTCCTTAAACAGTTGTATTTCGGATATCAAAAGATCAAACCCAATACAGAAGGATCACAGTGGCCCCTAAAACTCAGCCCCAGAGAACCTCTAAAGGGTCTGATATATCTATCAGACTACGTATAAAGGTCAGGGGTTCCATTTGACTCATGAGTAGGGGTTTTGACCCTTGAAATTTTCAAAAAGCCACATTTTGACCCCCAAGATTTTGGTTTGAAGGGTAATTTTCTCATAAAATCATCCATGGGTAATTTGACTATAAATTGTGAAAAATTAGTCAAAAGTATGAAAATGACCCTTCAGATTCAGAAGCCAATTCTGAAATAACCCTTTGACCTCTGAAAATTCTAACAAGCCACATTTTGACCCTCACGATTTTGACTGAAGCAATATTTTCTTTTAAAAAAGGTAATTTTGTTAAAGTTGGTAAAATCCAGTACATAGTTATCAAAATGACCTTTGAGAACCTAACCCTAGTGGAACCTTAGCATAATACACAAATTATCAGATACATTTATGTACAACAACATAATATAAATTACAAACATCAAAATGATTTTTTAGCTACGTAACTGTTTTCAAAAGATGCAAGATGGACTGCATGTACGGTAAGCATAAAATTTAGGGCATTTTAAAAAATGAAATAACAAAGTCATACACATACTTTCCAATAATGTTTTTATCAAATCCATAACCTCTTTTTTCACATTTTTACTGAGTTGTTTATTTCCTTCTGTTGATCCAGACGCACCATTACTTTGTGGTCCCTTTTTGTTTTTATTTTTTCGACCCATTTTCCAAGAACTGAAAATAATAAAAGTGTAATACACAAAAACAAATTTCATACTTATAATTAATACAATTATTATTTAGTTTATATTAATTTATCTAAGGTCAATTGTGAAACAAGTTCATACAACTTATATTAATTACTCTCAACACCTTATTTCTGATGGTATCTTGTTGTCTCATATATCTGTGATTCTTAAACAGTTTTATCAAAGCATGCGCACACAGGGCCACACGCGCACCAACTTTTAAAAAAAAACAATAATAAAAACAAGAACAATGACAAACGTTCATGTAAATATGTAAAATCGAAGTCTACTGTAGACTAAATCAGTGTTCTGAATCCTGTTGACTGGTTACATGTACATGTACCATGAAATGTGTGCCTCCTAAAAACTCGTCTGTATTGGGGCCCCATGTGGTGAAATTTTAGAATCATGCTTAAATTAAGTGAATTTGGAGTAGAACTTATGAAAGTGTTTTCAGTTTGATTGTTATAAACCTTGATCATTAATAAAATGCGTAATGAAAATGGTAAGCAAAAACAATTAACACTGGTCAGTAGAAAAATATCAATTGGAATATTATTCCCCATATTGAACCTCGTTAAGAAGATTTCCCTTTTTATGCTTATAGTGTCTCACAACAGAATTGCCGGCACTTCCCGCATGCTTTAATAAAAGCATTTATTATATAATTCATATTAATTGCATGATGTATGAAAAAGTAAAATAATATCATAAAATTTCATAGATTCCGTTATATGTAGACTACAAAGTTACAGTATGATTACCCTGGCAGTAACCTGGAACTACCCTCATATACAGAGCATCAAGCAAGAGAGCTAGAGAGAGACTATTCACCGTATCGACATTATAAGTTAAAACCCGCTTTACGGAATTCCGGATTTTTTTGGCGATATTGTGCGAGGTATTCTGGTTGATAGAAATTATGGTCGGGGGCATTCCAGCATATAGCGTATAGAGCAAACGGATACAATATTCGCGATTATTGTTGCCAAAAGATAAGAAATATGTGAAAAGTCTCACTTGAAAACAATGATAACACTATTTTACGACCTCGCTGACATTCTTTTTTCATAAATAATATGTTTAACTTGAAAAATCTGTATATTTTCTCGCCATCGTTGCCGAGCTTCGAAAGCGGCAGGAAGGAATAAAATGCAATATTTCAAATAATAACACATTTTTTAGAATATGTTTTTCTAAATCTTAATAACAAAAATGCTTAATGATAATGTAAAATAATTTTGTATACGTTTTTCTTGTTTAAACATCGAAAAAAGAATAATATATACACTCCCGCTATATGCCGCCTATTGTCTCACTCTGGAATTCCCCCCCCCCCCCGACCGTGAAATTTTAGATTCCGGAAAACAGGTTTTATTCAGTAATGTGGATAACTAGAATACATTTTTTTAAACAGCATTGCCATTGGTATAGACATCACTATGTTGTGGCGAATCAGGGTCAACTCGGCCGTGTATTCTTCGGCCGGATAACTAACTCGGCCGGAAAACAAACTCGGCCGTGTATTCTTCGGCCGGATAACTAACTCGGCCGGTAAAACTCAGCCGGAATTCCTATTCGGCAAGCTCCTGAATGATTCTGCTTTTTTGTAATATTTATCATGTTTTACATGTTTATAAATGCACACTAAATAAATTTATAAAATGATCATGTTTATGTTGTATGTATACATACACAAAGTCACATACATGACAGAAAACTTTAACGTATATATGAAAAGACACCACATTTCATATGCATTTATAACAGAATACTTTAATGTATACATGAAAAGACGCACATTTCATATGCATTTTTAACAGAAAACATTAATGTGTACATGAAAAGACGCACATTTTATATATTTTTTTAACAGAAAACATTAATGTGTGCATGAAAAGACACACATTTTATATACATTTTTAACAGAAAAAATAACGATCCTTTGATCCGGCCGAGTCAGACCATTTTAATTTTTAAAACCGGCCGAGTTTGTCCGGCTGAAGAATACCGGCCGAGTTTGTATACCGGCCGAGTTTACCCTTTATTAGGGGTGTAACGATACGCTTACCTTGCGATACGATACGTATCACAGTTCGGAGTATAATAATATGATACAATATGTATCGCGATACAAATAGCTTAACATGAAGACATGATATTGAGCTTCAGTTCTGTTGAAACTTTATAACATCACAGGATTTTCCCCATATAATCAAGCAGAAGCTTTATAAGATCATTTCTCCAAGGAAAATGTGTTTTTCCTAAACAAAATCAGTTCCCCATATTAGTTTATTACATGTATCAGTCAGCTCTTTTTTCTTATTGAGGTCTTAAATGAAGGTAAAAGACTTCTCATGAATGCCAACAATAGCCCCATTTTAGTCATCAACTGTCACCTTTAGTTTCACTTTGTCATTTATTATGCTTCCTTTAAAATTATTTTTAAAACAAAAATAACATATTCGTTGTATGAGCTATCAAGGAGTCCACGTTTTTGTCCGTCGTATTTCGTATTTTCAGTCCGGATATGTACGGTCCCCAACAGAATGGCTGCCCCTGCCGATGTCGCCACGTGTTTCACACTCAGCGATAACAAATGCATTATTGCTTCAGTGATGTCGCATTCAGAGTTTATCAATTACAGTGAGCTACGTCCCCACGTTCGATAATTATATTAATAATGTCAAACAAATGATACTTAATATCACCTCATTTTAACTAGAGAATGGGTAGAGGCCGTATCGTAGCTGTACCGTTCCATCGTCGTACCGTGGACCGTACCGAGACCAACCAAATTCGGTATACTGTCCAACGGTATATCGTTACACCCTTACCCTTTACCATTGTGGCTAGCTGGGATCTGCAACATCATTATGTACTGCCAAATATGGGCAATTTCAGTTAATGACTGTCTAAACTCCTTAAGTCTTACAAACTTGAAATGAAACTGTATACTGGCATGCGAGGTATTACCGGACAGAAATGCCATAAAAAGCTTCCTGTAAAGTTAAAAATCGATTTTTAGTCAGATTTTTTTGTGTTGACACATACCTGGGTTCAAGGCCTTCCTACAAATAGAATTCCCGAAAAATGACGTCACCAGAACATCCAAATTAAGGGGCCCAAACAGGGGCACTTTTTACGCTTTTTTCAACGACGTACAGCAGGTATTACCGGACAGTCGTTTTCAGTCATTTTTAACTTAAAATTTGGAATATTATTAAGGTAAATGATTAGAACAGGGTTGGTACTTCCTATTTATGCAAAAATATGTCACAGTTTTCGTGATTACAACCCGTAACGCGCCATGTTTTCCTGCCAGGTGGCGCTGTATGATAGGTCAAATGCCGTAATATACCGTACATAATTTACCAATCAAAAGTCGATTTCAACGATTAAAAAGCAACCCTAAGTATTTCAGATTTATGGATAAGATATTAAAAAGGATTACTCAACTGCTATCCGTTGACAAATTTCGTAGTTAACAATATCCTGCTGAAATTAGAGCTGGTATAAAAGGACGAAATTAAATTTAAAATAAAAAAAGATAAAAATCTTGATGCCGCGAGGATTCGATCGCGGGTCCTCTCGCTTCACAATCAAACTTTCAAAGACGTTAACCACTCGACCATGGGCTCTGTACATAAACATTTGCGGTTTAATTTAACCCTATAAAATCAATGACTCACGCGATCAGCTCGTGTTATTTTGCGCATGCGCACACGATGGAGATTTCCCCCAGCGCCGCTAACGTAAACACACAGCGGCGGACGACATTTTCGATGATTAGACAATGTTTCGTTAATCTTGAATATATTTTTTCTTCTAGATTTATTCCAAACAAGCTTCTGAATGATTTGGTACAACTTTCAATACATAATTCCAGAAAATAAGCGTCTACGACCGTTTGTCCGGTAATACCTGCTGTCCGGTAATACCTCGCATGCCAGTATTATTTACCCTGTTTATTCTAGTGTATGATACATGTAAGAAAAGATAAATACATGTATTCGGGTAATAAATTATTTTTAAAATCCACTACCAACATCAGGGTTCCTAAGTGACTTAGTCTAGTTTAGAAGTGGGGTGTAGTGTGTAGATAGACATCTATAAAATTCTAAAAGGCGAGTTGCACACATCAGCTAGCATTTGAAACAGTAATTAGCAAAACTTTTTTCGATAACAACATAAAATGGAGCATTGATATTGAACTTTATGTGTTTGAATGCTGAATTTTAGCAGTTTACCTGCAATATTAGACTTCCAACAATGTGCAAACCTTATCACAGCAACTTCCGCTCGTGTATTACGTCATTGATTTTTGAGTACATTGATATTTTTCACGATGAAGTGTTTTGTACGCTTGCACCGTTCTACAATAATTTCTATCAATTTGCAGACGAATATTTTTCACGATCATGTGCTTTCCTGTTCCTCTGACGCATTCTGATAAGTTTCTGTAACATCATTATATTTATGATATTTATAGTAATGATTTAATTGGATGTATGAGCTAGAAGCTGACATTTTGCATATCATACCTATTTTAGTTTTCGGGTCATGTGATTCCGATTGTGTGAGAATCTAGGACATAATCGAAGTCATGTGCTATTGACACAATATATTGTTTAAGTGTTCACTCTGTTCATCGTGCAGGTGCGCAACGTTTGGGACATTATAACATGTGCATGTAGTGAGTAGATCTATAACTGGAATAGGTTCTATTTTCAGAGTGAAAACATGAATTTCTTTGTGAAAGTTGGATTGTTAGTAGGTGTGGTGTTGAATGTAGCAGAGTGCATTACTGCTCATGATACTGTATATATGGGACAAAACGGAAAACCTGCATACTTGGCAAATACAAATGAGTCCCTCTCATTTGAGCATATTTTGGGCTCTCTAAAGGAGCTTGAATTTTCTCTTGAAGACTTTAAAAAGGTCTTTCATAGAGTGAATAAAAATGTACAGATCACTCCAAAGTGTTTGGCGGATTTAGCCTTATTGAATGACATTTCAAAGCTACCCTACCCACAAAACACATTGGTGATGATGTTTATTGATGCTTCGTGTAAGATACCTAATGGAGTTCTACAAGGACGATGGAATTGGGTAGGTGACTATCAGGAATGTAATCAAATCCCTTCTGTTTTAAATCCACTCACAAAACAAAACTTCTCAGGACAATATTTCTCTGCGGTGATATATGTTAATGGACAACCAGTATTTAATCCTTATCCACTTATCCTGGGTGTGTGCTTACCTGACTCGTGTAATGAAAAGGATGCCAATGATGTTGAAAATGAAGCAATTAATTATCTGAAAACAGAAATTGCCCAATTCTACCCTGCTATCAGTAATGTATCAATATATTCAACACAAACTGTTGCTGATAAGCCAAAAAGGCTGGATGGTGGAGCTCAAGCAATGGTTGTTGTGACATGTATAATCGTTTTCATAGTGTTAGTGTCAACTGTTGTGGATTACTTCACAACAGAGACAAAAAAGGACGTAGATGGATCACTTATTCAGGAGGACGCAACATATGCAGATACACATGCCGCTGATAGGACTGGACTTCTGTCTGGTGAACTCTTTTCTCCAAGCATTCAAGAGAGTAGATGTGGAGGCATGACAACTTGTATTGTAAAAATATGTCGGGCATTTTCCGTTGTTAGCAATGGGAAAAAACTTTTTGGTACTACAACCGCTGTTGGACCTTTGGCTTGCTTAAATGGAATTCGAGTTATGAGCATGTGGTGGGTCATTCTTGGTCATACATATGTCTTTATTATGACTGTAGTGGACAATGCAACTTATGCAGGAGGATTTGTTCAACGATTTACATTTCAGCCAATTCTGAATGGTACATTTTCTGTTGATTCTTTCTTTTTCTTAAGTGGTCTGCTGGTTGCTTATCTTGCTTTGAATGAAATTCGTGAGAAGGGCAAACTTAACTGGATTTACTTCATATTACACCGGTACTGGCGACTTACCCCCCTGTATTTGTTTGTCATTCTTTACTTTACATTCTTAATGACTTTCACAGTTTCTGGACCATTGCAGTTTTTCATGAGACAGGGACCTGAGAAAGATGCCATTGATGTCTGTAAAACATACTGGTGGACAAATATTTTATACATAAACAATTGGTATCCTAACCATGGGAATCTTGGCACAACCTGCTTAGGATGGGGTTGGTACTTGGCCAATGATATGCAGTTCTACCTTGTTTTTGGTCCAATGCTTATAATTGCATTAAGCAGGTACAGAAAGGTTGGTGTTATCCTAGGTGGATTCCTAATCATTGCTGGGGTGGGAATACGAGCGTTACTTGTTTGGTATTATGGTTTGTATGGCTTTAATAATCAACCTACAAAGCATGTAGATGATCCATGGGGGAAAAATGGGGCTCTGTATGCCAGACCATATGCAAGGTGGTCAGTATATATAGTTGGTATGATGACTGGATATGTTTTATCAGTGACAAAAAATAACATTAGGATCCATAAAGTAGTGGCATTACTTGGTTGGTGCTGTGCAGTAGCCACTGGTTTGGCAGTGATTTACGGTCAATATTATTACAGCCATCATCCCAACACAAGAATGACCATGACAGCTAGCATTTTCTATGTCTCCATTTCTCGCACAGCTTGGGCTATGTGCCTATCATGGGTTGTTCTTGCATGTGTGTCTGGTACTGGAGGTCCTGTTAAGGATATACTTTCTTGGAAAGTTTGGGCTCCTTTAGGTCGTTTGACATATTCTGCTTATCTCGTTCATCCTATAGTGATGTATACATTTTATTTCAACATGCGTGAGACTATTCATGCCTCAGATTTGCTCATGGTTTATCTGTTCATTGGGCATCTGGTGATATCCTACGCTGTGGCATTTATTGTTTCCATGCTTGTTGAGGCCCCTATGATTCAGCTAGAAAAGCTACTTTTGAAACCTGCTGGAAGTCTTGGAATGAAAATCGCTGAAGGTGCCAGTGCAGTGAAGGATACATTTAATGAAAGATTCAGGCGGTCTAATTGAAGGACATGACTGCTCTATTGGTTTTCACAGGGCTTTCTTGAATTACAAGCTATCTATTAAGTACATAGTCGTACACTCAACAAATGTTTTAAGTACACATTTTCTGAGCGTAACTTAATGAATGAATTACTAATTGAAATTCAAACTTACTTTTTATGGTGGTCTATTCTTACGCATGGCTTCATCGCAGCCAAAGAAAAAAATTGCCCATGTGTCAAAGGATTCATGCATGACAACAAGTAGAAGATTTCAATTTTCTTGTGAGCTTATCTTGGATGTGAAAATTGAGCTTGTTTTGTGGAATGTCCATGTTCCTCTGTTTTCAACCACTGCATCTGTAGATCCTTCCATAGTCCTTGAAAATCTGGGAAAGACCCTGAATTAACTTGCATAGACCTGTTACATGTACATTCAAATGCAGCAAATTTGTTAATATCAACATATCAAGTGTGCTATGTTTTTATATGCCTGCTTTAAAGACTTGTAACACCTTTGCTAAGTTAACATTCTTCTGCTGCTTTTCTTCAAAATTCATGGACTAAAATTGACCTTAATATCTTGGACTAGAGTTTGTTGTTTGTTTGCATTTGACTGACAGTCATAAGTGCGTAGCCATCCATCTTTTCCCTGCCTAATTGGACATAGCCTCCGGTTTCAATGGAAGTGACAGTTACATGTGATACAAGGAAGCTGGGCGCGCTACCATACATGTAACTCTTTCTAAATAAACTCCTGGTTCTTTAACATGCCCATGGTAATATCACCGATACACACAAGACTACCTCTGGGTTACCAACCACTTATCTCTAGTTGGGTGGGAAATGCTGAAAATTAAGTGTTTCAGGAACGACCAAGGGCCCCGGTAGAGATCCTAACCAGTGACCTCTGGATCCATGGGTATAACCCACTCGACTACCGTATCGCCCATGGACTAGAGTTTAATAACCAGTAAAATTTATTCATTCTCGCATGGATTATGCACCTAGAATATTCGAAAATTGACCAAGTGTGCATTAACCACTCTCTAACTTAGCATTTCTTCTAATCCTACTAGATTATATGAGCATATTGGCCTTCCTCTGTGTCTTTTGTCATGGTGTACACTTTTGTGATATCTTAGTTGAACAATGTTGATAATCAAATATGTTTATGCATGCATGGATTGTGCCCCCTTTAAATAATGGAAAACAGATTGTTGTCTTTGTCTATTCTCGGATTAAATTTGAGCATTTTTCTGCTGATCCCACCAAACCCAGGCCCGGATCCACCGGGGGGGGCACAGGGGGCCCGTGCCCCCCCCCCCAGTTGGACTCAGAGTGACCATTTTATACAGTCTAAAAACGTTAAAATATTACCAATCGATTAGGCTATGGGTCGTTATTTTGTGATAACAATCTCTGTATATTACATATAGCGGAAGCGAAGGCAACAAAATGTGCCCCCTGTTGTTTATCCGGGCCCTAATTACACCCGATCTGAATCAGTTAGACGCTTTCCCAGATGATTTTATAGCGTCTGAAAGATCATGATTTAGGAGATTCATTGATCTATGTTTCTAAAACGTGTGAACTGATCGATTTAAAAATAGTGACCCGACATATCGAAATTTTCTTGTTGATAGATTTATTACTGATAACGACATTTTGAAACAGTGCAAGTTTAATAATTTCAGGTGAGATTTAAAAAAAAGAAAAGAAAAACGAGTTTAATTCAAAATATTTTTTTTGGAGGGGGGGGGCACATTTTTTTTTTTAATTTCCATGTGTCTAGCATTGAATTTTAATGTTTTAAAGACGTTATAGTGCATAAAAGTTCATGATTTTTATTAAGAGTTAAAGTTTACTAAAAGATCTATCTGAATCAGTGGAAACTTTTAGATATAGATCTAATATTGTTTATTTCATGGGCTATGTATTTCGATTTGTAGCAGTTAATTTCAATAATTTAACGTCTAAATATAAAATTTAAAGTACTTACTTGATAAAATCTTCAATGGGATAAAGTGAAACATACATGTATATTTAAATAATTGCTTAAAAAATGAACGTTGTCTGATTATGTAGCGAACAGTGAATTTTAATAATTTGACGCCTGATTTGTAAATTTAGGGAATTGAAAGAAACTACTTTTAATTTTTTTGTCATATTTTATGTTGATGTAGCAGTACAATTTTACCTTTTCTTCTGGTTTTAAAAGCTTAAAGTGCTGGAAATTGCATGATTTTAATTCGAAAAGTGAAAAAATCTTCGATGGGAGGGGACACCCCTCCCGCACCCACCCCAACATATTATCAAAAAAACTTATCTGGGCCCCCCCAGTCAAAAATTTCTTGATTCGGGCCTGAAACCTGATATAATTTAAGCATGGATAATGATCCTTGTATTATTGAAAATAAACCTAATTGGTATTGTCCACTACATGAATCTAACTAACAGTATTTTTCTTCTGACCCAATCAAAAATGGTGGCAAAATATCATGAACAAGCATCCAAGTTTAGTGCCCTCATTTCACCATTTTTTGTGCCGAAATTTGGCCTAATTCCCCTCCTAAATAAATATACATTTTAAGTTTATAAAGAGCCTCTACATTTGTGAATGCTGTTCAACAGTAGCTGTAGCTTTTATAGTGCTTGAAATTGACTTTTTGTGCTGTAAATATGTTTTACTATTTTACTAATATGATAGTATTGATATTTATAAATTACAAAATTCCCCTTTGTCTTCAAAATGACGTGCAATTCCGCTACCTGAGGGCCCCTGGTACCAGTTTCCAAAAGTGAAGTTAGGGCCCTGAAACTAGTTCATGCATGCACAGATTATGGCCCTTGAATAATAAAAAAATGACCAAACTTATTTTGTCTGCTCGTTGTTAATTGCTAATTTATATATTACAAACTGTGAAACAACGAATTACTTATTGTACTGTCTTTGTTTTTGTCTTCCTATCACAAATAACTTTTGGCAGGTCATATCCAACTATTTGTCCCATTTGTATTCGCACATGTGACAATTTTTTTACCATTGGAAGGCATGGGGACTCCACGTAAAATTGTCCATATGATAATAACTATTTGAGATATTTCTTATGTGCAAACATATTTTGTAGTTTGATATGTCTACAATATAATGCACTAAATTTCATAGTTGTATCTTTATGGGATCAACCCCCTTTTTAAAGGTTTTTAACATGACTATCACTCACATTGAACAAAGAAGGAAATGAGCGGGTTTGATATCAAACTTGGTTACTTTCTTGTCCGTAGTTCTTTTGTTTCTCGGGGAATATATTTTGTGCAAACTTGATTAATAGTTTAATTTCTTCCCGTCAGATTGGTGTTTTGATATAAGAAATGTGATAATTAGATCTGCCCCCTTTTTACGGTTTTTTAAAACAGGTATCATTTTTTTTTTAGTAAAAAAGTAATACACATACTTAATTTGCACATTGTTAATTGTTTTATGACGCGCCCCGCTGCGATTGTCACAGGATGTGGGGTAATAAAAGTGGTACATTCGCGTGAAGGGTTATAACCGCTATATTTCTATAACCGCTATATTTCCTGTATACATACTTTATAAAGATTTTAGAGATTTGAAACTTTGACTTTATTGCCGATTTGGAAAGTAATACATGCATTAAAATAATTAAAAGTGAAATGTCATAAGCTCACGCATAATTTAAAATTATAATAATCGAACAGGTGAGACATAAAAATGAAGAATCATGTCATTCCTATGACACTTGTTAAATAAACTGGTTAATTGACACGTTGTACCACCTAATTGAATATATACGAATTGTAAAATGAAAATTAAACGTCAAAAAAGGTGAGAAAAAATCCGTCTAGACAATGTTCATGTATTCAAAGCAAGAACCTTGTAATATAGTCTTGCATAAAGGTCAGGTTCAGGTCAAAATAGCCAAACTACATTTTGTGATAACTTGAAAATGAATATATGACTTCGTTGGTTATATGATTGATGTTATGATTTGATTAAAACAATGAAAACTGATTTAGTATTTGTTTAACATTTCAACTCTTCATAACTTTGAAAGCACTTGTCCAACATAAATAAGTTGAACAAATGTTTCATCCCGATATCTTGAAAAAATTAAATATTTGTGACAATTAGAGCGAAAATTTGAGTTTTGTCGGGTCCGCAAGCGCGCGAATATTCTATTTAATTCAAGAAAAAAACGCTCTATTTCACGAACTTAAAATTGTCATAACTTTTTTATTTTTCAAGATATTAAAAAACCAGTTCCATAATTGTATGGTCTATGGCTCGAAGATGCAACTGAACAATCAACCGTACAACATACTTGAAAAATCAGCAGTGGTTGCTAAATTTCATTTAAACTGTACTTTGTGATATTGCACACATACTCAAGCATTGTACAGTTACTAGTAACCGTTTATTTTTTTTATCATCCATCGAATATGCATGATAATAAGTATACATATCGTGACATGTATTGCGGTTACTAGTATAACAAATGCATAATTGTTAGATTCCTAACACATGATCAACGAATTCTGAATGATACCATGGAAGCATTTAAATGTTCCTGATGATACCTACCTTATGAACAAAATTTCATAATGACAGAGATATGCCCATAAAAAAGATCCTGGTATGCATCATATACAAAATGTCAAAAATACCAAAGTGTAACTGAACGCACAAAACCCCTCCAGCAATTGATATACATTAATTTATACACTCCGACGACCCGCTGAGTTAGCATAGCGCGATTACGCAATCGAGATAAGATCGATCTAGACTGGTTCCCGTTCGAATATTAAAAATATCAGACCGGTATTGGCTAATTCGACCTTGACCTTCTTCAGCATAGTTTAAGATTTAGATACTTTTATTTCCTCCAAATTTGAAGAGCACCACCAACAAAAATGGCGTCGAATTGGTGTCGACTCGCACAACTTTTCGCCCTTGTGGGTGATTTCCAGCTGATAAATCGTTCGGAAGAGTAGACATTACGTTACATCGTTGGCTAAATGAGATGAATTGACATTTTGAGCTTCGTTTAACGGACACTGGATTTTTAAAATGAAGGGTAGGAATTTTGTTTTTCATTATTTTCAATCAAACTTTTATTTTGTCAAAATAGTGGCGATGGCGCAAAGCAATCAGGATGTTTATACATTATTTCATGAAAACGCAGATCATTGACTGAAATCGAACCCTTGCATTCCAATCATGTCTTTAAATAGGTGGCATAACTGAGAGGGTCTTTTAAAAAAAAGTAGCCCGACTCACTAGTCACCAGGGGTGGAGGGGGGGGGCTTGTGGTTGAAGCCCCCTACCACCAGCTGACTGTTTATATTATACCATATTAAATGGGTGGCACTGTGGTCGAGCGGATAACGCTGTTGAATACTGATCGAGAGGTCTCTGGTTTGATCCTCGGCCCAAAGATGGTGTTGTGTGTATCGGTCCTATACACCGGGAATCAATTTAAAAAGAGCTATGTCTGCGAACCCAGACTCCTTGTATCACACATCTGTCTCCTTGTTGACTTTGTCTGCCCTTTTAAAACATGTGCCAATATTGTCTGTACTCCAAGAGGTGCTGCAAATCCTGATCTGGGGTTCGAACCACAACACCCTATTCAGGCTATTGTCTACTATGAAACTCACAAACAACAAAGCTACTAAACAGGAGTCTAACCCCGTATGAGTACACCCAGACCTACACGACTTGAAACAACAGTTGGCTATCAATCATGCACGGTAACACCACTCTGAAAACTGATAGATATACTAGTATAGTGTAACCAGTTAGTCAAAGCAAACCGATCCGCCTCATAGTAGTTACTGGCTGGAAGTTTAGAAATTAAAAAAGCAGCCAACTAGTGAATTACAGTACAGTAAGCTTGTCTGTGCACCTGATGCAGGGCTCGAACCCCTTAAGTATACCAGGAGATTATTATAACAATCCTATGGAGCAACCAAGGATTGAACCATGCAGTGAAGCAGGACTCATTTGATCACTGAATAATCACTACAGTCATCATCTTTATCTTTTAGAGCTCTCCATCTTGCTACTATATGATTGCTTTTTATAATATTATACCTATTTGGTTTTGTTTTAAGATTCCACAGAGTTTTGGAAAAAGATGAACTGGAAGGTCATTACTTGGTGTTAAGGAGGTCCAAGGGAGACAGAACTCTGGTTGCAGCAAGGTTGCGAACATCACACACTGACAGTCACAGTGTAGCACATACATGTAACGTGGCAGGTGAGAATTGGCCATTTACTCAGTTTATTTCCAAAAGAAATACTTACTTGGTCTTTATTTAAATTTATTTAATTAAAACCTTGTTAACAAGACCTCCTGTGGGAGTCAAGACCCAGATTAGTTTATACTAATTTATTTAAGGTCTATTGTGAAACAAGTTTTTCCAACTTATATTAATCACTCTCGACACCTCATTCCTGATGTTATCTATCGCCACGACGGTATGAGAGAAGATAGAACCCAGATCCTGATGGTCTTGAGTTAGTTTTATCATAATTATTCAATATTGAGGTACAAAAACACATTAAACAAAATTTATATGTGGTCTTATTATTTTAAGTGGTGTGTGCACTGGCTTTGTAACAATTAGGGTTCCTTTCCAGGTCACATGCTGGTTGAAATTTGACTATACAATTAATGTTGATTTTCCTCCACATGTGGAGAAGTTGCTTGTTCCTTGTGGAAGGGTACTTTAGTACTGGTTAAGATGCAGTCCAGGTAAACTGGCTAAGTGAATGGGTCTCCGGCTGAAGTTTATAACTCAAAATTGTTGAGAAATGGCTTCAACTCTTAATTAACAGTTTTAGTGAGTAATACAATAATTATAGGCATAGAGATAGCACAGATAGCTACATGTACTATGAACTTGGTTACTAAGTAAATGGTTAATGCTACATGGTAAATAAATAGGCCCCCAAGAAGCACATGATTCTTTATCCTATAGCAAAAAAGGTCTACAAAAACCTCAGCAATTTAAATAAACTTTTAATAAATATATTATTTTTTCAGATTTGACGCTTTTTATCAGCGCATAACAACATAATGATAAAATCATTGGTTGGAAACTACAAGACCAACACTATATTCCCTGTTCCAGTCTGCAGGCTTTGAAATTTACCAACAACGTTAAAAACATTCTATTTCAAGGATTAAGAAGATAATTTATTATGTTAAGAAAACTAGAAATCAGTGTTTTCTAGAACTGTAACCATGTGTTCACACATTTTAATTCATTGTAAATAATGAATCATAAATTGACATAATGTTGTTTACTCATTCCTTTTTGTATTTTTTACAGCTTCAACTTCAAGTTAACTTTCATTCATTTCTTACTCTTAGTGCTTAAAATTCTGTAATGTCATTACTTATAATTTAGCTCACCTGTCACATAGTGACAGTGTGAGCTTTTGTGATCGCAATCTATCCGTCGTTTTATCTATTCACAATAATGTTTTGCTTGTAAACACACTACGGTATGTGTCACAACCTTCATGAAACTTGGTTACACTGACCATCTTAATAAAATCTAGGTTAAATTCAATATGGGTCATCTGGGGTCTAAAAGCTGGTCACAAGGCCCAATTTAAGTAGACGCATTGGACACAGTCCTACATACTAGAGGATAGAATTTTGAATTTATCTTCATGAATCATTCTTGTGACTATTAGTCACATTGGTCATCTATATAGAATCTGGTTCAAGTTTGATGGTGAGCTTTGGTGATTGCTCTTTGTCTGTCATCACACTTGAATTTCTGGAGGTTGCAACTTGGTCACAATGGTTAGGTATAGTTCAAAATTGGGTCAATGGCTCATCTTGGGTACACTAGGTAACCAGGTCTAATCATAGAATAATCTTCTGTTTGAACAGAGGCTGTATTTCTCATTGGACTTTTATCATGAAAATCGCCAGGGCATATAGTGTTACCCATTTCTGTCCTTCTGTAATCATTCTTGTACAGACTTTCATTCATTGGGGGCTTTTTCAAATAATTTGGCATAGTGTTGTGTTCATCTTTATGACGCGGCATATCACATGCAAGACCCACGACCATAGCTCAAAGGTCACAATTGAAGGTAAAAAATTGATATATTATCGCTCGTCAAGATCAGATATTGTTCATTTGTTGGGGATTTTTAGTCGATTGGTACAAATGTTCAATTACAGTTGATGAGGCAGCACGTCACATGCAAGGCCTGTGTCTCTTACTTGAAGGTCAATGTCACACTTTGAGGTAACACATTGGCATAGCACTGCTCAATATCTCAGTCATGCATTGGTATTGGGAAATTTGAATATAGGTAGATCTTGAAAATACTGAGGTCAAGTTCGAATTTCATTTGGGTCAAATTATGCCCGTTGGAGTATTGGTTCATCATGATACATAATTATGTATCTGCACTACTTCTCGGTAACCTTTGGTCAGATTTCAATAAGTAACAAGTCTAGTTGTGCATATACTCCGTGCTTCTTGGTCAGATTGATTTTAAGGAAGTTATTGCCCTTTGTTTTTAGCTCACCTAAATCTAGAGGTCAGTTTTCACTTAATCTTTATTAAACTTGGTCACAATGTTTGTCTCTATGAAATCTAGGTCAAGTTCCTAACTGGGTCATATGGGGTCAAAAAGTAGGTCACATCAAAGAAAAACCTTGTTAACACTCTAGAGGTCACAATTTTGACATAATTTTAATGAAACTTGATCACAATGTATGTCTCTTTGCAATATAGGTCAAGTTCATAATTGGGTCATCTGGTGTCAAAAACTAGGTCAAATAGTAGGAAAACTTTGTTAACACTCTGGAGTCCACATTTTTGCTTTGATCTTCACTAAACTTGGTCAGTAGTTGTATCTCAATGAAATCTAGGTCAATTTCCAAGTGGGGTTATGTGGAGTCAAAAGCTAGGTCAAATAATAGCAAAACCTTGTTAACACTCTGGAGGTCACATTTTTGCTTCAATCTTCACCAAACTTGGTCAGTAGTTGTATCTCAATGAAATTTGGTCATGCAGTCAAAAACTAGGTACAAAAATAGGAAAACTTTGTTAACACTGGAGGCCACATTTTTGCTTCAATCTTCAAGGAGTATGGTCAAAATGTGTATCGTGATAACCTTAAGGTCAAGTTTGAAGTTGGTTCATGTGGGGTCTAAAAAGAAGGTCAATAGGTCAAATATAGAAAAACCTTATTAACACTCTTGAGGCCATATTTTTGCTTTAATCTTCATCAACTTTGGTCAAAATGTTTAACTTGATGACCTTAAGGTCAAGTTCAAAGTTTGGCCATGTTTAGCAGGTGAGCGCCCAAGGATCTATGATCCTCTTGTTAATGAAATCTAGGATGCTGTCTTGTTCAAGTATTTGATTGATAAATGTGTTATTATGTAAACATGTGTTTTCTTTAAAAATAAATTTTTGTCATGAAAATTAATGTTAAGAACAATTTATTTTAACTCACTTGTCACTAAGTTACATTGTGTGAGCTATTGTGAGTGCTCTTAGTCCCTCATCCAACTGTTCCTGTGTGCTTGTGACACATTACTAGGCTGCAGAATACAACTTTAGGCTATTCATTATGAAACTTGGTCACAATGACTATCTGTAGACAGAGTTCAATATTGGGTCATCTAGGGTAAAAGAGCAGGTCATTATAAACAAGAATGCCAAAATATCACAAAATACGCCCGTCTTGGGGCATGGTGAATCTCAGGGCATGGTGAAAGAAAAAAAAAACAATCCAACAGTTTTTTTAATCAAAGGACCATAACCCAAGAAGGCCCAGGCTGATTTGGCCTACAATTGAACTTGTCTTAGATATTATACCCATAAACATTGTCACCAAGTTTGAAGATACTCAGTTATTATAGGCCCATAACCCAATAAGGCCTAG
This sequence comes from Spisula solida, assembly GCA_947247005.1. Lineage (NCBI taxonomy): Eukaryota > Metazoa > Mollusca > Bivalvia > Venerida > Mactridae > Spisula > Spisula solida. Next base: position 35,732,194 of record OX365945.1, read on the forward strand.
GCCGATTTGGCCTATAATGAAACTTGGCCTAGATATTATACCCATAAGAATTGTCACAAAGTTTGAAGATGATCGGATGAAAAATGTTTGCGTTAGAGTACAGACAAGGCCAATTTCATACTTATTTGGTAATTAAAGGCCCATAACCCAATAGGGCCTAGGCCGATTTGGCCTATAATTGAACTTGGCCTAGATATAATAGCCATAAGCATTGTCACAAAGTTTGAAGATGATCGGATGAAAACTGTTTGCGTTAGAGTACAGACAAATTACTGGACGCCGCCGCACGCCCTCCCCCCAAGGGTGTTCACATAATACGTCCCGTTTTCACAGGCGTATAAAAACCTTCTGCAATAGAGGATGCATTGGCTTTCGTTGAATTTTGATCCAGTGAAATTTCTGAAGAGTTTGCATATCTAGATCAAGTTACAGAAACAAGTCTGTGCTCAGTCAATCAAACTGTTAAAGAAATCTTACATCTAGACAACGTACATCAATTTGGCTCCGTCGTGACATCACGTTTTTCAGACTGACAGACAAGGGCAAATCTATATGCCCCCCCCCCAAATATTTGGTGGGAGCATAAAAGTGATCACCTGGTTACCATGATATTTTATATTGGACATTCTTAAGGATTACATTGAATTTATTATTTGCTATCTATGGAGATTTATCAGTGAAATTACCATTTTGTCATTTTCACTGTTTTAGAAGCTGGTTCCATTACCATACAGAAAAAGAAATGGCGTCATTATAGACGCCTTAACGTGACTTTCTAATTTCATCGTCTTTTTCCCAATTAAACCAATTACTGTACCGTTAATTTAAACGAGAAATTGAAGCATATAATAAACAGAAAATCTGTTCACTTTTGGTGAAAGATCAAACTTTATTTCACTTGTTTTCACAGAAGAATACATTTTCACTCCTGGCTACCCAATTCGTGAAAATATTGATGTCTGTGATCACTCGGTGAAATAAATTTTGATCTTGCCCCAGAATCAACACATATCCTCTATATAATGTGTAAATTTAAATATTAAATCAAGACAATTTGAATTCATGAATTTATGAGGTATTTCATGTATATAATGTCACTGTACATAATATGTTACAAAAAGCAGTATTTTAGTGGACATGTTAATCGAAAAAAAGTATGTCTAACAGATTGAATTGGTTGGCTGGATCCGTCAGGATAGAACAATTTTCTTCACTTTGACTTCAGATATATATGTGGTTGAAACTGCAACAATAGCTGGCTACACTGAAGAAACTCCTGATAAGACCTGAAATATCAAACATTTCTTAAACATTCAAAACATACAAAATCAGTTATACAGGGTTCCCACGGTCAGGGAAAAGTCAGGAAAAAATATAATTTTCTCAAGGTCAGGGAAGTCAGGGAATTTTGGAATTAGGGAAATCTAGAAATTGAGCAAAAGTCAGGGAAAAGTCAGGGAATTTTTCATTGAAGCTGTCGATAAGTGACATTTCCAGAATTCCTATGCAGAAATACCTAAGACTGAAAAATTCCTCGCTCGCTTTGCTCACTCTGACTTTTTTGTTGCATTTAAAGCAAATACTCATTTTCTCTATTTTATTGCCATATTTTGCTCGAACAAAAAAATGCTCTGTCGCCCGATCGCTGTAAAAAGTCAGGGAAAAGTGCTCTGTGGTCAGGGAAAAAGTCAGGGAATTTTGTCTTGAAAATTTGGGGGAACTCTGTTATATAAAACTATAATGAAAGCATCATACATTGAATTATTTTAAGTTACTGCTTCTATTTAAATCTATATGCAAGTTGAAGTGAACTTAATACCATAGGATAACCACATGAACATTAACTCTTCCCTACATAGATCCCAGGTCTACTTACTACATTACAGTAAAATGAACTCAATAATAAAACAAAGTCTGAGTGTTGGCCTAGAGGTAGGGTGCACGCTTCAGGATTGAGGGGTCCCAGGGTTTGATCCCCGTTTACGCCACTGCTTAATTTCTCTGAGCAAGAATAATCCAAAACGCTCCACTTGAACAAGGTGTGAATTGGTGCATGTGAGGGCAGTATCTATACATGTTCGATATTCCTGGGCGCCATATCCCGATGTTGGCTGTACATAAACTAAGTGCGAATTAGTCTCCAGGGAGACTCAAACGCAGGTTTGCTTATGTAGCCCAATAACCAGGGAAGTTAAAATGTCAAAGGGTGGCTGAACAGCTGAATTGTTGAAAGCTGTCCTCGGAAACTGGTATTTTTTAACTTAAGAATACAATTTATTACGCCCATTTTCTCTATTTTGCTATTAATTTAAACTCAATACTAAGTCTTTATACCCCGCAAACAAAGTTTAAAGGGGTTTACTGCCTTACGATACCGTGCTCACTATTTTCACTCGAGTTACTAGAAACCATACATACTGTATGACATTGATGCATCCAAATGTATAAATATGCTCATGCATGGAGTATGATAGATGCATCAAAACGTGTCTCCATTAGTCCAGGGTTAGTTAATACACTGACAGCTTATAAACTTGATTCAAATACCTTGATGTCCCATTTGATGGTCTACCTTCACTATCGAAGAAGGAGTTTCATTAATTCATGGTCCATAACCCTGCCAGTACTGTAATGAATACAAACAACATTTTGAATATTTTCTCAATAACATCACACATAGTCATACTCAGCAGTTAATGTATAAGGTTAATCACATTCTTAATTACACATTCATTCTAGGCTAAAGAAATTTAAGAAATCTATATAGTCAAAGGACATGGAATTAAATTATTGTTCTATATTTATGTGCATTTAATACAGAAGTTAGAGCAATGAACATAGACATCATCAGCCGAGGGTGTATCTGTCATCAGCTAGGTGTTTCACCCTTACTCAAAACATCCTTTTGATGGTGATGTAAACAGTGGTGATCATCCATTGATCCATCTAAGCTGACTTCCATGTCTCTTCATCTCGTCTGAGCCAGAGCCAACCAAACGCTCATCCGGCAGCCTTGCCATGAGCATGGATTGCAATATTGCACGTTTATTTATAAATGATTAGTATTATGATTGGAATAATTGGTGAAATAAATAAAAAAGTTTCAATATGGTGGCCTGTCCATTGAATGTAACTTACTTGGAATTCTATACTGTCACTACGACAAATCAGTGATCGGAGTATCTCGTCTTATTGATTCTGTCCTAAAAAGAACAATTTAATAATAATGATTTTACAAGTAATAAAAATTTTTAAAAAATATTCAGCTTACAACTTTACCCTGCAGCAAACAATTAGGATGGTTTTCTTCAAAGCCGCTAAGCGGGAGATCACAACTTTAAAGAGCGGAAGATAAGATACATTTTATTCCAATTAAGGGTCATAAATATGACATATGAATCAGGACAATACAGCCAAATAAGGGAGTCCCTTATGTAAAGCTTACATGTGAAAACAGCATAATTATATGTATGACCTAAATATCTAAACTTGTAAAATGCTATTGAAGTTGGAAACCTCTTACCTGGACAATTATCTGAATGTATGAAAAATCCATTGCTCAAGTTGCATGTCCCTGTGGTGACCATTTAACCATAGATTGGACAAGAGTTAAGATAACATATAAGTTGTGATGTATTTGGTCCAGTTGTTTCATTAATCAAGAAGTTTAGCTGAAAAAGAAAAGCCATACATAATACAACTTCCTAACAACTATTGAGCTAGCTATTATAATTAATTAAACTAATAATATCCAATAATCATAACACCTGTGACCACTCCGAGTAGTTAAGAAAGAAGAAGGTTCAAAACCTTCTACGGATCAGTTCCAACAGTTTCATCATTTCAAGGGCAACAAGAGATGTTTGTAAAACATGTATACTCACATGGCAGCCAAATAGTCAGGAATGGTTAAGGTCACAGTGACCTTGACCTTTGACTTACTGACCTACAATAAGGGGCATCTACTGTTGATGACCAACATCCATGTGCAAAGCAATATACCCCCTCATCAAAGATGGGGGCATATTAACTCAGAGAGTTAATCCTGGGTGAATTTGAATTTTAAAATTCAAAATACCCAAGAGCATAACTGCACATGCAGACCAATATCTATATAAACTTTCATGACTGCAGCTCAAATACTTTTAAATGTATACGCAAGCCAATTTTTATATTGTAACAACCAAAGTTTTGCGATTTTCATCAATTCAAGGGCCATAACTCTGCTAATACTGGATGAATCTGGCCATAACCCTGCTAAAACTGAATGAATCTAAATGAGAATAGCTATGTGCACAACTTACATGCTAATCAACATTTCTATGAAGTTTGATGTATGTAGCTAAAAAATTAATAATTACTGGTATGTGTGCAACAAGCCAAATTTCACAACTTTTCAGCACTTCAAGGGCCATTACTCTGCTAATATTGGATGGATCTGAATCAACATATCTAGGAGTACACATGGTTGTGATATTTCTGTAAAGTTTGATGGCTATGGCTGTAAACCACTAAAGAGATACATGTGCAACTACAATGTACCAGTAAAGTCAAATTTCATTATACCAGCCTAATTAATTTAACCTCAAACCACTTAGTTTTCTTTAAATTGTGCTCAATTTTTATTTGTTGACAGATTTTAGTATTAAAGTTACACATCAAAATAAAGCTGAAACTCTACTGAACTTAACTTTAAAATGAGCATAATTTTTATTGATGCTAACATTTGACAATAAGTTAAATGTGTGTGTACTAACTGAGCTAATCAGATAGCATCTCAACAAAACCACTATACACCGGTCTATAAAAAAAGGTGCTCATTTTACAGTTTTTGACCGATTTCAATTAATTATGCACCAAAATGAACCTGAGACTTTGTTAAACTTAAATAAATAGCTCAATAATTTTCATGAATACAAATAATGACCAAATGGGTGCCTACAGACAGTGCTGAGTCTGCGGCACCTAATTCTATGTGTATTAAAAATGGTGCTAATTCAACATTTTTTGCCCGATTTCAATAAATTATACACCAAAATGAGCCTTCCACTCTACTGAACAAAATATAAAAATAATGGATGCAAACATTGACCAATTGGCTGTCTTATGACTGAGATAACCTGGTGGAGTCTAGCCCAACACCCCTACATAGGTCAGTCAGGGTTCTCGGTAGGATTTTAAAGTAGGAGTCCCAGGACTCCTTCTTAGCAGAATTGTTGGAGTCCTGAGGACTGTATTGGAGTCGCGCATCGACGAGTAGGGGAGGGTGAGGGAGGGGGTGACCCCCTCCCGCAAGGGGGGTTTGGGTGATCTCCCCCAAGAAAATTTTGATTTCTGGACCCTTAAATCCTGCATTCTGGTGAACTACGGAGCTAATTGTTTCAATTATTTTGTGACCTCAAAAGATTTTTTTATGTCAGTGTGAATAAAAAAGTAGAGTTTTTGTGGTAGTTTACTGATTGATTCAATGCAATAAATTCCGAAAATATAACAGATGGTCAGGTGTACTGCTCAATGAAAAGTATAATATTTCATAAGTACTGATAACATACTTAAATTCTTGCTATATAAATAATAGTAGCCAAGAATGTATGAATAGTATAAAAAATCACGAGCTTATCCGAAAATATGTATATATCCGAAAAGTGCAACTCGCATGTCACACAAGTCGTTCTTATCCCGACCGTCTATTCAAATAGGTGCTCATTTTGCAGTTTTAGACCGATTTCTTTGAGTAATAGATCAAATTGAACCTGAAGCTTTACTGTTTTTAAATTATAAATGAGCATCATTTTCATTAATGTAAAAAACGACTAAGTGGGTGTTTAAAAGTCTGACCTGGTCAGACGGCGCATAAAACAGCACTAAACATGGGTCTATTCAAAATGGTGCTCAATTTTTATTTGTGGACCGATTTACTTAAGCTAGGCATCAAAATGACCCGGAAACTCTGTCGAACCTACAAAAAAATTGAGCATCATTTTGACGGATTCTAACAGTTTAAAGGAATGATAATACTGATTAAGACGCACAAAAATACGAGTCTAAATTCATTAGACATCACGCATTTGATCGGATATTTCTCAGCAAATACAAGTTCAAGCATCAATTTCTTCGCGTCTTCAACAGTAAAAATATGTCTGAGAACAAACAAATGTAACTTCAATACTCAACTTACCTATTTCGCAGAAATATCGGCTAAAATGTTACACTAGGTGTTTCAAATAAACGCCGCCATTTGCAATTTACGCTGGTTCCCTGGTTTCGGGTGTAAGTTGCACAGGAACGGAATCCAGTATATTAGCCAATACCGGTCCGTATATTGCGACGTCAGAAAGCAATCGGACCGCGGCACCTGTCTAAGATCGATCATATTAAAACCGGTATAACACCAGTCAAGGGAAGGTAACTGTGGTCGACTTGAAAACACATTCAATACAAATGGGACAAATAGTTGGATATGTGTGGACTCTCTTGTCCTTTTTTTATATTTTATTTTTGTTATGTTTATATGTTGACGTATCCATGTGCTATATGATCATTCATTTTTATTATATGTTTATAAATATTTGGATGTAGATCTAGATACATGTCATTTTGTGCTATGTTTTTATGTTTGTGTTGATTTTATGTTTGTAAAAAAAAGAATATAATTAGACTTTTTGACATGGTGGTTTTGTTTGACCGGTGATATTTTAATAGTTTTTAAAAGTGTTGCCAAGCTATTACATGTTCCTGTCGTTTATTCAGGTTGAAAACCATTTTTCAACAATTCAGTTATGCACAGGGACTAGCTGATTCACTTTTAATTAACAATTTACTGGACTGGATCCTAACCAGTACTATAAACTTGCCCCCTTCCACAAGAAGTCAGCAAATTCTCCACATGTGGAGGAGAATCCACAGGACTGTTACAAGTTTATTTATATCTTAAAACTTATTGCTGCTAAAGTATTACCATGACTTACGTGTACACCAGCTTCCAGATGACATCATTAGCATGTTATTGTCTAGCATTTTCCAATTAATTTCAATTAACCTGATAAATTATTACTCTAATGTCACATTTGTATTTAGTTAATTAATCAGAGTCCATTTTCAATTTTTTCATGCACCATTATAACCTGTAATATATTTTGTAACTTGGCTATTTGACACTGAACATAGGGTTATTGTGAAACAGTGATCATATTTGCAATAGATCAATCATTATAGTACAAACAATTTAACTTGGTCCTCAACTTTTATGCTTGAATATATTACAAGCTTCTTGTGAGTAATAAATCACTTTGTTTATTGTGCCTTGTTGAAGATTTAGATGAGTGTTCCTTGTATGTATTCGTAACACTCTCTGCTTAATATAATTATGAATCACAGGTCTATATTAATTAAATTACAGACAAGAAATGAACTGTTAAAATACTAATCGAAGGTTTGAGGACTAAGTTAATTTGACCATACTTTTCTATTATTTTTTAAACACTTTTTTATCAAAGCTTCTTGATTAAATGCACTATATTGGCATTTTGTTATTTACATATTGGTGTTTTAATGATATCGATCTGAATAGGACATTTATCTAGATCTTTTAATCTTTTATTATAACTTTTGATTTTTTTTTAAATTGTTGAATTATATTAAACAAGTTTATGCATTCTTGAATCAAATTTGTTTATAACATTATATGTTTCTACTGTTATGTCATCATGTATTTACAAATTCTGTGACGAATCCTGTAAACAGGGCTGGTGTGTATTGAGTGTTTTGTACACCCTTAGCCATTCATAAATACTTTACATATTTTACTTTACATGTGATTAAATGTGTTTCTTCATACAGTATAACCTGGTTTATCCGAAACCTGTTTTTACCGGCAACCTGTCTCAACCGGCATGGTTTTTCAGTCCCAGCAGAACTCCACTGTATTTCTTTTTGATGTCCCCTGACTTAAACAGAACCTGCTTTATCCGTTATCTGGCATTGTTTGTTAGTCCCGATAATTGATAGTGTATTTTAGCACTTAATTGACCAGCATTATTGATAACTTTGAAGATGTGTATGAATTATCTGCAAATGTATTTTGCACGAGACCTTAAAGAAAACCAAACAAACAACAACACATATAAATGAATAACTAACACCATTGGATCCCTTTTACAATTGTTCATTATAACTTTGTATTTTCATGAGCATGTATATGTGTTCATGTATGCGTTTCTATAAAACTTGGTTTTACCTCCTCACTGCTCCGGCATCCCGTTGGACTGGGTAAGGGTGCCGGATAAACCAGGTTATACTCTATATCTAAAATTCATTTATAGAAGATACTGGTATGTTTTGGTACACTATGCTGTGTATGTGAATACTTAAAATTACCTAATATGTATTGTGTAACAGTTGCATATATGTTTTCAAGTTTAATAATATTATATTGATGGACAGAATTAACCTGAAAATGATTAAACTTTGGGAAGATCCTTGTAGGTTTGAATCGATTAATCAGGTCAGTCACTTGTTTACATCATAAACATTGTGTACATAAACATTGCAATTTTCACTTATTGATGTCTTATTTTAATAGATATTACCGGTATGTGTATTTGTATGTACCTTAGTGAATAAGATATAAGTTTTCACTGCCCTTTTCTCAAATCAAAATGTTTAAAACAATAAAAACACAATGTTATGGTGTTGCAATGTTTGTTTACATGTGACACTGACCTGAATAAACAGACTATACTCCAAGATTTTTACCTGAATGTGTTGTATATAGTGCTTTATTTTTATACCCCCGCACAATGAGTTGTATGAGGGGTATACTGGATTCAGCTTGTCCGTCCGTCTGTCTTTCTGTCCATAGACACATTATTGTGGACACAACTCCTCCAACAGTTTTGGCAGGATTTCGCTCAAACTTTCACAGATGAACAATCTGAACATATAGATGTGCATGAAGAAAGGAATTTGCGCTGCGATGAATTTTGGCATAATTATGGCCCATTGCCGGCGGGGGTATATTAGTCTGCCGAATGGCGACAGCTCTAGTTATTTATTGTATTGACCAGCTCAGAAGCATACAGTTACAATTACTATTAACGTTGAAACTTGGCACAACTTTTTGTTATTATAGAGATTAGTAGTCTTTTTATTTTTTCCACCATGGCAAATATTGTGGTTTCTATGGCAACAATACTATTGTTAGGCGACTAAAGTTCATTATATGTCTTTTAATGTGTGAATGATGTAATTAATGTAGATCACTATGTGTATATGATACAACATGTATTTATGCTGTGCATAACTCTGTTCCATATTGTAATCTCATTAAAGGATTTAATTATCATCTTATGTTGTCTGTACTACTGTTTATATATATTTATGCCCATTTCCAAGAATTTTGTCCCCGCTTATAGTGGGGAGGAGACGTATTGATTTTGTGGATGAAGGTCACTAAGAGGTCAGGGCTTCTTCTCCTTAATCATAGGTCAGATTTCAACGGAACTTCACATAATTACTTGGTACTAAGCCTAGTTGTGTATATAGTCCAGAATCTGTGTTAGATTAATTTTTCAAGGCCCTTTGTGGAAGACGTGTATTTTTGTGTCAAAAGCCCTCCTAGATCGAGTTCAGTTTGCTGGCATTTGAATTGGCTGTAAAACCTGCATATTTACTAGTCAAAATAACCAGCCTGCTATTTTGAATTTAGAGAATCGACTACCGGTACTTTATTACCAGCAAATTTGAATATATATTAGAGCAATGTCGGGTATATCCGACAGTCGGCACTTATCGACGCCTGCAAGTTAATTTCCTTTTTAATTGCCTGTTTCATCATCTATTGTTATGATGACGTCATCGTATCATGCGCTTATTTGTTTGTAATGTTTACTTTCGTTTTCTGGTAACGAGTAAAGGACATAACCCGTACATTTTTGGGGTTAAAAAATCGACCGCATGTCGTGACGTCATTATTATGGACCTTGTCGACTGGCATAAGACGAGTTAGTTCCTTTGTCGCGTTGTATATGTGTTTGATTTCGCATCTCTCAATCATGTTTTAGGACAGTTACATCAAAGTAAACATGGATTGACTGAAATCCCCCATATAAATTTATCTTCTTAACAGGAAAAATATATAGCACATTCAAAATGAGAACGTTTTCTTAAATAAACATAAATTTGCTGTCTGCACATATGCGTTGTCATCATCAACACTTGTAGCCACAATTGCCGTAATTAGAAATTAATTGTTTATTCATGAATGTGTGATGAAGTAATTTTATTTACATATAAAAGATGTTGTCTGGATCGAATATCTGAAGCATTAAAGGTTTAAAATAAGCTACGAATGCTTCATAATAATGTTCTTATATCTTGTGTTTTACTATTGATTTTAATGAAAAATCTATTTGGGTGTCGATAACTGTCGAAGTATGTCGGAAAGTGCCGACATGTGTGGTCTTTATACTTTACTTCTTCGGAAAAGATGCGTAATGACTTCGTGTTAATGATTCAAGAAGGATTATGGCATGCATGAGTGTCGGTAGATATCGACATCTAACAATTGTGTGCAAAGTTCATGTGACTCAATCTTAAAGTGTCGATAACTGCCGACATTGCTCTATTCATACATTTGAATCAGAAGTTTCTGCATCATGGAAGTTATATATCAACAGTAGATGATTGTACACATAATGGTTTTAGAGCATGTGTACATACTTTACTGTACATTCAATCATTCTGATGTCAGAAAGCTTACATTCAAAACAAGGCTATCAGTCAAACGAATGAATGTATGTTGCCCATGTATGCTAGACACTAGCATCCAATTAGTAGCAGGGATAACAGGATATTAAATCTAGAACGAGTATGGTTTTGATTTTCGAACATGGCACTGTCAACAATAAATTTCACCTGGATATTAGCATTGACAAAGCTACCTTTGCTTTCTCATGCAGCACATGGTCAAAGCTATTTTACTCATGTAGCACATGGCCAAAGCTATTTTACTCATGTAGCACATGGCCAAAGCTATTTTACTCATGTAGCACATGGCCAAAGTTATCTTTCTTATGCAACACATGAACAAAGCTATATTTATTATGCAACACATGGGCAAAGCTATATTTCTTATGCAACGCATGGCCAAAGCTATCTTTCTCATGGACAGAGCTATCTTTCTCATACAGCACATGGACAAAGCTATCTTCTCATACAACACATGGCCAAAGCTATCTTTCTCATACAAGACCTGGACAAAGCTATCTTCTCATACAACACATGTACAAAGCTATCTTTCTCATGCAACACTTGTGCAAAAGTTGCCTTTGTAGCACAAAACGCATCAAAACAAAGGGTCATAACTCTGTACAAAATTCATTGACCTGAAAAATGCACTCGACTTGCACATATCCACTTCATCAAGTTTCATTGAATTCCATTTGAGCAGTATAACAGTATATGAACGATTCAACTTCAGGTTATGACAATAAGTCATAAAAGTCTATTGCGTAGTTCCTATCCAAGGTAGGCTACTGGACCAGATACGATACAAGGCCTACAGGAATGCGCCATAGAGATTGCCCCAACTTGACCATGATCTACAACACCTCACTGCAAGATGGGATTGTTCCTGATGACTGGAAGCATACCAACGTAACATCCATCTACAAAAAGGTGCCTGACAAGATGCTGCTAACTACAGACCGGTCTCCTTAACATGTCTCTCATGCAATATCTTAGAGCATGTAATAGTAAGCAACACCCTGAAACATCTGGATGATCACCAAGTCCTTCACGAGTGCCAGCATGGCTTCCGAGCCCACATAAGCTGTGAGACACAACTACATGTACTTACATTGCATCACGAGCTGGCAGAATCATTCGACAAGAAAGTACACACGGACATGATCATCCTAGACTTTAGCAAGGCCTTCGACAGAGTCCCACGTCTGCTAAAGAAGATTAGTCACTACGGCATCCAGGGTAACACACTTCGTTGGATTGAGTCGTTTCTCACTGGAAGAACTCAGCAGGTGCTCGTTGAGGGTCAATCATCAGACACAGTACCAGTGGTGAGTGGCGTACCCTAAGGCTCAGTCCTTGAACCGCTGCTTTTCCTCACATTTATCAATGACCTACCCGATAAAGTCAAATCCAGGACCAGACTGTTCGCTGATGATTGTATCCACTACAGATACTCAGGACCGAGGATGACCAAATCCAGCATTGGTCGCACTAACCCTCTGACGAGTGCAGTTGTTGAACCTATATTTTCTTTCTTTTTCTCTTTTGCATTACTACTAATTTTACTGGACCGCTTCTATCTTACACTTGTTTTTTCTGTACTCTATCTGTTTTCTTGTGCGCCGTTGTCTAGTGGTCAAGTCTGACATGTAGATGTAAGTTACGGTAGACGTTGAATTGTATAGTGTCCCTATAAGTCATACAGTGATTAGGTTTAAACGCTGTGAGTATAGTTGCAAAGAACTATCAAACAGTTATTCCATTCAACAGAAACCTAACAAAGACATTGAGTCCATACACTATTAAATTAATGTTAGAGCACATGAACCTGATTTGTTCAAAGAACAGAGCTACTACCAAACATGTCATGTTCGGATCTGCAACACTCGCTGTTCAAAGCGCTCATTTTCTTCACACCATACACGCCGACGTCCATCATGAATGACAGGCAAACTATGGACTCGTCAGTGAATAGCACATTACGAAAATGCCTGAGTTGCCAATGTACGCTGGTAAACTCCAGACCATGCAGACCTCACGGTATCTTGCGTTAACGGATGACGTTTCAAAGCACGCACGGCGAGCACGTAAATTAGCATCGAGGAGTCCGTTGATTTCATAGCACAATAGTGAAACAGTGATTTAGAGCATGACGTGAAAGTACTGCCTTTGGGAGGGGTTGAGTGGTTTCAGGAAGTGTTTTTTCCAGTCCACTTGTCCGAACTGGCAATTGGTTTGAAAAACTATAGAAGATGAAGACTGGGCAAAAAGATAATAGAAAGTCGGGCAGGGAAGGCAGCATTCAACAACTCAGTCGCTCCAAACATGCACGACGTCTGGATGGTGAACATTTCTAGGGTTCAAGTGTAACATTGCAAACGGGGTTTTATGTGACTAAATGCTGCGGAATGAAGATAATTATGGTAGTAATGTGACTAAATTAGTCACGTAACCTGAAAGTAAGCCACATAAACCCAAAATTCTTATACACTAGGTTTATTGAACTTATTTAGCCACTTAAAGTGGATTTGTGGACGCGGACAGGCGGACACTACAGTATAACATAACATTTCCATGTGTGATATTCGTACGGACAAGGCGGCTATACTGTGTGACCGAAAGTTTTAACAATGCACATGATCTATAACACCGACAGTATTCATTCATCCTTAAATGTAATCATAAATGTGCACAGCTATGGTTGGTAACGTTTCATGTGAACAGGTGTTTCATAGAAATCCCATATATCAGTGGTCAAGGAGAACAAACGTAGACAAACATTGCGACATTCATCCAGACGTCCGGCACAAAATCAATATGTGTAAGAGACACAATAAGGTGCCATACATTTGGACTGCTTATGGATGTTTGTCGGTCCGAATCAGATTTTGTCGGAAGTCTGAAGGACTGAGATGTTTCCAGAAGTATTGTGGAAGGAATGGGTTTCATTTCAACACATACTAGCATAGGATTTTGTAAGAGAAATAAAACCCATCCCATACACACTTAGTTGTCCTGTAACAGAATGTAATACAATGCAGGTTTGAATTTTCAAATGTTTTAAAATTACTGAATAAAAACATACAGTGTTCACATCAGTTTATTAGAAATCTACGCAGTTTGCATAACAAAACTTCACAGAAACGTTAACATTGTGCATGAATTTCATAACGCTGTCGACAACAAACGAGTACATGGAAATCATCATTAATTTTCTACCAGGGCAAATTTGTGAGAACAACATTTATTAAAGGAATCATTGTTAGAATCGGATCAAAGCATCCAACTATATAAGTATTCCAACAAGAAATATTAATTAGGAAACACCTGAAATTGCATTTAACACTTGAACCTGATATTTTAATATATATCGCCCAAAATATTACCCAAGCCCAGTTACGGATAAGCACCCCTTAGAGAAATAAGCTAAGGGATGCTTGTCAGTAACGGGGCTTGGATAATGTTTGGGCCATACACGTCAAAATATCAGGTTCATGTGTTTAATCAACACTTATACATGTATAGTGCACAGATGGATGGTGTCATAACATGCCTTAAAGAGATTGATGCATTCATAAACAACAAATTAATTTGGGCCAAATGTTTTTTTTATTTTTCAGTTTACATATTTAACACTGTTAAATACTATATCGTGTATCTGCATAAAAGTCCATTATCCTTTACTGGCTCTCATATGCCATGGTCTCTCAATGTGGCATGTTCGTTGGTATGTATGCTGTTGATGTTCTCTTGTGATGTTATTTCCTGTGAAAAAGAAATGAAAATACATAAGTTGGAGGAAGCGAGTTACTGTGACCAATAGGAAACTGAGGTAGTAGAATAAATAACATCGTCGTCTCAGATTTTAAGGTTTCTAAATCTAGTTTAAGTTTTTTTGTTTGCCCTTGTCTTTTGACGTTATAACTTAGATTTTTTAAACACCTATGTTTCTAAATTCAGTTTTATCTTTTATTGGTATTTGCCATTCCTTTGGCGTTATATAGGCCTTCAACTCAAGTCTTGATACATATTTACGTTGATTACTATAATAATAAAAACAAGAAATATCATTGAATGTGATGAATACCCCCAGAAACTGCTTGACACAGTCAGATATGCACAACTATACTTAAAATTGATCTGACCAATGTGTGCCGACAATATGCACAACTAGACTTGGTACTGATCATTCATACAACGTTTCGTTAAAATCCGACCATTGGTAACAGAGAAATAACGTGGACAAAACTTTTAAGTGTAAAATATAAAGGGCCATAACTCCCTTAAAATCAATCCGACAGAAATTTTCTGACGATATGTACAACTAGACTTGGTACTGATCAGTCATGCAAAGTTTCGATGAATTACGACAAACGGTTACAGAGATATAACCCGGACAAAATTTATAAGTGTAAATAAATAAAGGGCCATAACTCTTAAAATTATTGCGACGGAAGTCTGCCACCGATATGCACAACTAGACTTGGTACTGATCAGACATGCAAAGTTTCGATGAAATACGACCAAGGGTTACAGAGAAATAGCCCGGACAAATTTGTACGGACCAACAAACCAACAAACAAACCAACAGACCAACCATCCTCAAGCATGACTCCAATAAAGCCCCCATAATTATACTATGTATCTGGGGGTATAATAAATTAATAATAATAATATCTTTATTTTGAGAAGTTAACATGTACAGACATCAAGTGTGTAGACAAGAGCTAGGCTAACCCTGTGATTTGCCTTCAAAGAGTTCAGATTTTTTTGTTTTAGGTACATGTACTCGTATTTATTTCCTGACATACTTAACCACTTATTTTAATGAACTGATTAAAATCTTTATTCACATCCTTATTTAGCAGTTCAGTAACGAAGTTTTATCGGATTATACGTACATCAGACTGATAGTGAAAACGAATCTAAATCGAGACCTACTCAAGTCCCATAGATGTTTTATTTAAATACATGCATGTTTACATACGGCAGGGTACTTTTAATGCATTGACAAAGTATAACTTTACATAAATTATATGCTTGAAAAATTGCACAAACCTAGTATGTGTACAAAAATGTATACATGTATATTGATCACGTTATTTAAAGTAGTTAATCTAACCCGTATTCAACAGTTTATTTAACAACCGGTATTCAAGCTGTTATAAAGGAATACATATTCAAGTTACAATCTTTAAATATAGGAATAATTATTACAATATTAGAGTGTACGTTTCCTTTGATTAGACCTAGTGCTGAAGTGTATGTAAAATGAAGCCCAGGCCCTACGTGAGTCTGTTTCAAACACTCCGAGACTTCATAAAGACAATTATTTTGACAAAATTACACTCAAAGATTGAAGAAAAATATGGCACCGGAGCGTTCACATGCCGTTTCTATTATTCAACTTAGTGTCCGAGTTTTGTTGACCAACATGACCCCGATTCAAACTTGTCGGGGATTGTATCGAGGCAATCATTCCAAAAAATGTTCCATAATATGATACTCTATGGAGTGTTTAAATACGTTTTCTTTTATGTGACGTGGTGACCACCAAAGTTTTTTACCTCACATGGTCCACTTTTCAACTCAATTTATTTTAAAATGTTCATACCAAAAGGTCACACGTGAACTAAACACTAACTAATCTAGGCTGGAAGCAAAGGTAAACATTATGAAAAACTTTTCATACGAACATAAAAGCTATATACATGTAGATCATAAATTTAACTTGACTATCCTGACAGAACACGTACGATGCAATATGGACTTTAATTATTTTCAATGGAGTTTTTTAGAAGTCTTATTCGGCCAAAATGCCAGGGTACTTAAGCCATGTAATTACACAAAATGAATTAAGTAGCGGTCATAATAGATCAATTTTGTTATTTGAAAGTATCGATGTCTACAAATTGAATCAAATTGAAAGGTGCCTTTCTACTAAAAGCTAATTATGATTTAGGCCTAAATATACCGGGTGAAGAACGACTTATAATATACTACTGGTATATACTATCAGGACGCGAATGAAAGGTTCAATGACAATCGGGGACAGTCAATACATCTATTGAGTGTCACTGGTTCAATCAGTATAAAACTTTATTTCTAACTTAAAGCTGGCGCACACAATGTATGAGGGGTGTTCGATATGTATTGTCACTGTCGGTTTAGAAGGATTCTACGATTACTGTCTAAAAGGTGTATGTTTCTATTCTATATCTAGGAAATTACATAGCCTTTCGTCAATAATTAAATAATTTATTGAACTTAGAAGAGGGTATGCTCGAGTACACTGGCCTAATGTTCATTTTAAGCTAAATTTGTGTCATCTTTGCAGTAGTTGTTTAGAAAAGTAAATGTCAGTATTCGTTAAACTGCAACATACGATAACTGGGTCCTTATATTTCCATTAGAACGAAATTATTTGTTGTCTACGAGTAAGACGGTCAAAACAAGGGAGACCACTCTTATTTATACCAAATGATGCTTGTTGTTTCACGCACCAATAACGTCATATTATCAATTGTATTTTGATCGCAAATTCTCCTCAGAAATCAATGTTGATGGTCTATGGCTTACATACATGTATGATATATCAAATTCCAATCAATAAAACTAATCGAAAATTGTCAATGAAAAATAGCATGCTTTTTTGACTAATTTTGACACCTATTTTCGCGACTTTGAAATGCTCTTATTTTGTTCAAATGGCAATCAAGTACAGCAAATCATGTTTTTATCTAAGGAATTTAGATTATTTACGGTATAATAGTTGTGGAATAAAATTATTTCTCGAAAGGAAGTTTTAATCGACAGTTATTCGCAAAAAGTCGCAGTGTCTATTACTAGCCCTTTGAAAAGGCAACAGAAACAACATTCCGGTAATTAAATTTTATTGATTATTTATACGAAATATTGCGGAAATCTTGATGGTTCCAGAAATGTAAAAATATTTAAAGATATCAACGAAGTTTCTTATTTGTGACCCAAGTGACAATACATATCGAACACCCCAGGGCCTCGTATATGTATAAATCCAACGAAATATGTACATGTATACATTGCTGAAAGATAATGAATATGCTCATTTTAAGAGTCATTTAGATAACAACATACGCATGTATAATGTAGTAAAGTATATACATGTATATACATGTGTGTAGCATCGTACGTACATTTTATAAACTAAATATAACATATACTTATACGTACCTAGTATATTTTAAAATATTGGGTTTTAGTCTCGTTTCCCGAACTTTTTGCCGACAGTAAAGCCAAGATATCCTCCAATAGCTAGGCCAGCAACGAATGTTATACCAGCAACAACAAGCAGAACAGTCCCACTAGCTTCTACTTCTAGTCCATCTTTTCCAATCTCAATTTCTACAATGTCCCCCATGTTGGCAAATATCACAATATTACACGTCTGTGTTTACAGAATTTTTGGTAACGTGTAAATGTACACAGTAGTCCAGTCCCCAATAAAGTCACCGTTTCCCTATGATTATGAAGGTCAGTATATCGAAGTTAAGTATACTATAACTTCCAATAATGAATATAATTATTGTACGATCAAATTTTTGTGAATCGATTAACTCCTCACGCCACACGCACTCTACAATAAATCGAACACAGCGTAGAGGGGTTGTCAAGGGGAATTAATTCAATAACGCTTTCTCAGATTTCTTTGCTTGTCGCTTGAAAAACTCGTGCTTCTTTTTTAAATACGATTGCCTAAGTCCCTTTAATGTGTAACCAACGAAAATCCCTAAAACGAAGGTCAATCCAGCAAATAGTGTAGCACTTTTCCGTTCTATAGAACTGCTTTCAACAACGACCCCAACATCCACTCCTACTCGAGTTGACATTTTGCGCAAATACTTGATTGTAATCACGTCTATTGTATTGAACATGTTCGTGTAATATTGACTGGACATGGACTTGTGTATCAAATTTGACTTACCGTGTCGATCGGGGTGACATTCTGCCCTCGGATTGACAATATCAATGTCACTCAAGCAGGCATGTGATATTTATATAATAGTTATTTTGAGCAAACATACATACCTTCTTAAGCATATGTAGATCTACATAACTTTGTAAGGGCAACGTTTAATATGCTCTCGCTTCCTTAAAATAACCTTGACTCATCTAATAGTTATGATAAATCTACACTTTGCTCTCTCTAAAAGTCTATAGCTTTGTCTGACTGCCACTTATCTGTCTAATATTATGTAGTAGATTCTAGACATGTACTGGCATTGTACCAAAAGATATAATATACAATGTATTGAGAGACATTATTGGTGTGCAGAGGAAGAGGCTATCGACTAGGTACTGATTGGCACTGGTAAGTAAATATCATTATGTGTCTTAAAAGATAGCAAGCAATGGTTCTACAATTCGGTTTGGAAATCCTGTTTATCTGTACAAGTATACAAAATGCAAACTTCTGATGAAGCTGGCAGAGATCTTGTTTATATGAAGTGTGTGTTAATATGTACATGATAGTGCAGAACATAAATAGCCATATAGATTCCATACCAGGCAAGTTTATTTTATTTATATATTATTATATACAAAGTATGTTATATTAGTGCCAATTTCTTCTGGTTATGTCTAGTAAAATACAACACAAAATTGCCCACGTAGTATCCCTTCTTATGTTGCATACAGCACAAGATAACCTCAGTTTTGTCCTTTCTTACTGCATACAGCACAAGATGACACAATTTTTGTCCTTTCTTATTGCATACAGCACAGGATAACCCAAGTGTTGTCCTTTTTTATTGCATACAGCACAAGATAACACAAGTTTTGTCCTTTGTTATTGCATACACCACAAAATGACATCAATGGTTACCTTTGGTTATAAACATCCATGAATTTCATGTAAACATGAATACATCAATAACTGATAAAACAAGCAGGTAAAAATTTCAGTTTTTTTATTTTCATCATTAAAATCACACAAGTATCAATAGGTGAGATAAACCGAATCTTCGCATAGTGATACCTCCCCTATGAAATGTCACATGTGTCTACTAGTAAGCAGTGATTAACTCCTCTGAAATTCAATGTAGCAATGAATTACCTCCCTTAAAATTCATCTAGAAACTGGATTAACTTACAACAGCAGATAGTAGCTAGCTGCATGATAACAATAATATTCAATGCACAATTCTGCTACAAGGACAGAAGATAGTTAAACAAGTGGCAACGATTTTATTTATTCTTATCACCAATAACCAAATTTAGTCAACAATGAAAAACATAAGTGAGATGGAAATTATTCAGTACAGTATCTTCTTACAAGAGCAAGGGGGGCTCTATTTTTGACAAGGGGAGATCACTATGCAGAAGATGACAACACTCAATACAGTCATCCTTACATATTAAAATAAATACATGGCAACTTTCTAACTAATTCAATTTATTCAGAGATGCTGCGGTTCTTATAGCCTCACACATAAAACAATAGAGAAATAAGTTAATATTATACAATCATTGACCAGACCATTACCAAATACCTTTATATACTAGTAACTGAAAATCAAGGGAAAAAGAACAAAAAACATGGAATACAAAACTAATAGAAAAGGGAGGTAATTTAGAAGAAAACTCGCACACGAATGTAAGATTTGTACATTATGCACATTCACAATACAAAACAACACATGTACACAATATTATGTTTTCCATCTTCCACATTATAACACACGTACACTGTACATGTTTATGTGAAACTATAGTTACCTAATCCTGTGATACAATGAATGTACTTTCATAATCTTATTTTAAAATAAGTCCCATTGTGACCAGAAATTTAAACCAATCAAAATAGACATTATTGATGATAAAAGGCATCTGACAAAACAAAATTCACATTTAAACTCTTTGTATTTATTGACTTGAAAATATGTACTTTATGTTGATAGATGCATACTTATTGACTTGAAAGTATTTTTACACAACTTTGTACGATGGATACCGATACATCATAATTTTGAATGCTATATAATGCCAAGTAAGCCATTTTTTCTGAATCAATTTTTTGTCTGAAGACAAGTTATTACAGACATTGCAGAAAATTGCCAAACCAATCTATGGGTTCACAAAAATAGGCAATTGAAACTTGTTGAAAAGTTTTAAGTTCATGTCAACATGTAGATTTTAAGATATCTTAACCATAAAATACTTTCATAGATAAAACTGAGGACTAGAGCACTTACAAAATTGAATAATATCATATATTCAGCACATCATCATTTCAACATGAGATTTCTTGTATGGAAGAGGTTTTTAACCAGGTCACTCTTTACAATTGGATGATCATGATATGCAAATCTCTTATATGTAACAATGCATACAGTATGAGATACTTCATTGCATACAAACATTATCTTTTCAAGTATGAAAATAAAGTTAATACATTTTAATGCTTTCATTTAAAAGTTATCCCCATTTAGTCCACAAGCTACCTTCAGTAATGGTATGCTAACTGCAACATGCATACATACATTGAGCATAAATATATTGACCCATATACACATATATGTCAATCCACATTTCATCATTCATCAACAGTACTAGCAAGTCAAGTGTTTCATCATAGTTAGCATAAGGTCTATTATGACATTTAAAAGCAATAATGTAATAAATCCAATAAATGTAGTATTTTGTACTTTGCAGAGCACAGAACTAACCTATTGTCAACATGATAATAAAGAATGTAAATTGTTTTAATGGCAAGCACCTGTGATGTTGTACCAGTGTACCTTATACAGGGAAACCATTTGATTTTAGTTTGAAGTGTCATTTTCTCTTAAAATCATGAATATTTTGCCTATTAAATGGTAAAATTTAGTCAAAAGTATCAAAATGACCCTTCAGATTCAGAAGCTAGTGGAACCCCCGCTTATACAATAGTACTTTACCCAAGGCTCTTGTACTCATAGTAGGCTGCTATAACAAACTACACATAGTTTTCAATCAAATGATCAAAATCAGGTAGAGAACTGAACAAACAAATTACTCAGATTTATTCAGTGGAAATGGAAATGACTATGATGATTTATGCAAGGCACAATAACAACATTTCAAAGTTCACACTAAATCCGCTTCATGCCGATGAACAAATCTCAATACAACACAATATGCATTCATGTTTGCCAAGTTTGAACTTACAATCTATCTAGCATGTCCTCTACACTATAACATGGATCCTTGAACACTATATTATGTGTCTTTAAAACCACTAACAATGTGTCAAACCACTTTGACAAACAATGAACACACTTAGCTTATTAACTTATTTTTACTGAATGCAATTATTCCCCCCCCCCTTCCAAAAAGCGAGTATTTTAATGCCTAAGTAGACTTATGTTATTGAACTAGGCCATTTAGGCAACACAGCAAATAAAGTAATACTTGAACATTAGTCTTACTCAAGCCAACTTAATCTTTTATTCTTGCACACAGCCTTAAGTTATGTTGTTACTGCTAACCCTCGTAGTTGTAACACTGCATATATATTTTATCCCAGCCCAATTTGTATAAATGTCTATTCAATCAGCTTCTTTGCTTTGAAATATCTTCGTAGGTAAAGGACTTGCCATGTGGCCAAACCGAGTAAACAAAGCATGGAGAAAAGACTGAAGTACATCACTCTAGAATGTGTGGATTCTGAAATAAACAAGTATACCATGCATGATAATCTGATTACCACAGATTCTAACACACTCTTAACTATATACACATAGAGGAAACCAAGGTGTGCTTGAATTAACGTTAAAACACAGCTGATTGATGAGGTCACATTTGGCGTAATCTACTAAGCCAAATGACTAACAATTTGAGGAAAGAATGTAGTCTTATTGTGCTGTAAAATGCAGAATATTGGTGATGTTAGAATCGAAATAATGAATATATTGCAGTGCTTTGCTAGAATAAAACACAGGCACTTGTTCAGATGCGAGCATTAAATAACATGTGCTACACACTCCTGATTTAATTACTATGTATCCAAACTGGTGCCTGTCTTTTATTCCACAACAAAGACTTTTTTAAGCACAGCTACATATTTATATGTCTCAAATCAAAATTAATACAAGGGAGATAATTCTCAATTCTAATACACGCAGCTGCAACAAGTTGAAAATATCAAACAAACTGTACTTAAAATTACTGCAAGAACACTTAACTCTTTGCAACTTTAAATAAACCTTTTTCAATATTTTTTCTAGTTCTTGATTATTTGATGACTAGAATAAATATTTTTAAAAGACAATAATAAATTGAGGCAATGAAAGGGGTTACTAAGTACCAATGTACTTAAAATTTGATCTCAAAGCATTTTTGATTGGGGATTTTTATGTTTATCCTTTGAATTGGAGAGGGGGTGGGTGATAGCCAACCAAGGATTTTATTACCATTAGTATCTCTCATTTCCTCTTCTCTCTTTCTCATATAGGAAAAATCATCAACTATAGACTTGGAAAGATCTTCGAGGCGTCTCAATTCAACCTCCAGAGGTTTCAACTTTTCAGCTTTAGCGAGCTATAATAAGATATAAAACATATAGCGATGATCAAAACTTACAGTTGGAACTTCAATATCTCAGAAAGACATTATAAAGTATAAGAACAGGTTGAATTCATGACTAGTCTTTCATGCTATCATAAATGTTCTATGCACAGAATGCCACGTTGAGTGACACACTGAAGTATGATGTTTTTAGCCCATTGATAGCTGCACTTTCCGCATTCCTTGTCTTGGAGTTATATTTGTTGGATGGGTTGAACTTGCGTATCTTCCTTCATTTAGTTCCAGATTTAATGAAACAAGTATGTATGGAAGACTGGAGAGTCTGAGTCACGGCAACCCGTAGTTAATCACGATACAGCATTGGCAATCCACCAAACCTGTAGTCAATCACGATACAGCATTGGCAATCCACCAAACCTGTAGTCAATCACGATACAGCATTGGCAATCCACCAAACCTGTAGTCAATCACGATACAGCATTGGCAATCCACCAAACCTGTAGTCAATCACGATACAGCATTGGCAATCCACCAAACCGGTAGTTAATCACGATACAGCATTGGCAATCCACCAAACCCGTAGTTAATCACGATACAGCATTGGCTCTCCACCAAACCCGTAGTTAATCACGATACAGCAATGTGTTTTAAGACAGCTTTATTTAAATGTCTAGTCTATCCATTCTTTCTTGCATTAAGTCTAAAGTAAGTGATAAATTTCTTCAAATGTAAATCAACTAATACATTATATATAACAGATTAGTATTAAATACATCTACAGTGTTACATATGATTATGAAGTAAATGAATGCCAGGATAAAGGTGAACTTTACTTACATCTTCATAGCTTTTAGCTTCAATACCATGTTTCATTGACAAGGAAACCTCTCTGTCATTTCCTTGACCACCTGAAGAACAGAAAGATATAAATCCAGTAAAGTTATGCAGTGTACATCATAACTAATAATTTATACTAGTAAAAGAATCTTAGTGAAAGTTGATACATAAACTTATAATGTACAGACTAAAGCAATCAAGTACTGGAGTACAATTTGTTTGAGCTTATTTGTGAAGTTTACTTCACAACAACTTAACTTGAACTGCAACCAGATATCATACTGAAATTTATCAAAGCTTGAGAGCACTTTCATTGAAAATCTTGTATAAATATAGTATAATAATACAGTATATTTAAAAGATTAAACTAAAAAAAGAAGAAATAATTACCAGCGACCATTTTAGATTCAAAACAAACTTCAAACATGTCATATTCTTCTGTAGTAAATGCAAATTTTCCTTTTGAAGCATCGTCTTTTGTATACAACAAATGTCCTTTAGAATCTGTAACCTGCAATAGACCAACAAGAAACTTAAGAGCTCTATTTATAACTTGCTCTATTTATCATTTATGCAACCAAGGACTAATCATTAACTATTGCTTGGAATTTATTACCTGGAACTCAGATGGAGAAATAAGAAATCATTCCTTACAAGTTGGAAATAATTGAGTTAGTTTCTTGGATGATTCGATCTATTGGTACCATTTATGATTTACCCTTTAAAGTTTAATACGTTTATGTGGAATGTTTACAAAATCATCACTGAGCGAATGACACATTTCCATCCGAATGAACATAAAGCGTAACTTGAATAATTACATGGACAGTTTTTGTCACAAATCATCAAAAAAAGTAGGATGGCACAGTGGGCAATGCTCTTGATTACGAATCGAGAAAATCCTGGTTAAAAATCTCAGCCAGGGCACTTTGTTATCTCTAGAACGCTTTCCCACACAACTAGTCTAGATATGAACTGAGTAGTCACGGGTGTAACGGTGCTGTACACTGGGCATATAAAAGAACCGAGGAGTAATAAGGGGTATCGGCCAATAGGCTGCATAGCGAGTGTCAAAAATTATTCTTTTTTCATTGGCTTGCTTCAAAAAAATACTATGTTGTTGTATCCACTGATAAGGTGACAACGGCACTAATTGGCAGTTGACGTGTCTGAGCGCGAGTGGCATAAGACCTACGCCACAGAGCACCTGACGGCGTTCTGCCCAGACTAAGACAGGCATCTGTGATGGCTAGACGTGCCTTGTGGACGTCCCATAGTAGTGCATCTACGGAGCACTCGGGAATTTAACAGTAACTATGATTATAATATTATTATTGCGCCATTGTGCAGATCGCGTATACTTTAATACCACCCAACTCTTTAACCTTACGGACAAAGCGAAAGATTTACAAATTAAATGCTACTGTCAAGCGCAACTGAAGCAGTCTGTTGCACAAAAAGTGATCAGTTGCGCTCTTCTATCGAAGTGCTGAGAAATGATATGCAATCGGCAATGCTTGTCGATAGTGTTGACGCATAGAGGTAGGAAAAGCGTTAATATTTGGTAGCGGTTTGGTTATGCAGCTGGCTCATGTTGATAAATCACAGCTAGGCAGTAGAGTGGGTGGGGTAAGATTAGATCACCATATTTTTAACGAATAGTATACAAGAGAAGACTGCAAGTTTATATGCTCGTTCTAAAAAACAATAAATCAAGTGCAGAATGATTTGAAATACAAACAAAACGCACTGCTAAATTAGTTTTCTGTCCTGGACCGTCGGATAATTCGTATTCGCCGGTAACTAAAACATCCTTGTGAATTTCTTCTCGTAAACACTTCTTTTGGTTGGGTGATAAATGGAACATTAATGAATTGACATTGGCTAAACATACGCCAAGTAAAAGTAAACATATATGCAATAGATCCATGGTTAAGTGTCAAATAAACAACAACATAGAAGAAAGAAATATCACAAAAACAAGCACGTCGAGTGCACGTCTAAGCCAGCGCCGTGTTAACGTGGCATTCGGTAAATTCCGTAGATCTTCGTAACAACACGCGTCTTTCCGGTCAACTTGTTTTATGAATGAAATAAAAAAATAACCGAATGCACATTTCTTTAATAATCATTATCAAACATAAAAAGAGAAAGTCATGAATGTATTATCAATGAACTAAATATTTTTCACTGGAATACACAATATTATTATATACTATACAAATTAGGAACATAATGTTAATCGGTCAAACACAACACATTGTTCTCAAACATTTTAATCGAACGTACCAATGTCAATGTCAACATCGAGATAGAATTTTTATTGCGGCTTTCGCTTATCCTTAAATGAAACTATGTCAGCACAAAGGAAGGCGAAGTAATGCACATATGTTTTACATTTATATTCTGCTTAGTCTTGTTTATTTGCCACAAGTCTTCTTAACAAGTAAAGTTTTAATGTCATATGTTTTCGCGAGAGTCTGACAGATGCATTTTGCAAAAATATTTTTTTCGGTTAAAACCACTGGCTGCTCTCCATTTATTGGTCAGCCCATATTCATGAACTAAGCTATGATAGACATGGTGGTTGAGTGGATAATGCTCTTGACTACGTAGCCTATGGAGAGGTCACTGTTAGCCGTATTGAACATGCCTCTCCCTAAATAATACCTGCCCTGTTTTTAACCTATTTTTAACCTTTCTTCTTTCTCTCATCTTCTATACTTTTATTTCTTATCCTTATTAACATTCTTTGTCAGTTTGACGAGTGTCAAAGCCTAAGTCCCCAGCAGGGGTTTGGCTATCAGGAAGATAGATAGATAGATAGTTTGATTCTCGACTGGGCACCTGGTTATTTCTGAAACACTATCCAATGTTTCCCACTGATTTAGTGCTGTTGTACGCCGGGAGCGTTAAAGAATTAAGACGTCTATTCGGAATTAGTCGAAGGTGTTGGACGATGATTCATACATTTCATATGATTACATTCCATAACATCATTAAAGGTCGATGTCAGTATAAATAAAAGAAAATTATTATGGTATCCAGAACTAATTCTGAATGAGGTAGGATCGTACACCTGGATTACATTGTATTTGTATCACATCAGTGACACCGCTGCCTCATTTTAAAATACATCTGCACCAGTCAAACATCTGCCAGCAAAACTCTAAAAGGTCTCGAGGCTAAGACAATATAAAAACAAAGATGGATAGATTATGGAAAGCCTCAGAGGTCTACTTCTTTAATCTTAAATCATGCAGGTGCGAAAATAACAATATTCTGGACGTTCCGCTTCTGATTTGCACCTTTTCGGATACTCTGACTCTCCAAAGTTTTGCATAACTGATACCTTGACATTCACTTTCCGACTGCTATGACATTCTGTATTCTGCTGTCTATGGTGGCTAGTTTACGCAATGTGGTATTTTTTTCTTTTTTGCCACAACAAAAATTGAAAAAGCAAATAATAGTCATGGCGTAGATGAGCCACCATAGCTGTTCACACTTCTGCCGCACAGACTTTTTCATATACATAATGTATATTATGAGAAACAAGGCCAACATAAACATAAAACTTGCCAGTACCCTATGTTCCAACACTGTAACAATTCTCTGACATTTCGTATCTGATGACTTTATTCTACTTGCTGCTTCTCAAGTGCTGTCGGCTCAATGTGGCCCATGTAAAGTAATAGACAGGTAACCTAACTAGCAATTAAAGCCAAATTGAAATAAAAATCTTTCAAGTCTATTGTATTACACCTAGTAAATAGCTGTCAGATATTGAGCAGATAGTCAGAGATGTGAAATACTAACTTGCAAGCCATGGGGCTATGACTTTTAGAAAGTGAGAGTTTCCCCCCCCCCCCCCCCATGATTTTAGCTGAGTCCCCTATGGCTTCTCATACATCATATGATCATGCCATGGGGGATAATTAGAGGATGGGTGATGAGAGAGTTATATGGCATGTTGTTAAACATTACAAACTGGTTATAATCATTGCTCATTCTATGTTTCTATTTTGTAGACTTTTGTTGGTCATATGTGAAAGCATGGCAGGTACTGGACATAAAGTTAACAGAATAAAACACAAAGGCACAGAAAAGCTTGAATTCATATATAAGGATCCAATTGGTAAGATTTTGATTTTTAACATTGTTTTCTTATTGAAAAGCCAGCCTGCCAAGCCTTTTGCAAAATTCACTTTACCTTTTCAAACTCCTTGTTTCTTTTTGTACATCACTCCTAATGCATGTATCAATATTTTCCCCCCAGGGGATTAGACAATTTTGGGGGGGTCTAATTCACCACCCTAGAGTCAAATGTTTGTCTAAATCCCCTCAGTGGGAGATGCTTGAATATCAAATGGCCCACCATCTTTAAATAGTTGTCAGCTTCTAAATTCCCCAATACCAGGATCTAAAATCTGGCCAAAGTTTATTACCAGGAATCCAGAATCAATCGGCATGTCAAATTACCACCTGATAGGAATTGTGTTCTGTCCAAAGTCCCATGAATGCCCACTGTCCCCCCTTAGGGCAAAATATTGAAATGTGCATAACCTGTGCACTGTAATTATGTTTTATGTATTGTATATATGTCATAGACCTGTCACTTTAAAACAAAAATGAATACCACCATTATAAGTCAAGAGTCTCAATGTGGCTGCAGATTTATCAGTGGGGCTTAAACCCAAATTACAAATCCTGCTTTTATTCGTTTCAGTCCAACAGAATGTGTTATACAGAGAACTGAAGAAATTAAGAACATTAACTTCTAAAGAGACAAAAAACATGGGTTTTGATTAATTTCCATTAAGAGAATAAGGTGAAGTGTCATTTGATAGCTGTATGGAGATTCGGTAGTGTGCTCTGGAGTGTGCCCTTACAATACCACGATGATATGTCGATGTGACTATTTGCAATGAAACTACAAATGTACATTGTAAAGAGCTTCTTCAAGTTTTGAATAACAGGTACATCCAAGTAGGATCTTCTGTTGTGTTGGCGTGCTACCTTGAATATACCGTACCCCAATGGTGATATTGTCTATTTGTATCATTTATATGTTTTTAAGTAACTATGTTGTGTTTTAAATATTTTTGGATTATTCCAGTGAAATATTAAAATCTATCAAAACATTTCACTTGTTCTTGGTGTGTTAGCGCATCTGGGAATGGTGGTATTATGTATAAAACAGAAGTTTCAGACATACAACTGTGCAAAGAGTGCCATCTGTCACATTTAAATGTCGCCATACAATTTATAAGCAACATTTTGAAGGCAATAACTCTGGACTTTAAATAAGTAACATGATAATTTTGTTGGCAATTACTCTGGACTTAAACTGTAACTTTACTTAAGCAACAAGATAATTTTGAAGGCAATTACTCTGGTCTTAAACTGTAACTTTTCTTAAGCAACAAGATAATTTTGAAGGCAATTACTCTGGACTGTAACTTAAGCAACAAGATAATTTTGAAGGCAATTACTCTGGACTGTAACTAAAGCAACAAGATGATTTTGAAGGCAATAACTCTGGACTGAAACTGTAACTTAAGCAACAAGATGATTTTAAAGGCAATTACTCTAGACTGAAACTGTAACTTAAGCAACAAGATGATTTTGAAGGCAATAACTCTGGACTTAAACTGTAAGCAACAAGATGATTTTGAGGGCAATAACTCTGATCTGTAACTTAAGCAACACGATGATTTTGAAGGCAATAACTATGGACTGTAACTTAAGCAACAAGTTGATTTGGAAGGCAATAACTCGGGGCTGAAACTAAAACTTAGCTAGAAATTGACACATGAGTACATGTACTTAAATGCAAAGAAAAGCATCTACCAGGAATAGAACATATTACATTGTTAGTTAGCATGTAATCAGAGACTACAGATCACTATAGTCTCTGATGTAATAGATATATGATTGAATACTTCTCTGTCATAATAAATGGCTGTTTATCAACATGGCCAAGACATCCGCTACATTGTGTAGAAGATGGATAATCATTGGATGGTAATTTCAACTTCCCATTTTCACGAAAATAGGCTCACAAGAAGCGCCTTGTGATACAGATTTCAAATATGTAGATTCTGTGAGTAGCACTTACAAATTCCTCATTCTTAGTCAGCCATAGACAGCTGGCTACATGTACACATAGAATTAGACTTCAGTTCAAAGTGGCACCCAACATTATGACACAAGAAAGACAATTCTAGATATTTTACTACATGAAGATCTATCTACCTAAAGATGGCAGCGTTTGTGTTAGATTTATATCTTATGTTATTACAAATAACCTTACGTTTGCAATGAAAGTAGGCTCAATAAATGTGTTGTCATAACCATAAACAAGAAGGTACTAGGTGGCTCATCTGTCCTACATGTATGTGGCCCCCTCATACATCAGTGGTTTAATAGTCGAGTTTTCAGACATGTTTGATACTGGTTGAGATGGGTTCACACTATGAACGTTTGTACCAGCGTTGGTCAGCGTTTCAAAAGTCGAAAAAATGAGCCCAAACGTCGGTGAAATTACGTTCGCGAGGAGGATTTTTTTTGGTTCATACTGCGACCGCACACCGCTCGAAAGCGTTTGACGGCGGTTACTAGCGCTTAACAACGTAGTACTTAAATTTTATCAGCGTATGTTAACTTTAGCCAACGCAGGTTAGCGTGTGCAGCGGTCCCTTACTTAGTCTGACGTAGACGAACGAGTTGCCGAACGCCATGATCCGTTGAACAAAGTTAAACTAAGTTATGGAAACGTTATGGAAAGTTCGTCTGCGCTAGCCACCTGCGTTCCTATCGCGTTTATTGCGCCTGATACCCGTTGGCCCACGTTGGACAAACGTTCATTTGCGCTGGGGAAAGTTCGCTTACGCCAGCCCTTGCGTTACTACACACTGTATCGGCAAAACGCAATGGGTCCGGTTTAACGAAGCGGGTACGGCTAACGTAACGAAAATGATCCGGCTAAAAAATGGTGGTTATCAACAATAATCAGCAGGTGAGTGTAACATTTTTACGTATTTTGTATGGTTATTCTTGAATTCTGAAGACAGGAATACTCTTACGGAATGCCCAAGTTTGTCCTGCATACTCGTAGCTACTTGGTTTTGTCTTTCATCAATGCATATGCACGTAATGCACGTTGAAAGTTATGATTCAATCGTAAACAATGCAAAACAGACATGAAATGCGGACATTTTAGACAAATTAGACAAAGTAAGAGCTTACCGAGTTTAAACTATGTACTTGAATGTATTGTAGGGTTACATTTCTTGCCCAGATACTCATCTTTTATCAATAATGTATTTATATATGCCAAAACTAACGTTTTCAAAGTTGAACGAATCATGGTCCGGTTGTCGATACAACGAAAATGGTCCGGCTCGTGTTTTACTCGCCATAACAACTATTGCAATGTCATTTTCTTGTATTACTCTGACTAATTTTACCATCATTTTCTACTTTTTGTTGCTTGTGTATAACTGAATAATTAACATGCCCTCACATATTGAACTTACTGCTGAATAATGGGTTAGAACCTCGGTCTGGTTGCACATTTATAGATGAAGAATAGATTGTCATAGATGAATCTTTAAAGTTGACTTGAATATTTGTCTAGATGTAGATATTTTGACATGCAGACATCGATATGAACGTGTATGTACAACCAATCAACTGATTCTTCTTTTTATTTATTTTCAGGGGGAAAACAAGGCTCCAATGTGACCTATGTGCAAAGACATTCATATTTATTTCGACCATGTCTAGGCAAAGACTAAGTCGTGGACAACATTTTGAAAGACATTAATGTACCCAGTGTGGCAAAAGTTTTACCGCAAAGTCGTCTTCCTTTCCAATGTTTCACAGGGTGCTGGAGAAAACGGCCCAACTGCTGATAGGGATGCTACTTTTCCAGGAAATATTCCTTTTCCCTCAGACTTGCGCATGTTTCATGGAAACTGGTATATAAAAAATACCGCTATTTTTGCTTCCGAAGCGAGACAAATTCCGTCTTGGATTGGTAGCAGTTGATGATGTCAAAGTCACATTGTATTGCTACACTGCTATTGTATGTAACTAGTTCATCATCATCAAAGTAGACATTCCACTTGGTATGTGACGTAATTGTTGGCTAGGAACGCAAGTAAAAATCTAAAAAAAACAATCGTAGGTACTTTATTCTTTGATCGAAGACACTCTTGATGCTTAACCCCAGAATAGGTGCTATCCATGCCAATTAATATTCTTGAAACCAACACAACTGCTATCAAGTCGATTCGACAGAAGTCCTTTTGTAGAAAAATATTACGTCGCATGGACAGTACTCAAATTTGGCTCGAGTTCCGAGTAAATATCGTTAAATCGGTCTAAGAATAAATTAGTTACGTTACTTGCGTTAAATTCTTAACCCCCAAAATTATGTCACATACCACATGATATGATCACATTTTTCCTGGGATAAACGTGTCGAAAAAACAATCACATCCAGAACATATTATATGTTCAGATTATTGAAAAGAATAATGCACAAATCGAACAGTTTACAGTTTATTTGAAATACATTAGGTATTATTCCGATGAGTAAACAAAGATACAAAATGTACAAGAAAAAATAATTACATATATATACATGGTCAACAGTCAATTAATATTCTAATTATGTAACATATACACCTATTAAAACCCCATCACTCTAAACTTGATCTTGTTTTGTTCTATGTTCCTTATTTTATGATGTATTCTTCTGTCGAGAGTTCAATGCAGATACCTTTCGTGGCTGATTTGTGTAGAGTATAGCGCTCTATCCACTTGTCACTATCCACTTGTCAATGTTTTCACTAATGGAGGGGGGGGGGGGGTTATATATGATAATTATACTTGGATTGGTTGAATTTTGGAAATTCATTGTCAAATTTCCCTCCCATGTGCAGATAGTCCTGTCTAATTCCTTGGGATGTGGTTGCTTCCCTAGAGTAGATTTTCACTACTAAACATACATGGGGGAAAACATTGCATTGCACTACGACTTATTGTCTCGACTGTTAGCAAATTGTATTCATTCATAACTCTAGAAGAATACTATGAATGCATTGGATATTTTGTTCGTTAAAGTTGCTGAAATATAGGAAATTCGGGAACGTTTTAAATGAAGGTTTGAAAGGCTCATGAAATCTCATCACCATTGTACTTGGTTCGCACGTATAATGGAATTATAGTATGTCAATATATAATTATGAAATATGTACATTGGTTTTAAACATAGGCACAATGTTTCAAATTATCTGAGTTTACCCTATATACGTTTCAAAAGCTGGTACAGTTTTCAACGGATGCAATTGTCTTAGCAAACACGGATGTCAGTTCCTGTAACGTCATATCCGTTGCGGCTAAATGAAGTGTTTATTTTTCTGTGATTCTGGTGTATGTTATTTAACAACTGCAGCAAGAAATGCAAAATAAATAATATGCATACTCCAACTTTGTGTTAACTAGTAGTATCCATACAGTACATGCACATTACACGTGATTTCTAAGTTGATATCCTGCTCGTTTTAACTAGCGGGTAAATTTTGGATTCATCACATTTTAAATATTTTTCCGCACGGGGCTTCATCCAAATTCCTGTTCAATGTTCCAGTCTTTTTGTGTGGTGTGGTCATTCTTTTATTACACTAGCCGAAGCTGCGATCCCTACAAAATATAAACAAAAACAGGTAGAGCATTAGCTCAATATCTCGTAAAAATATCAATACGTGTATGTATTTGTTATTATCCATGGGGTTTTAAAAGACGTTTTTATAAAAAAAAAACTATCAGAGGTGTCCTTTAAATAAAATAAATAAATATACTAGATTTATATAGCGCCCTTTTCATGCGAACGTACGTACAAAGGCGCTTCACATAGAATGTTGCAGTCACTAGGGCGCAGGTGCATCACGGGGCCTACCGGTGCAGATACAGCATGATCGGACCAGAGGGACAGACTGAGAGAAAGCACCCGAAGGCATGCGCCTAGCTCTTATTTCGAACAGACTGTCTGGTTCTTTAATGTGCCCGGTGTATAGCACCGATACACACAGCTTACTGGCACCTTTCACCAGATAATTTGCAGTCCACATGGTCTGATATAGCGGGAAATTACTACGAATAGAATTTCAGAAATGTCAAGTTCCAATGCCGGGGATTGAACACACGACCTCTGGATAGACAGTCCAGTGTGTAACCACTGAGCTAAGTCCTTTATGAAGACGTTTTGTTCAAAATAATATTACACGTGAGAAATGAAGTGATATACGTGTATTTCAAAAATTGCTAAAATATTAATGTCCATATCTGTACATAATGCCGATGAAAATATAATTGTAAGAGCGAACCGTACCATTTGCGTTGTATCGACAACCGGACCATGATTCGTTCAACTTTGAAAACGTTAGATTATGACCTATATAAATATATTATTAATAAAAGATGAGTATCTGGGAAAGAAATGTAACCCTACAATACATGCAAGTACATAGTTTAGACTCGGTTAGCTCTTACTTTGTCTAATTTGTCTAAAATGTCCGAATTTCATGTCTGTTTTGCATTGTTTACGGTTGAATCACAACTTTCAACGCGCATTACGTGCATATGCATTGATGAAATACAAAACCAAGTAGCTACGAGCATGCAGGACAAACTTGGGCATTCCGTAAGAGTATTCCTGTCTTCAGAATTCAAGAATAACCATACAATATACGCAAAAAGGTTACACTCACCAGCGTATTATTGTTGATATCCACCATTTTTTAGCCGGATCATTTTCGTTACGTTAGCCGTACCCACGTCGTTAAACCGGACCCATCGCGTTTTGCCGATACAGTGTGTACTATCGCGTTCATTGCGGTGACTACCCGTTGGCCTCCGCTAGAGAAACGTTAGCTTCAATTCATCGACACCACCAGCGTTTCGGCATACGTTTGCCAACGGAGTTTTTTTTATTTTAAGCTGGGTTCACACTATGAACGTTTGTACCAGCGTTGATCAGCGTTTCACTAGTCAGAAAAATGAGCCCGAACGTCGGTGAAATTACGCTCGTGAGGAGGAATGATTTGGTTCACACTGCGAACGTTGTGTATCTAACGCACGCTAACGTTTTGGGAACGTTTCTCAGCGCTCAACTGCGTTTGACAGCGGTTACAAGCGCTTAACAACGTTTGCCTGCGTTGTAGCTTTTTTTTTATCGGCGTAGGTGAACTTTTACCAACGTAGGTTAGCGTATGTGTAGCGGTCTCTAACTTAGTCCGACTTAGACGAACGAGGTGCCAAACGCCAGAGTCCGTTGAACAAAGTTTACCGAAGTTACTAAAACGTTATTGAAAGTTCGTCTGCGCTAACCACTTGCGTTGCTACTCGTTGACCTACGTTGGGCAAACGTTCTTTTGCGCTGGGGAAAGTTGGCTTACGCCAGCCGTTGCGTTACTACCGCGTTCATTGCGCTGGATACCCGTTGGCCTCTGCTAGATAAGCGTTCGACTAAATTCGTTATCACCAAGAGCGTTTCAGCAGACGTTTGCCAACGGAGTTTAACTTAAGCAAACTTTGATCAACTTAATTCAGCGTTCAGGAACGTTCATAAACGGAGCACAACTTACATCAGCGTTTATTTCCAAACGTCGGCAAAGTTTTTGCATGTTAAAAATATTCAGCGAATACAACGTTCTTCATTGTTTACCAACGATCATCAACTTTCCCAAACGTTAAGTAACTTTTACTGGCGGAGCTGAACGTTTGCCCAAACGTCGGTCCAAACGCTAGAGTGTGAACCCAGCTTTAGCAAACTTTAATCAACTTAATTCAGCGTTCAGGAACGTTTACAAACGGAGCACAACTTACATCAGCGTTTATTTCCAGACGTCGACAAAGTTTTTGCATGTTAAAAAAATTTCAGCGATTACAACGTTCTTCAGCGTTCACCTGAGATCATCAACTTTTCGAAACGTTTAGTAACCTTTACTAGCGGAGCTGAACGTTTGCCCAAACGCCGTCGGCCCAAACGCCACATAGTGTGAACCCAGCTTAAAGAATTATACACGGGTGGACGAGAATGCCATATGGAAGTTTCATGAATGTTGCACTCAGACTAAAATAGCCAAGGTATTGCCCTTTCTTAGTTGGACAAAGGAACCGAACTCTGAGTATGGTGATACTAGTTGTGTACAAGTTTAGTTAGAGAAATTACACCATCATGTACAATATCAAAATAACTCCAAAAATATTCAATAAAGAGATAAATGGTTCTTGGGCATTAGATATCCTCTAATTGAGATCTATTTACCAGTGCAGTTTCAAATTGATATCTTTAATACTGTTTTCAGTAATGGGCCGGACAAGAATTGATTAGGAAAAATACAAAGGGGAATAACTCCAAAAATATGCAATAAAGAGTTATGGTTCCTGAGCACTGCACATCCTCTCAATGAGATCTCTTTACCTATGAAGTTTCAAAATGATATCTCTTATACTGATTGAGTTACATATGAGTTAAGGCCAGGACAAAAATTAAGTATGAAAAATTACAAAGGGGAATAACTAAAAAATATGCAATGAAGAATTATGATTCTTGTCCACTGAACTTCCCCTCAATGAGATCTATTCACCTATGAATTTCAAGTTGATATGGTGAGCGTAATAAAAGTATTCAGGATTACGAAAAATATGATGTATTTGGGATTCGCTGAAAAATAAAATAAAATTATTAATACGTATTCCGATTTCATGATGAGGTGGTGGCACCATCCCATATTATTATTATGTACATATTGTAATTTGAAAACTAGACGTATATATGCATGTACTCAGTTCACAGCATTAATGATTATTGACCATTGCGGCTGACTCCGATAGCTGAAACATCGACCAAGAACAAGATAGTATCTAAGAGCACAGGCCTAAGATATATAGTAATGACGGGATGGTGGGGAATTTCAAAACTGTATTTTGTGATATAATTTCTTAGACCTGTGCTAAGAGTAAATAAAATTAACATCAAATTAAACACCAATTGTGCATGCATGTAGTTTCTGAATGAAGTCTGTGTTTTGTAGCTAAATATATTTATTAAAGCTAACCACATATCGAGTTAGCGCGCATACTACTGTTGCAAACATATAGCAGTGACTCACTCATGAAACGCTATCGACAGGAAGATGAAAAATGTAGCTTGAATGTGCATGAGAGGTTCTAAACTGCTTAACACATACACTGGCGGCTTGAAAATTAGAGGGATAGCGACTATAGGCGTGAGTAATTTTTTTTTTTTCGTAAATGTTCAAGGATATTTGTTTTCACGTATGTGTCTGTTCGATTTAGTTCTTATAGGCAGACGAACATTTCATCAATAATTCAAGGCTAATCGTTTGATTGTGAATTCCAGACAGCAGACGCGTCCGGAACTCTGATGTTTTATGTGTTGGCATAGGCCTAATAGTGGTGATAACACTTCGAGGAAATTCTGTCTCTTTTCCTCATACGTGTCATTGTTCATCGGACTGATAAAAACAACATATAATTAGACTGTTAATAGATAGGTTTCAAGTACTTGTTTTCTACATTCCATTTAGTCAGAAAATCATGGTACATTATGTATGTCTCATAAACCGGAACTTGTCGAAGCTCTGTATATAACTTGCTAGAGATTTTCTGATTAATTGTGTTGATGAAAAGATTAGTGCTGCTTTTTTATGATCCTAGCTTCTGTGTTTAACATTAACAGTATACACATTTGGAATCGTGTACATGTACTTGTTCTGTAAGAGGTTTTTGAAAACTATAGCATCTATAGAGAAAGATTTCCATGGACCGTGGGTAGAGGGTATGCGTGCAAATTATTTTTGATTCAGGAACATAAGGTTTACTCGTTATAAATTCGGGGTTAAATCTTGCATGAGTAATTTGTTATCTTATTCTTTGTATTTTTCTTTTGAAACCTACGAATTTTACGCCACAACGAAGAGCCATTTTACCCCATCCCAAACAGGATAATTCCAACGATGGTTTGAGCATAATCTGTTCGAATAATTAGCCATTTCCGTTTACTTCCATTTGTTCAGGTGTCATTTGGTCTGCGGTCAAGTGATGACAGTTTTAGTTATTGAGCGTGTGTAATTAGGCAACAGACACAAATATTGTCCCGGTGTCCCTACAGAGGCATAATGACAACAATTTTAAGTCACCAAATATTGCATAAAGAATTGTAAAGCTGATTTGACCGTTCAGCTTTAATTTTCAAGTGTCAAAACTGGCACTTTTTGTCACGAGTTAAATTAAGTCCTGAATGCATCAGGAATTCAGGCAACCCTGTTCAAAACGCTGGGAACCAAGGTCAGGGGTTCTACTGAGGCATAATGCCCAATCCTGTAAATAAGACGCAACTCATATTCGGGTGCCATTAGGACACATGGTTCTCTGCACAATACTGTCCAATTGTTAAAATTTAGCATACGAAATTTCAAATGAC
Organism: Spisula solida; assembly: GCA_947247005.1. Taxonomy (NCBI): domain Eukaryota; kingdom Metazoa; phylum Mollusca; class Bivalvia; order Venerida; family Mactridae; genus Spisula; species Spisula solida. The sequence continues at coordinate 35,770,844 of OX365945.1, forward strand.
CATAACTCAGTCAATACTTGGTATGTTTTCATCAAATAGCTTTTATTTTCTGCAGAAAAGTTAATTCTTTATAGTGCATCCGGATTTCCGGAATTGTAGGACCCCCGCAAGTTACATTTATTTTGACTGTTGCCAAATTACACATGATCTGATTGCTTATAATACACACATGTTGCAGATAGCATGTACGGGAGTGTGTAATATATAATACTTATTAGTGTTATACAATGTTGAACCAGCGCGTTGAAGTGTACCAAGCATTAAACGTTTTTACTTTTGTAAACCAAGGGAATTAACTCCTACTAGGAGTTGTTTCATTACCTAACTCAGTGATCTCCCTTATATAAAGCAATATAATTATGTTAAATTCTGCATTTTTATTAGTTTCTGTTTGGTTTGTTTAGGTCTAAGAAATGAACACGAGTTTATCATATTTTTCAGTGAACATTGATTTGGATCAAATAGAAAGGATCAAAGAAACAGGAAAATGGCAAACTGTGGCTGGTGCTGGAGTATTATATGGTTTATCCTTATGTTGGTTATTGGCTTCCCTATTGGTTTCCTCTGTGCCATATTATTTGTGCTGATAAGCCCATTTTCGGCTTGTTGCTCCGGATGTACTGAAGTTGTCAACTTACTTGATCGAGGATTAAGACTTCCAATGACTATGGCACAAAATATGGTGTCAGGCAAAGCTATGTGCTAGCCACCCATTCATTTATTTAAACTCAGTGTTCACTCATTTTACAATGCTTTCATAATTGCTATGAAGAACTCTGCAGTGATATGAGCAAACATGACTAACTGCTGTCTAGTGTTTTTTTTATACATGTATAACCAATGTAATCATGTATTTTTTACTATTTTATACAAAAATTGCTGCTTTGCTGTAAACTTTTTGTGCCTTTACTTACAACATAGGTAATCTTCACGTAGTGTTTTAAGACTATATGTGGTATGAATACTGATACAAGGCGTAAACTTCAAGTTAGAAGTTTCTACAAACATTGCATTGCTGTGGAAAAAGTGATATTTAAAAACTGTTTCTCTCATGAATGAGTATGTTCATACCAGAAATTCATGCTCAATATTGTACATGTATTAATCCTATATTTGCTCTTGGGCCACTTTCGCAAAGTTTCTTAAGATTTTTTCAAAAGTACAAGTAATTTTCTTAACAAACATAAATATTTCGCTAAGAAATAAAAAAAAGCCAATTTTCATCTTAGATAATTCTTATCCTTCATCCACAGGTTACTGTATTATTGATATTAAGAGTAAAAGTTTTTTTTACTCTTTATTAATGATACAGTTATGCTGGGTTCATTGTGAAAAACAACACAATGTACATCTTAGATAAAATCTAAGATTGTTTTATAAATATCTAAGAAAAATATTGTCACAAAGAGAAAAATTTATTTTTTAAGAAAAAATATCTAAGAAGCTTTGTGAATTCTGTGATCAAACATGTATATGAACATTTGTTGTAAGCAATAGTAACACTCTTACCTCTAACACATGTTAACTGAATTTGCTAATATTTTTGTATACTTTGTATTTTATAAGCTTAAGAATATATTGGAATCTAATCTTATTGTCATTGTTGGTAGAAACCTTGATTTCTCCTGTTTTCAGTGGTGTCAACAGAGCCAAATTAAAAATCCTGAAAATCATATGCGGCTGACCATTTTTGACAAACTAGAGGCCGTCAACCATATATAACTCAGTTTTTCAAACTTTTTATTGAAGAAAATCCTTCAGAGCAGATATAATTGACCATAACGTTGCCATTTATTGAGATAATTTCATCAAATAACTTTTATTTTGGTCAGAAAGCATAGCTCTTCAAGGATAGACAAATCCAGAATTCCGGATAAATCCTGAAAATTGACACCCCTGTGTTTTACTACTGAGAAATAGTCCTGTTGCTAATAGAAGATTATTTTAATTCATCTGAGCTCTTATTTGTAGGTTACTAGGTATCTCACGAGAGGGGTTAGATTTTAACCAGGGAAGAGGCTTGCAGAGTTCCTGGTTAAAATTCTGACCACAAGGGTGAGATATGATGGATTATTTTTCTCTGACTTAATTTGGGGTTATAACATTATTTAGCTTTCATGGCTTCAACATGAAGTCATCATTACATCTTGTTAGCTGTACATTGTCATTCATAACAATCATTAATAATAATGTAAATAAAATGTATGTTGTTATGTTATTGATCTAGGAAATGCTCTTTAGATGGTATTAAGCCTAATAATGTTCGTCTTGTTACCTTAATATCGTCAGTAACACATAAATCCCGAAACTAAAATATCCTGCTCTGTTTGGCGTGTAAGCTCATGCAGGATAAGAGTTTTCTCCCATTAGCAACATAGAATAAAACTTCATCCTACATGAGCATTAGGGCTGCATACTGGTTTCCAATATAAATTGAATACCGCTATTTTGCGTTCGATCAATATATCTTTTCCGTGTCCTTATCAGTATAAAATTGATCAACAAAAATACACATGTAAATCAATAAAACACCCATTTTCAGTCAAGTGTTTTTGTCTCAAAATGGTCAGGTCGTCGAAGCAGCTTATGTCCGAGTGAAACTAATTTACAAACAAGAATCTGCTATAATGTAAACCTCTCATGTAATGTAAAACATATGTGAATAGGTTGTTTATCACATCTCAGACTTGACTTGTGTTCTGCTGGTTAAATGCACGTTGTAAAACTCCAAATGCATATTTACAGTATTTAGATGTTTTATTGCCAAACGAATATAGCATATGATATAAAATATAGATCATTTAGTATTGATATAAATATTGTACTGAGCTTTCTTACTGATAACCAGCCCTAAAGCCCCTAATGAGCATGTATGTGAGCAAGACCAGGGCTGGTATTCACAAAGCATCTTAGCAGAAAACTTAGAAATTTCTTAAAATCTTAATTTTTTCTAAAGTGTATCAGCTAAGCAAGAAAATCAACATGCTTAATATATTGCATAGTTTTGAAGCATTATGTAAACAGCTATTATATTCACTAAGAAAACATGGATTATTTTTCAAATTGTGGGAAATATGAGCTGCACAAAGTAGTGACTTAAGTCAAAATATTTAAGACTCGCTTAAGATGCTTTGTGAATACCAGCCCTGACCTGACTGTACATGTTCCTGACTGCATTAATCTAATGAGACAACCATCCAAAATTAGAACCAGATAATTTAATAATCTTTCTTATAAATACCAGTAACAGTGTATGTATTATGTACATTATCATAAATGACTGTTATGAATGTCACGTTACCATGATGTTATGAAAGCTAGCTAATGCCATAAATTCTCGTTTTCACAAATTACGTGGGATATGAATAATCTATTATGAAACTGTTGACGGAGGATAAGGATTTATCAGCCAAGAGGTTGAATTTTAACCAGAGACCTTGTCCCTGCTAAAATTCCAAACCCCTCAGGCTATTCTGTATAGAAGCTCATCATGGATTCGAATAATCTATTTTTGTTTTCAGTTGTTATAAAAAATAAACAACACTTGATATTCTCAATAAAACCATTTATTGTCCTCCAAATTCAATAATTCTTAAACTGATGATATATTAGCTCAACATTAGAATTTTCATCTACCAAAGTACAAGCGTTACAATATTGCGATATATTAGTAAAAATTATTGAATGACAGTTAACGTCTCTGGTTGCTACGTCACACAAGTTTTAAAAGTATGGAAGAGAATATACATTGAAAGTGAAACGGCCTAAATTGCAGGTATGCATGGTAATAAAAGTGAATTTTAGCAAGTTCAAACCGAATGGATTTAGTCATTGTACAGTTTGTAACATTTGTTAGTTAAAGTAAAACAGCCCAGGGACAGTGCAGGCTATATCAAATAGATGTATGTTTTTGTGACCCTTAGTGAAATTTAATCATAATTCTACAAGCACATTTTGTGTCCAAGATAGTTTACCTACAATAAAGTTGAAAGATTCGCCAAAAGTATTTGGAAAAAAAACAATGCCAATATAAACGCAAGCACATAATTTATGTACACAAAATTAATAAAGAATACAAGTGGAGAAGATATACATTAAACATATTCTCCAAACGTTTGGCATTAAACATGGAAGTTGTTCATATTTAAATAATACAAAGGCATATATTATATGTCAAAAATCAATCTCATTAAAACCAGACCATTATTACGTTTCACTACTTTACGCTGATATAGGATCTGACAACACTCAGTATAGGGTCATGTCAATGTGAAATTTACGTCATCCGATCAAATTGCTTCTTTCACAAAGCTGAAAATGCGGTGCAAGTATGCAAAGGCTATGTGACGTCATTGGGCTCCAGAGAGGTCATGTTTAAAGGTCAATTAAACATTACCTCCTACTGAGTGTAGTCAGATCTCGAACAGCGTAAAGGAATGGAGCAAATGTTAGGGTCTGATTTTAATGAGATTGGTAAAATATCAGATAATAATTTTTATCAAAAATGAGTTCATGAAACGGTTTTGTGAAGTACAATTAAGAATAAATGATGATCTATATAAATGACTAACATATTATACACACATGTACAAGGTAGACCTACGCTACATAGGTTATGCAGTTTAACATTGTTTACATGAAAGTTATACTTAGTATAGTTTGACAGAATTGACCTTTGGCAAGGAGTTTGTGGCTAACTATCGTCTATGGTTATAATGCGCAGAATGTTAGGAGATTAATGAAGTAAGGTCACAGAAACGCTAATGTCTCAGACCAATTGTCATTTTCTGTCAAACTATTCATTTGATTTAAGATGCAATGAAATTTCTAAGAAAAGAGCACTCTAAACCTCGAGTTAATATAACTCAACCATTCAAAAAGTATCCAAATTTTTAACAATGTTACTATACATAAAGGATAAACATACTGCCATGTCTACCTATGATAATACTAGCATGTTTACAAACATAAGTTGACAATCAAATGCATTTCCGATCTCAATTTTTGTTTGATCGCTAGCATCAACCTTCTAGGTAAACGAACACTCTTTCACACTGTATTTAAAACGTGCGGCTAGTCATCAGTGCAGTGTTTATATTATTGTTTTTTGTTTGTATACAAGGCTAGAGTTATCGCTTACAAGCTACATTCACCTGAACTAAATACCATTGGACAACAAGTACATATATTTACAGACAGGCAAGGAAGAAAGTAAGATAGAGAGAGGACTCCGAGCACAGGTCTGTGAAAAGTGTCTGATACAACCTGTACTTAAATATGGCGTTCACTCAACCACTTTTCTAAGTGGTCACTTTTCAAACCCTAAGCACGTCTAACCGTGATCATAAATATTGTCGCTATGTTGCACATAACCGTGTTATGCAATAGTCCTAACACTCAAATCATTAAAAATCAAAATCACGTGCCAAAGTATGCGTGGTCATTCATGCGATAAATTTTGCATCTTCGCCATCAAATAATATGATCACACTATTGACGGACCTGTGACTCAAGAAGAGTAAGTGAACAGAAGATTGATCAAATAAACATAAAACATACATATTTTAACTACGTATATATATACATACACAAGAACCTTCAGTGAAGGAATGTGAGATCAGTATTCTAACTAGAGCAGTCACCATTCGGCAGACTTATAAACCCCCGCCGGCAAAGGGCCATAATTCTGCAAAAATTCATCGCAGCGCAAATTCCTTTCTTCATACACATCTACATGTTGAGGTTGTTCATCTGTGAAAGTTTGAGCGAAATCCTGCCAAAACTGTAGGAGTTGCGTCCACGGACAGACAGACAAGCTGAATCCAGTATACCCCCCTTACAACTCGTTGTGCGGGGGTATAATAATGTGTGAAAACAACAATGGCAAAAGTGGCTATTGTATTAAAACAGGGGTGTGATTATCTATAACCAAAAGTGGCTGCATCGTTTTCACAGTCTCCAATTAGTTTATTATTCTGGAATCATAGGACCTCTAATACTTGTATAATCACATGGTTGCCATATTGATATATGATGGAGAGACATGACTAGCGTAAAACATTTTGCAGTCGCTGATAGTCAAACTGGTGTCTACGGTATATGTACACTAACAGCAGTTCCCCTATTCACATGAGTGTGTACCGTCTAGTATGAATTCCATCACAAATATACTGGTATTACAGTAATTTAAAACAGGACCATGATTTTAGTAAGTAAAACAAGTCATTAAGAATTGCAAGCAATACAGAAGTCCCCTACAGGTTTTAAGCCATTTTCAATGTTTCTGTTGCCATAGCAACCATAATTTTTGTCGGAATCAAAATATTTTTGAACCTGCATTATTCCCTTATTGCCCCCTATTTACATACCAAGTTTCATAAACCTAGCTTAAAAACTGTGAGTTATGTCAGGATCCAGATTTTTTGAAGGACAGACGGACGTTCTCACTGACTTGACGTTGTGGTGTTTTCTTTTGTTCATCCTTTTGTTTGTAAAACCCCATAAGCAACATTTTGCACCCCGTAAGCAATGGAATGAATAGAATCTCAATATAGCCTATTGTTCCACACCCCACAACTACAAGTGGGTGCGTACGGACTGACTGACGGACGGTCAAAAACCGATAGGGGACTAATTATGTATGGCCAGACTATATCCTCCCCCCCCCCATAAAAGATATTTGGTGGGGGCATAAAAAGAATACACTTATTTTAGCAACTGAACATTTAGACAAAACCAAATTACTTCCAGAAATAATGAACTAAAAAAACACAAGTATATGAAGCATGACGATAATATACAATGAATGAATCATATAAACTAGGATGATACAAGTTGCGTAAAAATGCAAATTTAATGACACTGGCAATATAAAAAATATAACAGACGTGAATATTTTATAATACATACATAATTTTTTTATTATTTAAATCAAACTGCATTTTTAAAAGCTTGATAAATGTGGATTCGATACTGAGATATAGATGAATACTCTTGTATGACTTGTTTCAGACAAGTAACTTTTAGTATAGGCATTTAAATCAAGCCAACATGTATGAATTTCATCCACTGTATTCCAGCGGTGAAGAATAAGCATTTTCCTCAGTTGGTATAAAGACAAATGGCTCGACTTTACAGTGGGGAATTAGACCCCAAGGAAGACTTTGATAGATACATACATGGGTACAACAAGCTTTTAAAGAATATATCCCTGGCTTAGAATGAGAAGTTCGTAAGTACAAAATTGATATTTTGAGAAAACAAGAAAAGCTACTCTGAAAACTACTCTTTACTTATGGAAAATTGAGCTTTTCAACTTCAGTTAGGTCGACATGACCAGTTCCAATTTTCATGAAAATAGGCTCATAAGAAGCACCTTGTGATGCAGATTTTAAATATGTAATAGTCTTATAAGGTTGTAAGTGCTCTCATTCTAAGCCAGCGATATATTATACATAAAGTTCACTAAAATCAGCCATAATGGAATTACAATCATTTATACATTGATTCCTCTTCTAGACATCTGTGCTTGGTTCTTCTTGTCCGCTCGTCTGTTGGCAACAGTGTTTCTTGATACAGCCCTAAAATAGTAAAGTAAGTTTATTTCAAAGTATCTATAGACCAAATATGTCAAATATGTACACATCAAAGGGGTTCGACACATAAACCTATAATGATTAAAAACTGTTTTCAAATATTTTTTTTCCTTCTACTTTATTTCATACCAAGGGATCCGACTTGGGTCTGAATGAGAATCACACTGCATCTCGTTCAACAGTCATTTCTTTGCCAAATGAGAACATATATAACTATGGCTTGTTGTTATCAAAAGCTGAATGATTTATCTACAAAACAAGCCCAAACTTTATGTATGTAAACAAATAACTATTCACTCACAACATGACTCCAAACATCCCCGAAAATATTTTTTTAGCAAGGTAAGACATATCCACGTGCATTATCGAGCCGGCATAGGTCAACTTCACAAGAGTAAAATACATAAAGTAAGCTTACTGCTCACTTGTGTTGGCCTACTGTTAAGTAAAAAAATTTCTTTACCTTTCTCTAGCTGTCTTGGTTGCTTTAACAGCACTGTTGGTTTTGATGTATACTGGACTTTTTGTGTCACAGACTAATGGCTTCAGTTTTCCTTTATGCGTCTTCCATGTGATCGGTCTGGCCAAACTTGCCTTAATGTCAAACGTGCTCTTCTTCGTGGAAGCAACAGAAGAGTTTAAAGTTGAATTAGCAACAGCTGTGAACTTGAATGGTGTGGCTATAATAGAAGATTACACTTAGACACTTAAAGAACTACATACACTAGCAACATCAAGCTTAAACATTTTGCGAAAACAACTTTCCATTTCAATTGACACACCGTAAGTTTTCCAATTTAACTGACAGATTTATGTTGTTTGTGTTTGACAGAGACAGTCAAAAGTGGTTAGTCATCTGTTTTTTTCCTTGCCTAATTGGCTAAATGCCAGTGTCATGGGTACTACTGAAGCATAAGGGAGAGATAGTAACTTTTTATGATACAAGCCTAGCTAACCTAGCTAGCCTAGCTCTTTCCAAATAAATTCCTTGGTTCTTTAACATGCCCATAATCGGCATTGTATATCATGGAGACTACCTCTTGGTTACCAATTAGTTCATCTCTACATGGTCGGAAACAGAATTATGATTGTTTTAATATCACCTAAATTGGATTTGTTCCCATTCAATTTGATGTTCATTCTCGCATTCAAACAGTATTCCAAATGTATTGTTCGTGCTTTTAAATAAACTCACCAATCTATTTTTAGACTTTGAATCAAACAATTGGTGTCACCCTGACATCATCAATTAAAGTGGACTTCAGTGGAGATTTAGAATCATTTATTACTTTATTGTAAGAATACGCACCAGTTTCCGATATATAAATCGAATACTGGTAATTTGCATTTGATCGTTACATTGTATCGAACATTTCTGTATCGGTTAAATAATCAATAAATAACAAATACTCATGGAAACCATAGAAATCTCCCGTTAAGTCAAGTTTTTCCTTGTCCATTTATTTCGTCACGAAATGTCCGGGTCAGTTCAAACAAAAAACTGCTGCAAATTAAACCACTTGCATTATAAAACTGAGTTATCCTCGGACCTGTGTGTTAATAATCTTGTTTTATTTGTGTTCTGCAAATTAAATACATATACATGTATATATATATTGCAAGTCTCTATGTTCCTATTTAGATGTTTTATTACTAAAAGAAAATATCAAATGATATATCCAATATCGATCATTTTGTATTGATACAAATATCATATTGATCATTCTGACTGATACTTTATTGCAATGTGAAGATGTTTTAAAACAACTAACCAGCTGGTTTTCCTTGTGGAACTGCACTTGTAGATTTCCTTGCCTTATATGGTTGAGTCTTCACTGTAGATGATATTACAGACTTAGGAGATTTTCTTGGTAATGTTTTGGGTGTCGGCTTGGCTCCAAAATTCAAATTCAGTTTTGATGTATTCAGAACAGTTGGTTTAAATGGTGTAGTCCTGTTGGCGTTAGATTTCCTTGGCTTAACAAACTGAAACAATCAGGATTTTTAATTTTATGCAACAAACATTAATTGTAGGCATGTTCTTATACCTTACATGTGAGGTGATAAATATAACAAGAGGGCCCAAAGGGCCATAGGTCGCTCACCTGTCCTAGTAGTTCATGCAGACCCCATAATGGTAGTCTCTATTGCATGTAAAAAGTTTTCATATTGTCTTATAAAGTGATCTATAGAGGATATTTGTTTGTTTTGATTGAATATGGTTTATATCTCATCGTGTAGTGATAAAATTCAATATTTTCAAGAGCGCGTAGCGTGAGTGAAAATATTAAAATTTTATCACTACAAGATGAGATATTAACCATATTCAATCAAAACAAATAAATATTCTATTTATTTAATGCTTTTATGGTGTCAAAACTGGTACTATTTATGCCAAATTACCACTGTGGTTAGGCTACGTATGAATATGTTATTCCATTCATAATGTTCACTTCAAAATCCGCCATCTTGGATTATGGTGAATAGGTGAAAACGACTTTTTTGAGAATTTTTCATTAAATCATACACCAACTTGTAGGAAATTGTCTAAATAAGAATAAAACCCCCCACATGACATGTTTCCGTTCAGTAATAAAAGAGTTACAGACATTTTAGTGTTGAGATTTTGGTAAATTAAAGTAGTCCCTGTGAGGGGGCGGAGCTTATATCAGTCACATTGTAGGTGATAACCAGTGACTGATATAGGTTTTATTTCACTGATAGAACTCCATGTCTCATCAGTTAGCATTAATTAATACACTTGTTACTATAAATAGTAACAAAAATAAGCCTATTTGCGGCTGATTATAGCTATCACGTGATTGATTATCGCCTATCCGCCCGGTCCGCAAACTCATAATCATAATCGGACCGGTTGAACAGGCGCACGCGACGTTATCCGTGTAAACATGACGTCACGTTGGAGCCAAAATGACGTTACGTCGCTCATAAGTAAGATTTCTTTGCTAATTTTATTTAGTCTTGGTGCATTTTATTGGTTACCACCTAAATGTATATCTACATCAGTAATATTTACGTTATTTGTTATTTGTAAATCCAACAATTGTATTAAAGACTTTAATACACTTCAGAGCCTGGCCGGAAGTTGATAATCCGCCCGGAATGAATAATCACCCTCGGGCTGAAGCCCTCGAGGTGATTATTAATTTTCCGGGCGGATTATCACCTCCCTGCCCGGCTGTGTCGTGTATTAACCTCTAAATAATATAATTAACATCATAATTTTATATACAAAATGGCATATTGAAGTTTAAGCCAAGTTTTGTCTATGATTTGACCTAATGACCTAGTTTTTTACCCTAGAAGACCCAATATCAAACTTCACCTAGATTTTGTTGAAATGATCATTGTGACCAACTTCCATAAAGACAAGGCCAACATTGAGACCTTTAGAGACTGCACAAGGTTTACTAAGATTAAAATTGTGTCCTAGGTTTTGACCCCAGATGACCCAATATCAAACTTGACATAAATTTTGTTGAGATGATCATAGTCACTGAGTTTCAGAAATGTAACATCAAACTTGTGACCGCTAGTCACTTCACAAGGTTTTTCTATGATTTGACCTAGTGACATAGTTTTTGAACCAAGATGACCCAATATCGAACTTGACCTAGATTTCAAGTTTTCTTAAGAACTATTAACGATTTCAGTATTAAATAAAAAGACAATAGTAAATCAGACAGGGAAGCCGGTACTCAACTGAGCACAGAAAACATAAAAACATCACATACCACAATTAGTTTTACACAACACATAACTGAACAAGACATTGATGAAGACAATGAACTATGTAACTTACTTTGTTTTCGTTAGTATCAGGAGTTTTATGAGATTTGAGTTTATTGGCGGCAGTTTGTACCTCACTGAGAATAGTTTTAGCTTTCTTCACCGACGACGACATATCTTCAACTCGCTTTCGTTTCTTCTCCAGGTATACATCAATAGAATCAAACTTATCAAAGTTCTTCTTGTGAATTTTATTCCAGTTCTTATTTCCTGGATGTGAAAGAGAATTATCTTATGATCCATATCATGGAGTATTAATAAAGTGACAGAAATAATATATTTAGCAAATACTATGGACTGACTGCAGTATGCACTCCTTACAACTCATGTGTAGTTTATTCAACCATTGGTTACTGAGTCATATTATGCTTATGGCAAATCTTGAAAAAAAGGATGAAAGTCTATGGCAGGTGCCATTAGCACCCATTCAACTCTGTTCAAACATTCTATTGTTAAAATTCAGCTTCTGAAATGTTGAATGATCGTAACTCACTTTTATATTTTTATCAAGTAACTTATTTTCTGCAGAAAAATCTATTTTTTTTAATCTGGGATTTTTGAATTGAGAGACCCCTGTTAACAGCATAAAAACAGTGATTTTGCCCATATGTTAACGGGACGAAAACCAAGCGTAAACATAAAGATTCACGCGAGCACGCGCTGTTGGTGTCCAGTTTTTCATATGCCAACGACTATAAACGACAATACAGCATCATATGAACTGTAATTACCATTTATTTTTAACTACCCCCCTACTAATTAATTTTCTTTAAGACTTAAATTATAAATTTAAACTAACCCCGATCTCAAGTCGACGCTCATAACAAAAACTGGTATGACATAACGTTTGTATTCCCGACGTCGCAACAAAATCTCCCGACAAAATGTCATTGTTTTGAAACACAAATGCATAAATTGATGTTTTGTATGCTATAATAGCGTTTCGGGACTCTGCAGATGTTATAGCACGAAAAACCCTACAAAGCACTGACTGAGTAATATCTGTTTACTCTGAATAAGAAAGGTAGACAACTCTTCTGGTGAGAACCGGAATGTAGGTTGTAAATCATTGAAATACCTGGAGTAATTGGTTTAGCAGCTTGACGATTCTTCACAAATGCAGCAAATCTTGGTATACTTGTACTGCCTGGAGGGGCTACTTTCACTGTTCAAATTGAAAATTGATATACAAAAATAGGTTGCATGACAGGCATCCTTCCAAGATAGAGCACATGTTACCTTAATACATAATATTCAGATAAGTTCAGAATGATTACTTCCTTTCTTACATGAAGCACAAGTTTCATGGTCAGCAATGATTGAAGGAATATTATCTCTTTGAATACCAGGTGATTTTTTTAATGCAATCAGCCTGAATTAGGGCACTCAATGTTAAAATAACATACTTAATTGAACATTCACTTACAACTAAAAAGAACATGATATAATACCCAGTTAATTTGTTCCACATACATAATAACATGTTGATTCTTAACTAATTTTTAATAGAGCACTGCACCTTCATATTTCTCACGTGGGGGGGTTGTCAAAAAGGAGAAAAATATACTCCTTGACTAGGGTCTGTTTTCAGCCCCACAACTTAGTTACTGTAGCCCATCGTTCAAACAGAAGATTCTAACCATTGTTAGACCCCCAAAAAATAGTCTGGCGGTGCTCCAACTAGCAATATTTTAGAATTTACACTTGCAGTTGACACCATAGAAAACTAAGACAGGGCATAATTGTGTCACTGTATTAAGTATTCTAGATTTGTATATTGTAATAAACCATTGACTGATAATATCATGCATAAAGCTAATAAATGTCATTCAATAACAGTTTACAGTTACACATAAATATTATTGTTCACTTTACACCTAAAATTCATTATGATCAAACAACAGTATAAACAAATCAGATACATTATAGATAATACCTTTTTCTTGTACATTTTTATCAAGTATCGACAACAGGCTGTTCTTCATTTCATCGTCATTCATATCACTACGCATGGCACCCAACATCTCCTGTACAGCGGGACTGGAAGCACTGCGACGACCCGATCTACGTCTTTCAGAGCCGCTGGCTTGTACTTCTGGGGTTTTCAAATCTGGTGTTGGCGCTTTTTCAAATGTGCTTCGACGCTTCTTACGTTCAGCACAATTAGGCGACATCAAATCTGGTGTTGGCGCTTTTTCAAAAGTGCTCCTTCGTTTCTTAGCAGGTTGAGAATTCTCAGGCTGAAACAGAAACCATACAGCAATTACAACATGCAGTCAGTGTAGAAAACATTTAAATAAACCATTTACATGCTTCATTTTTCAAATAGTTTAGGTCATGTCATCAGAACCACAAATAATTTTATGTGACCAAATGGATTTAAATTATCTTCCGCCTCCCCGATAACCTAGTGCGGGAGGTCCTGGGTTCCATCCCAAAGACAAACAAAAAAGAAAACAGCTTCTCTTCTCTCATACCCTTGTGGGCATGGATAACATCGAGAGTGAATAATTTAAATTGGAAAAACTTGTTTCACAATCGACCTAAAATAAATTAGTATTATAATAATTAATGTTTAAAATTATCACTTTTTAGAATATTTTTTTGATGTCAGATGTCTATTAATTCAGACTTACTGTGTCAACTTGTTTCCTTTTAACAGTAACCTGTTTGACGAGTGGAGATGCTGGAAGCTTCCCAGTGTTGACTCTATCAGCCTTGACTGGAGAGAACACTTTCTTCTCCCATCTTGATACAGATTTACCAGAATTAGGTGTACATTTTGTTTCAATCTTTGGTGTGTTGTTAGCAACCTTACATGTAACAACAGGGGTTGACTTTGGTGTGTTGTTACTGTTAGCTACCTTACAGTTAGGGGTATTTATCTTGCTAGCTGTCAAAGGTGTTCTTGGTTTGACTGACACAGTTGGAGTTCTGGGTTTGGCTGACACAGTTGGAGTCCTGGGTTTGGCTGACACAGTTGGTGTTCTGGGTTTGGCTGACACAGTTGGAGTCCTGGGTCTCTGAGTCAAGGTAGGTGTTTTAGGAGCGATCTTTGGAGTTGACACCGGCGTTTTGGTAGCTTTTGCCTCCTTTGAAAACAAACAATACAAAATTACCAAATCAAGTCAAACTTTGTTAAAGTAAATGTTTTTTAATTATTAATTCACCATATCGACATTACAGGTTAAAACCTGTTTTTCCGGAATTAATTGAGCGACAATGTGCGAGATATTCCGAATGTACGTCAGGGGGGGAAACGGATATAGCGTATGGAGCAACTAGGTACAAAAATCGCGTTATATTAGCCAAAAGATAAGAATTTGTATAAAGTCTTATTTGAACACAATGACAACATTATTTTACGACCTCGCTGACAATATTTTTGCCTCAATAATATGTTTAACTTGAAAAATGCATATATTTTCTCGCCATTGGTATCGGGCTTCGGAAGCGAGTGTAGAATAAAATGCAATATTTCAAATATAAAGCATTTTTAGGATAATTCTTGCTAAAGTTTAAAAACGAAGATGTTTAATGATAATGTGCAATTATTGTTTTATATGGTTTTCATGTTTAAACGTTGAAAAAAGAAAAAATATATACACTCCCGCTATATCGCTTATTGCTCGCTAACCCCCTGACCGTGAAATTCCGGTTCCGGAAAAACGGGTTTTACCGAGTAATGTCGATATCGAGAATATATATTCAAATAATTAAAGCTTATCACTGTTAACGAGAGGACACCTGCTTGCTTGGGTACTAAGCCTGACTTAGCTAGTATTTATACCTGATTCAGGTGAAGTTCCTGGTTCAGCAATGCTTACAGCTGGATTAGAACTATAAGCCAGACATTCTAGGAAGACCACTCTAAAGCATCCCATTTCCCAGTTTCATCGAAATTGGTAAAAAATATCTTATTTTGTGAACTTGTAAAAAAATATATTTTATTTAAAATTAAATCAAATGAAAGACAGTTATTATAATAATGTGTTGAATCCAGTGTCAATCCACTGCTATTGATATTTTGTTGACTCTGAGTCTGACTCAATCAATCATACAAGTTGAAGTTACTGTCCTTACCTTGTTTTGAGAGATGTTCTGTTTCTCATAATATTTTGTGAGTTCCGCAACAAGTTTTTCTTGCTGAAAAAATACACATTCATCAATAACGATGTATTTAAGAAATGAAACAGTTAAAATATAAAGAAATATTCCTGCACCTAATCAACATGCTTTCCAACTTGTTTCATGAGCCATCAGGGAGATTTACATTTTTTGTCCGTGATATTTTAACTTTCAACCGTGAGATTTCAGATGTGCAAAGGGAGGTAAATCCTATTAGACTCATGAACGTATTTTCGGTCCGGATACGGATTTTAACCATTCCTTAAAATAATGGCTGCCGATTTGCGCGAAATTTGCAATCTGTTTTACCTGAAATTAATGATTAGACATGCAATATTGCTTCAGTTAATGTCACACTCGTAAAGAAACATGCTGTCATGACCAAATGATGACCTTATTCCTTCGCTTGATAGATCAGTAAATCATACATGCCAGATCTCCTGCATCATGCGTGAGTCTCCTGCATTTGAGACTCTACTTCTGCATGATCGGAGGCCAATTTATCAAATCTCATGCATTCATGGACAAAGTGGAACCTGACTTTTTTGTTTACATTATGAAAATGATGATAAATATTAGTTTAAATTGCTACATGAAGCATGCATGGTATTGTCATCAAAGTAAGATAAGTGAAAACAGCATATAAACTTCAATACTTTAAGTCTAAACTTTCAGCAAGGAAAATCTCCTGCATTTTAATGAAATCTCCTGCATTTCCATCACCAATCTCACGCAAAGGAGTCTGCGAAACATGGCATGTATGGTAAATAGCCAAACTTAATAAATTCCCACGCCATTGCCTGATGTTGAAATGACCTGCTGCACTTGATTGGTATCAATTACTGATACGGATCATTAACACATGCCTTGTACTTTGTATATTTGGAAACCGCGGGACATCGGCTGTTTTCTAAATGATTTAACGTGATAAACAATTTACAAATGCAGACTTATGCCAGTCCGGGTTTTTCATGAAATGCATACATGCCATGTTTCGCAGACCCCTTTGCATGAGATTGGTGATGGAAATACAGGAGATTTCATTAAAATGCAGGAGATTTTCCTAGCTGAAAGTTTAGACTTAAAGTATTGAAGTTTATATGCTGTTTTCACTTATCTTACTTTTATGACAATACCATGCATGCTTCATGTAGCAATTTAAACTAATATTTGTCATCATTTTCATAGTGTAAACAAAAAAGTCAGGTTCCACTTTGTCCATGAAATGCGTGAGATTTGATAAATTGGCCTCCGATCATGCAGGAGTAGAGTCTCAAATGCAGGAGACTCACGCATGATGCAGGAGATCTGGCATGTATGGAAATGTCCGGGGCTTGCGGGTTTGACACTCGATTCCGGGACTTTCACGGACAATCCGTGAAAGTTGGTAACCATGAATCAATGATTCAATATGTCCAAAACTTGTTTTCAGATCAGGCCTACCGTCTGTGTTGATTTTAATTTCATTTGATGTCTTCATTATGCAAGGGTCCTACTCACTGAGATTATCAGATATAATTCCAAATCATGAAAACGAGTCAACATTTACTGAAGTCCTGAAACTATCTAAACAGTCATATAAAAATCTTGAATAAGAAATTCACAAAAACAAAATAAAAACGTCGCGAAATCTAGTGACAATTCGGAAAACTGACGTAAATATGAAAACAGCCGAACCTTTTGATTTGCTTTTATGCCAGCTTTCTTGGCTAATTTGCGCAATTCTGCATACTTCATAGACGCGAGATCCTGCATTTTCAGATTTAAATCTGGAATCTTAAATTTAAAGACCATAAAATTTGTAAAATGAAAATATTTCCACTTCCGGATCCTTTCAAATTTCGCTCCAAGCATTTTGATTGGATAAAAAAATTGCTGAATAGAGTTAACGCCCTTTGCCCAGACCAGTGTCAACAAAGTGCTGTCAAATGAGATTTTAGAGCAACGAGACGTGTTGTCAATGCTTGTGTGTAACTTCGGCAGTTGGAATTAAAGAATCATGTAGAATGTTAACATGACATTCCAAGAATACGTTAACTTACTGCATGAAAATAGTGTTGACATTAAAAGATTCAGTTAACTTTCGTAAGTAAAGATACTGGCATTCAGGCTTCAAACTGAATGTTTATTTTGGAATCAAAATGACTAAAAAAGAGGAAAGCCAAGTGGTTGGAGTTGTGGCCCCAAGGTCCGCTGTCAACCAACTAATGGGCTTATATGTGATTGTGGCATTGCTGTTGGCTGTGTCCTGGCTGCTTGGAAACTTCTCATTCTCTTTTTTATGGGTTTTTGGAATAATATTTGGACTTTTTGTAGTTTGGAAAACTCGGTTACGTGAAATTGTTGAGAGAAACTTGGATTGGCACAAGGAACACTACCACAGGAAAAGGGCTTTGAGGCAAGAGGAAACTGCGGAATGGCTTAACTTTATCGTCAACAGATGGTAAGGCTGTTATAAACTTATTCAAACGTTTTACTGTACACCAAAATCTAGAAATAATTGGTCTGATGTGGTTGCAGACAATTATGTATCTTTCAGAAGGCATGTGAATTATGCACTGGTCAGTCAATTGAAACTAGGCCCCCAACGTTAGGGAAGGGTGGAGAGCTGTCCCATGTTATTAACTTTCTGATGACCCGCCCTGCCGTGTGATTTCGGGGCTTTTGTTTCGTGGGGAAATATAGCCGTGACTATACCCATGATTTTACCGAGTTTTTGCTCATTGCAGTATCATGTATGGCCTATGTCAGGTTTAGCAGAATCAGCTACATGATCTCCTTAGTTTGAGCTAAAGATGAAGTTTGAAGTGTGAACTTGAAAATTTGTGACACTCGATACGTTGTTGATAGATAAAATAAGAAGTTATGCAGATATTTTTTTTGTAGTTTGATAAAATTATCGCCATTTTTCATCGCCGAATCGAAATAAAAATCGTCACTTTGATAAAATTATCGCAAATGGCGATAATTTCGATTGGCAGCATGAGCCCTGCCAACAGTGCTCATTCATTGTTTCTAAAAGTGCAATTTCACTGGTTTAAAAATTGAATAGTACAAATTATTCATGCCTCCGCAGGACAGGAGAAATTTGCAGGGGTTTTCCATCTGTATGGCCCTTGGAGGGGACAGGGATTTTACCAGGTGTTTGAAAAAACTAAAAGTAAAGTTCCCTGTTGGGGCGCGCATGGTTTCATTTGACTGGTGCATTCGGGTGAAATGAGTATTTGTACCTGTGTATATGGGCACTTTGTGACTTATTGATAAAGTCTGAGTCTCCACTTTGTGCAAAGGTTCGCTATGCTGCTATGTCATGTATACAAAAGATTAGAACAAATGGTATTGACAAATGCTACTTATACCCTTATGGCAATTGATACCATCAGCAATGAGGTGTCAAGACTTATTGGTATGTATCATTTGTTTCAATCAACAGGTTTGTCAGGCCTAGACACCAACTATTTTGGCCACTGGTCCTACAGGGCAAAAGCGCCAAATTTGTAAATAGGACAGTTACTGGTCCTTTAGAATTTTCGCTGGTCCTTCTGGATTTTTACTGGTCTCGGACCAGCGGACCAGTGTTAGTGTCGAGCCCTGTTTGTATTAATAAATTAATACTTTATATAATCATCATCCTTTACCTGACAATGATTTAATTCATAACTTAGGTAGCTTGATGGTTAAGTAGCCTCGGAAAATGATATTAATATATAAAAATGGATCATGTGTATGTCAGTAATGAGTATGTGCATGATCTTATCAATAAATCATTAATGTAAACGTCTTCCACCCAGTAAAATTTACTGTTTGCAGGTTTTATCAAAGCTTTTGTTTACTTGAATTGCATATACGTTACTGATAATTATTAATTTATTGGTGCAGCTTTATGAAACTCCTGAAAGCAAAATTGAGTGTACCTTTCATGTATTAGGCCTACTCTATTGTATGCAAGCTTGACAATGTATCGTTATGTTAATCTGGGGGAAATAACCGTCTAAATCTGTTGGGATTTAAAGTAGAATTAACTGTATTCAGTTGTATGGTTGGACTTTGTAGTCAAGTAAAACACACTTGATTGTAAGTGAGATGATGACTTTCCTTCATGTGTATACCTGTTTATAAAGCGTGACACCCATTTTTATTTTGTAAAAGTACTGATCTACATTGAAAATTCTGAATGAGTTGTAATTCAGTGTAGTATCATATTCATAACATACTCTAGTGATAGGTACGGTAGTCATAAATCTAGGTTGGCATATTGTTATACCTAGCCCATATACAAACCTTACCTAGCCCTAGCCCATATGCAAACTATACCTAGCCCATATACAAATCATACCTAGCCCATATACAAATCATACCCAGCCCATTTACAAACCATACCTAGCCCATATACAAACCATACCTAGCCCATATACAAACCATACCTAGCCCATATACAAATCATACCCAGCCCATATACAAACCATACCTAGCCCATTTACAAATCACACCTAGCCCATATACAAATCATACCTAGCCCATATACAAACCATGCCTAGCCCATATACAAACCATACCTAGCCCATATATACAAACCATACCTAGCCCATATACAAACCATACCTAGCCCATATACAAATCATACCTAGCCCATATACAAACCAAACCTAGCCCATATACAAATCATACCTAGCCCATATACAAACCATACATAGCCCATATACAAACCATACCTAGCCCATATATAAACCATACCTAGCCTATATATAAACCATACCTAGCCCATATACAAACCATACCTAGCCCATATACAAACCATGGCTTCCTGGATGTATTAGCATCTTTTATGTCTTAAAATAACGATTTTATTGTTAATGTAAAATGTACATGTATGGTTGTGTTATTTAATAATTAGTGTATTTTATGAAAACAATGCAGAATAACATTACTTGCTAAAATGTACAGTTAACTGTTTGTACAGATCTTTAAAATCAAATGCATTTTAATAAAACAAATCTACTGAACATTATGTTTATGGACAATACTAGCATATAAATGGTAAAATAAATACAAAGTGAAACTGAAACTTATAAAAATGACCATTTACATTATCAACGATTCAACCACCTTCAAATCTTTTCAAATCCTGAAGTAAATTCCTTATAAATACTGTGAGTTTAAGATGCATCAAATCAAGAGATTCTCATTGATTGATTGCAATGTAATGGATTAAAAGGTCAAGATGTTGATGCTCTTTGCTTTAAATAGAGGTGGCTCTAAGTCATTATGGTAAATAAGGGATGTATCATAGACATTACAGTTAGGCCAGAAGATATAGTTTCTAGATTATCCACCTTTGTTTTGTATTATGTTCTTGTTTAGATATAGCACTGAAGGATATTTTAAGATTTTAAGAAAATAATA
Source organism: Spisula solida (assembly GCA_947247005.1). Taxonomy (NCBI): domain Eukaryota; kingdom Metazoa; phylum Mollusca; class Bivalvia; order Venerida; family Mactridae; genus Spisula; species Spisula solida. The sequence continues at coordinate 35,791,780 of OX365945.1, forward strand.
AGTTTTCGACTATTAAAGATGCTATGTGAATACCAGCCCAGGACTGTGGGTTGACCAATAAAGGTCAATGTTGGGATTCATCATTGGTTTATTCTGACTGTACATATCAATAAAATAGCCTTGGCCTGAACCACATTTTTATTTTGTTGCACTTACAGCCACACTGTAGTAAATTAGGCCAAAGCAAATTAGTATTGTGGTTCTAGTAACATGCTGAAAAAAATAGGGTCGGAAAAACATTTTGAATTTGAAAATTATTTTATTAATTTCACGCACAGGAAAATCAATGGTCTGTGGTGATTTTCAGCAAAATGCTTATAAAATGTTTTGGGTAGGTACATTGTACAAAAAATAGGGTGACTTTCAGGTTACTAGAACCACACTAATAACTTGTTTTGGCCTTAGCTATAAATTACCCGCAAGTTGTATGCTGTCAATCAAAGTAGCATGTACTACATTAAGGAAGCATGTTGGTACAGTCATGTTAAATAAACATAAATATACACAGTGTGAGGTATACTGTCAGTTCATACTTATTTGTAGGAAACAATTAAGATAGATTTCATGTACTAACACTTTACTCCATAAAGACATGTTTTGATGCAGCAACCCTTAGGCTTAAAATGCATTGCTCTGCTCTGCTCTGCTCTGCTCTGCTCTGCTCTGCTCTGCTCTGCTCTGCTCTGCTCTGCTCTGCTCTGCTCTGCTCTGCTCTGCTCTGCCCTGCCCTGCCCTGCCCTGCCCTGCCCTGCCCTGCCCTGCCCTGCCATGCCCTGCCCTGCAATGTAGACTATAAACAGATGTTTTCAAATAACCAGTATGGGGATGATGTACATGATATTACTAGTCTGTTTTCAGTATAACTATAAAGTATAATAGTATGAATAGATCACAACATGAATTTCAACTCCGATTAATCAAATTATATTCTGAAATTGAAAATTCACTAATTTGAGGCTTATTGAAACTGGCAATTTACGAAAAATAACAAATGTCTCAACATGAATAAGTACATGTATACAAAACCTGTACATTTCTACTGTACTAATATGTTATTACAGTTAATAATTGCATTCTGATGTATCATAGAGTATTTTTAGTATGTTTTATTGTGTTCAGTGAATCACATTAATTTAATGTATAATTATGTGTATATGTATACTAAAGTATATTCATGCAACAAAAATATTACTAAATTAGAGTAACGGCACATCAATACAATTATGACATTTCCTCTAGAACAATACCGACAGTTTTATGTGAATATTACCGGTAATATCTCCAGTACACTAAAATTCTGTTGAAGAAAAAAGCTACAGCAAATTGAGTTGATGGTAAATGTGTAATTCTCTCAGATTTAACAAACTGTGTCAGATTATATCATAACTGCACTTATTTATGATTTTGAAAAGTTCATGGCTTTTAACAATTTTCTGCTATTTTTAAGTCTATGATTTTAAGAATTTCAAGAAAAATGTGATATAGTTTAAAATACTCTCTAAGTTTTAAAAATAAAATATTTTAACTAATTTTATGATAAACATATTATTCCAAAAAATACGTAGAATTGTCAATTGATAAAACAGATTCTTAGTAGGTCTATCAAAGTATGATTATAACTTGTTGTTACTACAATAATATTAGCTGCTGCCATGGCCCAGTGGTTATTTGCTGTGTGCTTGATTATACCCCGCAAACAAAGTTTGAAGGGGGTATGTACTTGTATACTGGAGTCCCCATTTTGGTTGGTGGGTCTGTTAGCAAAATCTTGTCTGCTCTGTAACTTTGTTGTTTCTTACTGGATTTTAAATTTTTTATCACAATAAATAAAATTTATCTCACGGTCATAGTGTTGACCTTTGTCAACAGTCTTTTGATTAATTATGTTGTTGTCATCGATTAAATACATATTTTGTACATGTAAGTATGTAATCATCTACATCAATTAATCCTCTTAAATTAATTAATTTAGCTGATATTGATAAACTGTAAATATCAATATGAATCAAACTGTAGTTCACATACAAAATGTATGTAGTGAAGCATACAGTATTGATAATTGACAGAATAATCCCATATTAATTACTGTCATATTATTAATAATTTATTATCAACCTAGAATTAGATACTAGGTGATTAAATATCATACACAGACTCCTGGAAAGAGTACCTTCTTATAGGTGATTTAAATATCCCAGAACTACCCATATACACTGAGTCCCATAAAGAGGTTCCCCCTAATAGGTGATTTAAATATCCCAGAACTACCCATATACACTGAGTCCCGTAAATAGGTTCCCCCTAATAGGTAATTTTAAATATCCCAGAACTATACCCATAAACACTGAGCCCCATAAAGAGGTACCACCTAATAGGTGATTTAAATATCACAGAACTGCCCATATACACTGAGTCTCATAAAAGGTACCCCCCCCAATAGGTGATTTAAATATCACAGAACTACCCATATACACTGAGCCCCATAAAGAGGTACCCCCCCCCTAATAGGTGATTTAAATATCTCAGAACTACCCATATACACTGAGTCCCGTAAAGAGGTACCACCTAATAGGTAATTTTAAATATCCCAGAACTACCCATATACACTGAGTCCCGTAAAGAGGTACCACCTAATAGGTGATTTAAATATCCCAGAACTACCCATATACACTTGAGTCCCGTAAAGAGGTACCACCTAATAGGTAATTTTAAATATCCCAGAACTACCCATATACACTGAGTCCCGTAAAGAGGTACCACCTAATAGGTAATTTTAAATATCCCAGAACTACCCATATACACTGAGTCCCGTAAAGAGGTACCACCTAATAGGTAATTTTAAATATCCCAGAACTATACCCATATACACTGAGTCCCGTAAAGAGGTACCACCTAATAGGTAATTTTAAATATCCCAGAACTACCCATATACATTAAGCCCATAAAGAGATTAGGCCCATAAAGAGATACCCCTTTTAAAAATAGGTTATTTAAATATCCAAGAACTACCCATATATAAAAATATTCATATGGACATTGCGGGTAACTTAAAAATGCGACAGTTTGTAGTCGCGTATATGCCAACGATCAGCAAAACACGAAAGTTAGTATTCGTGAAAGTTAATTGTTTTACAGTATGAGGATAATTATTTGTCAATGAAGCTTCAGAGTGTTCCCAAGTATTCACTGTTGTTATTTGTTGTTGTGATCAGATTTGCTGGGTTAATGACAGGTGAGAAAGTTTCCATGATTTGTCGGTTTCCCTATGATTAGTGTATGATGGTTTCCCAATGATTGGGATATGATGTTGTGTTTGGAAGACAATGAGCATTCCCAGTAGATGATGCCATAAGTTGGAATGGTTGTTTTATTACTTTGGCATAATGGTCAGAGAGAGAATTGGCATATAGCCAGCTGTGGACGTAGCTTGATGGTTACAATGGGTCAGTTACATCAAGGTAATGTAAAGCCAAGAAAGAAAATAGATTTGTTGCATGTAGCTGTGATAGAGTTTTCTGCAGAGATAGTTACCTGAGGACAGTCCTTGAATTTGAAATTGTCAAACATCCTTGAAACATATTTGAATTCTTAAAAAAAACTTACATTTTGGTAAATTAGCCTTGGATTAGTTTGCCTCTAATAGAATCAACTGCAAAACAGAAATATAGCATTGAACATGCTATATAAAATATGGAATGACTAATATCTATAGATGCTGTGTTAGGTTATAAATGAGAGTACATGTACATTGTAGTTAAAACTGTTGATAGATGATAATTGTTGATGATTGTTACATGTATAGATTATATTAGTGACTACCAGTATGACATGCAGTCATCTTCAAGGACATCCTTATGCAAACTGTATATCGGTTATCAAATAATCTTCCTTGTTTTCACTTGTTCTTGATTAAATATATTGACACAGTTATTATGATGTGCAAATAGACACAGTTATTATGATGTAGAAATTGACACAGTTTTTATGATGCACAAATTGACACATTTATTGTAAGTAAGTAAGTAAGTAAGTAAGTAACGTCTTTATTCAACGAGGCTGACACATTCGGTTTCCCGATCTTCCATGTGGGCCTCAACGTGATTGTGATGTGCATATTGCCACAGTTATTATGATGTAGAAATTGCCACAGTTATTATAATGTGCAAATTGCCACAGTTATCATGATGTAGAAATTGCCACAGTTATCATGATGTAGAAATTGACACAGTTATCATGATGTAGAAATTGACTCAGTTAATATGATGTAGAAATGGACACAGTTATTATGATGTAGAAATGGACACAGTTTAATTTTATAATCATGATGTAGAAATTGACACAGTTATTATGATGCACAAATTGACACAGTTAATATGATGCACAAATTAACACAGTTATTTATAATGATGCCTGGAGTACATTTGTGTTTTTTGTGTCCGTTTGTTCATTTCATGCATTATAAATTACACATGTATTGCATAAATGATTTTTATCTGATTCAAGTATACTTAATTTTCAGGTTAGCATTTAATTTTTTGATTAGATGCTTTCAATGAGATTGATTTTTACACCAACAACTTGTCACAGATTACTGTTGTCACTCAAGACAGAATTAATCAAATTCAAATCATTTAAATTCACATGAACATTTAATACTCATTCAATTATTATTATTCATGTAATCTGTATGTACTACATAAAGGATCTTGCATGAGTGCTCATTACATGCGAGTTTTATTGAACGAGTGAACAAAATAATGTTGTTTTTGTCGATGAGTTTAATAACTCATATGAAATGGGCATGAATGTAAGATTGTATTAATCACATACCGTACGTAGCCTTAGAAAACACTCATTATCCTTCAAAATAATGGTATTTGCTGCATAGGTTTCAGACAAAATTTAGCGGTACAATGAGCGCAATGTCATGACAACGTTGGCATTATCCTGACATCATGAGCCGATCAAGGCATGTATTGACTTACGTCGCATCAGGCTAATTTCGATATTTAGTGCTGAGCGATATTTCGGCAAGGCTTAACGGCACTGCTGGACTGCAAGTTATGTGATAAAGGTTTATTAATAATGTACATTTAAAGTCTGGTCTGACAATCATATATTATGCATATTGTTTAATAATTGAACATAACAAAACGTACCAGTATGTGCAGATCAGTTTAACTTGCAATATGTATAAATCTATTAATCATGTCAATCATTATATTGTGTACATAAACATTTCAATTTTTCTTATTAATGTCTTGTCTTAATAGATATAATATGTGTATTAGCATGAAGCTTAGTGAATAAGGTTGTGGTTTTCACTGCCTTTTTCTGCAATCAAAATGTTTAAAACAATAATCAAAGTACTAAAGTACTGATACTTGGGGGATATCGCAATAATAATAATATAGGGTTAACATCATTCAGATCTCACCAAACGAACCAACCTAGTTTTAGCTGAGGCAAGGTATTAGAAAGATAAAGTAAATGGTAATATCATGCAGCTGCACAAATAACGTTTGACGGTAGCTAGGTAACAAAAATAATATAAGTACATATAATTGGATAATGGATGAATGGGCGCAAAAATATATGAAAAGTAGCACTAAAAACTACACTAAATCGTAATTCCATAACTCTACAGCTGCATTATAAACGAACCGCATATGGTGTGAATTGCGCAAAAGAATCAGATAGGGGGTAAAAGAAAAATCGACAGACATGCTCTCGAATCTAGATGGGAAATTTGTATGGAATGGACCGTTGTTTTAACGATATACGCAAACTATTCAACTGAATATATAGGGTAAATTAATTGACACAACATCGATCGAAATTATAAACATGAGGCGCTAGAAAAAACCAAAAAACAACTAGCAACTAAACTAGACAAAATCCATATACTTAAACTCTAACTGCATACGAACTGGATATGGTACGATTAGCGCGAACGATTCAGAATGGGGACGAAACACATATAACCGTATGGCCTCGATCTCGGTGGGAAATGTGTAAACAACAGCGCTTGGAAAAGGGTTATTCTAAAAATAGACGCTACATATTTAGCTGAATACCTGAGGTAACTTAATGGATGAAACGTCGATGCAAAATATTGTAAATAGTGAAAAAAAGCACACATTATAATAGGAGTTTTAGCTAAATTCTTATATGAGCGCTATGAAACCAAACAGTGTAAATTTCGTCTGCTCAACCGTTTACTTTAACAGTGACATTTTTATCACCCCTCGAAATTCATTAGTCATTTTACAGCGCGTAGGAATTTATTTGCGCAGATACATTAACTCACAGAAAAAACATTCCAAATTATCTCGCAATACAAAGAAATAAAAATTAATTCAATTGCTAGGGACAAATATTCTTTAAAATGATTAAATATTATGATTTTGGTTGAGTTAGGCTTGAACTCGTTTCTAGCTCGGATGAAATGGTTGTGGAGAAATCACATCGTTAAAATCGTAGTGATTTCTGGATTGTATGTATAAGCAATACTTGGGGGAAAGCCCCCAAGTAAAAATAGAATGTTATGATATACATGTAGCAATGTTTGTATACAAGTGACAAACCTGAATAAACAGACTATAGTATTCTTGCAGTATGTACATGCAACATTAAGTAAAGAATGCTTAGGCCCTTGATACTTTAAATGGGGAGGTTGGTCATCGTCTGTAGTTGACTCCTATTGATTTTGAGGTCACTGGTTACAATTATCTTATATATATATATATATATATCTGGCTGCCATGCTGAAGTACTGGTATACTATATGTGTTTAACAAACATCTTTTGTTTAAATATCGTTTATGTTCAGTATTTTAGTCATATGGAGGCTACCCAGTCACATGTTTCGGACACCAGGCAAACCAGCATTTTCCGTTATTATTATTATTAGTTACAAATGTACCTGGAGCTAACTTATTATAATGCTGAGCGTCAAGCAAGGGAGGTATACCAGTACCAGTTTAACAACTTCTTGCAACGATGGTTTGTTGCAATCCCACAGCCTCTTGCACTTGAAGCAGATGCTCTACAACGTATGTAACTCTCTGGCTGTTGAGAAAGATGTTAGTGATTCATTCTGATATCAGGGTAAATTGTGACATCCATAAATACTGTATTTTATTACTGCATAATTATTATTATTATACTGTTTATTTACTGTAGCTCTATATAGATAATAATAAATCTTCTAAATATTACTAAACTATTCAGATACACTTATGACAGGTTGCTATCTGGATTTACACACAAATGAGACCACTGCCTTGTGTAAGTTTTAAATCATTGCCTTTTAAGTCCGAATTGTCATGGAGGAGTAACCTAAAAGTTAAAAACCCTATTTTTGTATGACATACATGCAATTTTTTTATGAGAGTTGTGTTACAAACTCAGGCTCACTGTAACCCTATGTATGATGTACAGTATATGATGAATATGATAGTCTTCATGTCAAATCAACATTCTTGTATCTATAGTTACTGCTTTAATAAGGTGAAAGTTTCACTTTGCTCACATTTTTCTACGCTTGGCTTGTTTACTTATATACTTTTGCAAAGAATGAGGATTTAAAACACCACTTGACTATAAATAAAACATAGAACATGGAAATGTTTACTGTCAGCTAAACTGTGGGTGTTTGATAAGATAATATACAAGAGATGATAAAAAGGGTATGACAGGTCTGTAGGCTGTGTGGTATCATAGACCTAAGGTGTATCAAGATGAGGGGCGTCACTCTGGGGTCTTACAGGGGCGTAGCTACATATTATTAAAACTTGTGTCAGATAATAATGTCATAATTTTGAACAGTTATAATCTTTTTGCCTGATGAATATACTACAGTTTAATACCTGGTTATATTTAAGATACATGGATATAATAGCCCTTTTTAGCTCACCTGTCACAAAGTGACAGAGTGAGCTTTTGTGATCACTCTTCGTCCGTCGTCCGTCCGTCGTCCGTCCGTCCGTCAACAATTGGCTTGTGTAGACACTAGAGGTCACAATTTTAGCCTAATCTTTATGAAACTTAGTCACAATGATCATCTCAACAAAATCTAGGCCAAGTTCGATATTGGGTCATCCAGAGTCAAAAACTAGGTCACTAGGTCAAATCATAGAAAAACCTTGTGTAGTCACTAGAGGTCACAATTTTGACTTAATCTTTGTGAAACTTAGTCACAATGATCATCTCAACAAAATCTAGGTCAAGTTTGATATTGGGTCATCTGGGGTCAAAAACTAGGTCACTAGGTCAAATCATAGAAAAACTTTGTGTAGTCACTGGAGGTCACAATTTTGACTTAATCTTTATGAAACTTGGTCACAATGATCATCTCGACAAAATCTAGGTCAAGTTCGATATTGGGTCATCCGGGGTCAAAAACTAGGTCACAAGGTCTAATCATAGAAAAACCTTGTGTAGTCACTAGATGTCACAATTTTGACTTAATCTTTATGAAACTTTGTCACAATGATCATCTCGACAAAATCTAGGTCAAGTTCGATATTGGGTCATCCGGGGTTAAAAACTAGGTCACAAGGTCAAATCATAGTAAAACCTTGTGTAGTGACTAGAGGTCACAATTTTAGTCTAATCTTTATGAAACTTGGTCACAATGATCATCTCAACAAAATCTAGGTCAAGTTTGATATGGGGTCATCTGGGGTCAAAAACTAGGTCACTAGGTCAAATCATAGAAAAACCTTGTGTAGTCACTAGAGGTCACAATTTTGACCTAATCTTTATGAAACTTAGTCACAATGATCATCCCAACAAAATCTAGGTCACGTTCGATATTGGGTCATCTTGGGTCAAAAACTAGGTCACTAGGTCAAATCATAGAAAAACCTTGTGTAGTCACTAGAGGTCACAATTTTGACTCAATCTTTATGAAACTTGGTCACAATGGGCATCTCAACAAAATCTAGGTCAAGTTTGATATTGGGTCATCTTGGGTCAATAACTAGGTCACATGGTTAAATCATAGAAAAACCTTGTGTAGTCACTAAAGGTCACAATGTGGACCTTATCTTTATGAAACTTTGTCACAATGATCATCTCAACAAAATCTAGGCCAAGTTTGATATTGGTTTATCTGGGGTCAAAAACTAGGTCATTAAGTCAAATCATATAAAAACCTTGTGTTGTCACTAGAGGTCACAATATTGGCCTTATCTGTATGAAACTTGGTCACAATGATCATCTCTACAAAATCTAGGTCAAGTTTGACAGGTGAGCGACATAGGGCCCTTTGGGCCCTCTTGTTTTCATTTATAATTTTTTCAAAGTGTGTCAGAGATACTTAATTTAAAAAAATGTTAGTAGGTTTATATGTTTTTGGAGTAATTAGCATTAAAAGTGGACATGTTATAATTTACATTTTGTGTAATGTATATTTTTAGCTTAATGGTCATGAAACTAGTACACTAATCATTCATAATTTATCAACATGAAGTTGTACAATGAAGATTTTGTTTGAATCAAGTATTTTCCGGATTATAGGCCTAACATTTGAAACATTTTGTCGGCCCTTGTTCTCCTTAACCACTGGTCGTATTTCTATGACATTTCACATAAATATGTAAAAGGAATTGTCTATGTCTATGCTCAATTCTGAAACATTAAGATAAAGAATAATAACTGTGTTTTTAGTTCACCTGTCATCGAACTTTCTTTGTCCGTCCGTCTACAATTCTTTCAAATGACTTTCCCCTTAAAGCCACTTGGCCAATTTCAACCAAACTTTACAGAAATGTTATTTGGGTTGTTCTTTCTAAAACTTGCTAAAATAACTGAAATCTATAAATAACCATGGCAACCGATTTGAAAAACTTCCAATCATAATTTCATAATTCCCGGAATAAACTAATACTTCGCATGAGTACTTTGTACCATGCGTAGTTGTGCATATTGTTGGGAATTATAGGTGGGTTGCTTTTGTGGTAGAAAAAACCTGTCTAGTTACAGCCATATTTTGCTATGTTTTACACAAACGTCTGCTAAATATTTGACTACCAAATCAGAAGTAGCAGAAGAGACAATCAATTGTTTTAGCATGTTGAAGTAGTGGTTACATGTATAATTTCACTCTGCTTGAGAGAGATATTCTGTATTTGACATGTGAGTTTATGACTTATGGGAATCAACTGTATTATACGTAAACAAACAATTATTCTACCAATATTCTGCAGATTTTATGAGGTGGTGTTGATTTATACCTTATGTGACAGATTAGTAAGTGGGTGATTTATTAGCAGTATAAATCAAGATACAAATGTACTAGTTTTTGTATACACACCAATTTTTACCTATACCTGTATATAGTAGATACATTCAAACTTTTTTCAAATTACCCCCCTTTAATTTCCATGCACATTTAGCTCCCTTTAAATAAGCAATACTGAGAGTGGTTAGACAGATATTTGAGTAATTTGATAAAAGACAGTTACTGTAGTCTATTGTGAATAATACAATTAATGGACAGTCTATTTCCTGCCTGTTGGTATAATGTAACATTTGTACTTGTTTTACTGGTTATAATGTAATTGTATGAAGAAACACATGGTATGACACTTCCTCTTCAAAAACATGAGCAAAAAACACTTATGTGATCTTTTATGGTGTCATTGACCAGGCAGGTTTGTATGGTGTTGTTGACATCTTGCTTAGGCCAGAGTTTTTTAATTTTTAGTTACGGTACTCGGACATTTTTCAGAAAAAGGTCCACAGGAGGAGGGAAAAAAATAAAAATAAAAACTCCCAAAATATAGCTTGCACGAGCTGGTGGTGGTAGAATAGTCAATGACGGTCCTATTGAAAGCATTCAACACTCAACAACAGTGTTAGTTTTCAAGAAAACAGTCAATTTATCTTAAGACTAGGACACTGTAGTGAAACACTAATATAATAAAACATATTATTAACAAATTAATGAAATAATAATACAAGGCTGGTCCATTTATCATCAAAACATTATATGCAATTTTGTTTTTTTTCCAGATTTTCAATTTTTTTTTTTTGAAAATGCCAAAAAATTGGATAGGAGGGTCTGAGTAACGAAAAATAAAAGAACTCTGGCCTTAGTTTGCTTTTGAAAACCTCCGTGTTGACATGACATATTTTGATGATGGAGTTTTGTAATTTATATACTTTGTTGGATACAATCATACAAATATAGACATGTCATAAACATACTTTGCTTACAAATGATGTAATAGTAAACAGTGTAACCACCTTCTTGAGAAGCCAATTTCAGTTTTCGCGCCAGCATGTTTATTCAGTTTTGTCAGATTAGCCAATGATCTACGTCTTACTTCAAGAGGAGAGCCAGTTATGCGATACAAGGAATTTGATGTATAGCACTGATACATACTGATGTATAGCACTGATACATACTGATGTATAGCACTGATGCATACTGATGTATAGCACTGATGCATACTGATGTATAGCACTGATACATACTGATGTATAGCACTGATACATACTGATGTATAGCACTGATACATACTGATGTATAGCACTGATACATACTGATGTATAGCACTGATACATACTGATGTATAGCACTGATACATACTGATGTATAGCACTGATACATACTGATGTATAGCACTGATACATACTGATGTATAGCACTGATACATACTGATGTATAGCACTGATACATACTGATGTATAGCACTGATACAATCATGATACATAATGATGTATAGCACTGATACATACTGATGTATAGCACTGATACATACTGATGTATAGCACTGATACTCTGGGTTTCTAACGAGTTCATCTCTTCATGTGAGTCATTTGATATAAAGATGCTGCATCTGATGAAACCCTCAAGAAAGCTCCACAAGCTTAGAATTTGAACAACAGCTGCCTCACAATCCACAAGTACTGGTTTATTTAGTCAGCAAATATTTGAGTTATTATTGCATTGTATTAATCAGTGATGTCAATAGTCAGCTTTGTTTGTAGTCAGTGTAAAATGATACATCTGTAACACTCCTAAGAAAAACACGATTTTGTCTATCCTTTTCTGTTTTACTTTACTGGTGTTTGTTGTTTGTTTCATTTGACTGCTCATCACATTGTTTGACTGGTCCATCTATGTAGTGTACATGTACAAGAAATATAATCAACTGTTCTGGTGAGAAGATTAAAGGATTTATGTCACATGATTGCTGTCTTACTATCAGTTTCTGTGTTGTTACTCTGTATCCCCAGACATCCTTAGATCTCATACTGAATTGAGTGTCACTGTCTGATTCCCATGCTGTCTTTTTGGATTTTCTAATCAGACTGTACAAGAAATACTTGTGATTTTTGCAAAATGTCTTATTACTGTAAGGCCAAAACAGGGGTGTCAATATTCCTGATTTATCCGGAATCCCGGATTTGTCTATCTTTAAAGAGCTTTGATTACTGACAAAAATAAAAATATCTGAAGAAATGTCAGTTATAGTAAATTTTAATCTGCTGTGAAGGATTTTCTTAATACAAACTAAGTTAATTATGAAAAAAATGTCATTGAAGGCCTCTTGTTTGGCAAAAATGGTCTTGCACATATGATTTTCCTGATTTTTAAATTGGCCCTGTTGACACCCCTGCCAAAAGATTGGTTGCACATGCAAGTTATATTTATTTACTAATCTGTATTCTTTGCTCAGACTGTACAAGCATGACAAGAGATACAAGTTTGGAATTTTAAAACAATGTTGTCTCATCTCTGTAAGAACAAAAAATTGGTTTCACAATTATATTTTATTTTTGAATTTCTCAATGTTATGATTTTCACAAAGCTATAATAATTCAGACAGAGTGAAATTTATTCACTATTTTCTCAAATTATTTGAATTTACAGACTTTTATGCTTGTGAACTTACAATGGCAGTGAAGCCAGAAAGTTTTCAGGAACATCCTTAGTAACCACCCTCTGCAAACTGTAACTTTAAAATAGCTCATTCTTGAAAGTCTGATGCAGGAAAATCACAGTGTATTGCTGCTGCATGTTGTCAGCTGCTTACATCTATAGATGGTACTCTTCAATCAATAATGTACTATTGGAATATAATTATATAAATTATTTGTCAATTAAATGCTTGCCATTTTAGACTGAAAAAATAATTAAAAAATTAATTAAAGAACGCCTGGTTCCATCTAATGTGTACTGCTATTTTCAAAATTCAATACTGCAGAAGTTTGACTGAAACCTTAGAACATATCTCAGGTGCATTTGTTTGTTGCAGCTGCGTTTGTTATCATGTTTCATTAATTATTAGCAGGAATAATGTTCTTGATTATTTGACTTTTATCAAAATCGATATCCGAAAATGATACTAGTTACTTTTAATAGCGGACTATACGCAGGCCGTTGGCAAAACATTGGCAAAAGTTTACGTGCCCGATACACAATGCTCGTAGTGTGAACCAAAATATTCCTCCTCGCGAACGTAAGTTTACCAACGTTTGGGCTCATTATTTTACTTTTAAAATGCTGACCTACGCTAGTACAAACATTCATAGTGTGAACCCTCAGTCCTTTAATTGGCTGCATGATACACAGGTGACTGTATTAGTGTTAGCAACAATGTGAACAATTAAATGCACATTTAACTGATGAAGCAAAAATAATTAGCTGAAAGTTTTTATTCTATTATGATGCTGCGTGATATTGACTGCGTGATATTGAGTTGATATCCTCTCCTCTGTCATACTTATTTCATTGATTGGAATACCTCAGTCTTTATCCTCATATTATTATGGTAAGAGACCATAATAATACTTGATGTTGCTCATAAGTTCAGTATCTTACAATCAAGCCTGTGTAAATGGTCACCTCAATTAAGCAACCACCTGTCTTGATTTAATATTAATATTTTATCACTATTATTAAATCCCCTTCAGCAACATATTAATTAAACAACCAACTCCGGTAAGAAATTAGAGCAAAGGGGTCTGTTACAGTCGGTCCACCGGCTTGGCCGTCCTTCTATTTATGAATGTAAACGAGGGCCATTGATCTGCTACAGACTAGCCGTGCGTTCAACGAAGCTTTTGTGACAAAATGTTTCGTCACTTTTCATACCTGTGATTCATTGAACGTTATTTAAAAAAAAATGGATTTGTCACATGAGCAAATTTTGCCCAACCAAAATGTATTGTACCTTTTAAATGGCTGAGAGAGGAAACAGTAAAAAGTTTTGAAATGAGAACGGAAAAAGGGGTTTACATGTTCAAATTGTTCGTGCCAAACAGAGGGTTCAACGAAGGATTAAAGCAACGAATATCGTGATTTTTTTAACATAGATGTTGGTAGCTTTTCTTGAACACACGTCTGACATAGCTGTTAAGTAGTCACAATTGATGTATCCTTGACAGCCACTGGTTTGACTGTAACATTTTTGAACAAATTTTGTTATACACTCTAGGATTTGAAAACAGAGGTTCCAAATCCAGCTTCGTTTTTTTAAGAGCTTGAATAGTCATTGAATGCAATTACCAGGAAATATAACCATGAAGAGGAAGCACAGGGAAACATTAGCACTTTCTTGTGAGAACCATGAATTGTCATTACTGCTTTGTAACAAGGTTTCATTAATAATTCATATTAATAATCAAGCTATTGTGGTGAACTCTAGAAAGTAGGTTAAGGGCAGAGTTTTTAGCTCATCTGATTTTTGAAAAGAAGATGAGTTATTGTCATCACTTGATCGTCGTCGGTGTTGGCATCGGCGTCGGTGTCAGCGTCGGTGTCGGCGTTGCATGGTTAAGTTTTGTGTTTAGGTAACCTTTTTAGCTCACCTGTCACAAAGTGACAGAGTGAGCTTTTGTGATCACTCTTCGTCCGTCGTCCGTCGTCCGTCCGTCGTCCGTCCGTCCGTCAACAATTGGTTTGTGTAGACACTAGAGGTCACAATTTTAGCCTAATCTTTATGAAACTTGGTCACAATGATCATCTCAACAAAATCTAGGCCAAGTTCGATATTGGGTCATCTGGGGTCAAAAACTAGGTCACTAGGTCAAATCATAGAAAAACCTTGTGTAGTCACTAGAGGTCACAATTTTAACTTTATCTTTATAAAACTTGGTCACAATAATCATCCTAACAAAATCTAGGTCAAGTTCGATATTGGGTCATCCGGGGTCAAAAACTAGGTCACAAGGTCAAATCATAGAAAAACCTTGTGTAGTCACTAGAGGTCACAATTTTAACTTAATCTTTATAAAACTTGGTCACAATAATCATCCTAACAAAATCTAGGTCAAGTTCGATATTGGGTCATTCGGGGTCAAAAACTAGGTCACAAGGTCAAATCATAGAAAAACCTTGTGTAGTCACTAGAGGTCAAAATTTTGACTTAATCTTTATGAAACTTAGTCACAATGATCATCTCAACAAAATCTAGGTCAAGTTCGATATTGGGTCATCTGGGGTCAAAAACTAGGTCACAAGGTCAAATCATAGAAAAACCTTGTGTAGTCACTAGAGGTCACAATTTTAACTTAATCTTTATAAAACTTGGTCACAATAATCATCCTAACAAAATCTAGGTCAAGTTCGATATTGGGTCATTCGGGGTCAAAAACTAGGTCACAAGGTCAAATCATAGAAAAACCTTGTGTAGTCACTAGAGGTCAAAATTTTGACTTAATCTTTATGAAACTTAGTCACAATGATCATCTCAACAAAATCTAGGTCAAGTTTGATATTGGGTCATCTGGGGTCAAAAACTAGGTCACAAGGTCAAATCATAGAAAAACCTTGTGTAGTCACTAGAGGTCACAGTTTTGGCCTGATCTTTAGGAAACTTAGTCTCAATGATCATAACAACAAAATCTAGGTCAGGTTCGATATTGGGTCATCTGGGGTAAAAAACTAGGTCACAAGGTCAAATCATAGAAAAACCTTGAGTAGTCACTAGAGGTCACAATTGTAGTCTAATCTTTATGAAACTCGGTCACAATGATCATCTCAACAAAATCTAGATCAAGTTCGATATTGGGTCATCCGGGGTCAAAAACTAGGTCACAATGTCAAATAATAGAAAAACCTCGTGTAGTCACTGGAGGTCACAGTTTTGGCTTGATCTTTACGAATCTTGGTCAACATGATCATCTCAACAAAATCTAGATCAAGTTCGATATTGGTTTATCTGGGGTCAAAAACTAGGGCATTAGGTCAAATCATATAAAAACCTTGTGTAGTCACTAGAGGTCACAATATTGGCCTAATCTGTATAAAACTTGGTCACAATGATAATCTCAACAAAATCTAGGTCAAGTTTCGACAGGTGAGCGACCTAGGGCCCTTTGGGCCCTCTTGTTTCATAAACTATCAAAGTTATTGCTTTGAAACTTGCAACACTTGTTCACCATCAATACCTGAGCCTGTAAAGCAAGACCCATAACTCTGATCTGCATTTTGTAAGAATTATTGCCCCTTTTTGGACTTAGAAAATAAAATGCCTTGGTTAAGTTTTGTGTTTAGGTCCACTTTTCTCCTAAACTATCAGAGTTATTGCTCTGAAACTTTCAACACATGTTCACCATCAATACCTGACCATGTCAAGCAAGACTCATAACTCTGATCTACATTTTGTATGAGTTATTGCCCCTTATTGGAATTTGAAAATTCCTTGGTTAAGTTTTGTGTTTAGGTCCACTTTTCTCATACACTATGTGGGCTATTGCTTTGAAACTTTCAACACTTGTTCACCATCAATACCTGACCATGTCAAGCAAGACCCATAACTCTGATCTGCATTTTATGTGAGTTATTGCCCCTTTTTGGACTTAGTAAATTCCTTGGTTAAGTTTTGTGTTTAGGTCCACTTTTCTCATACACTATGTGGGCTACCGCTTTGAAACTTTCAACACTTGTTCACCATCAATACCTGACCATGTCAAGCAAGACCCATAACTCTGATCTGCATTTTATGTGAGTTATTGCCCCTTTTTGGACTTAGTAAATTCCTTGGTTAAGTTTTGTGTTTAGGTCCACTTTTCTCATACACTATGTGGGCTATTGCACTTGTTCACCATCAACACCTGACCATGTCAAGCAAGAACCATAACTCTGATCTGCATTTTGCAAGAGTTATTGCCCCTTTTTGGACATAGAAAATTTCTTGGTTAAGTTTTGTGTTTAGGTCCATTTTTCTCATACACTATGTGGGCTATTGCTTTGAAACTTGCAACACTTGTTCACCATCAATACCTGACCATGTCAAGCAAGAACCATAACTCTGATCTGCATTTTGTGTGAGTTATTGCCCCTTTTTGGACTTAGAAAATTCCTTGGTTAAGTTTTGTGTTTAGGTCCACTTTTCTCATACACTATGTGGGCTATTGCTTTGCAGCTTGCAACACTTGTTCGCCATCAATACCTGACCATGTCAAGCAAGACCCATTACTCTGATCTACATTTTGCAAGAGTAATGACCCCTTTTAGACTTAGAAAATGCCTTGGTTAAGTTTTGTGTTTAGGTCCATTTTTCACATACACTATGTGGGCTATAGATTTGAATCTTTCAATTGTGCACCATCAATTCTAGACCATGTCAAGCAAGACCTATAACTCTGATCTGCATTTTGCAAGAGTTACTGCCCTTTTTGGACTTAGTGAATTCCTTGGTTAAGTTTGTGTTTAGGTCCAGATTTCTAATACACTATGTATTAACATGTAACCACCATACAATCACAACATAATTTTATTGTCAACTTGCTTCATTACTTATTCAACATCAATACCTTACTCTGTAAAACAGGACACATAACTCTGTCCTACTTCATGCTAAGGTTGTCTACCTTTTGACAGTGACAGATATCAGATGAGCGTCTGCACCCACAAGGCGGTGCTCTTGTTTAATTTTTTTGTTACTCGGACATTTTTGAGAAAAAAGTCCACAGGAGGAGGGAAAAAAATAAAAACTCCCAAAATGTAGTTGACTGTTGATGGTGGATTGTAGTCAATGACGGTCCATTTTTGAAAGCAACAATGTTAGTTCTTACAGCAAATTTATCTTATAGGAGATTTTTTTCAAAACCAAAGGTTTTGAAAAAACATCTCCGAGACGTCTGAGTTTGGCTTTTTTCCTAAATCAGCAGCCTATAAATGTCGTAGAGGCCGTACCAATTGTCTTCCCGGCAATCGTAACTACTCGGGTGTTTCCGTCATCGGACAAAGTTTCGCCCCACTAATATCTGAAAAGGTATGGATTTCCGGTCTCATCGAAGATCCGCAGTGACGTACGAGAGTAGTTATGATTGGTACGAGGATTCAACCATTATTGTAATCTCAAATTAGTTGAAAACTGACAATTCGTAGCTGAACTTCTATATTTTTTAGGTTTTCTGAACATCTGCAGATTTCAAATTACGCTATACAAAATAAATAAATAATCCCGGGTCCGGAGCGATAGCCAGGTAACAGGGGAAGTAACTCAACATTCTACGTGATTGCATTCGTCTGAGACGCCGACCATCGATTACACGATGTAAGTACTTGTTAAGCAAGGAAAATCGTCTTTAATACTCGCAATTAGCATACTTATACAATAAAATCAACATCCGATGACGTATGTTGTTATTAAAGGTTTGGTAAGTAGGCAACTTTCTACAAATTCCTGTCGTACCCGTTCCTATTCGTACCTACGACCGAAATTATTCGTCCAAGTTTCATTAGTTTGTACCAAAACAAAATGTAAAATGACTCTTTGACAATGTTCCGTCTGTATCATGTGTATTGTGCTTTGGATAGCAATGTTTATGAGATAATTGTAGTACTGTGTACAGGATTAAATTACTGATAGGGGAGAAATGTATTTGGCCAGCTTGACCAGTTTTCAATTTTTCAACTGAGCCGCTACAGTGTATACTGTACGCGTCCAATACGTTTGACTAATGCCTGGATAGCTCAGTTGGTAAAGTGTTCGCTCTGTTAGCATCTTGCCTATAGTCTAACCAACATGATGTGTGTATGCCTTCACAATAACATTGTTAAAACAACAATTGTTTTGTGCATGGTTTTCAGAAGTGGAGGTTGGTGAGTCGGGCTTCGTCATCAGTGCCGATTTAGTTTGGTAGGAATTTCCCGTGCCCCGGCAGAGATTCAAACCAGGGACCTCTGGATCGGTACTAAGTTGAGAGCGCTTATCACTCGACAACTGTTCCACCAAAATGTCTGCCATGAAAAGTGAAATTTGAAGACTGCATCGGCAAAGTTATGATCTACTTATTCCAATTCATATTCACCTTATCGACATTACCGGATAAACATGCGTAATTTCAAAATATATAGGAGCCATGACTAAAACCCCTTTCACAATTGTCGTAGGAATGTTTTCGTTGCACGAGGCTTATGGGTCTACATGGAAATGTACCAATTTGCGCCTGGAAAGGGTGCGACAGCTCAACGATGCATTTTTGGGAACTATCGTGCGTCCGCCACACGACAGACAGACGTATGATGGTCATGCGATGGTCGCAGGTCATAACAATTGACGCGCGAAAGCCTTAAGATGAACAGTTGTAGCACGTCCGTCGTACGATAAAAGCATTGTCAAACTATTAGCTGGTTTAAAAAATAAGTTTCAGCAGCTGGGTATAATTAATCAAAACGTCCAACCAAACTCTTTATTTTCAAATAATAATAAATATATGCAATAGGAACTTGCTAAATGCTAGTATTAAACTGAAATACATGTATGCATGATCAATTTAATTATAAAAATGCATTTTGTGGTCCGATGGTGTCAAACGCGACAAAATTTCTTAAGTTTGTTGTACGACGGACATAGGATATTCCTCAAATTTACATATAAGACTCGTCGTATGACAATTGTGAAAGGGGTTTAACTTTGATTTTAAAATGTTTGGAAAAATTTATTTGTTACAAGCTTCATTTAAATGAGAGTTAAGAATTTCCCTGAAAAATATGCTAAAAGTGTCTGTCTGTAGGATGCCTGGAGCTAGTATAGGATTTAATTACTGATAAGGAAGAGAACTTTGTAGTAATCCACTTAGCTCACTCAGTAGAGCATTGAACCTTCTTAATATATAGCAAATGGTTCCAGGTTTGAGCCCTGGTCCGACTACATACTTTTTTAACCTTGTTTCATTATTAACGTTCCCGTAGATGATACCATGTACTATTCTGTATAAACTATTATATATAGTCGGCTATGTTACTGATGTACGCACGTGCGTAACATTAAATATAAATATAAGTCTCAAATTTTCACGAATCGTGAGGACCCCCAACCATAACCACCAACTTCAAGGCTTATGAGTCAATTCAAGTCTGGCTACGCCCCTGTCGTAGTATTCGGTATTACACATTTCTGATTATTTGGCTTATTATTCTGACTAATAAATTTAAACATACACCGGAATGGTCATGTAGCGTTGTTGCTCATTTTGGCATAATAATTGGTTAAATTGGGTTGTTTAAATTGGGTCATTCAGCTTGGGCTGTTAAGCTTATTGGAGCTAGGTCATTCTTGGTGACACTCGCCTAAGGCTTGTTGCTTGTTGAAACTAAGTCATCCGGCCGGGGCTTTCGGTGTTTATTTATTATTGTATCTTTCCGCCGTTTTACATTTGAAACTAGGTCGTTCTGAGTGGGCATTCAGCCTTTTGATTGCTGAAACTGTTTCATTCAGATTTTTGACAGCTGGGATTTGGGCGGATCATTTTTCTCGCTCGGCTGGGTGTTGGGCATTGTGCCTTGTATATTTTTATGATTTCGGTGCTCGACTGGTTAAGTAGAGTGTAGCCATCCCTGTCCGACTTAATGTTATCTTTTTGCTCAGCATCCTAACTGCAAAAAAACACATCCTAAGCAATACCAGTAAATTTTCTGGCTGCAGAAAACTATTCAACTTCAATATTTTATTTGATGTAAACATATAAAATGTTTATTGCCAATGCAATAATAATAATGTGGCATAATTTGATTTGTTCTTTCCCTGCATGCATTAATTCTAATCGTGAAAGTACGGCCATCTCTGTTTGTCTACTAAATATTGCAATGCATAAAGCCGGGGTGATCAGAATTACATACATTTGAACAACCTCAGGTCTTTCAGCTCTTTGATTCCTGTTTACCCTTAAGTACATGACTGTAGTTAAAATGCATACATGTTTCTTTATGTAAACTGTACATACATAGATACATACAATCTACATTAATTTATTAATTAAGATGTATACATGATTCTTTATGTAAACTGTACATACATAGATACATACAATCTACATTAATTTATTAATTAAGAAAGAAAAAATCTCCGTTAAAGGCCATGCCTTAGTTCATATTAACAAATACAGTGCACATGTATCTGTATCATTGATAAAGTATTTTAAAAAAAACTACAGAAACACATGTACATTTTATTTAAAAATAAATTTCAGTTACATATTTTTTCAATGATACCTATGGCACAGTGGTAAATGAGAGCACTATACCTACTTATCATTAGTAAAATATTGGAATACAAAATAAAACAAGGTGTATAGTAACATTACCATTAAAATATTTTATATAAAAAATGTGTACAATTTTAGATTTCCAATTTTTTTTTTGGAAATGCCAAAAAAAGGGCAGGAGGGTCTAAGTAACGAAAAATCAAAGAACTCTGGCCTAAGTGGTTCAGGGTACAAAGAATTTGAAGGCAGAGTCTTCTTTTTTCTGGAACTACATTTAGGCTTTATATTTTTTTCTGGGTTTAACTGAATTGTTTCATTTTTGAAAACTGATCAAGTCAGTACATGAATAAGACTCTAAAAGGCAAATTTCTTTAATTACTACAGGTCACTGTGACCATACCTAATAATGTATAAGTAAATATCTAGGTTATGCATGTTTTTGTACTTTAAACTATGGACTAATCCCATAAGAGGTATATTAATATAATTAAATATTGATTTTTACAGTTGTAATAGATACCCAACGTGAAAGCATGCCTCCCCTTTTCAAAAGACTAGTCCGTTATTTGGATTACCAAAGATCAATATATACCTATAAATCGATTAATCGGGTTGGTCTATTGTTTACATAACATTGTGTATATAAACATTGCAATTTCTTTTATTAATGTATTATTTTAATAGACATTATGTTGATTAGTATGTAGCTAAGTGAATAATGTATTGGTTTTCACTGCCTTTTTCCCAATTGAAATGTTTAAAACAATAAAAATACAATGTTATGATATTGCAATGTTTGTATACAACTGACAGACCTAATTAAACCGACTATACATGTATAATAGGATAACCAACGATAAGAAAAATACCAATCCATTGTGTGTGTACTTATTACCAGTTTCATATTTGATAAATGTGTAACTTATGATAATGTCAAACAATGTTGGATGTCCGTTTAAACAAGTGGGAGGTTTTGGGCAAGTTTTAAACATCCAAGTTTCATAAATTATGTAGTACTAACTATTATACAACATTTGTTCGGAGTGAAATAAACTGATGGCCCTGCAGGGGCTACATGGCCCCTGTCAATTAAATAAATAGTTTAGATTTATACTGTATCTTATACTGAGGAGAATCTATCACAACTGTGTCACTGTCAAATTACTCCTATTGTGCGCCCAGGATAATGTGAAAGGCGGGAAAATTTGGTATATTCCACAAAGGTGGATTACAATTATGTGCACAATTTGTCAATGATGTTTTGAGTATATTACTTATAAGTTTATTTAAGTGATTTGTAAAACCAATTTTGCCACAGTTGACCAAACCGATTCATGTTTGTAAATATCACATTATCCTTGGCGGACTATACACAGCGTAAAATTTGGTACTCTATATTTATCGATTAAAAGTTAGATTTTATGTCCAGTATTTATTTTATTCTACCTGTTGTCGTGTCCAGTATATGACCTGTGTCAAACAACTAATATTGACCACTATGCAAACATGCAATTTATTTGAATGGTCAAATCCTATAATTTGTCAAGTAATCAGTTCTGTCAGCTGTCAAATAAATACTGATCAAATACTCTTATTTAGTGTAGCAATACCCTGTGACTCTGACATCACTATAGGCTACAAATCCCAGACGAAATTTGTCACATTTGCTCCGCTTTGAAAACAAAAAATAGCCTAAGTATTTTATTTCTTAGTCATTTTTTATGAAACACATGCCAATATAAGGGAAAAAATATATTCTTTTCATAAAATGTAGGATCTCTATCAGCAGCTGGGACATTTTTTTCAGCAGTCTTTAAAACCTTGAAGTGGTTTGTATGCAAGCTGACCGAGAGTTTCAAGCTGTCTTGATTTTCAAGGTTTCATAGGGTGCTGGAAAAAAAGGGCCCAGCTGTTGATAGGGATCCTACATTTTGTGGAAGCTTATATTTTTTCCCAAAGACTAGCATATGTTTTATAGAACTCTGTATAGAAATAAAATACGGCTTTATTTTCGTTTTCAAATGTTGACAGATTTAGTCTCGGATTTGTAATAATAATAATAATAATAATAATAACGACTTTATTTATAGTGGATGACATATTTGGTTCTAGACCAATTTTCAATATGGTCCACATCAACATGGGATATATACAATCATTTACAGGAATACATGATAATTATGAGCAAAAGAAAAACATAACAGAAAAACTCATGGAGTCAATAATAAAGATGCAAAACAAAGCACAATGTTAAGGTAATGGTAAATAATTATGATATACAAAATTCAACACTGTAATTTGTAGATATAATTAATAGCGTAATGTTGTGAAACATGTAAATGTTACATCATGTGGCCAGAGTACATCCACTGTAGATAGGAGTTTTTGAATTGTTTGAGTGTTTTTGAAGTACGTATTTGTTTTGGGATGACATTCCAAATGACTGGCCCTGAATAATTTAAGGACTTGCGGTAAAACTCGAGCCGTGGTTTAGGAATATTGAGTTCACCATTTTCAGTTGATCTAAGATGACGATCTGAGTGTTGGTAGTTTTGGTTAAATGTGAATTTCGAATGAAAGTATTCTGGGCAAATATTATTTAGTGATTTGTATACCAATATTGCCTTTTTGTAATGAATTCTGTCTTGTAGCCTTTACTGATGTCAGAGTCACTAGGTATTGCTTCTTTGTTATTACTTTTAACTTTGTGTAATTTTTATGAACATTTAATGTTACATGTGTGAGTTACTTCCCTTGAATAATTGTTGGTCTTAATAAATGTATATTATTCTCTGTAAAATCTTGGCCATTGATGTACTGTTTGAACTTCAATGTAATTTCAATGTAATTCTTAATTTCTAATTTCTTAATCTAGTAATTGCAGTTGAAAAATACTTGCTCTTATGTCAAATGTAAATCAAAAATTAAGTTGACCAATGAAAGGATTAAATTTTAATAGTAAAATCATTAAAATTATAATTGCGCATGCTTGTATAATCTAATGGATTCATTTATAGACGTCTGACAAACAGTTAGGGATGATGTTTATTTGCGTTTGACTGAGACATTTGTAAGGGCATGGCTGTTCGTTTATTTCCCTGCCAGTCTGCTAATGAATTCCTATTTCAAGTGAAAAGACATTTGTTTGATACAAGAGTTGGGGTGCGATACCCTAGCTCTTTCCAAATAGACTCTGTGGTTATCTAATGTGTCTGGTTAAAAGCTGGATTACCAAACTTTGCAGTCCATCGTTTGTTGGATTGGAAACACTGAAAGCGTTTCAGAAGTGACGTGGCCGAGAATCAAACCAATGACTTCTCAAACCATAGTCAATAGTGTCATTTTTTCAGCATTGGCACAAGGTTTAAGTTAACCCCATTCTTCAACTGAGCTACGGCCTGCTGGCTTGGTTAAATAACTAGCTTTTTTACCGTTTGACACTCCAGGGTTTCTGAACATATTGCATATTTCTGTATCAAGTACTTCTCTCAATGAATGCTGTTGGAGTTCATTGTTAGATTTTAATGAGTTTGTACTATGATGTTATTTTTGGAGCTAATTGAAGCTTCATAGTTAATTAGAAGTCCTATTTTTGGAAACCATTGTCAGTTATATTTTATAGAGCCAACTTCAACAAATGAGCTTTAAAAATAGATCTATAGGGGTGAAAGTCATACCAGAATACCTCTGAGTTTCCAACCAGTTCATATCTCTTAGACTGCCAGATTGGCCAATATGACCTGATGTCCGACTTCGAGGGAAGAGACAGTTGTGTGATGCATTTACATTGGGTGCAATACCTATCCTTTAGTAGCTTGCATGTTAGGCTACCTCTGGGATTCCAATCAGTTCTGATCTCTTGAGTTTGGTGTTAAATGCTGAAAAGTTAGATGAAGAATGAACTCGCACAATTGTATTGTTAGGGATCCCTCAATGCTCCACACTAAGTGTATAAAAGAGGTTCCATGCCTTTTTAGCTCACCTGTCACAAAGTGACAGAGTGAGCTTTTGTGTTCACTCTTCGTCCGTCGTCTGTAGGTCAAGTTCGATGTTGGGTCATCCGGGGTCAAAAATTAGGTCACAAGGTCAAATAATAGAAAAACCTTGTGTAGTCACTAGAGATCACAATTTTGGCCTAATCTTTATGAAACTTGGTCACAACGATCATCTCAACAAAATCTAGGTCAAGTTCGATATTGGGTTATCTGGGGTCAAAAACTAGGTCACAAGGTCAAATCATAGAAAAACCTTGTGTAGTCACTAGAGGTCACAATTTTGGCCTTATCTTTATGAAACTTGGTCACAACGATCATCTCAACAAAATCTAGGTCAAGTTCGATATTGGGTCATCTGGCGTCAAAAAATAGGTCACAAGGTCAAATCATAGAAAAACCTTGTGTAGTCACTAGAGGTCACAATATTGGCCTAATCTTTATGAAACTTGGTTACAATGATCATCTCAAGAAAATCTAGGTCAAGTTCGATATTGGGTCATCCGGGGTCAAAAACAAGGTCACAAGGTCAAATCATAGAAAACCTTGTGTAGTCACTACAGGTCACATTTTTAGCCTAATCTTTATGAAACTTGATCACAATGATTATCTAAACAAAATCTAGGTCAAGTTCGATATTGGATCATCCGGGATCAAAAACTGGGTCACACTGTCAAATCACTTCAATATGTCATTGGGTCTAAATGTGATGTAAATTATAAAGCATAAGACAATATGAAAACCTTGTACATGGAATAGAGGCTACCATTAGGGGTGCATAAACTACTAGGACAGGTGAGCGACCTATGGCCCTTTGGGCCCTCTTGTCGTGGATTATGTGACTATGACAGAAATACCATTTTCAGGACCATAAATCCCCTAAAACAAAACTCATCAAAGGAACATACAAAAACATACTTTCATCATGCTGTACAGTCTGAGATTGAGATCTGTATGTAATACATATTTTTGTAGAAAATAGGAAAATTTTGTAAAAATTTGGAAATTCTGCTACATGTGACACATCCTGGTAATTGTGATAGTATGATGTAAATAAGCTCCTACTTTTGTATTATTTGACACATTAGATCGTTATATTACCATAAAACAATAGTAATGAGTCCTACGGGATCAATTTGTTCTGTTAGTTTCTTGCTCAGTTAGTTCTCCTATTTGATGTATAATATAATGTACCAAATGAGTTATTATTTGTTTGCCATGTAAATTTCTGGTATCTGTTTGTGGCTAATTATCTGGTTCTGCTAGTTTTGTACTACAATTTGTATTGACTTTTAGTAAGTTCATCTGTACTATAGCTATACAGTACTAATTTCCTTTAGGTCGATTATAAAACAAGTTCTTACAACTTATATTAACTAATCACTCTCGACACCTCATTCCTAATTGTATTCATCACCACAAGGGTATGAGAGACAGAAGCTAAACTTTCCTTCCATTCTGAAGTTTTAGCTGCTGAGCAATGGCATTATTGGTACCAATTTTATTTCATCTTTTGTTGGACCCAGCCACCTATCAACCTGGGACCTCCAAAACTCAAAGCGGGCACTCTACCTGATATCAAGGTTGTTCTTGATACATTACCATTTTTATGCTCCCATCTTTGATGAGGGGGTATGATTGCTATTCACAATTTCATGTCGGTCTGTCTGTTTGTTGGTAAACCAAATGGTTTCCTTTCAATAACTCAAGAACGCTTTGCCCTAGGATCTTCAAACTTTACAAAGAGGTTTGTCATCAACAGTAGATGCCACCTATTGATTTTGAGGTCATTAGGTCGAAGGTCACTGTGACCTTTACCATTTCTGAATTTTTAAATGGTTTCCATTAGAACAGTAGTTGACCTCTATTGATTTTGAGGTCAGTAGGACAGAGGTCAATGTCACTGTGACGTTTATCATTTCTGACTATTGAGCTGCCTTAAGGGCATCTCTTGTAGTTAATTTGCTTTAGTTAACTCAAGGATCTCTGACATATCCTGTATCAATTGGTATATTCAGTTGTGGTGTACTCAAGTAATTGTTTACTGATAGTCGCCATTAACCCTGGTATCTGAGTGAAACTGGTTGCCATCTGAGAGCACCTTTATAATAAACATGTCATAGATTTATATTCTGCTGAAGCATGATAATACATTTAATAAGTTAGATTTGTACAAAGAGAATGTTCACATATTCATTATTTATTTTCAGGTGGGTATTCTGTTCTGTCAGTATTGAAGATTTGGTAAAAAGGAGAATAAATGATCGACTGTACAATGTCAAACCTGTATTTATTGGTAAGTAAGCAAACATGATATTCACAAGGGAGCATAGCTTAGTCTGTCTTAATGTCACTCTCAGCTTCAACTAAGAACTAAATGTGTTATAGATATAGTCTTTGATTTTTAACTTCAACATTTTATTGGTGATTTAGTTTAGGCCCCTGGCTCTTATTATACTATAATATTAATACATTTAAAACTTTCAGGAAATCTTGAACTGGTTGGATTTACTTTCGGTGACATCACTCCAAGTATACGATGTATTAAAGCCTTCGAGTGTTCACCAGATGGTGTGAGAGGTTTCAAACCTTTGTCGTGGTCTAGTGTGGTGCAACCTCCAGCTGGACTCGATAGAATGTCCACATTCCAGATTGTCCTCGAAGCTGACATGGCTTCAAGATGTGAGGACTTCCGTATGGTATTTCGTGCACGGGTAGGAGATGAGAGGTAAGGGGTTATCTCCCTTCTTTGTACAGGCCCTGCATTAAGGCTAAATTTCTGGAAGTCCTGACTTCCTGACCTTTGATTTGGGAAGTCCCAGTATGATTTTACGGAAGTCCCAAGTTTCGAACATCAACTCTGCGTGTACATTCAGTAATGTAGTGCCATCCAACAGTATGTAGGATTGTCCAACCATTGTTACTAAGTTCAGACACGCATGTTAATTAAATGTATATGACACTCTATATTAACGTAAATATGCTGTCGCTTACACATATCGATCGGCCGATTAACAATGTTACCGCGGTAAGCGTAAAACGCACTAGTCAAATTCTACCCTGCTTTATGTAAGACCTCATAATTTTCGTATCTATTATCCGATTTTAAATATTTAAAGCTTGTAATGAAGCAGAGATATATGTCTGTCTTTTAATACAACATTCATCACGATACCCTAATTATTAAATCCACGGCGACGAGTAAGAATCCGTTCCGCGTAAAAGTAAGTTTAAAATACCCCTTTTTTTACCAAATAAAAATACAACCAACAGTCGAAAATCATCAAATATGAATTTAATTTTCGATCGATTTTGATTATCGGCGTATAACATATTTTATTGACGTACGCTGTACGAACGAGAGTTTGATTTCCGGCGTACACGGCCGATTTCCTGGCGTAATATACGCCCGTACGCACGCTAACGCAACTGCTGGAGAGTAGTGGCCTAGAGGTAGGGTGCGCTTAGGATCGAGAGGTCCTGGGTTCGATCCCCATCTGTGCTACTGCTTAAAACCCTGAGCAAGAATAACTCACTATGCTCCACTCGACCAAGGTGGGAATTGCTGAGAGCGGCCCTCGAAAACTGATAACTCTTATTTGAAAGTTTAATAGCCTAGTGGTAGAGCATCTGCTCCAGTGTGAGAGGTCTTGGTTTCAATCTCAGGCTGTGACATGTCAAAGTTGTTGTACTGGTAAATTTTAAGTGCTTGGCGCTCAGCATTAGTTTCAGGTAACTGCTGGTTCCCCTTGTGTTGGCGAAATGTGACTGCGTAGACTGCACATTTGACTGAAGTACTGTAATTTAAAAGAAATTAAATGGCTTGTCACAGTGAGATGAGTATAAAAGTTGCATACTTGATTTGTATACATATTATTATATTATCCTGAACACCAAGTTGGTTGAAACTATATAGTATTGTCAGCCAAAAGTCAGTATAGATCTTTGCTCTCGAGAAAAGCAAATACTGCATACTGTCAATGAACCTTTTAATACCTACCAAGCCAAGTTATAAAACATGCCAGATATTTAAACATCCTTAGAGGCATTCAGAGTAGCTATATTAGTCATGTAGGTTACTCAGCTTGATTGGATCATCATGATGGATAGGTATAGTGCAAACAAATGAACTTGATCCTCAACCTTAATGCATGAATATAGTACAATCTTTTTGTGCGAAAAATATCAATTTCTGTGAGCAAGTTTCACCTTGCTGGAGGATTAGATTATAGCTGTAAAAGTACACCTCATACACATTCGTAATACTCTCAGCTTATGAAAACAGGTCAACTGTTAAATTATGCTTATAGAAGGTTTGAGGACCTGGTTGATTTGTTTGCACTATATAATATACCAATATCACATGTTTTCTACAAAGTCACACAAATAATGAAAAACCTCTACCCTGCCTGTGCTGCATGATGGTAAAAGAGCAGTGAGAATATTAGATACTGCGTCTGCAGAAAAACATTACTCAATTATCTGCACATATTTCCAACATTAATTCAATTAAATAGCACATTCACCCACTTTTATGTGTATCTGTTTGGCAATTTCCTATTTTCAATTAATTTCTCATTTTGTGCTAATTATATGATTGCATGAAGTCGCATTATTGCAGTCATTCTAAAAAAATATCTGATCTTATACTGTTTGACATGTTTACCAGTTTGCCTTAAATGAACACTCATGTTGTATAGGGCTGTTAGAATATAATTCAATTATTTACATAATGTACAAGTCAAGTATTTGTTAATTAATTAATGTGATGAAGTTTTTTTTGTTATTAATGTATGGATTTAATTAACACATATTTTATTACCCAAATGATATAATTATACAAATATACCAGTACATATGATATGCATGGGTAGAAGGGTCAAGCAGAATCATGGCAGGGCCCAGCTGTGGTTTGGAGTAGAAGGGCAAAAGTTAGATTCCTGGTAGGGCCCAGCTGTGGTTGGGAGAGAAGGTCAAAGTTAGAGTCCTGGCAGGGCCCAGATGTGGTTTGGAGTAGAAGGTCAAAGGTTAGAATCCTGGTAGGGCCGAGCTGTGGTTTGGAGTAGAAAGTCAAAGGTTAGAATCCTGGTAGGGCCCAGCTGTGGTTTGGAGTAGAAGGTCAAAGGTTAGAATCCTGGCTTGGCCCAGCTGTGGTTTGGAGTAGAAGGTGGTAGGTTAGAATCTTGGCAGGCCTCATCTGTGGTTTGGAGTAAAAGGTCAAAGGTTAGAATCCTGGCAGGGCCCAGCTGTGGTTTGGAGTAGAAGAGCAAAAGTTAGAATCCTGGTAGGGCCCAGCTGTGGTTTGGAGAGAAGGTCAAAGTTAGAATCCTGGCAGGGCCCAGATGTGGTTTGGAGTAGAAGGTCAAGGGTTAGAATCCTGGTAGGGCCGAGCTGTAGTTTGGAGTAGAAGGTCAAAGGTTAGAATCCTGGTAGGGCCCAGCTGTGGTTTGGAGTAGACAGTCAAAGGTTAGAATCCTGGTAGGGCCCAGCTGTGGTTTGGAGTAGACAATCAAAGGTTAGAATCCTGGTAGGACCCAGCTATGGTTTGGGGTAGACAGTCAAAGGTTAGAATCCTGGTAGGGCCCAGGTCTGGTTTGGAGTAGAAGGTCAAAGGTTAGAATCCTGACAGGGCTAATCTGTGGTTTAGAGTAAAAGGTCAAAGGTTAGAATCCTGGCAAGGCCCACTGGTCAGATTTGTTCTGACATGGCTGGTTATTGAGGTAAATAATTACTAAATTCCTATCTGCCTCATGCCTTGCATTGATGGGTATAGGAATAGGGAGGTTACTGTGATCAGAAGATAGATATCCCATAAGCCAAATTGGCTGGCCCTTTCATTAGGGGTGACTGAGGTAACAAGCCAGTATCAATGTACAACAGTGTATTATAGCATGCTCTAAGTTCTTAACTTGTGTAAAACTTACCCCTTACACCAGCGTGGCATACATTGTTGTCATATTATGCTGTTCTTTGACTACGTACACTCTTACCTTTAAATGTTGCTATTATGTTTTGTGCTACATACTCAGTACTATATAAGAATCTAGTTAGGTAACACACTGACAGACAGTGTTATTGCTTTGTTTACTTGTTTGAAGATAATGAAACTTGATAAGATGAATTGTGTCTGGTCGTTGGAACCATTCATCAATTTTGGTTCAAATTATACCACACTGCAACTAAACTTATCAAAATGTTGTTTTGCAGGGTTGGGTTAAGCTTTGATGTCGCGGTTGAAGATTTACGTGTTAAAGGGACGTTACAAGTGGTATTACACATGTCCATGGATGTAGCATTCCCACACATCACCAAGGCAACCATTTCATTCACCGAATTGTAAGTATAATGTCATTTTTTTAAGTTTTATAGAATAAAATATTCGTTAAGACCCAAATCATGTGAGTTCCAGATATGACAACTTAGTGTACTGCTATTTGTCACAACACTTGACTTTTGCCTGCTCTGAGTGGCTTGACCCCTAGATTGTCACCTGGAACGTCTTCAGTCCTACACTTGACTTTTGCTTGACCCCTAGATTGTCACCTGGAACGTCTTCGGTCCTACACTTGACTTTTGCCTGCTCTGAGCAGCTTGACCCCTAGATTGTCCCCTGGAACGTCTTCAGTCCTACACTTGATCTTTGCCTGCTCTGAGTGGCTTGACCCCTAGATTGTCACCTGGAACGTCTTCAGTCCTACACTTGATCTTTGCCTGCTCTGAGTGGCTTGACCCCTAGATTGACACCTGGAACGTCTTCAGTCCTACACTTGATCTTTGCCTGCTCTGAGAGGCTTGACCCCTAGATTGTCACCTGGAACGTCTTCAGTCCTACACTTGATCTTTGCCTGCTCTGAGCGGCTTGACCCCTAGATTGTCACCTGGAATGTCTTCTGTCCTACACTTGATCTTTCCCCCAGCTCTGAGTGGCTTGACCCCTAGATTGTCACCTTGAACGTCTTCAGTCCTACACTTGATCTTTGCCTGCTCTGAGTGGCTTGACCCCTAGATTGTCACCTGGAACGTCTTCAGTCCTACACTTGATCTTTGCCTGCTCTGAGTGGCTTGACCCCTAGATTGTCACCTGGAACGTCTTCAGTCCTACACTTGATCTTTGCCTGCTCTGAGTGGCTTGACCCCTAGATTGTCACCTGGAACGTCTTTAGTTCTTGAATGATGTGTGTACATTCAGTTACTGCACTTGATCACTGTTGATTCTTCAAGGAGTTTTGCTTTCTTGACAAATTTATGTTGATTAAAACACGATCAAGTTTTGAAAAGAAAAAATTCAATTAGTGAAAAATGCAAAAGAGTGTTGAATTTTGTTTAGCAACAGAAATCTGACAGGGTGTGAGCTTCATATTGCTTCTATTTGGATTCAATATGGTGACATTGGAACAACAAACTTGAATCAGACTACAGTTTTTTATGGTGACATTGGAACTACAAACTTGAGATAGGCTACAGTTGTTTAGGTTCATGGGAACTGTTGAAAAATTTGCTGTCGGGTGGAGAGAATGGAAAAATAAGAAACATGCCCTTTGGGGCCCTAAGGTCACTCACATGATGGATGCAATATGCCCTTATGGGCCCTAGGTCACTCACATGATGGAAAGTGAGTGACCTAGTAGGTCCCTTTTGTTTCTTTTGTAATTAATATAATTCTCTCCTTCCGAGGACAAACTTTTAAACAAATTCCTGCAAACCTAAAAACGAACTATGGCCTGTCTTATAATATCCCCTGCGCTTGATAATGGCTCTCGGGCAAGCGTATCATACAATGCCACAGCGCCTCCAGTTATTAATATCTAAATACAGTGTTCCCTCTCATAACGTCACCTCTCTCAAACGACTCCCTCCTTTAAACGACATTCAAAATTCCTCCCATGCAATTTCAACGTTAAATTCCCTTCGAGAAACGACATCTCCCTTCAACGACAAACATCACTCAAAAGTCGTACCGACACTAAGAATTACCTCTCCGGACCAGCATAGGTGAAGTCAGGTGTTAATTGTTTTCATAAGTATTGACACTGTGCGCAAAATGTGTGAATATGGTATACTAATCATCATTGAGAAGCTTGTAAATCGCTATTTTTCACACTTGCATTGTGACACGATTAACAAATTGTGGTTTGGTCTAATTGGATAATTACGACGATTAGATTGTTGTCTGTATAATAATTTTGGTCAGAGTAAGGTGAGAAAACTTGTTACTTCTGATTAAAATAAAGTGACAGTTAATGCATCTTTTCTAACAAGAAAAAGGAAAGCGTTTGTTTATTATAAACAAATGGCGTCGGGCGTACGGTACCATCTAAAGCCTGTCCGATCCGGACTGTCATGTATGCAATTGGTGTACACGAACATTCTGTAATTTTGTATGTACATGTAGTCAGAACTTATTTTCATGGCAAAATCGGCGAAATAATTTACTTTATATAGAATTAAGATCATAAACTGGTCAGGAGTTAGCAACCTCAATACACTGTATTCATCTTTACTAATTATGGCACGTTGATTGTGTGCATCATGTACATATTTTGGAGGTTAAATCATGCTAGTTATGCACCAGTCAGTAAGAAGTACAATCCCTCTCCACAATGGCTCCCTTTCTACAACAAACACTCTTTCTGTCTCCCAAAAATGTCGCTCAAGAGAGGTACCACTGTAATCTGCTGATACTACATGTAATTCTCATAATGTATTTCTCAAATCTAATATTGCCAGTTGGTGAAATCCCAGTGGAGCGAAACTTGACAAAATGGTCTTTAATTGTTGGATTTTTAGCCTTAGATTGGTATAGAGAGTTGAATATAACTGGCTTCATTCCTTTACTGGGGAGCAAAAGTCATCTGGTAGACCATTACTCAATCTGTCTGCGTGCAGGAAAAAGAGATTTCCATGAAAAAAACTTTAGTTGAATGAATGGACAAATTCAATAAAGACAATAAATTATAGCACATACAAGCATAGACAATTCAAAATACTGGTCAAGTTTGATTGGGTAGCCATCCAATCAATTGAACTTTGATGGAGTTGGGACTCCTTTTTGTTAAGATATACTTTCTCATCTATTACCAGCATCTGTTTTTGTAGTTATGTTTTCATGAATTACCTAATGAAGGCTTATATAATGTATACTATAGGCTCTGCTTCTGTATGTCTTTGAATTGTCTGTGCTTCTGTATGTCTTTGAATTGTCTGTGCTTCTGTATGTCTTTGAATTGTCTGTGCTTCTGTATGTCTTTGAATTGTCTGTGCTTCTGTATGTCTTTGAATTGTCTGTGCTTCTGTATGTCTTTGAATTGTCTCTGCTTCTGTATGTC
Organism: Spisula solida; assembly: GCA_947247005.1. Classification (NCBI taxonomy): domain Eukaryota; kingdom Metazoa; phylum Mollusca; class Bivalvia; order Venerida; family Mactridae; genus Spisula; species Spisula solida. The sequence continues at coordinate 35,826,554 of OX365945.1, forward strand.
TTTGATTTGTCTCTGCTTCTGTATGTCTTTGATTTGTCTCTGCTTCTGTATGTCTTTGAATTGTCTCTGCTTCTGTATGTCTTTGAATTGTCTCTGCTTCTGTATGTCTTTGAATTGTCTCTGCTTCTGTATGTCTTTGAATTGTCTCTGCTTCAGTATGTCTTTGAATTGTCTGTGCTTTACAGTATTTACAAGTCAAATAGTTCCTGCGAGCAAATGATGTACCGACTTCATTTGACAGAGAATTGACAGGATCCTCGACCTTCTATCTGCATAATTCAACAGCTGATGTGTATAAAATTAAGCATGAAAATCTCAAAATTGTGAAAAAAAATAAGCGCGGTAGGCCGGTAGCTTTCACATTGGGAAAACTATATGCACGATAATTTGACATACGAAATTTATCAACAAATTGTTACATAATTTCATGTATAACAAACCAATTTTCAAGACACTTAATTGCATATTATGACTCCCTTGTTCCATATAATATTTATATGCTTATAAATAAAACCTTGTATTAGTCCATTAAAAGGTATTATCATAAGACATGTTTTCAGTGTTCAACAATATCAAAGATCATAAACCAATTCAGATAATCCCATGACAATAGACAAGAGACATTTAGAATTTTAAGTCTCTTTATAGACATTAACACTGAATGGTAATTCTCCTAATATGACTCTGGAGACCAAAAGAAACTGTATATGTTGGTAATTTCATCAAGGGAAACAACCAGCACTAATTTTACCCGCTGATCCTAAAAGAATCCGAAAAATAATTTACGGAGCAAAGTGCCGGGTACGAATTGTGTTGAGCACGAAAAAAAATATTCAGGACGTACGATGGGAAGTGGGACTAAAGTGTTTAGTATGAAGCGTTAGCATAGAATTTATCCAACGATAAAACGATCTAAACTTGTGTTTTATACTCTTTTAATCGAGTTGCGTGTACATTTTTATCGTAGGGACGTGTTTTGAGGATAATTTTGTAGTTTTTAGCTCACCTGAGCACGAAGTGCTCAAGGTGAGCTTTGTGATCACCCTTTTGTCCGTCGTCCGCCATCCGCCGTGCGCCGTCAACAATTGGACTGTTAACACTCTAGAGGTCATAATTTCCCTTAATCTTTTTTAAACTTAGTCACAATGTTTGTCTCTATGAAATCTAGGTCAAGTTCCTAACTGGGTCATATGGGGTCAAAAACTAGGTCACTAGGTCACATCAAAGAAAAACCTTGTTAACACTCTAGAGGTCACATTTTTGACATAATCTTAATGAAACTTAGTCACAATGTATGTCTCTATAAAATCTAGGTCAAGTTCATAATTGGGTCATCTGGGGTCAAAAACTAGGTCACTAGGTCACATCAAAGACAAACCTTGTTAACACTCTAGAGGTCTCATTTTTGACATAATCTTAATGAAAATTCGTCACAATGTATGTCTCTATTAAATCTAGGTCAAGTTTTTAATTGGGTCATCTGGGGTAAAAAACTATGTCACTAGGTCACATCAAAGAAAAACCTTGTTTACACTCTAGAGGTCACATTTTTGACATAATCTTAATGAAACTTAGTCACAATGTATGTCTCTATGAAATCTAGGTTAAGTTCATAATTGGGTCATCTGGGGTCAAAAACTAGGTCACCAGGTCAAATCATAGAAAAACCTGGTTAACGCTCTAGAGGTCACATTTTTATGTAATTAGAATGAAACATGGTCACAATATGTGTTTTTATGAAATTTAGGTCAAGTTCGCAACTAGGTCATCTGGGGTCAAAAACTAGGTCACAAGGTCACATTGAAGAAAAACCTTGTTAACACTCTAGAGGTCACCTGCTTTACCTAATCTACACAAAACTTGGTCACAATGTTTGTCTGTATAAAATCTAGGTCATGTTTGTAAATGGGTCATTTGTGGTCAAAAACTAGGTCACATAAAATATGATATTAATAACACTTGGCCACAATGTGTGGCTTTATGAAATCTAAGTCCAGTTTGCAACTGGGTCATCTGGGGCCAAAAACTTAGTAATGGTCACCAGGTCACTGATTCTGCCTAAACTGCTAGTCATCAGGTGAGCGCTATAGGGCCAATGGCCCTCTTGTTTTTAAGAATTTTGACTTCCCTAGGGCTGACATACATCAGCCATCTATTTGCGTAAGAAAATTATCGGTTGCGTAAAAAATACTGATCAGGTGTTGGTTAACACCCGAAAATCCGTAATCCTGACACATTAACCATAGAACTAACCTATTTTCATTCAAGACAAATTTGAAATCTTGTAACGACCGGTTTGATTAGTCGGGTTCACGACATTCTTACAAAATGCATCTTTTTTTGGATTTTTTTTTTTGAAATCGTAAACCATCGAGAACTGGTCACGTGCCTCTCCATGGACTTTTTACTTTGAGCTATCCAATATACCTGCGAGCTCATGTATATTGTATACTGCAGTAAGATAATCCTTAGAACCCTCAAAATTCTACTCTTATTATTGAGTTGGTCTTTGCATTGATGTTGAATGAAGAACTGCATATCGTTGGCTTAGAATGAGAAGGTATAAGACTTGTGCATATTTGAAATCTGCATCACGAGGCGCTTCTTGTAAGCTTGTTTTTCCATAAGTAAAGAGTAGTTTTCAGACAGTTTTTATTGTTTACTTAAAATATCGATTTGGTACTTACGACCTTCTCATTCTAAGCCAGCAATATAATTATATAAACTGTGATAATGGATTTGAAAATTGTGTTTATGATTTTGCACTGGTCAGCTTATTGAGTTGATTTTTAGGTAAGGGTTTTCTATAATTTATTTCTCTTTTCAGACCTGAGGTATGGTTTAATGTGACTGTTTTAAAAGCTCTTCAGCTTATGGAGATACCTATGATCAAGTCTTGGATACATATAAATGTAATGGAGGGAATTACCAAAGGTAAGTTTTTACTACTATCCATGGAAATATCACTTTTTTATGCCCCCGTATCGATAGATCGGGAGGCATATAGTGATTCACCTGTCCGTCCATCCGTCCGTTCGTCCGTCCGGTTAACCCAAATTGACCGTTTCTTCTAGCATCATTATGACTTGCTACAAAGCTTCCATACTTGCATGGATGTTGTATATGAACAGTCTTCCAAATGCCTGTATCACCTGACCCCATTTTGACCTAATTTTGGACTTAGACTTATTGAGGGCCAAATTCTTGGTTAACCCAAATTTACCGTTTCTTCTAACTCAAAAAGTTTCCAAGCTAGGTTTATGAAACTTGGTATGTGGCTAGTGGGCAATAAGAGGATTATGCACGTCTAAAATTATTTTGATTCTGACAAATATTGTGGTTGCTATGGCGACAGAAAGAGTGAAAATATGCCCAAATCTGGATCCTGCCATAACTCAAACAGTTTCCAAGCTAGGTTTATGGAACTTGATATGTGGATAAGGGGCAATTAGGGGATTATGCATGTCTACATTTATTTCAGAATAATCTTTTTACACCAAGTATGCAGCTCATTGAAGGCGCGTAAAATTGCAACTGATGCGCCTTGAATTCGCCTATTTATGAGGTACAAATCCCTGCTCTGGGTACATCCCCAAGTCGAGGAAATTACCTATTGGACCAACTTGGTCGTTGTTTGTACTTAAGAAATAACTGACAAAATAACTAGATTTGATGTTTGTTTAATGTTGGCATGATATATGACGTGGCTCGATGTAAAGCAATTTTAAAATTAACTAACTGGCAATTGCTAACTGGCAATTGAACATAGATAATTGCACATACTGTGAGTATGATATGGGATGGTCCTGGGTAACAGCAACCAGTCCCAAATGTGACAATAGCACGGGCTGCCTCAAAACTATGATGTTGGCCAGCCCTAACTAACTGCAAATAACTAACTGCAACTTCAACTTGAAGTTGAATAACGGAATAGTGTGATATAGGCTGGTCCTGGGAAACAGCAACCAGACCCAAATAACACTTGTTAAACATGTATTCAGGATCGCGAAATCATGTATCCTAGCGCTGCCCGCCATGACGCATCAAATGGATAAACAAAAAACACTTTTGAATTAAAATAACACCAATGTTTATAATATTGTTCGCTTCGTCGCCACGGCACTTGACAGCAGGTCTGTGTTACCGGAAAACAAGTTAATCGAGCCACATCGGGTTTCTGAGTACTGTACTAGTAAACAAGCTTGATACATTCGGAGATCTGAAAAGATAGAACAAAGACAGCAGCACACGTTCGATAAACACAAAAGGGGGAACAGGGTGGGTGGGTAAATTTTAATTTCCAAACCTGCAAGGATGAAAGTTGGAACGTTGTTGTGCTGTGCAAATAACACGCTGTGAAAAACACTCGCGTTTAGGCTAGACACCCATAAATTCTTTTTATAGATTCTCTTCAATAAATGATGCTATTTCTGAGGAATAGCACTTATTATTTCAGAATAATCTTTTTACACCAAGTATGCAGCTCATTGAAGGCGCGTAAAATTGCAACTGATGCGCCTTGAATTCGCCTATTTATGAGGTAAAAATCCCTGCTCTGGGTACATCCCCAAGTCGAGGAAATTACCTATTGGACCAACTTGGTCGTTGTTTGTACTTAAGAAATAACTGACAAAATAACTAGATTTGATGTTTGTTTAATGTTGGCATGATATATGACGTGGCTCGATGTAAAGCAATTTTAAAATTAACTAACTGGCAATTGCTAACTGGCAATTGAACATAGATAATTGCACATACTGTGAGTATGATATGGGATGGTCCTGGGTAACAGCAACCAGTCCCAAATGTGACAATAGCACGGGCTGCCTCAAAACTATGATGTTGGCCAGCCCTAACTAACTGCAAATAACTAACTACAACTTCAACTTGAAGTTGAATAACGGAATAGTGTGATATAGGCTGGTCCTGGGAAACAGCAACCAGACCCAAATAACACTTGTTAAACATGTATTCAGGATCGGGAAATCATGTATCCTAGCGCTGCCCGCCATATAACAGCCAAACAAAACGCCTAGGCTGTTACTGCCAAACAAATGTTTGCGTCAGCGCCAGGATAATCCTAAGGGCCCGTCATATAAACCAGCCGCCAACAATATTCAATAGCTATTACCTATGAACTTTCACGCCATTACACAAGAAATTATTCAAACCACAAGCGATATTGTTAATGAATATAGAATTGCCTATATCTGATAAATGGACCCCGTCTGAACTAAGGAGTTCACTATTGGAAGATTTAAAATCAGTATGTGCCAGATAGCACCCACCCAGGCTAATGACAGCGTTAGCAGCAAAGTTATTTAATCGCCTCCTTGCCCTCTCCATGGCAAGGGTATTCTTGGAATACCTCCAATTTGTACGAGGCAATATCTCGGACCAAATGATTTTAGCAGAAGGGAATAAACTACCAATGTGTTCCAAAATTTGGGACACCACGATTCTCAACTTTGAAATGGGGGTTTTTCCCAAGTCGTTTCCACCGCAGTGTATCATGATACTACCTGGCTGAGGGCCAACAACGGAAAGGTGATTCAACTTCTGGACCAGTTCTATGAGCTTTAGCCCGCTGTAACCCTGCCACCAGATGACCGCATTTAGACCCATACTACTCCCCTCAGGCATCTCCCAGGCAGCTAAGAAAGCCTTCTTTACAATCGACGACCCGACAATCCACACCGTATCACCTATGAATAACTTGAATAATGTTATTATAGATAGAACTGGCATTTTTCGCTAAGAAAGGAACCTCATGAATGAGGTGTCGAAATGATTTAATGAATATACGAATTGATGTGTATAAACAATGGGAAAGAAACCCTCACGAATGAGGTGTCGAAAAAGGCCCTTTCATGAGCGCACAATACTGAACTAAACAACTTCTTGTTGACACAAGGGCAACACAGCCAACTACAGGGTTTTCACTCAACCTAGTATGTTCGGGATTATTACTGGCATTGGCCGTACATAGGACTGGTATGCTTCGGAAGACCACCTCCCAGCCTTTTTAATATCTTCGACAGAAAAACCCAACTGGCTAGCAGATGTCGCCGCTCCAATACGAAAAGAGTGTGACTTAAAAACACTGTAATTCAGGCCAATTAAAGCAACTGATTTTTTAAGCATGGCTGAAAACTGATACTTTATTTCTGAGGAATAGCACTTAATATTTTGATTCTGACAAAAATTGTGTTTGCTATGGCAACAGAAACATTGAAAATGATTTCAAACCGGTAGGGGACTTGCTATTCTTAATTACTTGTTAACATATTGAAATAATACTTTTATCAGGTCTAAAGTTAACTTGCTCTAGATAGAGAACATGTTGTAAAACCAACTACATTCATATGGTTGTGAATTACATGTTTAATGTAACACTGGACAAAGGCTGGTCACACTTTCGTGATCTTTTTGTGTACATGTGAGTAAAAGATAAATATATTGGGTAGACTATTTGTTATATCAATTTCTAATATACGTTATAACCATAACCCATACTGAGATAATACGTACAATAGTACTGTGTTTACATGTATTATACATTGTTATCTATGCGGAACGAAAGACAGATTTCTGTAAAGTGATAATAACAAGGCAGCCAACAGAAACAGCAGACGTGAGCAGAGCACAAATTAGGCACTAAAAGAACATTGTACTTGAAATTGCTCGCACAGTATGAAAATGGCTTCATACTCAGTTAGAAAATGACAAATAATCAGATTTCATGCCTTTTGACTGATTATTCAAGTTTGAAAACTATTATTGTGGATGTTTTTGTGGCAGAAAACCTATCACTGTTTTCCAGTAATTATAGGGAGGGTGTCAGGCAGTATCTGGGGGAGGGTGTCAGGCAGTATCTTGGGGAGGGGTGTCAGTCAGTATCTGGGGGAGGGGTGTCAGTCAGTATCTGGGGGAGGGGTGTCAGTCAGTATCTGGGGAGGGGTGTTAGGCAGTATCTGGGGGAGGGATGTCAGGCAGTATCTGAGGGAGGGATGTCAGTCAGTATCTGGGGGAGGGATGTCAGTCAGTATCTGGGGAGGGGTGTTAGGCAGTATCAAGGGGAGGGGTGTCAGTCAGTATCTGGGGCGGGGCATCAGGCAGTATCTGGGGAGGGGTGTTAGGCAGTATCTGGGGGAGGGGTGTTAGGCAGTATCTGGGGGAGGGGTGTCAGGCAGTATCTGGGGGAGGGGTGTTAGGCAGTTTCTGGGGGAGGGGTGTTAGGCAGTATCTGGGGAGGGGTGTCAGTCAGTATCTGGGGGAGGGGTGTCAGTCAGTATCTGGGGAAAGGATGTCAGGCAGTATCTGGGGGAGGGATGTCAGGCAGTATCTGGGGCGGAGGCGTCAGACAGTTTCTGGGGGAGGGGGTTAGGCAGTATATGGGGGAGGAGTGTCAGGCAGTATCTGGGGGAGGGATGTCAGGCAGTATCTGGGGCGGAGGCCTCAGGCAGTTTCTGGGGGAGGGGGTTAGGCAGTATATGGGGAGGGGTGTCAGGCAGTATCTGGGGGAAGGGTGTCAGGCAGTATCTGGGGGAGGGATGTCAGGCAGTATATGCGGTAGGGATGTCATGCAGTATCAGGGGGAGGTGTGTATCTGGGGTGTCAGGCAGTTTCTGGGGGAGGGGTGTCAGGCAGTTTTTGCAGCGATTTGAGACAGTAACATTTTACTTTATGTTCTAAACCCATATGCAATAATGATACATTGTATCTCTAATTAAAATCAATGTTTCCTGACAGACTGCAGGTGGTACTGGCTTTACATGAAGGTGACATCTACATGCATTAAAAATACATATATCACATAATGACGTCGCAGTAGCGTAATAAAGCCATTATTTATTTAATTTTTGATAATACACTAGTGAAATAATGCTGTGACGCGACATCCTCAACGTTGCGCATTTATTATAACGAAAATAAGTAGCTATCTTATGTTTCAAATGGAAAAGACTAACATGATGATTGTGATCAAAAGAACATTACATTTGTGACTTTCCACATTGAATTTATTAAACGAGTTGAATAAAATAATAAAATATGAGGCTCTAATTCAATATGAAAAGATACTCATGTAATATCCTCTATTTATAACATGAAATGTGAATATTACATCAGTTTTCATCACTAGAGCCTATAGTTAAAAACATATTTCATTGACTACTATTATTACATCAGTTATTATTTAAACTCAATAGGACTTAGAACATCTACCTTAAAATACAAATTCTCATGCAATTGATCATAAAACATACAGATTTGTATGATTTTTTAAAATAATGAATAAGATAAAATCCTGTTGCAGCCATAGATATTTTTGATATTTTATGATCTTGTTATATACTTCTTATTTTTCAAACCATTATTTTGTCTACATTTGTTGGATTTTGCTGTCCTTACTAATGCATTATGCAGTTTTGTGGAGTTGTAACCATCCCTCCTCCATTAATCCTCTTAAATGATAGACACCATGCAGACATATTAAACCCCTTTCACAATTGTCGCACGACAGACGTGCGACTTCAGCCATCCTCTGTGTTTATGTACATATCTGTCAGCCCTTCTCTGTGTGTATGTATATATCTGTCAGCCCTCCTCTGTGTTTATGTATATATCTGTCAGCCCTTCTCTGTGTGTATGTATATATCTGTCAGCCCTCCTCTGTGTTTATCTATATATCTGTCAGCCCTCCTCTGTGTGTATGTATATATCTGTCAGCCCTCCTCTGTGTGTATGTATATATCTGTCAGCCCTCCTCTGTGTTTATGTACATATCTGTCAGCCCTCAATGTTCATAAAATTAAACGTATCTTTCTAATTCTTTTAATATCTGGACCCTTTGTCAGTATCTCAAACTTCATTTACCTTTAGAAAAGAAATGAATTATCAGAATTTCCTCATTAATGATCAGAAAAAGATTAAGTAATACCAGGTATTTATTTAACTTTTTCCTTTTAGCGCTGGTAGACCCTGGAAAAATTGATATTCCATTTGCAAAAGCGGGACCAGTTAATTCACAACAATTTGTACATCATGGAAAATCACAACTTGGTAAGTGCTGTTATAATAAAACTTTGTTATCTTTACTTCCTTGTTGCTGACAGCCTTCTGGCATGTCAGGCAGCCTTTTGGTATGCAGGGCAGCCTTTTGGCATGTTGGGCAGCCTTCCCAGGCATGTCGGGCAGCCAGCCTTTTGGCATGTCGGGCAGCCTTCCCAGGCATGTCTGGCAGCCTTCTGGTATGTAGGGTAGCAATGAACGACACGCTAGTCACTTGCACAGGCTTCAGGAAGAGGCATGATCTACTTGCATGTGCGCAGGTACTTCACATTGCTTGGTAAAGAAGCATTTTTGTGAAAAATAGAACATTCTTCAGGGATTTAACAGACGGAAATAAAGCCTGCTGATTGTTAAAAATAATGATCAAACTCTTAAGTCTTTTTTGTGTGTCAAATGCCTTTGAGAAGTCTATAAATGTTAAATTGTCAGAGATGAGTTTGTGAGAGACATAAATATTTTGTGATAAAAACCCATCCTAGTTTTAATTTGTCAACTGACATATTTCACTCTACTTAACAATTCGCTTCTTTTAGCTCAAAATTAGTTTATTTGATCATTTTCTGAGAGGATTAAGGTAGGCCTCTAGTTAATTCGATTTTTATGGTTTTGAAATTCATTTATGTAGCACACAGTCTTCCTTATTACGGCATTAGGAGCGCAAGTGCCAAGGTCACTAGTCATAAGGTCTAGGTTATGCTCATATGATTAAGATATGTTTGCATTGGGCCAGTAAATTTGTAACCAGTCACTATAGATGACCACCATATCCCATATATCATGCTATGTACAAGTTCTATGTTACATCGTGGATGAATTAAAAGTTTATCCGACTTGGCTGTGGAATTTATCGGGTTTGCATCTGACTCACCCAATATTAAATTCCTCCGCTTTACTCATCTGGGTCAATACCCTATTATTCTTTATGTTATTATACACAATCCTAGCTGTCAGTTAAACACCTGCCATACAAATAATTCCCTGTTTAATTTCCAGGCATATTTGTAACTACTCCATGTAACAGGCAATTCTGTCAATTTTATTTCAAATTTTTTGTTTTAATTATTTTAATTCAGCAGATGTTTCAAAATATTTAATTAATATCTATGTAACAACTTAATTTGTATTAATTAAGTAATTAAGAATATTCATGTAATCTAGAAAACTGTTGAATACTCTTTCTTCTTGGAGTTGGTTTTACTGGAAAAAGACTGTAATACTAGTAACAAATTGGTCAGGGAAGGCAGCACTCAACAGAAACAGCAGAGCATGAAATGCACAAGAAGGAATACATGAAAAACATTAAGTACACACCATCATGACAGACACAAAAATGAGCACGAAAAAATTAAACTTGTCTCAGCTGTCCTACCAGTACTTCAGCCTCAGCTCTTTATAGTCCTACTTCAATGTGTAAGTTTGGCCCATAAAAGTGTAAGAGTGTTACAACCATTTTTGTGCCCCCTCACTTATTTATAAGTGGGGGGCATATAGCATTGGTGCTGTCCTTCCGTCCGTCCGTCCGTACGTCTGTACGTAACGCAAATCTTGTGTGTTGAACTCCTCAAAAACTGTTGGGTGGAATTTTTTCAAACTTTCACAGATGAACAACCCAAATGTATAGATGCGCATAAAGGATGGAATTTTTGCTGCGTAAATTTTGACCAGAGTTATGGCCCTTTGTTTCTTTTACTATATACCATAAAGGGAAAAATCTTGTGTGTTGAACTCCTCATAAACTACTGGATGGAATTTCTTCAAACTTTCACAGATGAACAACCTGAATGTATAGATTGTGCGTATAGGATAAATGTTTGCTGCGTAAATTTTGACCAGAGTTATGGCCCTTTGTTACTTGACTATATACCCTATAGGGAAAAATATTGTGTGTTGAACTCCTCATAAACTACTGAGTGGAATTTCGTCAAACTTTCACAGATTAACAATCTCAATGTATAGATGACCGTAAAGGATGGATTTTTTGTTGTGTCAGAATTATGGCCCTTTGTTACTTTTACTATATGATGGACCTTTGATATTTTTAATAGAATTGTAGTCCACAAGGCAAAAGAAATTGAATAATGATGTTACCTCAAACCACTATTCCCTCTACTTCCCCATTTGAAAGGATATGTGCTATAATTGGGGCACCCGTGTCAATGGACACATTTCTAGTTGTTGTTAATTTTCTGTCTTTAAAAATATTACTTACTTGTAACTTTAAGTATTTGTGAACCATAAAAATTGCGTTTTAGGGTATATTCCTCATATAAAATTTTATTATTACCCATTCTCAGCATCGCTTTTCGGGTGAGGGGGGGGGGGATATGTCCCTTAAAGTGACACCTCTTTTGCACAAAAATGTACTTGTGTGTACAATTCACATGGAACTTCGTGGGCATATGTCACTTTCAGTGACAGGCCTTGTGTGCTTCTCACATGGTTCAATCAGACAATAATAACTTAATAATAAAAACATCAGATCTCCCATGTAATATTGATTATAATGAGTGATTTGTTACACTTGCATATTTATTATCTTATTTATTCCAGCGCAAGGAGTTTTGACCTTGCATTTAAAGGGAACACCATCTATTCATGCAGGTAAATATTACATCATTATATGTGTATTCCATCATACTACATGATTCCATCAGGTAAATATTCCATCATAATGCATATATTCCATCAGGTAAATATTCCATCATAATACATGTATTCCATCAGGTAAATATTCCATCATAATACATGTATTCTATCTCGTAAATATTTCTTCATAATAATTCTATATGGTTAATATTCCATCATAATACATGTATTCCATCAGGTAATTATTCCATTAGAATATATGTATTCCATCAGGTAAATATTCCATCATAATACACATGTATTCCATCAGGTAAATATTTCATCATAATACATTGTATTCTATCTGGTACATATTCCATCCTAATACATGTATTCTATCTGAATTCTATCTATTCATCTGAATTCAAAACTACCTGCTTGAGTTCACAAATTGCTAACATTTAACCTCATATACTACTTCAGAAAAAATGTTTGCTATATTTTGACCCTGCAAAAATATAATATGTATTTACAGAAGTAACTATGAGTATAGTACTTTTTTGTAGAACTTACATTGTTAATAAAGCATATTTGTTGTTCTGAAATGTTGATTAAAACCCAGGATGTTTGACTGTACATTTTGTATATATGAATATGAGCCGTTCTCAAGGAAAACCGGGCTTAGTGACATTGTATTAATTTTAGTAATTATGAAATAAGGTAAAGAAAACCCTCTTAAATGAGAAAAAAGTCATGCTCTTTGATTGAATTTTAAGTAATTGGCTAATATAGAACTATGTCTTAGATTTACTTTTTATCATGAATGATGTTGAAATATCTTCTATCATTGCTATGGTGACCAATTTCTCAAAATTATCCATATTAAGAAAATGAGGGGTTAGTGGTTAAAGATAGTAGCTACATTTCTCGAATAGCTTAAATGCACGATTAAGATATGTTTTATCAAAAAAGGAATGTATTTCTAAAATGTAAAAGTAGGCGGGAGTGGTTAGTTTTAAAAGTCTGTAATTTGATGTTATATTTTGCTCAAATTTTCTGAAACTGTTCAAAAGAGTCTTGTCTTTCTAATGCTAAATTATGATGATTATCATAGTTTTGTCACTAAGCCCGGTTTTCCTGGAGAACAGCTCATATATGTACAATACTTTCAGGAGATGATGTACACTATACTCGACTGCGTGTTGGAAAATCTAAACGACAGACATCGGAAGTTTTAGCCTCACAGCCATGGGAGGACTATTGTTCATTTTTCGTTCATGATATTGCCAATGAAAAGGTATTTTGTACACATTGAACAATTGTTGTCTTCATCAATTCAAAGCCTTCCGTCTCACAGTCAATTCTGGAAATTCTGAGATATGCTTATGCACCAGTTAATTGAAACCACTGCCCCCTCAATCCTGGGGAATAGCGGGGATTCAAACCCCTGGTAAAATCTCTTCCCCACCAGGGCCATACAGATGGTAAAAGCCCACACAAATTGTCCCCACCCTGTGGGGCTTGAAAACTTTATACTGTTCACTACTAAAGATCATGCATATGTGTATTTGTGTATTTCCTCTTGATCCTTGGATATATGCGAACATCACAGATGAATTACCGTTGGTCAAACTACGGAGTTCGCCCGGCTATACTCCTGCAAACTGGGCAGTGCGGGGTCATCGGAAAGGTAAAAACATTGGACAGTACCCCACTATCCCTGCCCTTCCCCAGGGTTGGGGTGGGGGGATGCTGTGGTTTCAATTGACTGGTGTAATATTACTGGTAAATTCATTTTTCACATACTTGGCAGTGTTATATCCACTGAAAAAATTCTTTTTAATACTATGTGATCTAGGGATTTATATAATTGGGACGCCATGTTTTGTTAGATAATTACCTAAGGCCATAGTTTTTTAATTTTTTGTTACTCGGACATTCTACAGAAAAAAGTCCACAGGAGGAGGGAAAAAATAAAAATAAAAACTCCCAAAATATAGCTTCCACAAGCTGTTGGTGGTAGAATAGTTAATGACGGTCCGATTTAAAGCAATCAACACTCAACAACAGTGTTAGTTTTCAAGAAAACAGCCAATTTATCTTAAGACTGGTACACTGCAGTGAAACACTGATATTACAAAACATATTATTAACAAAATAATGAAATAATAATAAAAAGGCTGATCCATTTATCACCAAAATATTATATGCATTTTTGTTTTTTTCCAGTTTTTCAAATTTTTTTATTTGAAAATGCCCAAAAATTGGGCAGGAGAGTCCGAGTAACGAAAAATAAAAGAACTCTGGCCTAACCTCTGCTGTTTATTCTTTCCCCACTTTGAAACTACAGATAATAACTTCCAATATTGTACATGGTTTTCACTACTGAACTAAATTAGTATGGCTAAGTGGTGCTTCATTCTATTGTTAATGATAAATTTCCTCTTACGCCATCAATCATAATACTATCTGATGATATGTAATAGACATAATATGATCAAGTTTAATTGTTCCTATAATAATGGTTGCCATGGAAACAGTCAGGACGTTGTCATGTATGTATTGACATGCTCAATGTATCTATTTCGCAATTTTAATCTTGTCAGTTATTCTGTTGTCATATATTTCCCTACTTACGAGTGCATTAATCTAATGTAATGTAAGTTGCTCGATATTAAAGTGACATTTTATGAATTTCCTTTTCTCTGAAAACATCTAAATTGCATTAATTTGCAATCAACTGGGATTTGATTATTTGAGTTTGATGGTTTGGTTATAGACAAAATGTAGTTTAAACCAAAATTGAAATTTTCACGACATTGCTATGACATCAAATTGTGGCCTTAGAAGCTGAATAAATGCTGTTGTTGTGTAACAACAGCACTGACTCTCCAACTAGTATTTTCTCTCAAAATGTTTCACTTTCAATAATTTTCCTTGATAGCCTAGTGGTAGAGCAACAATGTGTTCTTTGATCAGACTTGGTAAACTGACATGTCCTTTGATCAAGCTTTGTACACTGGCATGTCCTTTGATCAAGCTTTGTACACTGGCATGTCCTTTGATCAAGCTTTGTACACTGACATGTCCTTTGATCAAGCTTTGTACACTGACATGTCCTTTGATCAGACTTGGTACACAGACATGTCCTTTGATCAGACTTGGTACACTGACATGTCCTTTGATCAGACTTGGTACACTGACATGTCTTTTGATCAAGCTTTGTACACTGACATGTCCTTTGATCAGACTTGGTACACTGACAATGGCCTTTGATCAAGCTTTGTACACTGACATGTCCTTTAATCAGACTTGGTACACTGACAATGTCCTTTGATCAAGCTTTGTACACTGACATGTCCTTTGATCAGACTTGGTACACTGACAATGTCCTTTGATCAAGCTTTGTACACTGACATGTCCTTTGATCAGACTTGGTACACTGACAATGTCCTTTGATCAAGCTTTGTACACTGACATGTCCTTTGATCAGACTTGGTACACTGACATGTCTTTTGATCAAGCTTTGTACACTGACATGTCCTTTGATCAGACTTGGTACACTGACAATGGCCTTTGATCAAGCTTTGTACACTGACATGTCCTTTAATCAGACTTGGTACACTGACAATGTCCTTTGATCAAGCTTTGTACACTGACATGTCCTTTGATCAGACTTGGTACACTGACAATGTCCTTTGATCAAGCTTTGTACACTGACATGTCCTTTGATCAGACTTGGTACACTGACAATGTCCTTTGATCAAGCTTTGTACACTGACATGTCCTTTGATCAGACTTGGTACACTGACAATGTCCTTTGATCAAGCTTTGTACACTGACATGTCCTTTGATCAGACTTGGTACACTGACAATGTCCTTCGATCAAGCTTTGTACACTGACATGTCCTTTGATCAGACTTGGTACACTGACAATGTCCTTTGATCAAGCTTTGTACACTGACATGTCTTTTGAGTTATAATCTTGTATTAGTTGTATATTGTCTGTAGAACCAAAGGGATTCGACCCTATAAAAATATATTTCACATCTATACTATGAATACATAAGACAGGGGTCTTTCTTTATGACTGGCCCTCATATACCCAACTCAACATTATGTCCGATATTTTAAACAAGCCGAATACAATCATTTAATTTGTACTGCACACTTCAAGACAATATAATATGTTCCTCTACCAAATCGTCATACTAATTTCCTGAGATCGTGTGTAAATAATGATTTCTCTTCTTTATCGAAGGCCGTTTTCTAGTTTCTGTCTGTGCATGGTTATGTCGTCAAACCGGGTTTTACGCATTTTGTGAACATTCTATGCTCGACACAGGCGACATTGTGTACGTGTATTGATAAAAGTTGTATTTTTTATGTATAATATTATATTGTCTTGAAGTGTGCAGTACAAATTAAATGATTGTATTCGGCTTGTTTAAAATGTTGGACATAATGTTGAGTTGGGTATATGAGGGCCAGTCATAAAGAAAGACCCCTGTCTTATGTATTCATAGTATAGATGTGAAAGATATTTTTATCGGGTGGAATCCCTTTGTGTAGAACTTGCTTGATTTCCATCTTTTAAACATTACTTGAATATTTCAGTTAAACATCAAACATAAATGCAAGCGTCTGCTAACCACAGTGACCTTACAGCAGCATGACCTTGAACTTGCATCATTCCCATTCAACCTCACCAAACAGTAAGTAGAACCTTCCATTGTAAGTACAGGAGAAAACTTTGTTATCTTAAGGAATGATCATGACAGTATATACAGGGTGTTAAAAAAGTTTGTTCTCAAATTTAAATTCATATAAAGTTTTATATGAGCTATGCACGCAGTAGACAATGCTTATTTCTTACTCTAATAGCTTCATATAACCCAGAGAGATTAGAACATAGGGAAAACCCTGGATTCCAACGGGAAAAATTTACACTCTCTGAGGTCAGAAAAATTAAATATTGAAGCTGTAACATTGAGAACGAACATTTTTAACACCCTGTATATATATATGAGCCGTTCTCCAGGAAAACTCGGCTTAGTGACAAAAATATGAAAAAATCATGATAATATAGCATTAGTAAGACATATCTGTTTTGAACAGTTTCTAAATATTTGAGCAAAATATAACATCAAATTACAAAGTTACAGATTTTTAAACGTAACCACTCCCCCTACTTTGTTAGTGACGTCGCAAACGTCATTCAAACCTTATTTGACGTTACTTTAACAAGAAGTTCATAAATCCAGTATTTGATGAGATCTTGACGTAAACTTTTCAAAATTGTATCACATTTTAGAATTATCCTTTTTAGCTCACCTGCAACAAAGTGGCAAGGTGAGCTTTTGTGATTGTTTTTTGTCCGTTGTCCGTCCGTCTGTTAGACAATTCAGCATTAACACTCTAGCACTTTCAATTTTGCTTTGATCTTCACCAAACTTGATCAGTAGTTGTATCTCAATGAATTCTAGGTCAAGTTCGAAATTGGGTCTTTTGGGGTCAAAAACTAGGTCAAAAGGTCAAATAATAGCAAAACCTTGTTAACACTCTGGAGGTCACATTCTTGCTTTGATCTTCACCAAACTTGGTCAGTAGTTGTATCTTAATGAAATCTAGGTCAAGTTAGAAGTGGGGTCATGTGGGGTAAACAAATTGGTCAAAAGGTCAAATAATAGGAGAACCTTGTTAACACTCTGGTGGCCACATTTTTGTTTTAATCTTCATGAAACTTGGTCAAAATGTTTATCTTGATGGGTCAAGTTCGAAGTTGGGTCATGTGGGGTCAAAAACTAGGTCAAAAGGTCAAATAATAGGAAAACCTTGTTAACACTCTGGTGGCCACATTTTTGCTTTAATCTTGACCAACTTTGGTCAAAATGTCTATCGTGATGACTTTAAGGTCATGTTTGAAGTTGGGGCATGTGGGTAAAAAACTAGGTCAATATGTCAAATAATAGCAAAACCTTTTTAACACTCTGGAGGCCTCAGTTTTGCTTTAACCTTCATCAAGTTTAGTCAATATGTTTATCTTGATGACCTTAAGGCCAAGTTCAAAGTTTGGCCATGTTTAACAGGTGAGCGCCCCAGGATCTATGATCCTCTTGTTTAATAAAACTTATCTAAATCGTGAATGTTAGCTTTTAGAGAAACGTAGCAACAGTTTTCAACCACTAACCCCTCGTTTTGTCAATATGGATACTCTTCAGAAAATGGTCACCATAGCAACGACAGAAGATATTTTAACATGATTCATGAGAAAAAATAAATCTAAGACATAGTTCTATATTAGCCAAGAACTTAAACTTAAATCAAAGAGCATGAGGTTTTTGTCAAGTATTCCTTCAGATCTGGTGTTCATAGGTTAGCCCTACAATATAACACACAAACTGGCACATATGTTGACTGATCAATGTGAGTGTTCAATTTCACGATGCTTATGTACTGTTACAGATAGAAGTCATTATTTAATTATTTGGAGCGAAACAAAAAACAACTCCAACCTTGTCAATGAATCAATTGGCTTAAATCAGGTCTCGTTACATATACTGACAATGTCATTTTAACAAATTCTATACAACGTTATTTTTATCTGTTATACTGTAAACCAATAAACATTCGCAAATACTAACTTTCGCGTTTTGCTTATCGTCGGCATATTCGGTGCAACAAAATTGCGCGCTTTAAAGTTTCTCGCAATGTCCATATTAATGTTTTTAGCACTTTCGCGGTGACTTAATTTCACTAAATTCTACAACTCCGTGAAATTTAATCGTGCGAAATAATTTCTTGGTTTACAGTAATGGAATATTCACATACCGACTCTGACACCAACATATTGCGAAGGAATCATAGTTGACACATTTATTTTATAATACTCGATATACTGACACTGACCAGAGACTATTTTTCACTCCTGAAACATTTATTGGCTGTACACAAAAGCACTGTCTTATCCAGTGAGGGAAAGTGATCATAGAATTTTAGCTCAATATGTGGTTTCATGCTTTTACTGTTTAATAATCTATCTTAGTATAACGTTTTTTCAACTTATATTAATTACTCTCGACACCTCATTCCTGATGTTATCCATCGCCCTGAGGGTACGAGAGCAGAAAAGTCAGTTTCCCTTTTATGCTGAGCGTCTAGCAAGGGAATTTCTGGCACCATTTTTATTTTGTCTTTGGTATAATGCAGTCTGGGATCGAACCGCTATCAAGGAGGCGGTAGAGCTATAAATAACTTATACTCAATTGCACCTACTTACGGGTATAGCAAAAAATGGGGACCGTTAAATATATTGCCATAATAACCTCCAGCATTTGTTTTTACTTGATTATACATTTCTGTCAAACATTACTCCCTGCCCAAGACTGTTCAACATACATGTGACAGTGTGAAAAAAATGTGCAGCCAGACTGGGGCTCGTACCCAGCACCTTCGCTTACAGGGTGAATGCTCTCCCGACTGAGCTAGCCAGCTACCTAAACAAGTTTCTACCCTATCAGTTATTAAATCCTATACACACTTGAAATTTGGTATGGCATAATTATGAAGTCCAATTAACCATCAATGGTGGAAAGTATCATGAGAAAATGAAATAAATTAATCTATGAAATTATACCCCTAACAAATATAACTGATTATACAGTTGATGCAGGTCATTGCTTTAGTTGAGTGTGCCAGGGTTTATATTGTTCCCACCATACTTAATGGACATAAATACTTCTTGGCAAATTTAATAACATCACGAAATCGACCTCATATTGTGAATGATGATATGTCCATAACATATTCTATATAATATGGGAACTGTCTTAATGTATTTCTATATCATCCTTGTAGGATGGTGGTCTTCAATGTAGCTGGAATGAATAATGTGAAATCATTTATATTCGTGGGGGTTTAATTTTGTGGATGACCTAAACCACGAAATTAAATCTCTAATGAATAATTATACCAATAAATATGTCAAGTTTACAGTGGCTGCCATACTTGCTTTCAAGTTCAGTCAGGTATAAGATTGGGTCTTTGGGAAGTTTACTTGCATAATTATCTATATCTGTTTGATTTTTGAATGATTTCTGATAATTTGTGTGAATTATGACCATGCCATTTTTCATGAAATCCGAAATCCTTGAAATTACGTCCCCATAAAATAGTCTTTTTCATCAAGACCTAAAAATGTTGTCCCATTGAAATTAAATGATTTTACACTATGACACTGTCAGACTTACAATGTTATATTATATACAGTGCAACCTCTCTAGAGCCACCCTCCGTAGAGCAACTATCTCTAGTAACATTTACTGACCATTTTACCTGTCCAGACCAAAAACCTCTGTAGAACAACCAAAATTTGTGTTTTCCAGTGGGTAATGCACATAGTCGAGAGGTTATACTGTATACTTAAATGACATCATTTGTCTTATTCTGATTACAGAACTGGTGGGTTAACTTGGAATTTAAGCTGTTGTAATCCGGTCTATCTAAGCAGTAATCTATAAAGACTTATGTAATGTCTACTGTCCATTAAGTTGAATTACAATCACTTATGATGAATGTGATCATCAACCCCATACAGTACACTTTCCATTCCTCTACATTTGGTTAAGTCAATCATAATGTTTATATTAATTTAGCATCAGATGATGGGTATGCTCATCGAAGCTTGTACTGTTTATTTGCATTATTCATTAGTCCTATATCTGGCAAGTTCCAGTAGAAAACGATATGAGAAGGTACACCTGTGAGTTATTAAGTGTCAATTTTCATTTTAAAAGCATTGGCTTAGATAATAAAATTTGATTAAATATTAAAAGTTTAATCTATAAGCAATTTAATTGGATGTTTCCATTGTCTCCGCTTAAGTTAATATGTTTCCATTGTGTCTGTCTAAGTTAAGATGTTTCCATTGTTTCTGCCTAAGTTAAGATGTTTCCATTGTCTCTGCCTAAGTCAAGATGTTTCCATTGTCTCTGCCTACGTTAAGATGTTTCCATTGTCTCTGTCTTAGTTAAGATGTTTCTATTGTCTCTGTCTAAGTTAAGATGTTTCCATTGTCTCTGTCTAAGTTAAGATGTTTCCATTGTCTCTGTCTTAGTTAAGATGTTTCCTTTGTTTCTGCCTAAATTAAGATGTTTCCATTGTTTCTGCCTAAGTTAAGATGTTTCCATTGTCTCTGCCTAAGTTAAGATGTTTCCATTGTCTCTGCCTACATTAAGATGTTTCCATTGTTTCTGCCAAAGTTAAGATGTTTCCATTGTCTCTGCCTAAGTTAAGATGTTTCCTTTGTTTCTGCCTAAGTTAAGATGTTTCCATTGTTTCTGCCTAAGTTAAGATGTTTCCATTGTCTCTGCCTAAGTTAAGATGTTTCCTTTGTTTCTGCCTAAGTTAAGATGTTTCCATTGTTTCTGCCTAAGTTAAGATGTTTCCACTGTCTCTGCCTACGTTAAGATGTTTCCATTGTCTCTGTCTTAGTTAAGATGTTTCCATTGTCTCTGCCTAAGTTAAGATGTTTCCTTTGTTTCTGTCTAAGTTAAGATGTTTCCATTGTCTTTGTCTTAGTTAAGATGTTTCCATTGTCTCTGCCTAAGTTAAGATGTTTCCTTTGTTTCTGTCTTAGTTAAGATGTTTCCATTGTCTCTGTCTTAGTTAAGATGTTTCCATTGTCTCTGTCTTAGTTAAGATATCTCCTTTGTCTCTGCCTAAGTTAAGATGTTTCCGTTGTCTCTCCCTAAGTTAAGATGTTTCCATTGTCTCTACTTAAATGAAGATATTTCCATTGTCTCTGCCTAAGTTAAGATGTTTCTATTGTCTCTGTCTTAGTTAAGATGTTTCCATTTTCTTTGTCTAAGTTAAGATGTTTCCTTTGTCTCTGCCTTAAAGTTAAGATGTTTCCATTGTCTCTGTCTGAGTTAAGATGTTTCCATTGTCTCTGTCTTAGTTAAGATGTTTTCATTGTATTTGCCTAAGTTAACATGGTAAACTGGGAAGATACAGTAAACTGTCAATTTCAGCAGAAAACAAATTTTGACAAAACTTAGTTAAAGTATAAAAAACAATATTGGTGTATTTTAGATGTGGGCTTAACACTGCCTGTAGTAGGTTTGAACCTGTCTTGTTATCTCTGATTGATTCATTCATAAAAATATCAAAGAAGTCATCGTAATTATAAACATATTTTTTTGACAAGCCTACTTGCGGTGAGCAAGATATAGTCTCCACTTTTGGTATATGTGTGTGCGTAAGTTCATCAGTCCATCCAATTTTCTTTGTTTATGCCCCCATCTTTGATAAAGGGGCTATAATTGCTTTGCTAATTTCGGTAGACCTGTGTGTCTGTCATTTGGTTTATCTATGAAGAGTTCTCATCCCTAGGATCCCCAAACTTTAAAGGGAGGTTGGTTGCCGTCAGTAGTTGACCCCTATTGACTGTGAGGTCAAAAGTTAAGGTCGCCATGACCTTTAACATTACTAACTATTGGGCTGCCATTGGGAATACTTGTTATATGGGCCATATCCAGAGACAAAAAGTACTGAGGCAAATATTTTCCAGGATCTTTTTGAGGCATTTTTTTCTTCAAATACATGCTTATTTTGGTAATATTTCGAATTTTCACCTAGCCTCGGTATCCCTCAGCATGGCTTCGGGCCTGGTTATATAAACATTTGTTGTGGAATTGTATTGTCTGTAACTGATTAAATGTATACTTTCAGGATTAGTCATACCATAGACAACAATGATGGCAGCAAGTTGACTCTATCATTAGACTATTCACCACTTTCACCTATAAACTTACTCGAAGAGGAACCAGTCAATGTTTTACAGCGTAAGTTAACCAGTCTCAGGGTGACATACGACATGGTATGTGAAGCAAATTTGGGCTACGAACACAAGTAAAAATTTGTAAACAACTGTATGTATTTTATTATTTGATTGATTTTAACGAGACATCATCCACACTCTAGCCAAGAATAAGTACTATCCACTTAACTGAATAGTTTTATACAAAAGGTCACAGTTTTTGCCTGCCCTGTATCGTATTTGAGTCGGTTAAGGGCATAAACTGACTCTTTGCACCAAAAATATTAAGTGGCGTTGATAGCATTCTTTCTCGTCTTATACGTCAAAGATGTCATATTGAAATCGGTCTTAGAATAAGATACTTACAATTATTGTAAATTTTGTGTTTACATATTTTTACTTGCAATATATACATGTATATATGTTAGCCAAAATGTATGTTGCGTACCATGTTGTATGTCCACACTGAGTCTACGGAATGATTAGTCTGTAGAGTATTTAGTGTCGCTGGATAGTCAAAATGTTGTATGTCCACACTGAGTCTACGGAATGATTAGTCTGTAGAGTATTTAGTGTCGCTGGATAGTCAAAATGTTGTATGTCCACACTGAATCTACGGAATGATTAGTCTGTAGAGTATTTAGTGTCACTGGATAGTCAAAATGTTGTATGTCCACACTGAATCTACGGAATGATTAGTCTGTAGAGTATTTAGTGTCGCTGGATAGTCAAAATGTTGTATGTCCACACTGAGTCTATGGAATGATTAGTCTGTAGAGTATTTAGTGTCGCTGGATAGTCAAAATGTTGTATGTCCACACTGAGTCTATGGAATGATTAGTCTGTAGAGTATTTAGTGTCGCTGGATAGTCAAAATGTTGTATGTCCACACTGAGTCTATGGAATGGTAAGTCTGTAGAGTATTTAGTGTCGCTGGATAGTCAAAATGTTGTATGTCCACACTGAATCTACGGAATGATTAGTCTGTAGAGTATTTAGTGTCACTGGATAGTCAAAATGTTGTATGTCCACACTGAATCTACGGAATGATAAGTCTGTAGAGTATTTAGTGTCACTGGATAGTCAAAATGTTGTATGTCCACACTGAATCTACGGAATGATTAGTCTGTAGAGTATTTAGTGTCACTGGATAGTCAAAATGTTGTATGTCCACACTGAATCTACGGAATGATAAGTCTGTAGAGTATTTAGTGTCGCTGGATAGTCAAAATGTTGTATGTCCACACTGAGTCTATGGAATGATTAGTCTGTAGAGTATTTAGTGTCGCTGGATAGTCAAAATGTTGTATGTCCACACTGAATCTACGGAATGATTAGCTATAGTCTGTAGAGTATTTAGTGTCGCTGGATAGTCAAAATGTTGTATGTCCACACTGAGTCTATGGAATGGTAAGTCTGTAGAGTATTTAGTGTCGCTGGATAGTCAAAATGTTGTATCTCAGGTTTTCATCAAAAACAACTTTTTGATGCAACTGGAAACATAATCAGTGACTGATATACATCTCATGTCAAAATATAGTGGAGACTGCACCAATCAGTTTCTCGAATATACAGCATTTGACAAATTCAAAACCTTGTAACAAATTTACTTTTTGTAACAAAATATTGTATCTCAAACTAGATAATCTTTTTTACCCTAATAGTAAAAACATTGTAAAAATTTCAGGTGAAATAAGACCTTTTGACATATTTTTGACTGTCTAAAGGCAAACACCTATCACTGTCTAAAATATGATTGAAAGCTAAAACACATTTGTCTCATTGGCGTAAATAAGTAAAAATTGACTTTCAAATAGTTTTTTTGTCTTCCTTGAAAATTTGAAAAACCTTGAGATACGAGGTTCGGACTATCCAGCGATGACAAAATATAACTATAGGAGAGTTTTAGATAAAATTGATTATTGTCTGCTCTTCATCGATCATCTGTTTTCTTTAACTAGAAATGTATCAGTCATTGTCTTACATAATTAGTAAACCAGTCTGTAACAATGTCTTGTATATACAGAACCAGTCAAGCAAATCATTCAAAATTTCCAAGAACCAGTTCAGCAAAAAATTCAAAATCTCCATAATTAAAATGTTGAAATATTTGCTAAGATATGCATGGTGACAGTTTACTACTTCTAGATGCTTATCTTGAACTGTACACCCCTTTATATTCTTGTGATCCTTATTTCGCAAATTTCAGTAACATACTTATTACACAGATTTATGAATTTGCTGTCGAAGGTTTCAGGATAGGTTGTCATGATTTCATGAGGAACTTAATTTAGTGGGAAACTTCATCAAATAGTGATTCTCTCTCCATATTAGCAAAAAGTTTAACTAGCGGTTGTTATTAATAAAACTTTTCTGTGGGAAACAAATTAAATTCATTCGTTTAAATGATCAATTCTTAAGACCAACTCATACTGATTTTTTTAAAAAGCGTGTCAAAATAAATTATCATTAGTTTTAAGAATAGGACAATATGTACAACAATTCTATATTTGTTCCTTATTACCATTCTCCGCAAATTGATAGCAACTGTGAAGTATGAATGGATGTACGTTGAAAGGTACCAATCATGATTATGAAATACTTCCATAAATGTTGCAAAGACGAAACATTAACACTCTGATAGAACCTCAGCCTCTGAAACAGTTGTAGGTTGAATGTTATAAAACAAACTCTTGAGCGTTGGCTGGAGAGAACCTGAGCTGTAGAAAGATTCATTTCCGTCTTTGTTCACAAACAGAGCATTTCTTACAATGAATAAATGATAATATGTGTGCCTGTAAATTGCTCTAGGTATAAACTCCTGTTTACTTTGTTCAAATATAGGTCAAACACCGCTTGTGGCACTTCCTGAAACATCCCTAAGACCACCTCCTAGAATATCTCTTGTAACACCTTCCAGAACACCTCCAGTACCGTACATCAGTAATATGCATATTTAATTATTGTTTTATTGTGATTTAAGGTGCTGGAGTGTTATATGTGTGTGTACATTGTGCCAATAATGTGATAGCATCGGACAAGACCGGTTCATCCGATCCTTACTGTGTTGTTTTCTGTGATAGACGCAGGGTAAGTTCATGGAATGTTGTTTTCTGTGATAGACGCAAGGTAAGTTAATGGAATGTGTTTTCTGTGATAGACGCAAGGTAAGTTAATGGAATGTTGTTTTCTGTGATAGACGCAAGGTAAGTTCATGGAATGTTGTTTTCTGTGATAGGCTCTGGGTGAGTTAATGGAATGTTGTTTTCTGTGATATAGACACAGGGTAAGTTCATGGAATGTTGTTTTCTGTGATAGGCTCTGGGTGAGTTCATGGAATGTTGTTTTCTGTGATAGGCTCTGGGTGAGTTCATGGAATGTTGTTTTCTGTGATAGATGCAGGGTACAGTGGAATGTTGTTTTCTGTGATAGGCTCTGGGTAAGTTCATGGAAACTCTACCAATACCCGGCTTTTCAGTTTGTACAGTTTTCATAGTGTTATGATGGGACTGAAAACCGGCATAACGCTAGGACGCAACTGAGATGTCATGTATCCTGAGTTATTTCCGAGTTTTGTACAGTTTTCATATTGTTATGATGCCATATTGCTGAGATTGAACTGAGATGTAATGTATCCCGAGTTTACCCCGTGTTGTGTTCTATCAAAGCAATATGAATGACGGTCAGAGTGTTATAAAAAGTTTTTGGCGATGAGAAATTTCATTTCATATAAATTACTTAATTTAATTTTTTTAATACCACAATAGCATACATGGTTTATAGTGTTACCCTATATAACACAATTATTATAGTTAATATCATCTCTGGTGTTGATTTATTTGCCAATATAAGATGCATTATTGCTTGAAGCAGTTGACATTAAGATGAGAAATTACATCGTGAAGAAATCTCCGTTTGATGTTTCCATAATGACCACCTGGTACCTGAATTAATATTCAGTTTTTTGTAAAATCAGTAGGCCAGTGAATACTTCAAGTGGGGATTGTGTGGGCGGGAGAGGGGCAGGTTGAGGAGTGGGCAAGTGTCAACTGAGGGGTGGGTGGGTTTCAACTTGTTTTTAGCTCCACTATTCGTAGAATACGGGGAGCTATTGCAGTCACCCGAGCGTCGGTGTAACACTTTTGTTAAAGTTTAGGTACAGGTTTTTTAACGTCTTATATTCTCTAAGTCCTTTGAGATATTGCTTTTATACTTTGCATACTTGTTTGCCATCATGACCCCAACACATATGCAGGAGTAGGTAACTCTATCAGGCATTTTGTTGAAATTATGACCCCTTTTTCTACTTAGTGCAAATAGTGCAAATGTTAAAGTTTAGGTACAGGTTTTTTAACCTCTAATATCTTCATAGTGCATGTACATATTGCTTTGATACTTTGCATACTTGTTCATCATTATGACACCAACCCATACACAGGGGTAGGTAACTTTATTAAGCATTTTGGTGAAATTATGCCCCCTTTTTTCAACTTAGTGCAAAAGTTAAAGTTGAGGTACAGGTTTTTTCACCTCTAATATTTTCAAAGTGCAATCACATATTGCTATGCATACTTGTTCTCCATCATGACCCCAACCACTACACTGGGGTGGGTAACTCTATCAATCATTTTGTTGAAATTATGCCCCCTTTTGGACTTGGAAAGGCAAATGTTAAAGTTTAGGTACAGGTTTTTTAACCTCTAATATCTTCAAAGTGCATTGACATATTGCTTTGATACTTTGCATACTTGTTCACCATCATGACCCCAACCCCTACACAGGAGAAGATAACTATTTAGCATTTTGTTGAAATTATGCCTCCTTTTGGACTAAGAAATGCTTATTTGTTTACCTCCATGACCAAGAGGACCTACACATGAGTAGGTAACGGTCCTGCATAATTTGTTCAAATTATCCCCCTTTTTCGACTTAGAAGCCCCAACTTCTACACAGCAGAGGGTAATGCTGCTGTTATGAAGCATTTTGTTTTGAATATATTATGATTGTACTATCCTATTATGGCGCTGCGTATAGTGGAGCGCGCTGTTCGTGGACAGCTCTTGTTAATAATAATAATAAGATCTTTATTTTCTGAAGGTAACATGTTAGGTATTGTATATATCTCCAGAAGTATTCTAGGGTAAAGTTATGAATGTTTATTGGAATGTTTATCCAATTTTAATAGTTTTGTTCCTGGAATTTTGTTCTTGTCGGAATCAAGTTTCAGCAACCAGAGTTATGGACCTTATCAGATTATAACCACTGAATAATGGAGGACCTTATTTTACAGGTACTGACCACCCCCTATGTTGCTCAGAATAGAAATCCATCTTGGCAGTCACAAACAGAATTCTTTGTCAGGGATTATGCTCAGGTAAAGTTGAACAGCATACTTTGTATATTGTTTATATATAATAATGTTTATATATAATAGCTTGTGTAACTAATGGCTCGGAGGGTCAAGTGAGTGTAATAATGTGAGACATGTGGGATTGTTTATTCTGTAACCTACCTTGATATACAGACTGCCCAGGTACTTATGGTTCCTCGTTCTATATGCTTCTTGTGCCATCTAAAGATGACATCTGATTCAAGCATGCAGGCTGCAAGCACGACACCAGTATTTGCTCTTGCTCTACTTTATCCATATAATAAAGTCTCTCTCATAAAATTTGGGAGACAAATTGATTTTGTATTGGACGTCTGGATGGATGTTGCAATGTTTGTCCACGTTTGTTCTCTTTAACTACTGATCAGATTCCAATGAAACTTCACATGAATACCAAGTTTAGTTCAGCATGTTGTCAGCAATTTCAGGTCTGATGATGTTTGCCAGAGTTCTGGCCCTTTGTGTGATACATACATTGTGTGTCTAAAACCCTTCTAGTTTAATGTTGTTGTAAATTTATACTTCAGTGTCAACTTTCATTCTACATATTTGATTGGGACGGAACAAACAACATAGATGATGATTTTCTTGGCTCGGCCTTGTTTGCTATGTCAGAGGTAGTACATGTATATTTCTTATAACAAACTTTTCCTGTTCTAGAGTTTTATTACCTGTCACAAATACATAACTTCATGATAGGTGAACACTACAGACACTACACTACAGACATGTCATCTCCAAGACGGTGAGGATTGCTTATCTATAGTGTGCATGCACCTACCCTGTAATTATGTTTATTTTGACAGGTAAAAAATACACAATACCTTAATTATTACAGAAAAATTTGTCTCAAAATTAAAACCACCTCTTAAGACTTATTTTATTGGACTATTATTAAAATTGGTTTGTTGATTATGTTATCTGCAGAAAATAAAATCATGATTGTTTTTTTCGTGGATCATTTTTCAAAAAGTCGAGCTAAAAATGATCCACGAAATATAATTGTTGTGTGTGCGTCAGTGTCTGCGTGTGTGCATTGGTTAAGTTTATTGTCTGAATATCAGAGTCAGTTTCTCAATGACTATCAGAGGTATCCACTTGAAACTTAAAATTGTTATTCACCATCACAAGGGGAGTCCATACTGACAAGGCTGGTAACCATGTGACCTATATTTGTGAGTTATCTGCCCTTGTTACTCTTAGAATTTTCACACATAGATGAGCAAGGGTAACTATCAAGTACGAGAAAGGAGAGCGTCCAGCACTCATAGGCGGTGCTCTTGTTCTACCACTTCTGATTTCATCTTCAGATCACCGCCAGACTGTTGTCTGTCTGACCAGTTTTTAGCCTTTACCAGTCTGAATGTCTGATAGACTTATCTGAGAGTGATGTTTAAACTTATATGAATTTAACTTGTAATGTTTTAATGTAATTTCAGAAAGAACCAAGTGTATTAAACCATGCCTTAACACTTGGCTTTAACAAACAGGGGGCGGGTCACGTGTCAGATCCATTATTGGGACAGATATTTGTATCTATCGTGTTCAGACCAGTGCCTTCAGTTGAGAAATCAGGTAGGGGCTTTTTATTTCTTGGCTTCAGGATCTTAAAACAACTTCCACATGATTGATATATGTCTCCAACTGTTTCTAAGATATGTTCAATTTAGGAAATGTTTAAAAGGGGCTTGTAGGTGTGGATGGTTATCTGGGAATTGATGGCCAGATATTAAGTATAAGGGGCTTTTTTTATGCAGTCTGTCTGTTTGTCCTTACACAAGTGTTTGTCTATGCTATGTCTGTTTGTCCTTACATAAGGTTTTGTCTATGCTATGTCTGTTTGTCCTTACAGTCTGTTTGTCCTTACAGTCTGTTTGTCCTTACACAAGTGTTTGTCTATGCTATGTCTGTTTGTCCTTACATAAGGTTTTGTCTATGCTATGTTTGTTTGTCCTTACAGTCTGTTTGTCCATACACAAGTGTGTGTCTATGTTATGTCTGTTTGTCCTTAAACAAGGTTTTGTCTATGCTATGTCTGTTTGTCCTTACAGTCTGTTTGTTCTTACACAATTTTTTGTCTATGCTATGTCTGTTTGTCCTTACACAAGTGCTATTTCTCTGTTACCAATGATAAGATTTCTGGGAAACTTTACAAGCCTAGTGGTGCATTTTGGCGGGATATTATTCTAGGTCAGTTTTATAATATCCTTTGATTTTTGATATTATTTTGTTTGCACTATTCCTCTGTATCGGGATCTTAACGAAACTTCACAAGACTCTAAAGTTCATACAACTGTGTAAGGGCAATCATCACCTTATTCTAACCATATCTCCTAGTTCACTGCTTGAAGTTCCTGGAAATAGGACCTCTTGTCTGACTCTGCATGTCATAAATGGCAACTAAGTGTGAGAGCAAGCAGAATGGGAGTGCTGTGTTATTTCATGACCATTTTGTATCAACTGCTTCAGTATGTTTTGTAGTGTAATAAACTAACTAATAAACTATAAATCTGCAGGATGATTTTCCCAATAAAGATCATTATAACTCCTTTTATCTCTAGTTTGTCTGACATCTACGACTATACCTACGCTGTTAGGCATGTTATTTCTATATCTTGAAGTTTACGACATTGCCAGAAAAGTTTATTAGTTTGTTTTGAGAAGAGTGATACATTATTGACTTTGGTAGAGATATAATGCTTGCCTGAAGTGTATGTTTTACACTTCCGTTGCCGTTAGCAACCAATAAACACTGACTAATTGTAGTATTAGACTAATGTCAAAGTTTGACATTAATTTCTCTGTTTTCTACTAGATCTACTGTAAGTTTCTGTGATAATTTCTCACAATCTAAATTTCCAAATAGACTGTACAAGCACTTTGAAAAGTTCATTGTAACACAGTATCACTTCGTTAAAAATGCCTTTTATGCATATTTGTGTTATCTCATTCTGAAACTCATACTGAAACTTTGTATTTTACACATGTACTTATTTATCTTGGGTTGATTGTGAAGCTAGTTATACAACTTATTTAATTACTTTCAATGCCTTATTCCTGACTTTTCCCATTGCGACAAGGGTATGAGAGAAGACAAAACCAATTTCCTGATTTTAGCTTTTCGTTCAATTTGTTTGCCAAATTTAGCATTAATTTATCTTTTGAAAGTCATTATGACCACAGACACTTGGGGTCTGGACCCCGCCCCCAGCTACGCACCTGGGTATATTTTTAACATCAACATGGTATACCCAGACCCATACATTAATCACACAAACACTTTTAAACGTATCCGGGACAAATAAAAAATATTCGTAAATGCCTCTCTAGCTAAATAACACAAAGATAGAAATGTTTGACTGAAATTTCTCGCACACCTTCCTCGAATATCGGGTCGTGTTTTACTCACTGTGCAACTTTCCCGCCTATATTTGGTGTCCATGGGTCAAGTACACATTACTCTTCACGGTGATGATAGTGACAGAAGCCTATAACCACCCCTGCCTCCACAATTTGCGAGAAAGTTGGCAATTTTCAACTAAAAAAACGCCACGCACATAATCTTTCGACATGGTTTCCCGCCTGATCGATACGATTGTACGGCGCCGCGCGTTGAACGTTGGAACCAGATATGTAAATAAACCATTCGGAATACCTCGTTTGGGTCCAACGTTCAACGCGCGACACCGTTCTTATGTATCAGGCTGGGAACCACCGTTCTAATTGTCGAAAGATTATGTGCGCGGCGGAAAATGAGTTGACAATTGCAAACGTTCTCGCATATTTTGAAGACAGGAGCGCCGATCGAGTATTGTCAGTATAGTCATCGTAAAGATTAATTTGTTATTGACCGAAGGGCACGAGAAATATACGGGAAAGTTGCAAAACGAGTTTTACACGATCCATTTTTCTAGGTCGGTGTGCGAGAAAGTTCAGCGAAACATTTTTATCTTTGAGTTATTAAAGCAGTAGAGGACGTACGTAGATTTTTTTTATTAATATCAAATACATTCAACAAATGTTTGTGTGAGTACTGAATAGGTATGGATATATAATAAATGTAAAACAATATTTCCAGGCGCGTAGCGGGAGGGGGGCGTGTTCCAGGCCCCAAGTGTCTGTGATTATGACGCCTGTTTTTGTGTATTTACCAATTTTTCAATATATTTTATTCATCAGTGTCAGACTCCTGAACATACAAACTTTGCAGTACTTGTCATTATGGAGACATATTGATTTTGTGCTGGAAGTCTGAGCCTGAGTCAGATTTCACATGAATAGTTGGTACCAAGCCTAGTTGTGCGTATTGTAAGGTATTTTGGTCGAGTTATTGCCCTTTGTTGGAGACATACAGTTTCGTGTCCAAAATGCGTAATTGATTGTTTGAGAGCGTTATCGTCTATGTAGCACTGATTCTATACGTAATTGATTATTTGAGAGCGTTATCGTCTATGTAGCACTGATTCTATACGTAATTGATTATTTCAGAGCGTTATCGTCTATGTAGCACTGATTCTATACGTAATTGATTATTTCAGAGCGTTATTGTCTATGTAGCACTGATTCTATACGTAATTGATTATTTCAGAGCGTTATCGTCTATGTAGCACTGATTCTATACGTAATTGATTATTTCAGAGCGTTATCGTCTATATTGATTATTTCCGAGCGTTATCGTCTATGTAGCACTGATTCTATACGTAATTGATTGTTTCAGAGCGTTATCGTCTATATTGATTATTTCAGAGCGTTATCGTCTATATTGATTATTTCAGAGCGTTATCGTCTATATTGATTATTTCAGAGCGTTATCGTCTATATTGATTATTTCAGAGCGTTATCGTCTATGTAGCACTGACACTGCCAACAACAATAACAATGAGTTTATGTACGTAGAAGACATGGTATCACCTGGAACCCTGGTATGTATATAGTGA
Organism: Spisula solida; assembly: GCA_947247005.1. Lineage (NCBI taxonomy): Eukaryota > Metazoa > Mollusca > Bivalvia > Venerida > Mactridae > Spisula > Spisula solida. Next base: position 35,859,336 of record OX365945.1, read on the forward strand.
TTGGCAAATCATTTATATAGAAAACCTCTCTTAAAAAAACTTTAAAAACACTATATTTAGTTTTGTGTTTGATTTACATGCAGTATTTTGTGTTTGACATGTATTTTACATATTTTTCCAGAAAATTTGGTTTAGAAATATTTGTGTGTATTTCCCTCCTGAGCTTTATTCAGAAATTAGGTGAAAATGAAAGAGTTTGCTCATTTGCTACTAGTCAGAGATATGTTTCAAACCATCTTTAAAAGTTTATCTTTGAAATACATAGTGATCTTCATTTTGCAAATTTTGGTTACATACTTATTTTGCGGATGTATGAATTCGCAGTCCGAGGTTCCTGGATAGGTATCCATGTAATGAAAGTATATTTACTCAGATATTTCGATTTGCAAGAATTTCAATTTTGCGAATAAAAGCTAAAATGCTAAAATTACCGGACATTAAGTACATAGTGGAGATTTCAGCAGCATTTCACTGACAAAATTTTAAGGATGGTTATATTGAGTGATATTGCTTGATCCTCCTTGTGTTTTACCCTTGTATTAGATTTGATTACTATTTTATTCATCTGGTGTTTCTTCATTATCCCCTATCTTATAGATAATTCACAATGCACATTTTATTACCTCCCTATAATTTAGCAATATAGTATGTTCATAATATAATGATGTGTTGGTTTTCAGTGCTGGGTAGTCTATGTACGTTAAGTCAATACCCCCTACACCCCGCCTCATTTTCTATATCATCTTCATTTTGTTTCCTTACATCTCCAATAAAACTGACACAGATCGACATGTCCATCATAACTATAGGGGCCTACTCATTCATTTGTTTTCATGCATATACAGAAACTTGTTGTGTCGACCACAGTTGTATCGACACTTTGATTATGTCAACATACTTTCAAATTCCCAATTTGAGTTGCTCTTATTCTATCTTAAATATGATGGTTTAGTCGACATGCCTGTGTCGACGCTCCGCTTATATTGACACGCGTTTCTGGCCCATATGATATTTTTAGCACCATTATATTGTCATTGTTTGTGTCGACAACCTACTAGTACCTCTAGGCCACCGCTACCATCTACTATATCGCTACCTTCTACCTAGCCATAGAACAATAAAGTGCTGGCAAAGCTCAGTATAAGTTACAATCGACTTATCTTTGCTAGTCCTATGGCCCTCTTGTCGTATCATTAACTCTTTAACAATCTGATAGTGGAATCATAGGTGTGGTAATATATCTAGCTAGGGATAGGTTATAGTTTATACTAACTTATTTTAGGTTGATTGTGAAACTTATAATAATCCCTCTCGACACCTCATTGCTGATGTTATCCATCGCTGCGAGGGTATAAGACGATAGGTTGATGGTGATAACATTAATTAAATAGAAGTAGATGTTAAACATCAGTAGCATTTCATGTACCATGTAGAAGCTTGCATGTAATCCTACATTCAGTTAATTTACTCAAATCAAAATACTGAGTAGTAAATGTATGGTAGATGCCTCAAAAAGTCGAACACCCTAGAAACCTAGAACAGGTTCTATGATGATGATGTACGAGTATATAGCTATACAAATATTAGCAACAATTACTTGTATCCAGACAAAATATTTTTATGCCCTGGCATCTACTTATAGTGATTGTCCTGTCCGTTTGTTCGTTCGAAAATGTTAACCAAAACTTTCAAGTTGTTGAAACTTAAATATATTTTTAAGCCCATTAAGGCATTGCTTTCAAACATGGCATACTTGTTTACCATCATAAACATATTACATTGTCAAAGCCATGTAACACTATCCAACATTTTAACAGAATAATCATGTTTGAGGACCCATTCGGGTAACCCCGTTTATTTCTATATTTGTATACGTAAATGACATTGTACAAATGTAATACATACAATCATAATGTGACAAAAATATAAGTTGTACTAAAATATCGTTAGGTGTTGTTTTCTAGTAGTTTTATTTTATGTATTATGAATAGGGTTGCCCAAAATGTGACACTTTTTGGTTGAAACTTTTTAAATTAGATGCTACAAAGTAAAAGTATATTAAACTGAGATAACCAAATTGTTATTTAAAAAGTTTCTTTTATTATGTTCTGTCTACACGTGTGTGTATGTGTGTGTAGGTGCATAAGCGTATTTTAGTAGAGCAAGAATGAGAAACAAGTAGGTGGGACAAGAGAAAGAGAGAGGGAGAGAGACAGAGAAAACATTTCCTGATCATGTTACGTTGTTGTATATGCTTATCAAATTCCATTTCTTATAGTGTGATGGTAGTTTTCCTTTCATCAAAGCTATATGTTTTTCAGTATTTTTCCAACCTTGTAGAAACTGAATGAATTTAGGAAACAATGGAAGTGAATTTTCCAGTTTGCATTTGAATAAAAAGTATTTTCCAAGAATAATTAGATAATTTAACAGAATTATGGCCCCTGATTGACTTAGCTAGTTTGTATGAGCAAGGCTTTCACCGGAGCATAAGCATTTATTGAACGCAGTCTTGTTTCCAAGAGGTTTGAAAGCAAAAAGCTGGTATAATTTATGTCACATAAATTAGTGTTGTTTACAAAATCAGTGTTTTAGTCTCAGAATAAATGTATTTATTAGAGATGGTAACAAATACCAAAATTGGTATTCGAATATTCGATATTGATCACAATCTTGTTTATTTTTACTCTTCTATAATCTCACAAACAGTTTTTTATTTCCCCGTTCTCAATAAAACCAACTTGTGAGATAATGAAATTTGAATATTCGAATATGAACTTTGGATATGAATATTCTATCGGTTTCCGAAGATATTCGGGTATCAGGTCCCATTTATAGTATTTATGAAAATGGTAAAGCCTCTGGGAAGGAAACTGTAGTTTTAAAGTACTGAGTACTATTTGTGAGTAATAACATTTATACATCTCTACATTGCTTTTACTGTTATCAAATTACATTTGTCTTTCAAATAAATCATTCTTTATGTCTCCCATCTTATAATGGGGGGAAACATATTGGTATTGTGCTGGATGGATGTCTGTCTGGATGGATGTCACAAAGTTTATCCATACTTGTTTTCCTTAACCATTGGTTGGATTTCAATGAAAACTTCATATGAAAGTTTGTTCCAAGCCTAGTTGTGCATATTGTCAGGAATTTTAGGTTGGCTGTTTCTTGCCTGAGTTTAATAATATGGCTCTTTGTGGGAGACATATGTTTTGTCTCAAAACCCTTCAAGTTCCTATGTGCAGGGAACTACTTACTTCGTAACTTTTTTAATCCTCATCATCGAATCTTGGGTATAAAGCTTCTACCAAATTATTAGCTCACCAATGGACAAAGTCAGAAGCCACATGTTTGGTTCCTCTCCAGGTCATCCTTGTCTTCCACAGCTCTGCATCCAGGGTTCTTCACATGGAACTAGGAATATAAAAATACTCTCTGTGATGTCCGCAATGTGCTATATCTCACGAGGCACATCTTGATAAAATGTGTTCAGATTATACCTTTGTATCGTACAATAACTATGTGGCTTATTTTGGACCATATAAAGGGACACAATACATGGTCATCTTTGGGATCATGTGGAAATCATGATTCTGTTAAGTTCTGTTAAAGAATAAATTTGATACATGTAGGTGATAAGTATGATGTGCAAAATGATTTTTGCATGCAAAATGATTGTTAGAGTGTATGTAGAGCCGCGGCCATGATCCAGTGAGGGTGTGTAGTGTATAGAGCCGCGACCATGATCCAGTGAACTGGTAAGGTGAATCAGGGACCATATATTACTGAAATATTGTTGAGGAATTAAAGAGGATAAACCAAACAATAAGTGTGTAGTGTAGTAACAAGTAGTAGCAGATAGCTCACTTAACCTAATCACCCATTGGCTTTTACTTGGAGAAGTGTTGGCAGTTATATTATCCCTGCCATCTGACAGTTTTATACCATACAAGATACTTGTACACATTTTTTTCTCCCAGAATGTTATGATTAATTCTGACTTTATTTTCCAATGAATAATTTATTATCAGAGTGTCATAGATCATGTACAAAGCAACCAAGCTGGTAACGGAGGGAGTCAGGTAATATGGTGTCTTTATGTCGATGCATGGTTATTGTCTACACACATATTATATGTATATAAACGTGCCTGTACTTCGGCCAGTAATCAATACATTACTAGATTATTGTCCAAAATGTGGCAATGGAAGTGGTTGTTTTTGTAGTAAGATGTGTTCTTTCTGGATTTCACTTTGGCTGATAAGCTTTCACTTAATTATTGTGCCCCCACACTTATTTATAAGTGGGGGGCATATAGCATTGGTGCTGTCCGTCCGTCCGTCCGTACGTCTGTCCGTCCGTCCGTACGTACGTAACACAAATCTTGTGCGTTCAACTTTTCATAAACTACTGGGTAGAATTTCTTCAAACTTTCACAGATAAACAACCTCAATGTATAGATGATCGTAAAGGAAGGAATTTTCACTGCGTCAATTTTGACCAGAGTTATGGCCCTTTGGTACTTTTACTATATACCCTATAGTGAAAAATCTTGTGTGTTGAACTCCTTATAAACTTCTGGGTGGAATTTCTTCAAACTTTCACAGATGAACAACCTCAATGTATAGATGATCGTAAAGGATGGAATTTTTGCTGTGTAAATTTTGACCAGAGTTATGGCTCTTTGTTACTTTACTATATACCCTATAGTGAAAAATCTTGTATGTTGAACTTCTCACAAACTGTTGGATAGAATTTCTTCAAACTTTCACAGATTAATAATCTCAATCTATAGATGACTTTATAGGATGGAATTTTTATTGTGCCAATTTTTACCAGAATTGTTGCCCTTTGTTACTTTTACTATATGATGGACCTTTGATAATTTTTTTTCTTAGAATTATAGTCCACAACGACACAAGGCTAAGAAATTGAATAATGATGTTACCTCAAACCGCTATTTCCTCTCCTTCCCCATTGTAAATGATATGTGCTATAATGGGGGCACCCGTGTCATGGGACACATTTCTAGTTACTGTATGAAACATACAAATTGTCTTACATTAAACTTTGGTTTAAAAGGTTAAGACCTCATGAAAGATAAGGGAACAGATGGGGCCGATAATCTAGTAATGTATTTGTTCTAACCTTATATACATACATGTTGCATAATTATACAAGGTGGTTTTGGTATTTCCAATACAAGGGCAGAATTAACTGCTTCATAGGATGAAATTTTAAAGAAACCAGCAGAATGTGTTATTGTTGAAGATGGTTGATTTCAACAACAAATAGGTTGAAATGGTCCATTATTTTGTTAAATAATGTTTTTTTTATTACATATGCTTTGTTGGTTTACTTTAAGATTTTGACAGTGTTATCACTCACTGCTCTAATCCTTCTTGGCTAATCAGCTATCTGAAGTTGTAAATTAATTACAGAAACACATTTTAGGTAGCGCTTTTATTAAAATGTTGTCTGATCAAGGGAGACAACGCTTTAACTATATCCCACAAAACGAAGTTTGCGTGGTATATAGGAGTGAGCTTGTCGGTCTGTCTAGGTCGGTATGTCGGTCTGGTCGATAACTATTGTTAGGAATGAGGTACTGTGATTAAACTTGCTGTATAGGTAGCTTGAGGTATTTTGACATGAAAATGTGTATTCTGTGATGGTGCTGTGGGGGTATTATTATTCACCATGTAGCAATGCTAGTTATAACTTATTGCTTGACCAATGGACATGATTACAGCTTGAAGCATTGCATTAGGTAGTTTACTAATCCCCTATATTCTGACTCTTTATGTTGCATCAGAAAAATTGACAAAAAAAATCTAATCTAACAGATTTTTTTCATCAACATTTATCATTCATTGATCACATGTTTATTATCATTCAAATAAGGTTCTCATTCATTGATCACATGTTTATTATCATTTAAATAAGGTTATCATTCATTGATCACATGTTTATTATCATTGAAATAAGGTTTATCATTCATTGATCACATGTTTATTATTATCATTTAAATAGGGTTTATAATTCATTGATCACATGTTTATTATTATCATTCAAATAAGGTTTATTATTCATTGATCACATGTTTATTATCATTCAAATAAGGTTTATCATTCATTGATCACATGTTTATTATTATCATTTAAATAGGGTTTATAATTCATTGATCACATGTTTATTATCATCATTCAAATAAGGTTTATTATTCATTGTGGCTGCATTGCATATAGCACTTAAACTTATTCGTCTGGTACAACAAAGCTTTTTGTTCACTGATATATTGCAGTCTTTGAATGTTTCAACATTATGTACCGGTAAAGTTTCTTTCTGTTTGTGCCCACACTACCACTCCTTGGGTATGTTCAACTTGTATAGGTTGATATATAGCTCTTGTTTGTTGTTTATATACACTCACCATATTCTGGTTGGTCACATACAATAAATGACTGTCTCATCAACTGTTGGATGAATGTTTCTCAGGCTCAATCTGCATAGCATAGCATGGCGACGCCACTCATGCAAATGTAATTTTCTGTGATCACAAGTGAAATAAAATTTGATCTTTCTCCAAAAATCAACAAATTTTCTGTTTATTATTTGCTTCATTTTCTCGTAAAATGGTACAGTCATTGGCTTAATTGGAAGAATTATGTTGAAATTAGAACGTCACAACGTGACAATTAAGGCACCATGATGACGTTACACATAATTTGAAGCCCGCCGCTGTTGACGTTACGTTTCTTTTTCTGTATGGCTATTGAACATGTTATTCTAAAACAGTGAAAATAACAAAATAATTATTATTTTCACTTTTATTTTCACTGATAAATCTCTTCATTATATTCTACGAAGTCTTAGTTTATTTCCAGAAGATGTAATTTCTGAATCTCAAAGTAATATAAATTCAGGCTTGTGAAACCTATAATTTTTTCTTCAATAATTTTCATACAAAAACTTGTCTTTAATTATTCTGCAGTAACATTTCATTATATTGAACAATGAGAACAGTGATTGCTATTCTAATGACGAAACATTACTTAAAGTAAGCAATATCAATGACTGTTAAATTATAGCAATTACATTAACTGTTAGTGGGGATGGATTCTTTGTTTGGTACATATGACTTATGAAGGTAGCCGCAAAACTGTATTAACTGCGGAATATTCAAAAGCAATTACTGCAGTCCAGCAGTCAACCCTCGACAATTTTGTTTTAATTTAGTGAAAAAGTGAGTTTTTGTCATAATTATACTTTAGTAAAAAGAATTCATTTAATACATTGTATTTGAAAGTAAGATAAGCTGAAAAGCTTTTGTTTAAGCTATTTGTTCCAGTATTTGATTATTATTTAGTAATGTGCTTTGACTATGATGTGTGTACCTATAGAATGTTGTATTAAACAGTGTACTCAAAATCTAATACTTTTGTGATTAACTTGAAAAGTCATGGGAGGCTACTCATGTGACCTCAAAAAGGAGAAGAGAACTAGAATATGCCTTCAAAAATGCAGGGTGTAAGAAAAATTTGTAAAAACAAAAAAAATATGTTGGGGTATTATCTGGCTCCATGAAGTTATGTGTATGCTCCAAACTTCAATAAAGGGATTTGAACCTGTACTGTACAGCGCCTTTGCCTAGCTATGTGAAGTACAAAGCGTTAGACCACTCGGCATCGCAACATGGCACGAAGTCAACTGAGTTGTCTTCCTTGAAGATATCTGTTATAAAAATAGATACTTGTTGTTGTTGTAGGTATGTCTACTTTTTATTTACTAATTATTTGCTAACATTAATTATTATCCTAATTAGGTGATCGATGTTCAGCAAAGAATACGAAAGAAGAAGGTAGTTTATGCATTATTGTTGTAGAACACTTTCAAAAAACATCATTTGTTGAATTGCCTCCCTTATTACTTGTAGTGTGTATGCTGAATTTCCTTCCTTTGTTGGTTACACATAGAAACACCATACAGTGAATTACCTCCCTTTGTTTGTTACACATAGAAGCATAATGCAGTGAATTACCTCCCCTTGTTTTTTACACATAGAAGCATCATACAGTGAATTACCCCCCCCCCCCCCTTGTTGGTTACACATAAAAGCACCATGCAGTGAATTACCTCCCTTCATTCGTTACACAAAGAAGCACCATACAGTGAATTACCACCCTTCATTGGTTACACAAAGAAGCATCATACAGTGAATTACCTCCCTTTGTTTGTTACACATAGAAGCATAATGCAGTGAATTACCTCCCCTTGTTTTTTACACATAGAAGCATCATACAGTGAATTACCCCCCCCCCCCCCCCCCCTTGTTGGTTACACAAAAGCACCATGCAGTGAATTACCTCCCTTCATTTGTTACACAAAGAAGCACCATACAGTGAATTACCACCCTTCATTGGTTACACAAAGAAGCGTCATACAGTGAATTACCTCCCTTTGTTTGTTACACATAGAAGCATAATGCAGTGAATTACCTCCCTTCATTGGTTACACAAAGAAGCATCATACAGTGAATTACCTCCCTTCATTGGTTACACAAAGAAGCATCATACAGTGAAACACCTCCCTTTGTTTGTTACACATAGAAGCATAATATACTTGAGTTATCTCTCTTGCTTAGTGTTACAAAACAAAGTTAACATTCTTATTACACTGTATATCCTTTCCGCTACCATAGCATACTAATGCTGACTGGCCGGAATGGCCATTTCGGCCTTCCGTAGTTTACGACCTAAAAGCCTAAATTCGGGAATTTTGCTGTCATGGGTACACATGTATCCCAGACTACAGGAGATTACGGGCCCAAGGTCCTGCACAGGTTATTGGGCCCACTGGCCCCCTTCAAAGAGGGCTTTGAACGTAGATTTTCCAAAACTTAAATTACTGGTCTGAGGCTACCCACCATTGCAGTATTATTCCCTGTGCAATTTTGCATTAACATTTAGCGCCATATATTATATAGAAGGAATATAGGGCTAGACAAAGGGGTCAGGATCAGTGCCTTAAAGGGGCCTAAAAGTAGGCCCACCAAGGTAAAAAAAAAGAAAGAAGTTTTTCATGCAAGGGTCACCGTCAAATCGTCATTTCCGGTGACCTTTAGTCCAAATGTTGACAATTTTTCCTACTTTCACTTTGGGGCAGGTGTGTAGCATCCGGATGTATCAAATTTTTATCAGTGCTGCAAGTCAATAGTGTCTCAGGGACAAGGTATAGGGACCATATGAATTTCTCATAGCCCCCCCCCCCCAAAAAAAAATTGTGATAGGGGAAAGGATATAATATAACATACAAAAGGCTGGAACAAAACATACAATATAGAACAAACTATGTAGATATCATATCAATAATATATTGTCCTCGGGAACGTGAACACTCTTCATTGGAACACAGATTTCTGTGGTCAGAACAAAGCTTTCCATGCCTGTATACATTTTACCCCTTTGGGAATGAATGTTCACCCACAATATGTATATTTGTATGATTCCTAATATACGTATTGCTGATGATGTAAAAAAAATGATGTCACCGCTTTTTGTGTACAGATATTGTCCAATAGTCCGATCACCAAGACTTCCCTGCACAGTTATCACAATTATCCATGCGAATGTTCGTAAATGATGTTAATATTTTTGAAAGTGTTGGAATGTGGCAGTATTTCACTGTTTATACGTAACTCATTGGAATGTTTTAAGTTAAACTTAACATATCACTAGCTCACTTAATCATGTAAATTTATACTTATTTTTAAGCATGCAGGCACATACATGCATTGTGGGAATTGGTTTCATTTATTAGTGTTAATATGGTACATACAATAATTGAACCATTTTACATTATAAAGCATCATCACTGCATGTAACTAATAGCAACCTTTTTGTAAATTTATTGCAGATTTTTGAATATTTCGTTTGTTTATTTAGTTCACAATAATTAATAAACTTAAAATTGTGATCATCAAACTGGAATGGCGGTGTAAAATTTTAATCTATGTGTCTATGAATAAATCATTTTATGTGTGTGTTTGAAGTATCATTAAAATTATAGTCCTGTATTGAAGAAAGTGAGAACAGTAATATTACTATCATGACCCCAAGATTTACTGAAATTAGAAAACAAAGTATAGTATAGCACGGAGAATTTGACACGATCCTGACCTTTATGCATGAATATATTACAGGGTTCTTGCGTTGAATATATAAATTTCCGCGAGCAAATCGTGCAAAATCGGTCCTTGAGATTTGTGTTGGTATTACACCTCGAGCGTCTTTGTGATACTCTCCGCTTATGAAAACACACAACCAGGATTATAAATATAGACAATAAATCAGCTGTGAAATTATGCTAATAGAAGTTCGAGAGTCGTGTCAAATTCTCTGGACTATACCAACGTTCAGAGATGCTTCCGGTAAAAAACTGTGCATATACCCCTGATTATTGAGTGACAAGTCAGCTCACCAATAAAAAGAGTTTAATGCTACAGTTAAGTGGCTACTCCTGTATTAAGGTTTTGTATGCCAGAACAATAAAAATAACTTTGGTTTTATAAAAGGGCCGTCATCTGTAGAATACATAACTGTATAATTTTATGCAATATTATTATAAACAATTGTAATTTTATTCCTATATTTACTAGCATGTAGTTGAATGAATGTTTTGATAACCCTGCATTTCTCAGCAAACTTGCACACCAGGCCACGATCTCCCCAAGCATCTCAATCTGAGTTAAATCTCATCTCAAATATTGTCATTTGTCTTAAATTTGAAATCACGTGGTAGGCTGGACTCAAAATTGGCATCACAAAACAGAAACCTTATACTGAATTATTACAGTAACATTTCGAGACTTCGAATTTCAGATTTATCTCAAGTTCGGAATTGGATTAGGGCAAAATCTCTATTTGAGCTGATATTTCTACTTGAGATGCTTTGAGAGATCCGGCAAGCGCTTAAAGTAATATTTAGTATTTTATTAATAAGTTTGCTGTCGTATAGCATTATTAAAATAATGCCGAAACAATTAAATAGTATTACTGTATTTTTACCTTGCATGTCTCATTTATTGGTCTATTTGTTTAATATTGTGGGATTTGGTTGCTTGGTTATATATGTATTGTCTAACACTATATTGTATATCACATGACTGCAGGGGGCAAAGTATTGATGAGAGTTATTTCCCCTGATAAAAATGATAAGTTTTTTAACTTAAAATAATGTCTTGACTGAAATGACAAAAAAAAAATGGATAAAAGATTATTGCATTATTATTATTTTCATTATTTTTCATTTTTAATTAAGATGAGTGCACACAAAGACTTAGATATACACAGATTGGAGGTTAAAACAGGAGATATAAGGTATTGAAAACAAACGAGATTTGGCAAGATTTCAGAAAACAGCCGGAAGATATTGTGAGATTTGGTAGATTTTTCCAATCTTTGTATATTTAGGTCTTTGGTGCAAATGATACAACATTCATATTTTCACATTATTGCTGCTTCAAATTTGATTCAATACAAGGGGAAGTCACTCTTTGAAATTTTAAAGCTGTTCAATCAGTACAGTAGAGTTACCTAACTTTGCATGATGTATACCTAACAGTATGGGGTGAAAGAGGTGATACTTGTGAATGCATTTCTTATCTAGACTTAGGCTGTAAAGTATAATGGTGGAATAGTTGTTTCTTTCGCTAATACGTAATCGACGTTTCTTATTGGTAGGCAATTCAAAACACCTTTACTTCAATAAAAAACGTGTATAGTCATCATTATAAACAATTATCCTAGAGATTGATTATCATAGTCTTATGTGTTAACAATACTCATAAAAATAGGTATCTTCTTCTGGAGTCAATAATTACAATAATAACAATATACAAATGTAATATGTAATAATAATATGTCTTTTTTGTATACTAATTCTATTGTTTTTATTCTTTAACAGTTAGTTAGTTAATTGTGTGATTGAAATACATATACTATAATTCTATTATAAGTTAATTTGTTCCGAATGGTGAAATTGATTTTAATGACCTATTGATTTGTCAAGATTTTACCATAATGTTAAAAAGGTGAAGGTCATTGGAAGCAAAGTATTGAATGGCTGCATTGAAAAAATATTCGTCACATCATGCAAATGATAACTTCTTGCCAAAGCAACCAACAAGTACTTAATTGCAAATATTTGGTTGTATTTGAAGGCTGGAAACAGACGTCTTTCAAAGAGTGCAAGTTCTGCAGGAAATGAAGACTTCATGAAAGGTTTAACATTCATTGTTTCACTATGTTCTACACCCTCTTGTTACTATTGTAACTATTAACTTAATATTGTAACAACTTTTGTTTGCAGAATGTAGAACTAGTAATATTATTGAATCCATAAGGTGTATTTTGAACAGTGTCTATATTGATCATCATTTTTGTACGTCTGCTTTTTACCTCTAAAATGATCAGCCAACATTTGGTATGTACTTGTTTGTAATCCTGAAAGCAGCAATCGACCAGAGTGATCAGTTTGTTTGATATGGTGCATGGGCATTAAATGCTTTTTCCCTGTCAGATTAGTCAATCAATTCCCGACTTGGAGGGATGAGACAGTTGTACGTGTGCTATAAGATACCCATGTGTGGTACCCAGACTCCTTGTATCTGGTGTTCAGCAACAATACATGCGAGACTACCTCTGGGTTACCAACCAGTTGAACACATTTCTAGTTGGGTGGGAAACTTTGAAAAGCGTTTCAGAAAAACCAAGTGCCCCGGCCAAGAATCAAACCAGGATCATCTTGATCTGTAGTCAGGAGTGCTATCCATTCGACCACGGTGACACACGGTAATTACTTTAAGTTTCACTTTTAAAGTAAATAAATGTTACAATGTTGAATTAAATGTAGTAGAAATCCATTATTCAGTTTTATGTTGTGTTGCAGGCAAAGTGTTCGTGGATCTTACCATTGTCCAAGCTAAGGAATTGAGACCAATGGATCGAAATGGTATGTGACTTTCCTTTGTGCATTCATGTACATTGTATGTAGTTGTACATTTGTCCAACATCTGGCCTGAACCCTTTATTCCATGAATACATCATTTTTTGCCCTTAACCCTTCAACTTCATGAATACATCATTTCAAGCCCTTAACCCTTAACTTCATGAATACATCATTTCACGCACTAAACCCTTAACTTCATGAATATATCATTTCACGCCCTTAACCCTTTAATTTCATGAATACATCATTTCACGCCCATAACCCTAACTTCATGAAATAAAGCTGAATTCGTAGAATGGCTAAATAAGTGAATCCAGACTAATTTGGTCTGTTTCCTAGTTCATCGATACTTGTCTGTTTGATGAATGACAGCTTTACATAAAATTGATACTGTATCAACCATCCCAAGACCTACCCTTAAATGTTGGACACCAAGCATGCATGCTATACTACATTAAAATCATAAAAAAAAGCAAGGTTACATTTTCATTTTGATTTGATGTGAGTTTATATGGTCCTCGTCCCATACTCCGGTAATCTATATTTTTATAGAACCCTATCATGGACGCTTTTTTTGCCCTTGTACAAATATAATAGCGGTATAACTTTGATGTATCTAGTGCATCTAACTACCTGGGGAAAGGGTATTTAATTATAGGTATGAGAATATTGATCAATGATTCTACTTGCACTATTACCATTGCACCTACTGTAAAATCATTATTTTTGAGGGAGTTGAATTTCGCTAATTTCGTTGTTGAACTGGTCACCATCTGAAATCTAAGCCCACGATTAGTCGACCTCTCAAAGTCAGTCATTGGTTAACCCTTTCAAGTTCTGTAATCCAAGAATTTGCAACCCCACGAAAAATGCATTTTTATCAAATCCACGAAATTTAATACCCACGAAAATATATGATTTTACAGTATCTTTGTTGTACAGGTTACAGTGATCCATTCTGTGAAGTCAGAATGGGAGAGGCTAAACTATTCTCTACAAGTGTGAAGAAGAAGACGTTATCACCACAGTGGAATGAATCGGTAACGCTACAAGTCACTGAGGAGTGTGGTATGATGGAAATTGTAAGATTTTTCAAACATGTCTAACTTGTTTATTTGCATATATAAAAATATTATAACACTGTTTATCACATAAATACCGTGATCTTCCACGTGAGAACAAATGACAGAACAATGTTTGTGGTAACCAATGCGTGATGTCACCAGCTCTTCCGCGCGAAAATGTAACGTTGCCGGCTTAAATTTATTATTTCTGACGTTGTTTTGGCCTGGTATCTATAGTAATGTGATAAGAAGAGTCTGTCACTTGTCGTCTTTCGGATCAACACTTCTTAAACTTGTCAAGAAATCAAATTATTGAGCTTGCCAAAGTCTCGCTTAATAACTTGTGTTTTCTAGACTCATTTAAGAAATGTTGGTCTCCAAAGACACAGGGGTGTCAATTTTCCTGATTTATCCGGAATCCTGGATTTATCATTCTTGAAAGAACAATGGCTTCAGAGCAAAATAAAAGTTATTTGATGAAAATACCTTAAGAAATGGCACAGTTATGCAAAATTTAATCTGCTCAGAAGAATTTTCTTTAATACAGACTAAGTTAATTATGGAAACAATGTCATTGAAGGCCTTTTTTTTGGCAAAAATTGTCGGCCGCATATGAGTTACCTGATTTTTAAATTGGCCCTGTTGACACCCCTGAAAGATATTACTCATGACGAATCCCATATTTCCCAACACTGTTTCAGTAATGTACAACACTGTTTCTCAGCACTGTTTCACAGTTATGTACGGTGGCTGAATCACCTAATCAGTTTTCCTTGGGTGGTATTCACAAAGCATCTTTAGGGAAAATGTTTTCTTGTATTTGATGAAATTATTACCAGTTTTCCAAGGAAATATATGAAAGAATTTTAATTTTTGACTTTCAGCAAATGTTTGATAAAGATATCATGTTCAATGACTTCCTAGGCAAGATAAGTCTAACTCTGGACCAACTCAAGGAAATATCATTAAAAGTAAGTCCGAACAAAACTGAATATATATATTGTTCAGTATCAAAATTCAACCATTTTATTTATTTATTACAGAACTTTGCATAATGCGCTCGACTTTGCGATGAAAAAAAGTCTAGCTATTGTCGTGACTGGGATCATGACTTGTGCACCTGCATGGGCGTATGCGTTTACATGTGCGTTGGTTAAATTTTTTGTCAGAATCATTTTCTCAATGACTTTCTAAGGTCTCCACTTGAAACTCAACATAGTTATTCATTATCCCAAGGGGAGTTCATACAGTCAAGGCTGGTAAGCCTGTGACCTATATTTATGAGTTATCTGCCCTTGACTCACAGATGAGCAAGGTAACTATCAAGTACAAGAAAGTCGAGCTTCCAGCACTCATAAGCAGTGCTCTTGTTTTTCTATGAGGCTGCATGTCTGGATGGATGTCACAAAGTTTGTCTGTTCTTCTTCTCCTTAACCACTGGATCTTGATGATACCTCACATTAATGTTTGGTAACAAAACTCGTTTTACATACAGTATTGTCAGGAATTTTAGGTTAGATGATTTTTGCCTGAGTTATGGCCCCTTGAGGGATACATACATTTCTGCGTCAAACACCCGTCTAGTTACATATACAGTTTTTAATTATGACTTATTGTGTTGTGTAGTTTGGACAAGAGTCTGAAATTTTCTGTTGGGAACCCACTTGGTTAACCCACTTGGTTGTTTTAATGATTGATTTGAATACCCATACATTTACATTTTGTATTCTATATTGCAGGGTACTGCTGACTGGTTCCCCCTTCAGCACACCAAGTCGGGTCAACTCCAGGTGAAATGTACCGTCACAGCCCCTGATAGTCCAGTAAGTCATTCCTTATATCACATGTTTGACACTACGTTAATGTAATTAAGTCATTACACAAATATTATTATACTAGTGTATAAAGCTTTAACGTGACATCACTTATATCATAGGTGACATCATCAAATTGGTTGCCGTTTATTGACTGCATGGATTTTAGTTCAAACTGCGTATCGCACTCTCAGTGTCAAACAATTTCACAACTTCGCATGTGTTTAAATTTTAACAAAACAGCGATCTAACACCTTTAATTGTCAATGAGGCATCTTTATCCAATTATCATTATACAAACAATGCCACGTTTGAATCGTAATCACCTTGGTTACACTCGACAGACTGCAATACACATATAAACTTGTGTACCCTCCTGCTAATTGTTTATCATTTACTAGTTCACTGGATGAGACCATTTTATGACAATTTACGACAATTAGCAGTAATATGATTCTTTTAAGGCATGAGGTGATAAATGCTTGAAAAGAATTTAGCATCCCCATGACTCGTTTTTTATCCCAACTTTTTTCCATTTCAAGTGCCTGTGAAAGACCTGGAGATATTAATCTGCTTGAAAAATATTTACGCATGATAAAATTCTATGTAGATTTCTTGAACCAAAAATATGGTAGAAATTTCCACCCTGTAGAAATAACCAGCTATACTGTATTGTGACTTTCCACTATTGAATTAATTAAACTCATTCAATAAAATGGATAAAATGCTTGACAATCATGTTTTCTAGGTAAACAAGCGTCAATTATCTCACTGACAATGAGATATACCTGCTTGCCATGTTCTTCAAAAGTCTTCTAGTTTACAAAATGTTATATGTTTTATAGCGAAGTGAACAAGTTCGATCCGAAAACTCAAACCAGTCGAGTAATTCTCCTTTCGACCAGTCTCACTCAGTGCCTCATAGAGAATCATCAGTAGAGAGTGATGTATTTATCATACCAGAGAAAGTTCAGGTATGTCATTGTTGAATTATGTCTCCAACATATCTCCCACATATTAACAAATTTTCTGTTTATTATATGCTTCAATTTCTCTTAAGAAGATACAGTAATTGGCTTAATTGGAAAAATAACATTGAAACTGGAACGTCACTATGTGACGACTATGATGTCGTAATGACGTAATGCATATTTAAAAGCCCGGTGCCATTGACGTTACATTTCTTTTTCTGTATTTCACTGATAAATCTCTATAATCCATTGATAAGCCTAATATAATGAATGCTTTTATTTGTAGTATTATATAGTCACCTCTTGTAATTGCCAGTGCCAGGAAGTTTTGGCACTGCAAAAATAATTTGCCTTAACAAAAATGCAACTTAAACATTGGAAGGCAGGCATTGCTAGTGATAATTCATAATTAACACTGAAGAAAACAATCGGCAGTTTCAAATGAATTTGACGTAATGAGAGTTTACTACAGTCACATATGTGACCTAGCACATGTTTAGCTGTATTCTCCTGCCTTTTTCATTATTTGTTGACATTATTTTAGTAAGTTATTTTAACTTTAACCTGTAGTTGGACAAATACGCTGTAATACTATGACCATTGTGGTAATCTACAAGCCCAAGTAGTGTACACACTTGTGTATGCATCCAGAACCATTGTGGTAATCTACAAGCCCAAGTAGTGTACACACTTGTGTATGTATCCAGGACCATTGTGGTAATCTACAAGCCCAAGTAGTGTACACACTTGTGTATGTATCCAGGACCATTGTGGTAATCTACAAGCCCAAGTAGTGTACACACTTGTGTATGTATCCCGGACCATTGTGGTAATCTACAAGCCCAAGTAGTGTACACACTTGTGTATGTATCCAGGACCATTGTGGTAATCTACAAGCCCAAGTAGTGTACACACTTGTGTATGTATCCAGGACCATTGTGGTAATCTACAAGCCCAAGTAGTGTACACACTTGTGTATGTATCCCGGACCATTGTGGTAATCTACAAGCCCAAGTAGTGTACACACTTGTGTATTGCATCCAGGACCATTGTGGTAATCTACAAGCCCAAGTAGTGTACACACTTGTGTATTGCATCCAGGACCATTGTGGTAATTTACAAGCCCAAGTAGTGTACACACTTGTGTATGTATCCCGGACCATTGTGGTAATCTACAAGCCCAAGTAGTGTACACACTTGTGTATACATCCCGGACCATTGTGGTAATCTACAAGCCCAAGTAGTGTACACACTTGTGTATGTATCCAGGACCATTGTGGTAATCTACAAGCCCAAGTAGTGTACACACTTGTGTATGTATCCAGGACCATTGTGGTAATCTACAAGCCCAAGTAGTGTACACACTTGTGTATTGCATCCAGAACCATTGTGGTAATCTACAAGCCCAAGTAGTGTACACACTTGTGTATGTATCCAGGACCATTGTGGTAATCTACAAGCCCAAGTAGTGTACACACTTGTGTATTGCATCCAGGAAACAAGACGGAGGCAAACAAATTGTGAAAAGTGAAAAATACAATAAAAAGGGACTTGAACAACATCTAAATAACGACGTCAACGTAATTCAATTCGAGGCTCCGCCTATGTGTCAACGTTGTAAACATCGTATTTTTAAAATTAAATAACTAAACTTTTTTATATGTTTTTTTATATATTTTTACATGCATTAAACAGAAAAGAGAATGATCCTTTGAAATGAATCGGGTATCTCTCGAATTTATATTTATACCGCTATGTTCGGTTAATTGAAAAAGATACGATCTTGACTTTCGCGTAAAAAAATCTCGAAATGAAAAAGAGGACGAAAAACCCGTAGTGTAAATATTGGGTTTATACTCCGAAGGGAAGAGGTTTTTGGTATGACGTCACCATAAATTGAGCAAACAAGATGTCTGAAAGGTTAGTTGTCAAAATCTGGTAACATTTTATTTTTTTCATTTTTGCACTTAGACGACTCAATTTTGAGCGATTTTCATCGCTCGATATTATGAAAAATACGCCTTTGCAATAAATTGCAACGTATTCTGTGGATAATACAAGGCCTTCTGAACAGATTCATGCCATTTTTGTTGCATTGTGAGATGCCGCGAGTTGCCGCGAACAGTTTCAATAAAGTGGGTGGAGTAGAGCATCTGCACCGGAAAGTAAACAAATAACTGTCTCTAATTCGGATATGCTCGAGTTCGGATGTAATTTTTATCAATCATGATTTATGGAGTTTAAATAAATTGACAATTCCATTGTCATTAATCATGCATGTAAGTAATTTGCAGATTATTGTCAATTGCAGCATTTTCAGAAAATTGTATTACAATTTACCTGAGAATGATTGGATAGATCTATAAATATTAAATTTCTGCTTCATTACATATACTGGTCATTAGAGGACCTATACTTGTGCTTAACTGATTTAGCAAACTATTGGGCTATCAAATAGATTTGAAGGAACTATGATGCCAAGTTAATTTACAATTAGAAGAATTTACTATAACTTTCCACAATGCATGAAAGCCATAATGGCCTGACAGGTTATCTTTTAATTTCACATTTTCATGGCCCGATGCATTTTTCCATGGCATTGGCCTACGGACCACCGTTAATTTCGCAAACTGCTATATGGGTTTCTTTGTATGTCTGTCGGTCTGTCCCGTAGAGGTTTTGTCCGAATAATTTCAATTCTTTTTTTTTTTAATTTCAGGTTTTCATGGCCCTGAATGCATTTTTCCATGGCGTTGGCCATCGGGCCACCGTTAATGTCTCAAACTGCTCAGCTATATTTATTTATTTATGTCTGTCGGTCTGTCCCGTAGAGGTTTGACCGAATAATTTCAATTCAAGAACAGATTTGGCCAATGGTCTATAAACTTTATATAGAAGTGGTCATCAATAGATGGCCTCTATTGAATTCGAGGTCAGTAGGTCAAAAGTCATAAGTTATAACTCACTCATTGTGATATAAATAAACCAAATGGTATCTGTTAAATACCTGACTAACTGTTGTGCCCTAGATCTTCCAATTTTGCATGGAGGTTGTGGTAACATATTCAACAGTAGATGACCCTTATTGATTTAGTAGGACGAAGGTCACTCCAACCTTTAACAAGAATATGTAGACCCAATAGATCTACCTGACGAAAACAAGAACGGTCGGGACCGGGTTCTTCAAACTTTATAGCTATGTTGGTCACCATTAGTAGCTGACCCCTATTTGATTTTGAAGTCAAGGTTGCCTTTAAAGCATACATGTTTTTGTTAATAACAATGTAGATTTTTCCAGATACATGTATAACTATTAGATCTACTAGTACTAGTAGGCCTACATGGTTTTGACAAAGTCAAGACAATGGTTATATTTTGAACAATGTGTTTTTAATATGATTAGGAATTCTATTTAATTTTATAAAAACATTTTGTAGTTTTATACATAATATATTTTTATGTAATATACATTTACAGTGAAACCAACGCATCAACAACTACTAGTAAAAGCTCAAGTTATTGCAACTATGGGGGACCAGTGTTTCATGAATGTACACCAATAAGCCAATGCTACCCTGAGGTATGTATATCATAAAGTCACTTTGTATTCCGCCTTTTCACAATTAAGTGAAAATAACCTGGCCGGTGCTAACGTCACTGGTACATAATGAATTGAGCATTTGGGTGTTACTGTGTATGACACCATTGAATTTAGTGTATAAATGACAGTATCCTAGGAGAATCCCGTGAACATTTGTTGAAGAACAACAATGACAATCATTTTCAAGTTTATCCAACACAAAGAGTCATGACAGTGACAGTGTCTGGGTAAAGGTTTGGAAAAATGCCTTGAAAGTATAAATTTTATCTTGCCGAAGTCCTTGAATTGGTGTGTGGGAATTGTGTATGAACCATGTCTCAATTCATATCTTGCAGTGATGACTGAGAGGTAGGACAGTCACCCAGTTTGCTTAGTTGGTAGAACACCATACTAGTACAATCATGAATGTACTTGTGTTTTGAGGGTGTCATGGTTTCAAGCCTCAGAACAAACTTTAGATCACTTTTCATCATCGCACTTGTATAGCGATGTGGTGTCATGCTTTAAAATGACAATGCGATATGACAATGTGATATGTTATATATGCGAAAACGCAATACAACATTGGAATATCATATCTCACTGTCGTGCTCAGTGAGCAATGTCATGTTGCTAAAATGTCAACAAAACACAGCCCTAATTCTGTCAGCAATAACTCTGACACTCTTTTTATTACAGGACTTCAAGCAGAAAGAACTAACTATATATACTGAGTATATAGTAAAATAAAGAAGAGAACATAGACCTATTACTGTATTTTACTGGTAGAATGATGTGTGACGGTGTGTGATGTAATGTTTAACCATGGAAAAGAATTGATCCACTTACATCTTTACACTCAAAACAAGATTATGGATAAAATGGTAATACATATTTCTAGTATCTGGTTCATGTCCTTTTCTTCATTAACATGTTCACAGTACAACCTCTCAGAGAAACCCTCTGTAGAGCAACATTCGAACAACCTCTATAACAACACCTTCAACAACTTTAACAACATTTCTCCTTGCTGATATTAACTCTAAATTTAACCTCTGCAGAGAAACAACTTATGTAAAAAGCACTGAGAATTTGACATGAGTCTGACCTTTATGCAGGAATATATTACAAGGTTCTTGCGTTGAATATATAAATTTCCGCGAGCAAATCATGCAATATCCGTCCTTTAGATTTGTGTTGATGTTACACCTAGAGCGTATACGTGATACTGCCAGCTTATAAATATAGACAATATATCAGCTGTTAAATTATACTAATTAAAGGTTGAGGGTTACGTCAAATTCTCTGGACTATATAGAGGTTAATATTTGCAGCTCACTAAGGGTGTTGCTCTACAGAGGTTGTACTATATACATGTAGTTGTTAATGCATATATTCCATATAATGCTTAAAACATTGAAAAACATGAAAATATAGTCAAATTGAAATACATGTAATATTTTGCCATTTCTAGTTGTCTGCTGAGCATTGAATGAATCATTAGTAAATAAATACAATCCAGGTACACTTATTTAGTTTTAAAATAGTAGCATGTATAATCAAATATAGTGCATTATACAATAATTGTAGGCTACATGTAAATTTCAACACTTTTGGTTTTATTTATCAATGTGCAGAAATTGTGAATTGTTTTATGTATATTTCAGGTAGTATTTGAACTGCTGGTGCATTGAATCCACATAGAAAATATATAGTGTCCTGAAGAAGCAAGATGGATGTTCACAGAACACTGGTGCTAGATTATTTTTGTGACCAGGATAGAAAGTCAGAGATTCCAGAGTCCAAGCATTCTTGTACCCCCTTACACAAATAAACAGTGAACTATGTGTTAAGAATGACAACCTGCCAAGAAAGACCACCAATATAAAATACATGCCTTAATAAAGACCAAACATTTCTCTCACACAAAAAAATGGGTTATTAATTGCTCTCAATGGATTATAGAGATTTATCAGTGAAAATAACAGTGAAATTATCATTTTGTTATTTTGACTGTTTTAGAAACCATCTATTAACAGTGGATTTGTTTATTTTATAGAAGCCTAACATGCTTTTTGCATATATTACAGAACATTTTGCATAGTACATGTATTATATTGTTACTCTTAAGTATCATGTACACATTAAATACTATATTCTCATTTATTCATTTCAAATTTTCTAGATATTGTGATTATCATATTTTGTCAATGATATCTTATAAATTGTATCCAAACAGTGAACTCTCGTTTTAGCCAATCTCATAATTAATATTTTGTTATAATCCCAATATGAAGACTGACTCAATGAGATCATACTTCAAAGATGGTATGACTATAAGGTTCCATTGTATAACACAAACTTAACTCTATGTGAAGACATTCATCACTAAAGTAGAATTATGGTAATTTTTTTTGTTCTGATTTTATTGTAATTGCTAAAATATTTATTTTTTCTTGAAAAAGGGATGTGGGAATATCATTTCAGGTGTTGATGTGAACTTATTTCCTTTATTTCATAGAAAATGATGGTCAAGGGGATATCACTGATAAAACTGTGTTTCTTGCATGTATTTTCAAACTTAAGTTTTAAAGGTTACACCATTCAATATGCCTACTCAAGCAACTGACTGGTTATACATGTATAGTGTGAATCGACTGTTTCAATATGCTGGCTAAAGCAAATGACTGGTTATGCATGATGAACCGACTGGTTTAATATGCCGACTAAAGCAACTGACTGGTTTTGTATCATGAACCGACTTGTTAAACCGTTCAATATGCCTACTCAAGCAAATGACTGGTTATACATTATGAACCGACTGGTTTAATATGCCGACTAAAGCAACTGACTGGTTATGTATTATGAACTGACTGGTTTAAATATGCTGACTAAAGCAACTAACTGGTTATATATCATGAACCGACTTGTTCAATATGCTGACTCCAGCATCTGACTAGTTATCTATATAGGCTATATTCAAACAATTGTCTGGTTTAGAATGTCCACTCAATGAATTGACTGGTTTAATATCATGAACTGACTGGTTTTATATGTTGACTCAATGCAACCGACTGTAATTTCAGCCACTGACTGGTTTTGTATGCAGACTCAAGCTCCCAAATGGTTTAGAATGTCGATTCGATGAACTGACTGGTTTCGTATGTCAAATCGATGAACTGACTGGTTTCGTATGTCGACTAGATAAACTGACTGGTTTTGTGTGTCGACTCAATAAACTGACTGGTTTTGCATGTCAACTCGATGAACTGACTGGTTTCATATGTCTACTCAATAAACAGACTGGTTTCGTTTTGACTCGATGAACTGACTGGTTTCATATGTCAACTCAATAAACTGACTGGTTTTGCATGTCAACTCGATGAACTGACTGGTTTCATATGTCGACTCAATAAACTGACTGGTTTCGTTTTGACTTGATGAACTGACAGGTTTCGTATGTCGACTCGATGAACTGACTGGTTTCGTTAGCCTTCTAAATGAATAGACTGGTTTAGAATGATGAAGTTATGTTTCATAATTATGTAAAATTTCAAACACATGTCATATGTATGTGTTATATATTCCTTGTGTACAGGCCTTTGACAAGTTTTGCGCAATAAACTTTGAAACTTAGTCACTGCTTTATTTTGCTGACTCAAGCGATTGACTGATATAGTACACTGGCTTGAGCAACTGACTGATTTAGTATGTTGTATTAATATGTGGGTTATCTACCATCTAGTAGGCCATTCTACATAGCCTGGTACAATTAGTCATGTCTCTTTTATATGGTAGATTACAGCTGTAGGCCTACATGGATGTGTTTGGTACTAAGCTACGGAAACCTGTTGGTGTCGTGTTAAATGTCAATCTACTACAACACACTACTGTAGGAATTTTGATAAAACATTGCGACTGCAATACAAAACGCAACAACGATGGACAACAATGTTATACCGTATGACTGAAACATGGTCAGAAAAGTGTGCAGCCAGACTGGGGCTCAAACCCAGGACCTTTCACTTACACACTACTACATGATTTTCGTAGGTTAGTGATGTGGATGAAGTAAAAGTTTATCCAGCTTGGCAGCGGAAATTATCAGATTCGCCTACTGTTCCACCGATAAACTCTGCCTTGCCAGATAAACATTTTGATCGAAACAGTAACTTATTATTCTCTATTTAGCTGTTAGAACTGCAATGGTCAGCATTTGAAAACATCTTTCCATTTATTTGCAACACTTGACAGTTTTAGTAGTAATAAAATTATACCACGTCCACGGCAATCACCATTTCAGACTTCGCCTTTTCAGTAACCATAGAAACTTCAACATCGAATAATTTTTTTAACCATTGGAGATAAAGACCTCATTACAACTGCAATGGTTAGCATTTGAAAACATCTTTCCATTGATATGCAACACTTAACAGTTTTAGTAGTAATAAAATTATATCACATTCATGGCAGTAAACACCATTTCAGACATTGCCTTTTCAGTAACCATAGAAACTTCAAAATGGAATAACTGTTTAACCGTTGGAGATAAATACCTCATTTCAACTGCAATGGTCAGCATTTGAAAACATCTTTCTATTGATATGCTACACTTGTCAGGTTAATAAGCAATAAAATTATATCACATTCATGGCAGTAAACACCATTTCAGACATTGCCTTTTCGGTAACCATAGAAACTTCAACATCGAATAATTTTTTAACCATTGGAGATAAATTCTCCATTTCAACTGCAATGGTCAGCATTTGAAAACATCTTTCCATTGATATGCAACACTTAACAGTTTTAGTAGTAATAAAATTATATCACATTCTTGGCAGTAAACACCATTTCAGACATTGCCTTTTCGGTAACCATAGAAACTTCAACATCGAATAATTTTTTAACCATTGGAGATAAATTCTCCATTTCAACTGCAATGGTCAGCATTTGAAAACATCTTTCCATTGATATGCAACACTTAACAGTTTTAGTAGAAATAAAATTATATCACATTCATGGCAGTGAACACCATTTCAGACATTGCCTTTTCGGTAACCATAGAAACTTCAACATCGAATAATTTTTAAACCATTGGAGATAAATTCTCCATTTCAACTGCAATGGTCAGCATTTGAAAACATCTTTCCATTGATATGCAACACTTAACAGTTTTAGTAGTAATAAAATTATATCATATTCATGGCAGTAAACACCATTTCAGACATTGCCTTTTCGGTAACCATAGAAACTTCAACATGAAATAACTTTTTAACCGTTGAAGATAAATACCTCATTTCAACTGCAATGGTCAGCATATGAAAACATCTTTCCATTGATATGCAACACTTGGCAGTTTTAATAGTAATAAAAGTATTTTACACCCATGGCAGTAAACACCATATTTGACTTCACCTTTTCGGTAACCATAGAAACTTCAACATGATATAACTTTTTAACCGTTAAAGATAAAGACCTCATTTAAACTGCAATGGCCTGCATTTGAAAACATCTTTCCATTGACATATAACATGATATAGTTTAATTGAATGAAAAAAATGACCTGTCCTTGCTAATCTAAAGCTGTGTTATGGCTGCATCCAAATTTTGATTGTAATTCTGAGTTGGTAAAAGTGCAGGCAATGCTTGGAATATTACAGTACTGTAATCTGTCTGCACATAATATAGTGGAAAGTATAGTGGTATTGCTATATAGGGTTATTGTTTACTGTTTCCTAGGTTACAAAAAGTGCCCCATCTCCGATCAAGGAGGAAGACTCTAAGAAAACTGATAACCACAAACCCATTCCAACATCAACTCCATTCAAGGACAGTCCAGTGCCATCATCACTGAGAGAAAGCCCGGTTCCAACTACATTAAAACGCTCAGCATCGGATGTCAATATGGACCGAAGACGCTCTCGGAATAACTCGTAAGTATCTGGATTTCATGAACATTTGTGACCTTTATTTATAAAACTTTAGGCCATGCTGCTGTAGAAAGATGTATAGGGAAATTTATCATCATATTAAGTGCCAATGTAAAGTGTACTTTCAGTCATGTGGCTGTTTGACCGACTGTACTATCGTCCCCGATCATCGAGTGACCATCTTTGCCTGAAATTATTTTTGTCATTCCGTATAGGTAGCTTAGTTCCGCTATCAACTACACCTAGCAATCTTTATTGGACCGGTCGTTAGGTGGAACTTTATTGTACATGTATATTTTTCATTTCAGATTAAATTCGTTCACAGCATTCCAGGATTTAGACATATCAGCAGGTAATTATTGGTGTACAAATATTCCCCTAGTTTCTATCATAGACATGAGCTGAACTGGTTAAGTTTAAAACTATTTCAACCTAGAAAGATATACAGTGTAACCTCTCCAAAGCAACAAACTGTCTTAAGCAACTGAATCGCTGTTTCAGTAGTACCGTAACTATTTACTATACATTTTACCTCTACAGAGCAACAACCTCTGTAAAACAACCAAACTTTGTGTTTCCCAATGTGTGTAGCTCTAGAGAGGTTGTACTGTTGAGTAACTTTGATTATTGATAGTTTTAAATAACCACTATGCTCAGTCTATGGTAATCTTTGAGCTTGTATTGGTACTGAATGCCGTGTCTCTTGTTTGACCCCTACACAGAATGCTGTACCCATTAACTATCATGTTTTATTTGGATTACATAACCATCTTGGCATCATATGTTTTTTAATCCACATCATTGAATTAGGCCATGGTGCTGTAGAAGTCATTGCTTGCTGAAAATCTTTTTTCTGTATCGGAAAATATTTGAGGGGTGTTCCGTAAGTTCCTAAACTGTTGTGATATCAAATATAAAATTTCAAACGTAGGATGACGAAATTTGATGAATATGAATCTGCGTTAATTATAGATATAATGTACACGACATATTTCATATTATGATGTCCACTTTCAAAATGTGGTTTCCTTGGATTCAAGTTGAACGTGTATTCTAAGTAGACGTATTGTAAGTAAGGCATAACATTACATTAATCTGTTCAGTTTATAGCAACAGTCTATGAACTTACTGAACACCCCTCATATTACTTGAATTATTTAACCTGATTCTCTTAACTTATATTACCATAATAAAATGGATGACTACTTATCTATGTTTAACTTTGGCTCTCTATAAACATATTCAATGACATAACAGTATTACGATTTAGCTTTATGT
Organism: Spisula solida; assembly: GCA_947247005.1. Lineage (NCBI taxonomy): Eukaryota > Metazoa > Mollusca > Bivalvia > Venerida > Mactridae > Spisula > Spisula solida. Next base: position 35,886,987 of record OX365945.1, read on the forward strand.
TTGTTAGATCATTAGTAGTCTTAATTCATTGTTTGTTAGATCATTAGTAGTCTTTACTCATTGTTTGTTAGATCATTAGTAGTCTTTACTCATTGTTTGTTAGATCATTAGTAGTCTTTACTCATTGTTTGTTAGATCATTAGTAGTCTTTACTCATTGTTTGTTAGATCAATAGTAGTCTTTACTCATTGTTTGTTAGACCATTAATCAACTTAGTATGACACCATGTTTTATGATCCAACAGAAGACAATGATGCTGAAACAACTGAACTGAATGACAAACCTTCTGAAATAGTGGGTAAGGTCAAGGTCATTACATGTATCTGGGACAATATGGCTGCTGTAATATTATATATATATCTTTGGTATATGTCCTACCCAGCAATGATTATATACAAACTTGTATGATATGAGGCTACAGCATGAAAAATTACTCATAAATTACTCATAAATTAACTCAGAAATTACTGGGAAATTACAACTGTTGGGAGAGGGGTATAAAGAGATGTGCATTTGACATGAAGACCTGTGGTATTTCTCATGCTGTGGCTCTAATACAAAGCTTTGCTTCTTGGTGACAGGCCACATTTACTGCAAACAATGATTCCTATTAATGTAACCAGCTATAACTCTAGATTATTGTATGTAATGTAGTTTTATGAAATTTTATTGACCTTGGCTCCCAGTTTACAAACAAAAAAAGAGGGGTGTCTTGAGATTTAACTTTACACTGTTGTTGGTGATTGAATTGTGAGATGTTGTGTTTGAAGGGAAAAATGGTTGTCAGTTTGTGAATTCTGTATGCAGTATAGTTAATTTGTCTTACCTGTCACAGGTCATCTGCTTAACCATTAGTTATGAAACCAGCATATTTCACATACGGGGAACTTTAAGCTATATACATTTTGTAATAATATTCACTGACTGTGTCCATACATGAATTGTAAACCTATAGTGCACATAGCATGATTGGTATAAAAGTATGATACCTGTTTTATAAATCTGACTGACCTGCCCTTAATGAACTCATTCAATGTGAAAATACCTGCAATAGGTTGAAAACATTGACTTTGAAATTATGAGGTTGCTGACAATTTGTGTGACTCAAATATACATATGTATCAAATGATTGTAGTAACTGTGTGTATGTAAGTTAGGTACATGGATGTATATCAGATGGTGAAGTTGTGGACCGGGGATTTATTATGCAGAAACCAAGTTTCAGTATAGTAGTTGTGTTGTGTTGTGACTTGTTCTAGAGACTTGGTAGCGACAGGTTGCCTGATTATTCAGCTTGTTTCATGCTCAACTTGAACTTGAAACACGATTAGCTCCTTTATGACCCTGTTACACTACTATATTTTTGAACAGTGTTTGCCGAACATACAAGAATTTTGGCAAACATGCTGGTGTACATGTGACTATTCAATAGTCTTTATTTTATCAGGAATATTACCCTACCCTTCTTTAAGCCTATTTATCTTAAATGATTAAACTTTTAGTAAATCACATTTTTCTGTTGGAAACATTCAAAGAGTTAGCACAGAATTGAGTCAAGCATGAAAAATATTTTAGATCATCATCCGCCGGGGCCTGCATGATTTTCTTTATATACCGTATGTTTGATCCATCATATTAATGTTCAATCATGGTTGTTTTGTTATTAAACACTAGAATAGTGGAGAATTAGACCCCTGTTTTCATTTAACTTTGCAGCCAAAAATGTGAAATTTGTGCTACAAGTGCCTTCTAACAGAAAAGGTTTGCGGGAATGTATTATGTTTGCTAGTATCTATGTTTTATGGAAACACTGTAATGTTGTTGTTGTTTGACAAATATTTATGCATGAGTTTGTGAACAGATGAGTGTAAACACTATTTGTATATACATGTATATATATATGCCGGTACATGTTGTTATTTTGAGGGTTAAATCAGTCACATGTTACAGAGCATTACTCGGCAAGTTTTATGCCAGGCAACAAAAGTAAGATCTACTTTTGCGTTTATTACATTTTTATAGGTCTGTTGAAAAAGGACTTTAATGTGAACACCCTTGCCGTTTAGGCATTCGCCTGGCAGCGTCCAGTAATTTGTCTGTACTCTAATTCAAACAGTTTTCATCTGATCACCTTCAAACTTTGTAAAAAGTTTATGGGCAGAATATCTTGGCCATGTTTGAGTATGAGCCAAATCGGCCCAGGCCTTATTGAATAACGGCTCTTTAATTACCAAAAAAAGTGTCTGTACTCTAATTCAAACACTAACTCTATCTGATTTTCTTCAAACTAATGGTGACAATGTTTTTGGGCATTAGATCTATATCTAGTTAGATTATTTCATTTTTATTTACCATGCCCTAGACGGGTGTATTTTGTGCATTGTTCAAACTTATTTGCTGGCGAATAGAAATATCCTTTGTTCTCCTTAAAAAACTTATCTGTAATGATTTCACTGTTATCTGAGACATGGAATTTTGTTGAAGCCCAGCAATGTAGCCCATATTTTCTTCTAGTAATAGGCTAACAGAGACCAAAACACTCGCTACATGCATGTGCTTCATGACAATTGCATGCTTCATTCAAGCGTGAACATTTTGCCAATAAGGTATTTTTCAGTACTTTTGTTGGCAAAAAAAACCTGCTGTTGTTTAAATGGTGGTTGATTGTTGACTCCTGTATAGACAAGTGATATAATGCAGCATATATTATAAGAATTCAAGGGTCAATAAACTGTTCACGTATCTTCTACACCTATAATGTTACAGACTGTGCTTATATTGATGGTGACAGGGATGCCTCGACAACAAAAATGGAGAGAACTAGTTGTTATATAGCATCGGATAGTTCAATATACCTTGTGGATGACTCATGCAACAATAATATCCCTTCAATGGACCCTAATTTCAATGGTTACGATTCAAGCAAGTACACAGTCATGTTGCTAGCATTTGTTGACAGCTTTGTCACTTGTTGAATTAGTTACTAAGATTTGCTCATATACTGACATGTATTGTTGTTGTTGGTGCATGTGTGTTGATGACAGTTTTATGTTGTTTATGGTATTTGATTACACACATCACATGTGCAGCTTTTTGTGGCAAATTTCGAGAATTATCTCCCCTTATTACTTATTATTGGAAAATGAAAGGGAAGCCACTATATTTTGAAGCTTTTATCAATTGATTCCTAGATTGCCTTTCATATTTATATATACATGTATGTTGAGATATTATTGACTATTGTTATTGGTACCACATGTATATTACTATGAAATTTATTCTTTCTTACAATATAATTGGCATATACTGAGTACAACAGTGTCAGTTTGTGTCTAGTATCTGTAATAACTGCTGAAAACCAAAATCTACGTGTACATCAATATTTCAATCTCATTGAATGTGAACATCAGTTTCTTTATATACATGTAATATAATTTATAGTGGCAATACTAGCAGAGGTTAATAGAAGTTTCACCAACTTTGTACACTAGACTTATGAACGGGCCTAGCCAAAATACTGGTTTTAGGACCTCAAAAATGAAAGTAAAAAATAAAAGTACCAAAATCTACAACCATAAGTCGACTTATGATTGAAGTCGACTTATGGTTGTAGATTTACGGTACTTTTATGTGAAATTTTCCTCATATTAACAAATGTATGAAAGGAATGTAAAAATTGGCGGTATGGTTTAATTCTGTTCACATTTTAATAGTGTTCAGGTTTCCAAATGTTTACAACATAAAATGATATACCAATACTTTGCTATTTAATATAAGAAATTAAAGCTAGACTAAGCTTCTATCTTCTTCTTCATTTAATAGTACATGTATATATTTACGGCAATTATTCTGTACATGCGTAAACTACAAATCACTGGTCTGTTAAAAACACTTTTTTATTTTTGTGTAACAGTAACCGCTAATATTGTCTAACAATGGTATATGTTCTGTTTAGCATGCTTCTTATCAACTACTTTATTGTATCTATCAAATGTTTGTCTCAGGAGATGGACTGTGGAGTGATTAGACTGTGGAGTGATTAGACTGTGGAGTGATTAGACTGTGGAGTGATTAGACTGTGGAGTGATTAAAGGGGGAAGGACAGTGGGATGATTTAGGGTAAACAGTGGATGGTCCAGGGGACAGTGGATGGTCCAGGAGGAGGGGCAGTGGGATGTTTCAGGGGAAACAGTGGATGGTCCAGGGGACAGTGGATGGTCCAGGAGGAGGGGGCAGTGGGATGTTTCAGGGGAAACAGTGGATGGTCCAGGGGACAGTGGATGGTCCAGGAGGAGGGGCAGTGGGATGTTTCAGGGGAAACAGTGGATGGTCCAGGAGGAGGGGCAGTGGGTGGTCCAGGGGACAGTGTGTGGTCCAGGGGACAGTGGGTGGTCCAGGGGAGGGACAGTGGTTGTCCAGGAGCCAGTGGGTGGTCCAGGGGAAGGAACAGTGTGTGATCCAGAGGACAGTGGGTGGTCCATGGGGGGACAATGGGTGGTCCAGGGGAGGGACAGTGTGTGGTCCAGGGGAGGAACAGTGTGTGGTCCAGGGGAGTGACAGTGGAGTAATAAAGGGGATAGGGACTTGTGGTCACTATACTATCAACATCACACTTCAGGGGCGTATGTCCCTTACAGTGACAGCTCTTGTTAACTTTCATGTGTTTGGCCAGTCATAGTATTTCCCAACCTGTTGCATTGGGAACCTGTCACATTAGGGCTTCATGAAAGATTAATGTCTTTTTAGGAACATTGAATCATCTTTATTACTTATGATCAGTTTTAAATTTTGTTCTACATGTATAATTATATCAGACGCTTAAAATATTCAAAATGATGTAAACTGCTAAGTACAAGTTTTCAAATAAATATAATTTTATGTTCTGTTCTATTCTGTTCTTAAAATAGATAAATGCTTTTGAATGTAATTTTCTTAAATTTTATCAAATATTCATTCTCAATGATATACCGTAATTCAATTTAATAGTGTATTCATAATCACATAGTGTATTTATTCTCAGGCATTAATTGCAGCTAAGTTGACCTATTATTTTATCTTAATAGCATATTGCATTTTCAGTATGTGTTTTATTACTGTTGCCATGGTAACACTTTGATATTTCTATATTTTCAGATGGTTTTGGTGATCGTATGTTCAGTATTACAGGGAAAGTACTAAGTGTCCACGGGCTCAAATTTAATGAGGGAACAATTTACTGTAAAGTCAGAGTTATCTCGTAAGTTGGATAATGAAACACTATTTCAATGAGACTTCACATCATTTTACATTTATTTTATTATTTATTTATGGTACTAAGGCTTATTGTGCATATTGTCCAGAATTTTAGGTCTGATGAATTTTGCCAGAGTTATGGCTCTTTAATAGTAAAAAACAAGTTTGTCAATGCTTGTTCTCCTTAGCCAATATGTCGGATTTCTATGAAACTTCACATGAATAGTTGGTACCAAGCCTGGTTGTGCATATTGTCAGGAATTTTAGGTCGGATGAATATTGCCAGAGTAATGGCCCTTTGTGGGAGACATTTTTGTGTTAAAAACCTTTCTAGTTAAATAAATGTATTTTCTAAATCACAAATTTGTATATAATTATATTTCAAATTTTTAACATAAAATTGTTGATACTTTCAGTCCGCACAAACATCGATTACGTCAAATATTTGGCAATCGTGTGATAGCTAAGTCACCAATGGTAAAAGCCTCACAGCCCATACTGAACCTACCCATTGATGTAAGTAGGAATTGGTTGATTGATTGATTTTGATGTATGATTGACCTTGCAGGTTTCTAGTTTACTTATACCTATAGTTTCATGGTTTCTTACATTAACTAAAAATAGCAGCAGAAAATGAATATGTCAATTAAATGACAGTTGAATTGTTGCTGTCTTAAATTTTATCTTGAAAACCTGTGTAAAGAACCAAGTCTTAAATTGACCAAAAAATCGGACTTATTCGTGTTTTTGTCGGGTTAACTTAACTGTAGTACATTGAGTTTTCATTTCCTGTATTCTGGCGGTTTATTGTGGAATAAGTATAGACTTTATCATTATATAAACTGATAAAATGACACGGGCATAGTATAAATATTTGTGTCAGTTTTAGGCCCTTTAAAAGGAATGGCTAGTAACTATGTAGAAAAGACCGAAGCAGTAAGTTGTAATCCTCCATAAAATGCTGATTGTTTTTATTCTCTTAGATTGATAGAGGTATGGGTATAAGTGGTGAAACATTGATCAAATTTGACATCAAACGTGAGGGCAAGGAACATCTAGCATCCAAAGCATTTACATTAAGATCATTGTTCAGTGGTAAGTAAAAATATTTCTTTTCTCCAATAGCCTGGTAGTATGCATACATGCCAGAACTCCCGCATCATGCACGAGTCTCGCACATTTTAGACTCTACTCACGTATGCTCGCACTCAAATTGATCAAATCTCACAAATTCTTGGACATACTGGAGCCTGATATTTGTTCTTTACATTATGAAAATGATCACAAATATTAGTTTAATTTGCTTCATGAAGCATGCATGATGTTGTCGTACAAGTAAAATAAGTGAAAACTGCTTATAAACTTCATTAATACTAGTCAAAAGTTTAAGCGAGGAAAATCTCCTTCATTTTTATTGAAATCTCATGCTTTCCATCACCAATTTCGCGCAAAGGATTTGAATCTATGAAACATGGCTTGTATTAGTTTTTTGTTGAGTCGCTTGCATGCGTGCGTGTGTGCGTAAGTGCGTGCGTGCGTCCATCCGTCCGATTTTGTCCGGACAATAACTTTGTCATGCTTAGACCAATCTTGCTTATATTTTACATGCATGTTAACCTCCATGAGGAGGAGTGTCATGCACAACCCTCAGGTTCCTATCATAAAGGTCAAGGTCACAGTTAGAGGTCAAATTAAAGCTTGTCCGGACCATAACTTTGTCATGCATTGATCAATCTTGCTTATATTTGGCATGAATGTTAACCTCCAAGAGGCAGAGTCTCATGCCCAACCTCCAGGTTCCTATCTCAAAGGTCAAGGTCACAGTTGGAGGTCAAAGGTCAAATTGAAGTTTGTACGGATCATTGCTTCTTTATGCATGGTGGGATTAGATGAAACTAATGTCTTGGCACATTTTTGTGCTTTTTTTTCAACGTGCGCCAAGGCTTGACATAATTTGCCCGAGGGCATATATTTCTAGTTCTTTGAGTGTGGAAGGTCGCTGGTTCAATCTGTGGCTGCATGATACCAAAGACAAAATTGCTATATAATACACTCAATAGAAAAGGGAAAGATGGCTGATCTCCCCATAATGGATACTATCAATGAGATGTTTAGAGTGATTATAATATTAGTGATAAACATAAGTTGTAAGAACTTGCTTCCCAATCGAGTTAAAGTATAAATGTGTCCTCATCCTTGGTTTCAATGGAGTTAACGCTATACAGTGGACGATTTTCCTGGTATTTATTATCAATAAATGCTAACTTGTTCTTCTGCAAGCAACACATTTTCTCCTTATATGGTGGCTAATTTATTATTTATAGGCTTTTTCATGCTCAACTCAACTTCAGCATGAAACTTAATTTGCTTCTTTGCATTGCCAAAATTGAATCAAAACTACTTATTAAGGAAATAACATACTGCTTTCACAGAGGCTATCCATCTAGTATAAAGTGAAGTACAATATGAGAATCTTTAGTGTTTGAATGGTTCGAAGTTTGAGCATGGAATTTAGGGAGCATGAAAAACATTTTATAATCATCGGGCTGTGTTTATTCTGACAATTTGAGCATTGTGCATCTTGAAATTTTCTTGCTTATATTATAGGCCCTGGAGGAGAGGCAGACAAAGTACAGAAAGTTTTACCGTTAGAAAATAATGTACAAGTAGAATTGTATATACAACACCAGCCACCCGACAACAACACGTTTCTACGGCGACGGACAGGAAGTCGTTTATCTAACATATCCCGCTCATTTCGAAAATCAGATGTCAAATGAATTTCATAAACTATATACAGTCTCCCACATATAGTTGGGGTCTCCCACATATAATGGGGGAGAAGTATTGATTTTTGATGGCGATCCTGAAGTTGCCAGACATTGTTAGATGTTAATAAGTAAATCTGTTGGATTATGCGAAACAATTGTGAAATATGTTCAATGTTTTTATGACCAAAATTTTTTTATTGGTCAACTCTATTCTCGATATACATATGTACATGTTTAAACATCAAATTTTGTCTTAAGGTCAATTTTGGGGTTTTAATATTGATCATGAGCTCATCCATGACATAAAATATACGGTATATACTCGCCCAAATGTCAGGCGAATATGACTACAACCTTTTATAGAAAGTTGCTTATTGACTTTGTCCAGTATTTTGATATTTCGACACAATAACTTTAGTTGTACATTTGTATTTCTTATAGCTGACCTTTGTCATAGGTCAAAGTCTGGTTGACTTTTTGGAATTTATTTAACTTGATTTTACCTGACTTATGGGGAAATATACATTTGTATATAAATGGTTAATGATTTAACAAGTCCTTATTTACAATACTCATATAAACTGTTGTGAGATTTGTAGAAAACCTTCAATGTAGCTGTTTATGCCAGATTTATCATTGATCTCTTCATAATGTAACAGTATATTTTATAATTATGCATTATAAAATCATCTTCTAAGGTCAAACATAGAGATGTGTTTATAGTATTCCTACATGTTTCATAGAAAACTTCAACAGTACTTCTTATATGCATATGTTATAAAATAACCTTCTATGGTCAAACATAGAAATATAATAAAGCACAAAATGGCCTTAATTATAACAACTCCACAGTCTATCTTGTCTTAAGCTGCCCGTCAAGGTTATACAGCAAATTTCTTTCATTTCTGTCTCTATTGTAAGTATCCTAGTTGTTTTTGGGCGTCCTCATTTCCTTTTTCCTTCAGGGGTCCATCTGAGAGCAACTCTTGTTATGTTGTCTTGTGGTTTACATAGAACATGTCCAATTCAATTGTTCAATTACACAGGTTTGACATACTTTACATTTACATTATATTACCAGCTATTAACTGCACAAGTGTATCAATATGGCCTATAATGTTATATATTTGTGTTTGTTAGTATTTCAAGAAATAATTGTCAATTAAGTTATTAAGGACGTTTAGGACCTTTCTCCGACGTCATCGGTAAAAAATCGCTTTTTTCGCCGAATCTAATAAAAATCTCCAAAAATATGCTTTAACCTACTTTCCGTATTATGACGTTTTTAATTTTTCAAAATATCGCTTCGTTTCCTAGCAACGTGACGCTATGTACATAGGGCGTGAAATTGACGTTTTGAGCGTATATTTCTGTTCTATTAAGATGTACAATAATTTTCAAAACTCTATTTATTAGTCTTTCATCCTTTGAATACGTATATGTAAAATTTATAGCAGTTGCGACTAACAATTTCGCACCGAAAACGGTTTTATATCGAAAATTGACCTGTATTTTACTGCTTATTTGCGACACCCTACTCACTCCAGGACGCAATTTGGTCAACAAAAAGTGATTCAATCAACTAATGAAACATACAGTGGTTTTGCGGTAATTCTACAGAATAAGCACAAACAATAAAAAATGGGGGTGATCTCGCATTATTTTCGACAAAATGGAATTTTAATGAAAAACGGACATACGTTAAAGGCATAACGTCTAGCCGTCGCACGACGTTACGGGCTATTATTGTGGCTACGTCAGCGGCATGATCTTGTGGTGTATCCGGCGCATCGGCACATTGTTTCAATATATAAACAATATAAGAAAGCCTTATTGATGAGATCTTCAAAATACCCATAAAATTGTATGAATATTAATAATTTCTAGTGATATACATGTACGTACATTTTCCCTTTAAATAAAGAGATATGAACTTGCTACTAGCACACACTGTATAAAACACTAACCACCTCTCAGAAAGAATATTGTGCTTTAACATTTTGGCTTACGACCTATATATTGTGTATGCACAGTAGGGGGTTCGGGGCAAAGTGTTACAGTCCCTGTGGTAAAATGTTTATTGTAATAAATACCGACAAACATACTTTGGTATGTAGTTATATTTTCAATAAATGGTCAAACGTAGTCCCAACACGTCTTCACAATGTGTTACATTTACGGACCATTTTAAACAGTTGAACTTGTTAATGCATATTCAATGCAAATTGATTAATTAAAGAACTTGCATTGTAAAAATTAAGTATGGTTTGTGTATACATTATTACATGTACTAGGACTGTATAAGTGTACATGTATGCATTCAATAGGCAATGTAACAATTATACATAATATATTTTCCCCCAACTCACTAAACAGCAACAACACAACAGCTCTACAATAAATCCCAAAGGTGGCCGAATCAAGTATCTTATGAACCAGTCATGGTAAAAAACCCGCAAATTCCCCCTGTCCTATACCTCACGGGTATAGTCAGAGCTGCATTTCCCCGCTATTTTGTCGCGAATCAAAAGCGTACCACACATACATCAGTGCGGGGACATCGAAAACGTAAAAACACAAGACAGTTCCCACTATCACCTGTCTTTCCCCTGGATTGGGATAGTAGTTTCTATTGACTGGTACATTATTGTAACGTCATGTTTGATGTGTAGGCCTACTCCAACTAAGGCACATAAGCCAAAATGTCATCCTATACCGTGCGTTTCGAATTAAACAAATTTGAAAAATTGTGAAAACAGTACCAAAATTCCAGAAAAAAGCGTTGTCAACCTGTAAAACAAAATGTGTGAAGTTAAACGGGCCGCGCATTAGCCGATCCAACAGCGGCTCAAAAATGTTAACATTAACAAATATTACTATCTAATACACGTGTAAGACATCATACTTATATATATAACGCTATCTTTCTATTTGCTGGCTGTTCATCTACCGTCCGTATTAATTTTGTTTTTAATTAAATTTATTCACGGTTACTTTACAATCAAAATGTAGCAGACCGCACAGCGGTCTTTAATCCAGCTGTCAACATGAGTTCACATGATTGCGTACCAGTGAAACAAGATATATATGCGTGGTAAGTGGCAATATTTCTAGACAAGTGCGGGACTAACTTTCCAAATGTTTATACATCAACGATTTGCTTTTATACCAAACGCTATTATTATATACATTATAACTATGTATGACTGTAAGAAAAAGATGTATACATAGTTTAGTTATTATTTTATTAAAGGGACGTAATTATTAGTTTGGAAGACTTCAGTTAGTTTGGAAGACTTGAGCTCATAATTCGGTACAATGCATTTAATGTCCGATCGAATATCCCGAGTAGATGTTTAGATAATTTAAATACATAACTCAGCCGATGTTCTCTTTTGTATTACTGTGTATTTATCATGATGCTGTGTTCAATAAAGACACATTTTGTAGAATAATAAAACCACAGTACTGATAGTATTGTAGGTATTGCGAGAGAAACTCAGTTTTGTCATTTTCACAAAAATTACCACACTCAAATCGAAATGAATAATTGTTATGTAGTGACAAACTTTGAACAAAGCTATTATATATGATTTTATAAGTGAACAGATGCAGGTGAAATGCGTGCATTTTATTCTTAACATGTAATTGTTGTACTAGTAAATAGGACGCAAGTCCGTATTTATAGAACGGACGTACATAGCGCGTTACGTTGGGCGACGTAACGTGTTTACGTAAGTCCGTTTTTTACTGAAATTCAATTTTGTCGAAAATAATGCGAGATCACCCCCCTTTTTTATTGTTTGTACTTATTCTGTAGAATTACCGCATCACCACGGTGTATTGCATTAGTTGATTGAATCACTTTTTGTTGACCAAATTGCGCTCTGAAATGAGTTGGGTGTCGCAAATGCGCTATAAAATTCTGTCAACTTTCGATATAAAACCTTTTTCGGTGAACAATTGTCCGTCACAATCGCTTTAAATTTAACATATACGTATTCAACGGTTCAAGGACTAACATATGGAGCTTTGAAAATTGAAATAGACCTTATTCTGACCGAATTATGCCATTAAAACATCAATTTTACGCCCTATGTACATAGCGTCACGTTGCTAGGAAACGAAGCAAAATTTTGAAAAAATAAAAACTGCACAATAAGGACAGAATGTTAAAGCATATTTCTGGAGATTTTCATTAGATTCGGCCAAAAGTCGATTTTTTACCGATGACGTCGGAGAAAGGTCCTAAACAACCTTAAATGAATTGTGCCATATCCATATAATTGTGATATGATCAGTATACCTGGTGTAGCTGTCTTTCCCCCCCCCCTGGCCAGTTTTTCCTAGGGGGGCATATTCTTTCTTCAGGGACAAAAAGACCAACCTTGTTTTGCCCCGGAAGAATGGGCAGGGGGGAAATTTGGCCTGTTACACCGGTATAAAGTATCAGTATTATGTAGCACCATATTTATCATCATACACCATCAGCATTGTGCTAATCTTTTGTATATACCATATTCAATCTACTTCCGGTGTAGTATAATTACCACTCAGTGCACTTAAGTTGTTTTCCTCATCTTCTATATCACTTTAAATATCCATACCTTGATGTCTGGTAAATTTATAGCTCACCTGAGCTGAAGGTGAGCTATTGTGATGGCTAGATGTCGGGCGTCTACCTGAGCCGAAGGTGAGCTATTGTGATGGCTAGATGTCGGGCGTCTACCTTAGCTGAAGGTGAGCTATTGTGATGGCTAGATGTCCGGCGTCTACCTGAGCTGAAGGTGAGCTATTGTGATGGCTAGATGTCGGGCGTCTACCTTAGCCGAAGGTGAGCTATTGTGATGGCTAGATGTCGGGCGTCTACCTGAGCCGAAGGTGAGCTATTGTGATGGCTAGATGTCCCGCGTCTACCTTAGCTGAAGGTGAGCTATTGTGATGGCTAGATGTCCGGCGTCTACCTGAGCCGAAGGTGAGCTATTGTGATGGCTAGATGTCCCGCGTCTACCTGAGCCGAAGGTGAGCTATTGTGATGGCTAGATGTCCGGCGTCTACCTGAGCGAAAGTTGAGCAATTGTGATGGCTAGAGGTCTGGCGTTTGTCTATCAACAATTAGCTTGTGTATGCGATAGAAGCTGTATTTTTCATCGAATTTTAGTAATATTTGGTTAGAACGAGTTTGATTTGATGAAATCAAGATTGGGATTGTATATGGGTCATCTGAGGTAAAAAACTAGATCATTGGGTTAAATCTTAGAAAAACCTTGTGTGTGCAATTGAGGCGGTATTTTTCATCAGATTTTAGTAATGTGTGGTCAGAATATTTGTGTTGATAAAACCTAGGTTTGTATATGGGTCATCTGGTGTCGAAAACTAGGTCACAGGTCAAATCTTCGAAAAACCTTGTGTTTGCAAGTACAGTATAACCTCCGTAGAGCGACATCCGGCGTAGACAGAAAAAACTGCCGCTCTGCGGAGGTGTCGCTCTGTAGAGGTTGATTGTTTCAGAATGTCGTTCATAGACTATTGAGTCTACATAATCACGGTAATTTTAAATGGACGTCGTTTGTTTGTGATTTAATGCATAAAATTAGATCTACTCGTAGCCGAGCGTTTTGCGATATAATTCTGAGGATTTCATTGATTAGATACAAAAATGCGTGCAATTCACGGGTCTAGTATTTATTGCTATTACATTATAAACCGAATCCATATTATTTTACGCACATGCCGTATTCAATTGAATTGTTTACCTTCAAAGCAGTGTTTAAATCTCTATTACATCATATCGCTCAGTACACAATTTGCACACGTGATCGGTAAGTTGTATACCTTTCGCGTGTAACTTGGTCAGTGCATAATATTATGCTGAAATTGACATGATTAACCATTAACACGACGTGTACGTGAATTTCCTTTCTTGTACTGATTGATAAGCGCATATTGATAATTCATTTAAAATTATTAATAACGACTTTGATCTCAGCAAGTGCATGGTATGTACAGTGTTACTGTGTCATATTGTCGAACTGATCCCAAAGACAGTCACTAATTTACTAGCGCCCGTGGCTATCGTTACCTGATGAGCGATAATTATTATAATCCACGCAGGTGCGAAAAATAGAAAACAACATTGTATGGGGTTATGTAAACACGTGTGAATATGCCTTTGTAAAAACACACCTGTCGCTTCTCAGAGGTAAACCATACAAAAGGTAAACAATTTTAATGGCCGTTTGCCGCTCTGTGGAGGTGTCGTTCTACGGAGGTTAAAATAAGAGTGAAAACGACCGGGGGAAATAAAAGTGCCGCTTCTCGGAGGTTGTCGCTTCTCAGAGATGCCGTTTCGGGAGGTTATACTGTATGGTTCTTCCAAGTTTCCCACATATAATTGCACAACAGAAGCCTACAGATGGTAGAATGTGTGCTATCTGCTTAGTACTAGGTCCGGAAGTACAAATATTCAATATGAAAGCTCAGGTACAAGTACTCATGTGAGCATTGTTACTTTTCAGAATTGGATGTATAAATAGTAAACATATTGCTATGGAATAATGACAGGGTTGACATTTCTCATTTAACAATGATAATTATGCCCCCCCCCCCCCCCCCCCCCCATCTTTGATGAGGGGGTATATTGCTTTGCACATGTCGGTCTGTCTGTTGACCAAATGATTTCCCTTCAACAGCTCACAATAGCTTTGCCCTAGGATCTTCAAACTTTACATGGAGGTTGGTCATCAACAGTAGATTACCCCTATTGATTTTGAGGTCAGTATGTCACAGGTCACTGCTATTTTTCACCATTTCTGACTATTTGGCTGCCATGGGAGTATACATGATTAACAAACATCTCTTGTTCATTCTAGTTCTGTTGTGTACTTGTGAGGTAATGCTTGTTACCGATATATTGCTAGTGAATGTCACGGGTACCAGTCAGACATATATTGGCATCCCTCTGCTTCTAGTAATGGATCTTTCTTATGTTATTTAACTTTGATTAACTGTAACAAAATCTTAAAATGCATGTTAAGTTAATTGTTTTGTAGGCTTTGAGGATACTGTTTGCGTTTGATTATTTAAGTCATATCAAGATCGATATACTGTAACAAAATCATAAATGCATTTCAAGTTAATTGTTTTGATATTATAGTTTATTTTGTTGTTTGGTGGGCTTTGAGGATACTGTCTGCGTTTGATTATTCAAGTCATATCAACTATGATAAACTGTAACAACACACACCATGAAATGCATGTCAAGTTAATTGTTTTGATATTATATTTTGTTGTTTTGTGGGTTTTGAGGATACTGTTTGTGTGTTTAATTATTTATATATATATCAATTATATGTAATACTAAATTAATGTAAATATAAAACCTAAAGCCTATTTCGTGAACTGAAAGTAAAACTTTTGTATCTTTTTATGTCTTTATAAACCCATAGAAAGTTTCACTTTCACCTCTTGATTTTCTCTGTGATATACCATGACACACCCACACAAGATTATCATCAATTCTCTCCCTTTGTTTATCCCTTAAATTAAACAACTTCGGTTATCAATTATCTCCCTTTTTCCCTAAAATTGACAGATTTCGGTTATCAGTTATTTTCCTTCATCTCTTAAGATTGAACAAATTCGGTTATCAGTTATTTTCCCTCATCTCTTAAGATTGAACAAATTCGGTTATCAGTTATCTACCTTCATCCCTTAAAATTGAACAAATTCGGTTATCAGTTATTTCCCTTCATCCTTTAAATTGAACGAATTTGGTTATCAGTTATCTCCCTTCATCCCTTAAGATTGAACAATATCGACCAATCAAAGGTTGCTGGTTTCATTGAACACCAATCCCCTCACACACACTATCGATCAATCAAAATCTTGGAAAACTGCTGGGTACCAGTAATTGTACTGGGTACCAGTAATTGAGAGTCAAATTTAGCATGGTCTAAACAATTTACTTTTGACAGGCTGGTTTGGTCACCAGTCAATATTTCTCCCTTCTGCACTGGAGAGTAGCAAGAAGTGAATTTGATCAGTGTTTAGTTGAGTTTGGTTAGACTGCTGATTCCACAGTCCCTCGTTTATAGGTGAAAACCAAAGGGAAAGAATTCATGACAATCTCCTGTGTGATGCATTGTTTGTTGTTGTCTGTTGTATAAATCGATTTTTCAGGCCTGTCATTTGTTTACATAACATTGTGTACATAAAATGAATAAGGTATTGGTTTTCTCTGCCGTTTTCTCCAATTAAAATGATTAAAACAATAAAAAAGCAATGTTTGTTTACAAGTGACAGACCTGAATAAATGGACTGTACTTTTGTGATCTGACTTGTTTGTTGCTTTTCTATCCTTTTTCGTCACAAGTTACATATATTCAGTATATAAATATATGTGTGGTTTATTTAACTTGAAACATTTACATCGTATAACAAAATATCATCTTGATTAACTTACGATATTGATTTGAGTATCAGAAAATTTGCTGTGAGATTCTTTTAAATTTTTATGCCAACTAGATGAGCATACATTTATCTTTTTGTAATACTAGTTGATTATAATTATGTAATGGAATTGGTGATTGGGTTGTCATATAATGTAACTGTAGTTCAGTAGTGAATAAAAGCATGCACTATTTACATGAAGTGAATGAATATAGAACATTCCTGTTAATTAGGTGAGTTAATTGGTGTCAAGATTAATAAATATGTTATTAGATAAGTGTACATGTATTCTGTTTTTTCATTGCTATTACTGTACCCATCATATACCGGTATATTCCAAAATGAACTATTTTCTAATTTATTCGATCTAATTCACCACATTTTGTCTAAATCCCACAGTGGGAGATAGTTGGTGTGTCAAATGGCCCGCAATCTTTTAATGGTTGTCTGCTTTCTTGCGGCGTCTAAATTCCCCAATACTGGAATCTCAAATCCGGCCAAGTATATTTCCCACGACCCTGAATCATTCGGCGAGTCAAATTCCCGCCTGTCCGGAATTGTCTTCTGTTTAAAGTCTGTTACCCATTTTTGTGAATTTTATTTCAATATTACATTTGATATTAATGATTTAATTAAAGCATTATGCTAGTTATATTGAAGGAATAACATTCTGAATGCTTAAGTCGATACATTTACTGGTACCCCATACACATTAAAGAAGCATTCCATACTATTTTGATGAAACAAATTGATTTAAAATAGTAGACATTAAATGAAAATTATTATTGCTAAAACTGATCAAAAATTCAACAAAAATGCTCCCAACAGTTACAGAGATATGAATAAAAACATATTTCTGTAACAAGCCATAAAAGTTTTCAATATATTAGGTTTTACTTAACAAGTTTGGATGAGTTGTTTCCCTTTGACCATAAGTGACTGTGGTGTAATAAATTGCTGGCAGCAATACATGTACATTATCATTCATAATTAGAATGTATATTTTTTGTGATCATAGAGATTTTTTCCATGTATTTTCTCCTTAAAAGATTTATACATTGATGAAAGTTGAAAAAACCTGAAATCCTCAAAAATTGACAATTTCTATAGGGAAAATGAAGGAAAAACAGACTTTTTGGTGTACTCAAAAGCCTGAAGTTCAGATCTAAGGTATTTTTAGATCTTTGTTCAGACATATGCCTGAAAACTTTCATCCATGTTTATAGTGTATTGTACATTTATATCATTATAGGAGAATAATATGTTAGATGTAAGTCATGCCTCTTTAAATCTAGGAGGTATTTTTAATCAATGTATTTAACACACAGTGAGACTTCTATTTTAGTAAACCACATTAAACTAACACACATCAGACTTGAACCAGCACATAGGCTTGGAGTCTCAGTTCAATGTGGTCAGACAAGAACACTTTGTAGTTTTATTACATAATAAACTCCGAAATAAGTAGTGATTATTGAATTATAACTTGAAATAAATATTGAAAACGAACCTTATCAGATAGTCTCCCATTAAGTATTTCACCTGTCAGGTAATCCCCCAACCACAGGAAATAGTATTCAATTGAACCATTTATTTAGTCATATATTTACTTATTTATTTATACGTGTCTGTTTATGGGTCATTGTTTGTATATCTTGGATGTTAATTTCTCTACATTTTTGTATCTGATTTGTAAAAAATTATTAATTTTCAGACTGGTGTCTGTATATCTATACCTATCTACATTATACATATATAGTATATGTACATAATGTTGCAGTTATTTCCAGACTGGTGTCTGTTTACCTATTTTCATTATACATATATAGTATATAATATGTTAATAATGTTGCAGTTATTAATAAAGATAACAATACAATTATGGTCTTTCATTATTTCTAAAACTTGACATATAGTTCATCAATATTGCCAGCCTCGTTCTCATATAACAATGAGAATTAAATGTGTTTCCGAGGTTGATAACTACTTTAAAGTATAAAATTGTTCATACTACATTTGGAAATAGCGGCTCCGCTCCAACATGTCATGTTTATATTGGAAATTATGTTTATATACAAGGCTAGAAATATTGGCTCTGAGCTACATGTTTTTAGCTCACCAGTCACAAAGTGACAAAGTAAGCGTTTGTAATCACTCTTTGTCCGTTTTCAGTCTGTTGTCTGTCAACAATTTGCTTGTGTAGTCACTAAAGGTCACAGTTTTTGCCTAATCTTTATAAAACTTGGTCACAATGTTCATCTCAATGAAATCAAAAAGTTTGAGTTCAAAAACTAGGTCACAAGGTCAAATAATAGAAACACCTTGTGTAGTCACTAGATGTCACATTTTGACTTAATCTTTATGAAACTCAGTCACAATGATCATCTCAACAAAATCTAGGTCAAGTTTGATATTGGGTCATCCTGGGTCAAAACTAGGTTACAAGGTCAAATCATAGAAATACCATGTGTAGACACTAGAGGTCACAATTTTGACATCATCTTTAATGAAACTCGGTCACAATTATCATCTCAACAAAATCTATGCCAAGTTCGAAATTGGATCATCCATGGTCAAAAACTAGGTCACAAGGTCAAATCATAGAAAAACCTGTTGTAATCACTATAGGTTACAATTTTGGTGTAATCTTTATGAAAAATGGTCACAATGATCATCTCATGTATATACCATATATTCTAGGGTATCAAGACTTTCAATTACACGAATAAGTATTTACCTTGCCGTACAGATAATTATATGACTGAATTCTTATCTGAAAATAGTTTTATAAATTTCACTTAAACATTTTCTGTATATTCAATGGAAGAAATTGATGGAAGGATCAAACCCGAATATGTATATATACATATATATAATATATTAGAAAGCATTGACAAATATTATTGTCATCAGCTATATTAATTTAGACTTTAAAACATCTTTGTTTAATGTCTACCGAACCTCTTCAGTTCTGGGTCGGTAGTTAAGCTAATTGTTCTTAGAAATAAATTTTGAGGTATGATTACATTTCATTAAATAAAATGCGGAAAAACTCAATTCATGCATTTTGTGTTTTATTTTCCTCCCTATTGGTTGACTCATGGAATTATGTTTCATGATTTAATTCCATGGTTTACTTCACTTTGCACTGACTATCCCAAATGTATTTCCAAACAAAATCATCTTCCATGCTATTGATTACATCAAAGAATATCTTTATATAGAATAGAATAGAATATAGTTTATTTTCCAAATTCTGGACCCTCTCGGGTATACAATTTTGATATTTACATAAAAGACAATCCAAAGTAAAAGAGAAAACATATAAACAAACATGTAAATAATACTGATCAGAAAATACAAAACAAAATAATAAAACAATAGTGCTTTCATTGACTAGAGCACAAAGTTATTGGAGTATCTAGCACATAATCATAAGTATAATAATAAAAATGATTCAAACAAGATCAAATAACAGCACCGTAGTATGGTATACATATTATAAGACATTATTTTTCAAGTATATTGATCTTCTAAGCATACATTGGTGTATAAATTTTCCTGTCATGTTTATTGTTTCGACATTTTCGCTAGACATTACATATTGGAACTTCTCTGAATCTGTATGGTTATTAAAGGCATTAACAATATGTGATATGTTTGACAGGTATAACAGTCTTTCTGATTATAAAGAGAACATTTTAAAAGAAAGGGTTCCTCATTTTCAGTCTCATTTAAAGTGCAGCATTTACATAGTCATAATCGATCCTTAACATAAATTTTGGTGTTTTATATCTTCGCGTTTCAATTTCTAATTTGTGAAAACTTATGCGGAATTTAGTTACATCTGATCTTATAGTGGGATCTTTGATTACACTTAAATATGGTTCATACATAAAAGCTTTTATTGAACTTGGCATATGTTCGTAATTTCCCACTTTGTTCTCTTTGACAAGTATCTAGATTTTCTGCCCATTTTCTTTTAAATTTGCTTATTACTTTGATTACATGAAGCACTTCTGGTTACCCCTGAAAATTGGAATTAAAAAAACGACACTAACTAACTAATATAGATGCCAGACTTTCTAAAAAAAATTACTCAGGATCAATATTCTAATTCATTTATTTTTCACTTTTGTACTTTTGTATTATTTTCAGTGCCCATTGCCTGTACCAGAGACTATTAATCTTAGAAGATACCATTCATTAGATACAATTAACTATACAAGTAATATAACCGGACCTCTAGCCACTTCCTTTTCATAATTACAAAACCTGTCTTTTTCAAATTTTAAGTACATCAGATCGCGTAGAATGCACTAGATGGGTATATTACACTCATGTGCCAAATTAAAGTTCACAAAATACAAAATTACAAAAAATTTTGGTAAATGTACTCAACAGCTTAAAAACGGCTGAACAAATGTAATATGTTGACTATCATCTATAAGTTGCATAATCAATAACTGACTGAACTGTAATGCACATTATCTATCTAAGCTGTACATTATCGGTTGCTGAGCAGTTCTAGAACACCACTCAAAATCTAAATTGGCTAGTCCACTTGATAATGTTGCCATGATAACAAAAACAAACTAGCATTCAAAATTAAAATTGTCTTTAACAACAAAACATTATAACTTTCAATAAAGTTTATTTGAAGAAAATCTGAATTCTAAGATGAAAATAGCAAGCATTAATAGCAAGAATTTTTTTTTCAATATTTGACAAAGTTTACATGGGAGTCAATGGGAATCATATTTTGCATTATCACTGTGTGGTAGCCTGTATGCCCTAAAATGCGCTGTGGATTCAAGATGGCGGACGACAAACGCGACAAAAGTAAGTGTCTTTTGTTTTCGACCCAATCTTTTTAAATATGACAACCTACATTGTGAATGAATTATGAAATGAAAGAGCTTAAATTGGCGATTCTAAAGGGACTATCCGTTTGTGATGAAATGTCAACGTATTTCTGTAAAGTTTAACTGAACACGATGTTTTGTGAAAGTTTAAAAGTGAATCGAGAGACAAGAAGAAAATTGACGTTAATTTCCCCAGTAAGAATACCAGTACATAAATAATCACCCAAATCTGTAGAAATCGTCCTACCCGTCACACGTACCATTGTTTTCTAATAAAAAAATACTTACGGAAAGATGTTTGAAAGGTTTCGTTCACTGATAGTCTTTTTCTTTATTCATATTACTTTTCTGTAGTAATTAAGGATGTTGGAGCGGTTTGGATTCCTCCCTTAGATGTTGTTCAATTTATGCAAAGAAGTAGAGAAATCTATTCTGACACAACATATGATGTAAAAACACTAGGTCACGGAAATCGTATTCCGAGTAATCAGCCCTATTTTGAAGTGTGTATGAATTATTTTTATAATTACATTGACATTGGTAAATTGGTGGTGGTGTTCAAATTTGACATTTTTATTTACACATTGTTATACAAGGTCAAGAGACTAAAAATGGTATATTTAATTTTGTTTTCATATATATCGCCTTTCTATCCCACCCACTTCATATTTTTAATGCAGCAAAAGAGCACCCAGGTTAAATCCTTTTATCACATAGCATGCGGTCCAGGAGTGCCGTAAAGCCGTGACGTAAATATCGTTCGGCACTCCCAGACCGTGCAATAAATATTTATAATTAGCTTGACGTGACGTTAGCCAATCAATGCATTGAGCCAGCACTGACGTCAGGATAATATCAACGTCACCATGACGTCACGCTCATTGTACCGCTAAAGTTTGGCTGAAACATATGCAGCGCTCATCATCCTTCTGAACAATATTGAGCGTTTTCTAAGGTTATGTGATAAATAGAATCTTATATTCGTGCTCATTACATACGAGTTTTATTAAACTCGTCGACAAAAACAATATGACACTCGGCAAAGCCTCGTGTCATATCATTTTGTCCACTCGTTTAATAAAACTCGTATGTAATGAGCACTCATGCAAGATCCTCTATATATCGTTTTTCCTGCATTAAACTTTTTTCACTATTTTGTGAAATAAGTCTAGTGATATTAATCTTCAAAGTTATGCAATTAAAAATACATGTCACCGATGTATCTTTTTCGCAAATGTTTGTTAAATGGGGCTAAATGCTGAGAAAATCAATGAACTGTTCAATTTTATTTATTTTAGATTATTTTGATACATTCTTACATTTGTAAGGCTCATAACGTACTATGACAAATGACGCATGGGCACTACACCGCTCCAGTATCCTTAAGCTGTTTCAGATGTTCATAAGATTTATTTTTTGACCTGATTTTACCGAGAGATAACTCTTGTGTGTTTTTTTTCAGATTCATATATCGATGCCATTACTGTGAGTATGGTGGTAAAGGGGACAATTGCTTTTGGCACACAGTAACAACTCCAATTCCAATCAAGTTATAAAATTAAGAAAGCGAGAATTAAACAACAAGAATGGTAGTCTAAGATACAGAACTCTCAACTTTCAAGTCATTCACGATATTTTACACAAAACAAGAAAAGCAATACATCCAGATTTTTCATATTTATTAATCATCAGTGAAGTTGAAAATAAACGTTTGAATACATTTTGTGTAATACGCAAAGTACACGATTTAATGGGACAACCCTCGTATATACATGTATGATAGCACATGATATATCATACTTCAGAAGTATTGAACAGAAAACGTTGTTGAATTTACCGGATGCTGTTTTCAAGGTAAATTTCGGTTGGCTGATAAGTGTGGACGACCGACTCGGTCCAATGGCCGATATGTGTGGATGGCCGACGGTATTTGTGGATGGTCGACAATCCAATGACCGACGGTCCAATAACTGTGCTGAGACGGACATCCGGATGGACAGTTCAAACACTATAATATATCGGGGACATTGTAGAATAGCAAAACAATGACATACTTATATAAATGTCAACGTTTCTGCATCAACCTGCTCTGTCGTCATTTACTAAAACGTATGCCTTTGATTGTACATCAAAAATCTGCAGAAAAAAAACATGATGTCACACTTATGTTTTAATAACAATATGATTATGACATAAAAATAAATTGGCATCTGAATGTTACATCGAAAGAACAGAAAGAACTTTCGCCTCCAGGGCCCTAAATCACAACCAATACTTACACTCGGCACTCAACACTCAAATATTGAAAATGTAATATAATGAGCCTAGTATTTGTCTTAGATTGCAAATCTAGATGAGGAAAATGTATACAATTGTTATGTGAGTGTTGAAAATAACATTTGATCCATCTTTTTGCCATTGTGTACTATTTATTAGGTATATATGTTATTTTTGAATCTGAGTGCCACACTCAGCACTCAGACTGATAAATTACAACTATAGCTCACAAATACTCTTAATTTCACAATGAAGTAAGCCAAAAATAACATTTAATACCTATGTAACATTATAACAACCTTCTACTCTCAAAAGATGTCCATATCAACCTAAAAAGAGTGAATTTCAAGATTTGAGTGCAGAGTGCTGAGTGTAAGTATTGGTTGTAATACCGGCCCCAGCTCAATCAGTTCAAAATTGCACAGCGCTGAACAGATTTTTGGCTAGTTCTGCAGCACAGCGCTATACAGAAATTGAATTCACAGCGCTATATATATACAGTGGTATGTTTGTTATTGTTCACGTTTTGCACAGCACAGTACAGTAGCCACAATTTCAAACCTTTCAAACATCTTTCTAAGTGTTTTTTATTAGAAAACAATGGGTACGTGTGACGGGTAGGACGATTTCTACAGATTTGGGTGATTATTTATGTACTGGTATTCTTACTGGGGAAATTATCGTCAATTTTCTTCTTGTCTCTCGATTCACTTTTCAACTTTCACAAAACATCGTGTTCAGTTAAACTTTACAGAAATACGTTGGCATTTCATCACAAACGGATAGTCCCTTTAGAATCGCCAATTTAAGCTCTTTCATTTCATAATTCATTCACAATGTAGGTTGTCATATTAAAAAAGATTGGGTCGAAAACAAAAGACACTTACTTTTGTCGCGTTTGTCGTCCGCCATCTTGAATCCACAGCGCATTTTTGGGCATACAGGCTATCACACAGTGATTATACAACTTTTAAACTTAAAAACCTGCTATTTAGCAAACTGACATATTAATAAGAAATGAACTGGATCTTAATGAATGGCAATCGTTCCTTTATATATGTTTCTGTATGGTAGATCAAAGACCTTAATACACAGATTGGACACTTAATTGAAAACGGAGAGAAAATGCAAAATAGCATGCAGCAGATTCTGATGTTTTGCATGAAATCTTTTGTTTGTCATCCGTTTTTAATGACAAATATCTCATTTTGAAGAGCTTAGCTTCTTCTACTGCACGATGTTACTTATTTTTTTCTATCTGTTATAGAATTAAAAAAAAATTGATCGAATGAGGCAGATCGGGTATATTTTGATAAAATTGGAATTTCCAATAAAATGAGAGTAGGTCTGGCTCTTTGAGGTATATTGTTTTATTCCTTGACTGATTTCAATAAATTAGGTATCATTTTAAAGCAGAATAATAAATCTATTGCATAAACTTATTAGTTTTTTCCTATGTATATTAAAACAGGAGATATAAGGTATTAAGAACAAACGAGATTTCGTGAGGTTTCAGAAAACTGCCGCGAGATATTGTGAAATTTGGTAGATTTTTCCAATCTTTGTATTTTAGGTCTTTGGGTAGATCGACAAAATTTTGGAAGTTTGTAACCATGACAACCAGACTTATTCTATGTGTCAAGAATTTTCATTGACATTCTAAAATTGCATGCCTAGAAACCAGAAAATTTATATTATACAGAAAAAATATTTTCTGATTTAAATCAGATCATAATTATATTGTTCTAGCATATGATGTCACATTCTAACTTGGTAGATTTCTAAAAAGCCTGCCATGCAATTTTAAATACAGAAAAACTGTCAAAATTTCAATGAAACTTGCATTTTGAGAACTTTAATTTGTCACCTAAATGATAAAAAATTCAGAGGTAGCATTCCCAAGAGAATCCGCTAATTAATGGACTTTATGTTGCGCCTCAACGCCTACTCCTATAACCGCCCCTGGATTTAAAGATGGAATAATTCCGGAATTTTAGGCCGGACTTTTCTCCTGTCCGTTTTCTCAGAGTGCGCTCCCCTTTCCCGCAAAACTGTCATAGAGGCCGCAGTTTCAGCATCTCATTATCGGTAAATTTGGAACTGTTGTGTAAGCGCTGTGAGAAATCCATGGTTTCAGGGAGTTTATTTATCTGGTCAGTTTTCTTTGCGCCATCTATGTATTGATATGGAAAAGGAGGACGGTCATTCGACAACATACAGGTCTAACGCTTCCAACGCTGCACCAAAGGGTCCAACTTTCACTGCCGACAAAAACAAGTCGAAGATGGCGGCGAAAACGAACAAAAAATGGGTGCGTTTGGCCACGGTTCTTGCTTACGTCCTTGCTGTTTCATTGGCAGCAATTGTTCTGGCGATTTACTATAGTCTCATCTGGGACCCGAAATTGAAGAACACCACCGTTTCTCCCTCCACAACCGTCGCTAGTGATGCATTTGAGGACATGTCTACTAAGAGTTTACTGAATGAAACAACAGCTCATGTACCATCTACTCTTACTCCGAAAGTAACAGGTATACATGTATTTATATTCATTCATAACTAGGAAAAACTAGTTGGAAACCCAGAGGTAGTCTGGCGTGTATCGGTGCTATTCACCGGGCATGTTAAAGAACCAAGAAGTCTATTCAGAACGAGCTAGGGTGACCCGGATTCCTTGTATCAAACTTCTTTCTCTTCATTAATTTTAAGTCTTGACAGACACACCTGCCACTTATACTCGAAAAGAGGCTTTACGCAGTTTAAGTACATAGATATATAACAAGATATATAACAAGGCAGTGGCTAGCCGTCCGGCACCGGACAACTAGACAGCAATTAGTCGTCCGGCAAACGCTACGAGCATTGGCTAGGGAGCCATCATTCTATTTCTATACATTAGGCATTTGGAATATAGTTATTTTCTTGTGATAAGTATCACGTATGTTTCTACCTTATAATAAACTACGAATTCGGCAAGACATGTCAGTGCATTTATCTGCATCCATTTTGTGACCGGCCGTGTGTAGTGTTTGCTAGTCGTCCGATGTCGGATGACTAATTTCGCTGTCTAGTCGTTCGTTGCCGGACGGCTAGCCACTGCCATATAACAATTATGTAACAATTTGACTTGCTGATAAATAACTCTTGAATGCCTACGGTAGTACTGTCCAAGGGTTGTGGGTTCAAACTTTACAATAGTCGCTGGCCTGGGTCCCAGGCCCTGGCATACTTTGATTTATTTACGTAAATGGTAGCTGTGCCTGACAGCACACGGTTAATGAGTTTCAAATGCTGGACGGAAGATGACTGAGGAGTGTTGTGTTGCGGTGGTGGATGGCCACGTACCCCCAAATGAGATCCTACATAATAATTATGATCAGCATAAAAAGAGAAACTGGCTTCTCCTCTCATATCTTGTGGTGATGGATAACATCAGAAATGAGGTGTCGAGTGTAATAAATATAAGTTGGAAAAATTGTTTCACAATCGTCCTAAAATCACTTAGTATAAACTAAGTGATATTGACTCACTCACGCTGCTGTACAAACAGGACAAATTTATTGAAACAAGTATGATTGAATTTAAGTTTTAACGTGTATAATTATAGCTTATGTGAAGACGTTGCTTTCAATTGACAATACTAGTGGGCTGAATTTTGATTCTCTTGTATATTCCAGGTGCAAACTGACATTTGGTATACTGAATGATTTGTTGACATCATGTTCAGAGTCACTCAGCTGTTTTCTGGTTGTCAAACTTGATGACATTCTATGTTGATCATGGAACACATTCTACCAGACAAAAGGACCAACATGACTATGTTCATATGGTCACTATAGTAGTTATGTGACACATTCTCTTTATTTCTTTGCTTGTCTTACAGATGAAGCAATGTTGTTTCAAAATTGTGTAAATCTCTATGCATAAATTGTTCATAGATAAAGCATTGATTTTAGGCGTGATTGAATTGTGACTAGTCTTATGCAGATTAACTATATATTATATTGTCAAATTATTGTATTATATCAAAATTTACCTACAGTTTTGATGCTGGTCATCAGTATTTATTGATGCATATTTAGATGTGTGCATCTAGTTCTTAATATGTCTTTCACCTTATTAAGATTCACTACTTTTCTAACCTACTGTGGTTTTACATGTTGTTAGAGTTATGTATTTTAGAATTATTTTATAATTTATCTGTTTGATTTAATATTTAGTATAGTATGTAAATGATACAATGTACTTCAATTGTTACTACTATACTTATTTTGTTTTTTGTAGGACTTAGGTTTATTTTAGAATTAGATCACTTGTGGTACACACATTAATTGACTTTGACCAAACTTCTTTTAAACAATTATATACATGAGCAGTCTCCAATATCTGATTATGAGCAGTCTCCAAGAAAACCTGCTTGGCCTTAAATGAAATATTGTTAGTTTCCGCTTCCCCTACCTACCCGATAAAAAGGGCCCTACCCAAAATATTTTATTGCCCAAATTGAAATAAGAAAAATTCATGAAAAAGTGGGGATGAAAATGATTTTACCAGTCATCAACATAATGAATATACATGTAGTGTTAATATAAACTATGCCTTTATTTCTCAGTAATGAACTTATCTATGATTGTTATACATGTAGCAGTCATACACAGTTGTAAAGCCTACCCTTGGTTGGTCCAATTGATATCTCTATTTTAAGAATATACTTGTGGTGGGTTTTTTATTCCAAACACATGCTTATTTTGATCAATTCTCAAATTTTCATGAGGCGGTGTGCTTCAGCATGCCTACACCATTTAGGTTTTAAATCTCTAGAAAGTCTGTGTTATAAAGATACTGAGTATAATCATAATTGATCTTCGTGTCTTTGTTAAGTATAATTTACTTATTTAATAGTACATTGCAATTGTTGATTTTATTCTTGTTTTAGTGCATATTCTATTGAACCAGAACCAAACAAAGCCATAAGATATCCAGCAATTACTCTTTTATGTAATTATGGCAATGGTGTATGAAATTAAAATTACAGCATTGACTTATATGCTACTGTATAATTTACTTGTTACATTTTCTAGCATTTTTTGTACTCTTTTTCCTTTCCACTGTACTTTATATTACTCACAAATACGTTGTAACACAGTATAACTTTGATGCCTCAAACTGCATCTGTATCAGGATAGATATTTTGAGCTCATCTACCGAGGGCATCTACTGTATACTGGTACATCATAATTTTGCTGGGATCGCATGACTCTGATCAATGTTTCTAGGGTGTTTGAGGCATCTTAAGTTCTACTGTACATTGGTAAAGCAACAAATGTCTTATAGAATATGATGTTATATGTAAATGTTCTATTAACGGTCTGCTCACTGTTTATTCTCTATAAGACTATAACTGAAATGCTAAATACATCCTGCCAAAAGTGAGTCCAGAGTTTTATAACTGGTAATGTAGTGTGTATTCTAGAGACTCGATTGTTGAGTGTTTTATTAGTTTTATAATTTTTAATGTAGTATGTTTTCTATAGATCTCTTTCTCCTCCTAATGTGAAATATATGAATTCTATACCAAATACTGGTTAGTCTACAAGACAACCTGGTTTATAAGACAGTCTACCATAAATAGTTGTCTACTAGACTACCTGGTTTATAAGACAGTCTACCATAAATACTTGTCTACAAGACTACCTGGTTTATAAGACAGTCTACCATAAATACTTGCTTACGAACCAGCCTGGTTTATAAGACACGCCCGTACAATGGACCGCTAACTTAGTCTTTATGCATAGACCTTCATATAAGTCAGGTTGATTGTATCAGGGTATATACGGTACTTTCTTTACATCATGTATTTCTAAATTGTAAATTACAATCAACGTTATTTCATCATTGATGATATAATTCAAGGTTTATGAGTGTAAGTTAATTAGCATTGGTATTTCAAGCGCTTAAAGCCATTGCTATATATATACAAGAGACATTACTGCAAAAGGCCTACTGAAATTCTAATACTTCTGGCTATTTGCATTGTATTGTGTGTCTTTCAAAATCGTTTATAGAACTGGCCTACTTTGTAAAGTATCATTTACTGTCAGTTTTTTTACTGAAATATAAAACTAGTTTCCGCACAGTTATGGGATTTGTTTTAAACCTGTTTTTTTTATAATCTCCATGTTTATTGTTAAGTTATCAATATAGGTTTGGGTTTGTGTAATATCCAACGAATATGAGGTGATATTTTATGACAATTGATTAAGGTTGTGCAATTTGTGTGAATTCTGGTTACCTGTTCTCTTGTGTGACACCATTCTAGTCATTACGATGGTTTTAAGTATTTATTTTTCGTTTTACTCTTATTTTCATGTATATTTCTTTTGTTATATGTATTTATACAATTTTGTGTTGTTGGACATTTTTTTTGTATTTGTTGTGTTACTTGTTTGTGTATTGATATTTTGTTGTTGCTGTTGTTAATATAAATTCTAAATATTTGTTAATATATACCATTTTCTATTTATATTTACTTTAGAACGGGTTATAAACTTACTTTGAGGTGGCCAGCCCATAAAAACCTGTTTTACAGATGATTGGAAAATAATATTGTGTTCACATTACATTATTTTGAAACAATTTTGAAAAGATATTAGATTTATCAAAGGGAAACAACTGTAATGTAACCCACCTTTTATTTTCCACCAGTTTGTTCCCTTTGTTATAGAAAATATTATGATTTTTGTGTTGATCACCTTCTCCTTTATGGTTGTATGAAAGTACTTGATAACCAGTAGCATGTTTAAACACATCTACATTGACATAGTATGGAGAATTTGACACTACTCTCGACCTTCTATTAGCATAATTTAACAGTTGATGTATTGTCTATATTTATACATCTCCTGATTGTAAGCGGGAAGTATCACAAATCTAATGGACCGATATTGCATTATTTGCTGGTGGAAATTTATATATTCAGTGCAGCAAGGTCAGGATTAGGTCAAATTCTCCGTGTTATAGTTGTATGGACACCATAATGTGTTGCCATGGAGTTAATAACATTCCACCTCTTATTTGAATTTCTTCTACCACTTCCTACTTCCCACTTGATCTGCCGACACTCTGTTTGACACATGTGTGCTTCAAATGACTGGTATAGATACTAAAGATATTTGTATTAAAGAGGATTTCCTACAACTAAAATATTATTGTCACACATTATATTTATATGAGATAAATGTACAAATACTATAAAAATAGTAATCTGTAATAAAAAAATGTGTCGAAATATGCTCTTATGATCACAAAAAAATACATTCAAATACGAATAATAACTTACCACTGCCAATGATTTATTACAACACAGTCACTTATAGTCAAGGAGAAACTTGTTGGCCAAAACCTAATATATTGACAGCTATTTTGGCTCGTTACGGAAGTATATTTTTTATCCTTTTCTCGATAAATCTGGGTAGTTGTTTGTTATATTTTATGGGATGTAGCAATACTTATTCTTATTCAATGTATAATATTTTATAATCAATTTAAACAATTGAAATAGTAGAGAATGCCTCTTGAAGAGATTAATTACTTGCTGTTACCGTAATAGAACAACACTCTGCATTGATTAATTCTGTTAAGTGACTACAACCTTCATCATACCAGATAGTTCATGTTCTTGTCATTTTTGTCTCCACCATGTTTAAGTATTTATTTAGCCAATATTTATCAAATTAAAATAAAACCCATGCATTTCTAGGCTATTAAAAGGAATGCCAAAATATCTGGGAGAAATCAAATTAAAGATTGTCTAGATATTTGTCAAATGTATTGATACAATTCGGGTAAATTTTACATTGTCTTTTATTGTTGTGCTATTCTATACTACCAGTACTAGTATCTCAAACTCCTGGCTTCATAGCATTTAGTTGTGTGAAGAATATTTTCACTTGTTAAAATCAAAGCATGATTTCAAATTAGGGGTCCATGATTACATGTATAGTCTATGTTTATTTGTACATTCTAGCATTATTCTCTTCATGTTATTTTCAAGTTTTTCTCTTCTATGATATAGTCAATACCTAGTTGTTATTACTGCTTGTTTGTTTTGATCTGAATAAAACCGTGTTGATTGAAATCTTGTTCATTTCTCCCAAAGAGTAATCCATTTTTCCTGAATTGATGCACAAATCAATATTTTGCCCAGGCATACACAGGACCTGGGACTTCAGACAGAAGACTATTCCTGGCAGGTTGGAATATTTGAAACACCTGGCCGGATTTGAGATCCTTGGAGTGGGAAATTTAGACGCAGACAAAAAGGAGACAACCACTTAAAAGATGGTGAGCCGTTTAATTCACAGCATCACCCACTGTTGGGATTTAGATAAAAAATTTAGGGTGGGAAAAAGGACCCAAAAATGAAAAGTAAAATGTCTAATTCCTCTGGGTCTGCCCCCCCGCTCACCTGGGGCAAAATATTGATAGGTGCGTAACCATGAACCAGCAGTACTTACTTGCCCAACTGGAAGCAGCTGGAGTTATTCCCCATGCACAAGATGAAGACTAATGACTGCTGCCAAAAACCCCAGGAGAGTGTGTGGACCCAGAATGGAGGCGAGAACATGTCCCAACCTCCACTCATCTGGAATTTAGGCACAAATGTGGTTTTATTAGCTTGACTTTACGAAGAAAAAAGTCAATCGATTTTTGTGATGGGATCGTCTGCATGTGACCATGAGTGTTGGTTAAGTTCATGGTCAGAGTAATTTTCTCATATACTATCGAAGGTATCCACTTGAAACTTAACATAGTTATTCACCATCACAAGGGGAGTCGATACTGACAAGGCTGGTTACCATGTGACCTATATTTGAGTTATCTGCCATTGTTACTTGTATACTTCACTCACAGATAAGCAAGGGTACTATCAAGTATGAGAAAGTCGAGCGTCCAGCACTCGTAGGAGGTGCTCTTGTTATATATTTGTGTCATCAAGTTAAGAAAAAAGCTGGTTGGGACCCTTGAGCAAAAAAGCTGATTGGACACATTACTTACAAAAATAGCATGTTAGAGGTCCGAGAAAAATTGCTGGATTTACTCCATGATTTTTTAAGTATTGACCTTGTTGCTGAGCAAACCCTATATACTTATAGTATGTGACTCTGATATACTGCAAAGAAAGAAACTGCGTGTGTGGAGGAAAGTAACAGTACTTTCCTTTTATAGACAGGGTACCACTTCATCAGGACATGTTCTATATATATAAACTCCCTATAGTATTGAATTCACAACAGAACACTGTTTTTTGAAAATTTTACTTCTGTCTATAAAAATAACAGCATGGCATCTTGATACCAGACATTATCCAGTAACATACAGAACTACCGCGTTTCGCATGACCGGCCTAATTTAGAAAATATGATCTATAAAATGTCAGATAAAACCGTTGTATGGAATGATTATGGATACTGATGATCACAAACAGTTTTCAATCTTGTCATGATTTCACAAAGCATCAGATCTGTTTGTAAATGAATGCACACACATACTGACGGGTGTCCAGGCAAAATCATTGTCTGTTTATTTATTAGTCATCATCGTCACGAATTCTGAAATAAAATATTGAAAATATAAGCAAAATTCAAAATAGAGTTATATTTCCATCAGGGGTTGTCTCCCCTATGTAACGATTCTATGAGTTGCCCTCCTTGTTTATTATACATACCGAATATTAATTTTGAATTATAGAAAAAAAGAGTTAAGGTGGACAATTTACTGTGGATACCAGAATGGGATGGGACATATGAGTTATCTCCCTTATGTACTATTCTACGAGTTATCTCCCCTTGTTTATTTTATATATAATACAGAATATACAAAGGGCGTTAATTTAGGGAGGGTAATATAAGGGAGATAACTTACTGGGTATAAATGAATGTGTTGTGGACACTCTAGATTGTTTCCCTTTGTATACGAGTTCTGAATTACAGAACTCGTAAAAGGGAGATATCGTCCCTTGGTTGTGGTTCATCGAACCTATTTGGGCAAACTTGTCACAAATTGTAGCCAAAGCTGCCATTCATGACAGGGATGCATAGATTTAATAATGACACGGAAATTCGAGAATACGGTGAGAATGATTACCTGTATTGTAAATATAAATGTAGACATGATATGCAGTAGAATAAGATATATTCACACTGAAGGATATCGAAGGGTCCACTGAATGTTTATTATATAAGTTTCACACACGGATATTTATAGATCAGATTGACTATGAAACAGGTTCGAATACACATATTTTCCCTCCGCAGCTCGGTGTACATGAACAAAACGCACAATAACCATGTGATAAGCTATCCGTTCCGACGTACGCTGATTCTAGTCCAAAATTAATACATATGAGCCGTTCTCCAGGAAAACCGGGCTTAATGATGAAAATCATGATAATTTAGCATCAGAAAGACACAACTCTTTTGAACAGTTTCTGAAAGTTTGCGTAAAATATAACATCAAATAACTAAAATATAACATCAAATTACTAAGTTACAGACATGTAAAACTAACCATTCCCCCTACAGTACTGTGTTAGTGACGTCGCAAATGTCATTCCAACGTTACTTGACGTTACGTTAACATGAAGTTCATAAATCCAGTATTTGATGAGTTCTTGACGTAAACTTTTCAAAATTGAATCACATTTTAGAATTACATTCCTTTTTTAATAAAACATATCTAAATCGAGAATTTTAGCTTTTAGAAAAAGATAGTTACTGTTTTCAACCACTGACCCCTCGTTTTTCAATATGGATACTCTTCAGAAATTGGTCACCATAGCAACGACAGAAGATATTTTAACATGATTCATGAGAAAAAATAAATCTAAGACATAGTTCTAAATAATCCAAGAACTTAAACTTAAATGAAAGAGCATGACCTTTTTGTCATTTAAGAGGATTTTCTTAACCTTATTACATAAATACTAGTTACAATGTCACGAAGCCCGGTTTTCCTGGAGAACGGCTCAATTATACATGTACTCTTCAAAACTAACAGACTCTCATCAGTGTTTCGTTGCTTTATTTAAATCTAGAATTAACTACACACATGTACATCATGTTAGTATATATTTGCTTACCCGCGTAATTAACTTGACCATCTCCGTCAATGTCTGCTTCTCTAATCATTTCATCAACTTCCTCATCTGTAAGTTTTTCACCTAGATTTGTCATAACGTGTCTTAATTCTGCTGCACTTATAAAACCATTACCATCTTTATCAAACACTCGGAACGCTTCCCGTAATTCTTCCTCACTGTCTTCGTTCTTCATTTTGCGCGCCATCATTGTGAGGAATTCTGGGAAGTCGATGGTACCGTTTCCTGTAAAACAGTCACAAAATAAACGACAACCTAAACAGAATGAACCACTGGACGACACTATATGAACAAAATGAACAACTCAATAAAACATTAATGAACATAATGAACAACTGAACAACAAATAAATTAACAGACTGAATAACTCAATGACAAACTTGATGAACATAATACAAACTGTAACAAAGCATTATTTAATAAACAAAATGAACAACTGAACGACAAACTTAATAAATTGACCGAATCGGGTACTACTTGTTTATACAGAGCAAAACATGTCAAGTACAATTATATATCACTACATTGTGGTATATACTGCTAAATTAATGTGCAAAGGTAATATTTGTTAGATAACTGACTTACCATCATGGAGAGGTGTACGACAATTGTATAACTGATTTACCATCATGGAGAGGTGTACGACAATTGTATAACTGACTCACCATCATGGAGAGGTGTGCGACAATTGTATAACTGACTCACTATCATGGAGAGGTGTACGACAATTGTATAACTGACTTACCATCATAGAGAGGTGTACGACAATTGTATAACTGACTCACCATCATGGAGAGGTGTACGACAATTGTATAACTGACTCACTATCATGGAGAGGTGTACGACAATTGTATAACTGACTCACCATCATGGAGAGGTGTACGACAATTGTATAACTGACTTACCATCATAGAGAGGTGTACGACAATTGTATAACTGACTCACCATCATGGAGAGGTGTACGACAATTGTATAACTGACTCACCATCATGGAGAGGTGTACGACAATTGTATAACTGACTCACCATCATGGAGAGGTGTACGACAATTGTATAACTGACTCACCATCATGGAGAGGTGTACGACAATTGTATAACCGACTTACCATCATAGAGAGGTGTACGACAATTGTATAACTGACTCACTATCATGGAGAGGTGTACGACAATTGTATAACTGACTCACTATCATGGAGAGGTGTACGACAATTGTATAACTGACTTACCATCAGCATCTACTTCGTTGATCATATCTTGTAGTTCTGCTTCAGTAGGATTTTGTCCTAGTGATCTCATTACTGTTCCTAATTCTTTCGTTGTAATAGTACCATCGCCGTCTTTGTCAAATAAACTAAACGCTTCTTTAAATTCTGAAAAGTGCACATGTTTTGTTTTATATTATGGCTTTCATTCTAATAAAGATGCATTATACGCCAAACAGAAGCCACATGAAGTGTACGTAGACGGTGTCGTAGAGAGCAACCCTCAAAACACATTTATGATTGTTGTATTGTAGTTTGTAACCAGCGTCTGAGCTTAGTTAGGCCGAACTTAAAATATTCTTGGTTTCCCCATCCCGACCCTAGCAGATTTAGAATGGGTAGGTAGGTAGGGTAAATATTTTTTTAACTGTTTCAGTATAATAGTTATTCGTTAAGACATACAAATAATGAAATTTAGATTTAACCCGAAGGTGAAAACCAACAATAATGAAATTTAAATTAACTCCAAGGTGAAAACCAACAGTCTTAAATTTAATGGTAAGATTTAAGAAGCCAGTAAACAAAAAAATATTTTTCACTTCTAATTTTTAATAAAAAAAATATTATTTCAATTTGGGCAATAAAATATTTTGGGTAGGGCCCTTTTTAATCGGGTAGGTAGGGGATGGGGAAACAAACAATATTTTATTTTAGGCCTTACTAAGAATTATAGAAAACATTTTAATGCAATAACTTAATGTATACGGTAACATAAAATGTCAAATCTTTTTATTATTTGTCGTCATTATCAATCGGAATGTGTCAAATTCGCCACTATACTTGTAAAGAATATTTATTTTCGTGCCTGTGACAATGTGAACACATCAGGATTTCAAATAGAAACCATCAAAAGTCTTACCTGCTACGTTTTCCTCGCTTAATTGTTCGGTCTGGAAATGTAAAACATAATACATGTACTAGTGTTTAATATTGAACAATGACACACCCGAGTGGAGATGACAATCTAAGCACAACAAGAGATGTTTGTAAAACAAGTATGCACCCCCATGCAGCCCAATAGTCAGAAATGGCAATGGTAACAAAGACATTGAACTTGACTTCAAAATCGATTCATAATAATTAATATAATAATTGGGGTCATCTACTATTGCTGATCAACATCCATGCAAAGTTTGAGGATCATGGGTGCAAGCGTTCACTAGTAACTGTTATTGAGCAGAAACCGTTTTGCTGTCAAAGGGCAAAGCAACCTTGACATTGGACCTTCTGATCTCAAAATGAATAGGGGACATCTGCTATTGCTGACTAACATCCATGTGAAGTGTGTGGATCCAAAGGGGAAAGCGTTCTTGAGTTATTGAACGGAAGCCATTTGGTCTACCGACCGGCTTACCGACCGACCTGTGCAAAGCAATGAACCCCTTTATCAAAGATTGTGGCATAATTGTACTGAAATATGTTGTACTAGCGATGTACAATTTGATTGTGGCAACATTAATTAATAGTAGTGTAGTTATAAAGATTTGATTGTCCAAGAAAATGCGATTCTTGGGTTTGGGCCGGGTACGCTCGTCTGTGGTATTAGCTATGGTCATTCCAAATATGCGTGTGGAGAAGTTGCCAGTTTCAGCATAAGTCATGGCTGATAACCGGGTTTATTCATACAACAGTTCGCCTCGTATGACTGAAAACATGTATAGAACTTTCTAAATATCAATCAAGTGAAGACTTCTTTCGTGATTTTCCCAACATGCAAAATTTATACACGCAAATACATGTATACAATATACTAATATGCACATATATTAAACATTCCGCTCGTAACTGCGACGTGTACATAATGCATGTCCCTATATAGCTCTATTTATAAATAAAGTCATAAAATAAAGTACAACACTTAATGTTTGTGTCTAGCACAAGGGTGTGTACTTATCTTGTTTTATGGGAAACTGATAAACTTTTTATTGGTATCAACACATCTGAATTTCCATTAACGTAAATTTATATAAATAAAGTTTAATATTCCCATTAAGACGTGCTTCATGAACACATCCCGGATGTAATGGTGAAAACGATGTATCGCTTAATTATAAATGTATCTGCCAAGGAAAATACATTTAATATCATACGATAATACACAGCTGTGTTACACTGACTAAGTCTAGCTTCCTTCGAACATAGCGTGGTCATACCACGGAAACAAGGCGTGGACATACCACGGAAACACGGCCACGGAAACACGGCGTGGACTCCATACCACGGAAACACGGCCACGGAAACACAGCGTGGACATACCACGGAAACACAGCGTGGACGTACCACGAAAACACGGCCACGGAAACACGGCGTGGACATACCACGGAAACACAGCGTGGACATACCACGGAAACACGGCCACGGAAACACAGCGTGGACGTATCACGGAAACACGGCCACGGAAACACGGCGTGGACATACCACGGAAACACAGCGTGGACGTACCACGGTAACACGGCGTGGACATACCACGGAAACACGGCCACGGAAACACAGCGTGGACGTACTACGGAAGCACGGCCACGGAAACACGGCGTGGACATACCACGGAAACACGGCCACGGAAACACGGCGTGGACATACCACGGAAACACGGCGTGGACATACCACGGAAACACGGCGTGGACATACCACGGAAACACGGCGTGGACATACCACGGAAACACGGCGTGGACATACCACCGAACATATCTCATCGGGAGTAATGTTCCAATACAGTTCTTCCTGTGGAAATAATCCAATACCACATGAACCAAAGGCTAAAAGAAACTAAAGACAAGAGGAAGTAGCCTTAGACTTTTGGAAGTAGTCATTAAGACCATATGAAGAAACCAAAGAGCATATAAAGTAACCAAAAACTATATGAAACAACAAAATACAAATAGAAGGTAACCAAAGACCATACGAAGCATCTACAAACCATATGTATGAGCAATTAAAGACCATTGGAGGTAACCAAAGACCATAAAATGAAACAACCAAATACCATATGAAGCAACCGAATATCAAAGGCAGTAAACAAAGGTAATATGCATTAACATAAGACCATACAAGGTAACCAAAGGCCATACAAGGTAACCAAAGACCACACAAGGTAACCAAAGACCATACAAGGTAATCAAAGATCATACAAGGTAATCAAATAACACAGGGTACAATCATCGACAATACAAGACCGTAGGATGCAACCAAATACCATATACTATACCATAAAACCGAATGAAGTAATCAATTACCATAGGAAGTAATCATATACCATAGGACGTGGCCAAAGACCATAGGTAGTAACTAAAACATATGAAATAACCAAAACATATTTTAAGTGACCAAAGATCATATGAAGTGACCAGATGCTGAATAAAGAAGCCGACGGGCATTTGAAGTAACAAAAGACAATTGCAATCAAGGACCATGAGTAGAATCAAACACCATTTACACACAACGTATGAGAGATAAAAATAAGTTAAAAGTCAAGTTGGTGGTCTTTGACTTATTGTATGGACATGTATTCTATACGATAACGTCCTCTTACTAACGGGCACCACATTGCCGGATATTATCTAACAATGTTTACACCAAAATTAATACTATCATGTGATATATACAGGCGAGGGTAGCGCGCTTTTTACTACGACAGACGGTGACTCAGTTTGTCCCGCGAAAACTTCTGCAATACAAAACACTTAAAAAGCATTTTAAGTTTTACAACTCTAGAATTTCAATGCTGCGCAAACATGAAAAGCCATATTAAAACATGTAGATGTAGTGGAATATACCTTTAAAGGTGTATTTATTTAGAGAGTTGTTCTGGTTGACTGTGCATTTCAGCAGTTTTGAAGATTAATAAATTTCATGAACAAGTAACACGCATCTAGTTTATTGACTATTCGTGATTTATTTGAATAAATTAGCTGTTTATGATTACTGTTTTATATTTTAACAATGCACAATAACTTTATGTGTTTTTATGACTAAAATTATATCATTGATCTCACCGGTCTACACTTCTATATTATTTTTAAAATACTTTTGTTTTTAAGTCCAGTTTAAGTTTTTCGGTCTTATGGAGACTGTGTGTGTACGCAGCCACATTTTCCCGACACCCGGCGAACCAGAAGTTACCTGGAACTAACTATGTTGGGCGTCAAGCAAGGGAGTTGTACCGGTACAATTTTAACGAATTTGTTATGTGGTGGCCTTGGGTCGAACCCGACACCTCTCCCTCTCGAAGTGGGCGCTCTACCGATAGACTATCGAGGCGGGTCAACGCTTTAAACAATGCCATAACGGCCCAATGTGTACTGATAAAAATGATTATGATAAATGGCGAGCATAGCCTTTATTTGCCTGTCAGCTTTCCGCTGAAATATGGCAGGCATATATATGACTGTGTGCCTCCACCCGGTTTTGAACTCGGGTCGCCAGATTAGACGGCACGGGCGCTAACCATTGAGCATTAAGATGGACATTGTCCTTAAGTACACTTATAAGACAGGGACGATAACTCTGAAACTTCACACAATATCAATGTCTCAGCTATTAATAATTTGTGGCATTACCGAGGTCATTCGATTGACATGGTGCTAGGGGTAACATCATTGAAGGTTCGAATGACAGGTATTATAAAAAAAATCAACCTATGGTGACTTAGGGTATTAGTTTACATTATAAATGGTTGGATACAAACTGTTAAGCATTTTAAAATACACGCCACTAAATTCCATTGTTGGTCTGCGTGGACGCCGAGAAGGACAAACAAACGATCGTATATAAACTTATAAAGTGCACTTTTCAAGTTAGCATAGCTCTTTTGTTTTCTTGTATCAATATTTATTATCGAACGAAGACCTTCAATCTGTCAGTGTGTTCCTAAGTGTTCACGTATATACATGTACCATATTCGGTAAATGATATATGATTATACCCGCTCAATGTCAATATGTAAACGTACAGAGGAATATAGCAAAACGTCGGATCTTACACGAAATATGCATTGATATTCCTGATAATGATAAACTATCTACAGTACAACCTCTCCAGGGCGACCCTCTGTAGAGCACCAACCTACATGTAACAACAAAATGTCCCACTAAGCTGATATCTAATACAAATTTAACCTCTGTAGAGCAACACCCTTTAAACAACAGCCACTATTGTCAGCTCCCAAAGGGTGTTGCTCTACAGAGGTTGTATTGTACATTAAATGCTTTTTTGAAAGGCGTTCTTCACATAAAATGTATGCAGTTGGTGTTATAATTAATCTACTCCTAGTTTCGTGTTACAAATGTATTATACAAATGTATTAGTAGACGTATACCACATTGTAATGGAATGCTAGGTCCTGGCAAATTTTGTTAATAATTGATGTTACACTGTCCTTTTAGATGTTTTCGCAAAGGAAGGGGTAATATAATTACATATACAGGGTGTTAAAAAAGTTTGTTCTCAAAATTAAAATTCATACTAAATTTTATATCAGCTATTTAAGCAATGTACAATTTTGATATCTACTCCAATAGCTTCATTTAATGCCAGAAAGATAAGAACAATGACAGAACCCTCAGGAATTTAACCTGAAAATTTTTCATTCATCTGACGTCAAAAACATTGAACTGAAACATTGAGAAAGATTTTTTAACACCCTGTACATGTATAATTATGTATACGTGCATGTTTTTTTACCAAACCAACAGATATTTAATGAAACGTTATTTTATATTTTTTGGACAATTTTACACATGTTTTAGCTCTCTGGATGGGTTGTAGAGTGGGTCACGGTAGGAAATATTGTAGGATTTAATCTGGCCCCATGATTATAAACATTTGTGCATGCTTAAGAATGTTGGAGCGGTTCGGATCCCATGTTCAGATTTTGTTTAAATTTTGATTTTTTTTATAATTACATTGAGATTAGTAAATTCGTGGTGATGTTCAAACAAAAGATTTATATGATGTTTGTGATCTAAATAATAGAATATGTGCCAATATAGTTTGGGAACACATTGTTATACATTACCAAGTAACCTAAGAGCAATTATAGTAGACCAAAATTAAATGATAGATATAGATTACATATATATGATTTAATTTTGGTCTAATATATATTCCTCTTTGAACCCACCCACTTCATATTTAATGCAGCAAAATAGCACTTAGGTAAAATCCCTATAACTTTTTTTCCAACATTAAACTTTAAAAATGTAATCGATCGCGAGGTACATGTATCTTTTTCGCAAAATTTGTTTTTATTTTGGTTAAATTTGGCATAAATGCAAAGAAAATCAATGGAAACGTCTAAAATAAACTTCGTTGAACATGCAAATATCACGAAAACACATAAACACACAATAAAGAAACATTACCAACTAACTAACTAACTAACTCCCCAAAAAGTAATTTGGCATAAATTTAGCAATCGTTTTATTTAGTAGTAATGTAAGTGGTTTTGCACTAAACCGATCCACCATCCTTAACTCAATTCCGTGCTCGAACTTGAAACAGTTCAAACAGTACAACATTTAAATTCTCATGTTTTCA
This sequence comes from Spisula solida, assembly GCA_947247005.1. NCBI lineage: Eukaryota > Metazoa > Mollusca > Bivalvia > Venerida > Mactridae > Spisula > Spisula solida. The sequence goes on from OX365945.1 coordinate 35,929,536, forward strand.
GTTTTACTGAAACTGTTTTATTAAATGGATAGTCTGAAAGGGAATAGTGTTTTATGTACTAATAAAGTTATGATGATCATCCAAATATGACACTGTAGAAGTTCCGTGCTCAAGTTGAGCTGAGCATAAAAAGGGCTTTATAATAATCATTGGGGTCACGTGTACCGAAGTAAATTTTACTTATTTTTAAACCAAAATATATGTTTTTTAGATGGTAAGAAGTACAAAACCATTTACACAAAGAAATGATTCCATTCTGTAGTACATACTAGCCTGAAAATATATACTAAAACAACCCTGAAAATATAGATATACATGCAATTGACATAATGAAAGATCTACCAAAAAGAATTTCAACTTACCATGTTGCTTAGTATTTTAAAACCTATTCCTTCAAGTTATACCTTTCCCATACAAAGAGAGTTCGGTCTGGAGATGTCGAGATTTATAATAAAAGGAAAAAAGCCCACGTATCGAACATTTCAAGTACTTGTTTACTTTCCATAAATGGATTACACAGTAAACCTGTATAAACTTGAACATGGGTTGATCTAACAAACGACTATATATTTGTATAGTCATTACTGGGGGATGAAAGTATACAAAGCTGAGTTATAAATCGACCTAGGAGCATCATGAAATGGTTATTGTAAATCATAGTGTCTGTAGATTTTACCACTCTGTATATATTGAATACATATCAAAGTTTTTGAACTCGCCAAATTTCCATTGTACAAACATTGATATATATCTAATATGAATGGTAGACTGTTATTTAAAACGGAACACGACATTGAAAGCAGTTTATCGACAGCTTTGTACAATGCATATAATAGATATACATGCACAAGCATATCCGAATAATGTGACTGATATTTCGGTTGGCTGTACAGACTGTCAGACTATACAGACGATTTCGTTCATGAACGATATAATAAGTTGATAAGTTTGTAATATAGCTGTGGATCTATCTGTTATTATCTATAACGGTATAACCTTACGTCACTGGAACTGATAAACTAAATCAACGTTTTCTTTCATCTTTCGATTTCATAAAGTGTACTTCAGAGCAGAGCAGAGCAGAGCAGAGCAGAGCAGAGCAGAGCAGAGCAGAGCAGAGCAGAGCAGAGCAGAGCAGAGCAGAGCAGAGCAGAGCAGAGCAGAGCAGAGCAGAGCAGAGCAGAGCAGAGCAGAGCAGAGCAGAGCAGATGTCAGTGATTCTTTAGCAACAATGACCACTTTTCAACGCCGTAACAATATAAATTTCAACAAGATCAGTTACGGTAACACATTAATTAAACAAGCCACATAAATATTTACGTCGTCGGTGAAAGACACTACAATCAATCTACATGTACATGTATCACGACAGTAATACATGTATAGTGCGAAAACATTAACCTGTACGTCCACCAAATTTCTACTAACATAATTTAACAGTTTATTTACCTTCGGCCTTTCTTTTCATAAGTGGAGAGTATTACGAATACGCACGGGGTTTACAATACAAATACATGTACTAATTAATCTAGATAAATAGAAAAGCACTTTCTGGTCAAAATTGGTATATTCCGCAAAGGAAGCTTGTAATACATTTTAAAATACAGGTAGAGTAACATGTTAATGTGTTCGCATTATAACGCATCCATAACTATTGTGATGTTCGGTGTGACTTATTGTCTAATGGATAGGCCCCTAAAGCACCGATACTGAACTAAGTGTACAAAAAATTGTGATAGGCCTGTATAATAAAACTGTGTCATAGTTACGACATTTGATGTTAAGTGAAGAGGTGGGACTAAATGAAATGATAATTGATGTGGTGGGTCTAAGTTTTCAAAGCGTGTAATAACTACTGTACATGGTATTAACAATACAGTTATTGCACTCTCCTTTGTTCCATTCAAGTTTTAACGAAACATTATACCGGGACATTAAACTATCTGAACACTGGCTACATACTGGGTACTGATTCACAAGAATTTCGATTTATAATTTCATGATTGACATTCCATTGATACAAATATCTTGTATAAGTCAAGTTCATTGATTGAATTGAGCTGGGTCTTCATTTTAAAATCAACAGACCATGTAAGTATTGGAAATGTAAGTTGTACGCACAATGACGACTATAATACAAGCCAGATAGCAAACTCACACTCGGGTATCTTATTTTGTCTTGGGCTAAGCCCTTGACAAATAAAACAATCTCGCGCTTTCGTTCTCTATATATAACTTATTTTGCTTATGATAATTTTAGAAGTGAAACTGTTTTACGCGTGTTATATCATGAGCTAGCGGATCTAACATATGTGGAGTCATTTATATACATGTATATACATGTAATAAATATTTTAAATAATACATTCTTTTAAACAATGAGATGTTTAATTAGAGTGCAAAAACCTGTCATAATTATTATGAATTTAAATTTAAGGTAGATAATACATATATACATATAACATTTTAAAGCTTGTATAATTGATATAATATACTTATAAAGTCTTACTAGTATGACAGTTGTTAATGTCACAGTGGTTATTATGTAATTAATTTTATGTTATAACTTGATGTGTAGTTGTACATGCTTGTACTCGCGTTAACTAGTATAAATTATGTACACACGTACATACGTAGTATCTTATATACTTATAAGAAATTAAGAATTACTTTATCGTAATGGTGTCATGAATGCCCTTTCTGTCTATTTCTATGTTGTATGTCAAATATAAGAAAAGGTAAAAATAAAATACATTACATGTACATTTTGTATATATTATAACATACATATGAAAGTGATGGACAAAATACTTAATGTTTCCTAATAAACTATATGTGTATTAGAAATGCACAAATTGTAAAGAGGACGCTAGTTGTCTTTTTATATTTATTTGTTTGGTCGACCAGGTGTGAGTGAATAATTAAGACTTATTAATGTAGTATACACTGCTGACATTCATGAAGGAAACGCTATTTACTGTCTAGCTAGTTAATTTACACTAATCCATTATGTTGTAGTGATTGGTCTAAGCGTATGAAACACCCACCAGTGTACAACACGTGTCCAAGTCTGACCATATACCTCGGCAATATGTAGGGAAAAGGTTGAAGTTGGGTGACAACCTATCTGTCTGTCGAAGTACGATTGCTGAAAGGAATTGCTTTTACCAGGTAGCACGTCTTCAGAACTCCCTTCAATAGAGATCGACTGCTCGATGGCATTTTGCCAGGGGAAATGTTGAACCAAGAAATTTGTAAATAACACTTGTGCACATGAATGGTAATCTGTGAAACAAAACTGGTAGAGCAGTAAAACAAGCACTAGCCATGGACCAAAAAGATGTAAATCTGTAGTAATCAAAGCGCCAAAAGCATTTGAGTTGTTTGAATGAATGCAGGGGAAGCATAAATTAAATATGATGTAGCTGTATTTTTCTTATGATTTATTTGTACATTTATTACTAGCGTATACTCTTTAATAATGTATGCTTGCATGTCCGTATATATTAGTAAGTTTTGCCTCAAGCAGAATTAATGATATGCATGGTCTATAAAAAGTAAATAGAAATAGGTTTATTTATTGACCGGGATATAGACACATGCTGTTCATTCAGAAGTATGACATGGTCTCAATTATATTGCGGATGTTTTTGCTTTCTTCGGTCAATAAAATATTGCAATGCGACAAAGACCGATGTGATCCGCATAATAAAAACTATTTTGCATCACCGGTTTTAGGTGATGATAGGTCATTACGCAACATTACTGGCTGACCGGTTAACTAATACAGAGGTGGCGCCACCTAGCCGTGGCGTAGGAAGAAAAGTAGACTGTATGAGCGATTGTAGGAACGTGTGTATAATATAGTTGTTCGATAAATCGAACAACTGAAAAGTATCGCGGGACATACCACAGTATCAGCAGAAATGTTCCGTAGTCTTCCCGGTCTCTGTAGGTCATACCCTTACATGAACATTTGACCACAATGTTGATTTTCCTCCACATGTGGAGAAGTTGCTGGTTCCTTGTGGAAGAGTAAGTATTTTTTAACACTGGTAAGTATACAGTCCAGGTCCCAATTCCTCGACAGTTTTTGCTCAGATGAGACTGCTATTTTAAAAACATATTTGTTGGTTAAATGACTTTCATGTATACTTGTCAATATTGTTTCGTTACAGTTAGATGCAAATCTAATAGCGCAATACATGATAAGTTCAATTTTTACAAAAAAATAGTGCTTTAAAGTTATAAACATCTAAAGTAAAAAAACTTTAGTCTGTTATAACAAGCTCAAGTACGAAGCCTTTATTGTTCATTACTGTTGGATTTCCATGAGCATTTCATACAATGAATCAGTCGCGGTGTATATCTGAAAAAAAACATGTTGAGAAACGGCGTTATTTTAAAGCTGCATACACAAACAGCAAGCAGAAATGGAACACAGTAACATGTGATCACTTTCTATAGACAACTTGTTCTACAAGTGGTACTTGTATGTTGACAATATGTATTAACATCTCTGGTGTAATGATGATTCTAGTGGGTCAGATATAATAAAATCTCCACATAAGATGGATGTCATGATTTGTTAACATTATATTTTGTTGTTCTCTATCAATACTTGAAATTCTTGACTAGACATCTTTGGACGTGTTTTAGAGGGAGTCCACTTGAAAGTGGGCCAGAGCAATAACATCGATATGGAACAGTTAACGTTCGTTTCTTTTAAAAGAACATAACTTGATTTATACACTGTTTCTGTTGAGTGTTGCTCTGTGGGCCGGTTGTCTGAGTGATGTATGTTCGTACTTGTGATTTATTCTTGTCTACTGGCTCTGGCTCCAGATTTATTAGACTGACTGAAGCGGCAGGCTGTCTGAGTGAGATGTCGTGTTGTGCAGCTGTTCAGTCTTTCGTGTTTTTGGCTGCTGTTTCTGTTGGATGATGCCTTCCCATGTCCGATTTGTATTTGTCTTTATGATATCGTTAACGTAATTTATCATATTTGGTATTGCAGTATTCAACATACATGTAGTATAGACCAATCAACCAAATAGAGTTATTCATAATTAAAGAGGGAATTCTTAAACATACAGTGCTATCACACACATTTAATTAAAATGTTTTTCTTCTTCGTGGTGTTAAATGGTAACATGCCTTTCAGAATTAAAATGGTTTTTACACTAACATTGTCCTCGTTCATGGAATGTTTTAATTTACAATTTATATGAGTCATTGCGCTATCAGAGACATATAATACAATCTAATGTGTTACTCGTATATGTCTATGGCTATAAACATATGAATGTTTATAAAGTTCGTTCAAAACAATTAAAACCATTTAAATTAATTGAAGAACTTTGACATGAATTGAATCATTCTAGGTGATATCAAGGATTGAACAAACTAGAAATGAACTATTTTGCCACTAGCAATTTTGAATTCATGCTTAACCATTAGATTTACAAGATAATTTATCCTTAACCGAAATAATTTATTATTGACGATACCCAACGTCACTAGTTTAAACATCGTATATATTTATTGCTCAGATAACATGTAGACAACTTTTCAAATTTTGTCGCAATGCGACAAATTAAAGTGTTATTCTGTAACGATATTTGTAAACCCCACGGTACATTGAAATCTACTTGTCTGCCAGTTTTAATAAGATCTATAAATAATATAATATCACCCATTAGACCTATACCATTGATATAGCATTGGAAATTACAAAGCGAGAATTCGTCAATGGGTTGTCTTTCTTTTCCGTATTTGCAAACTCGACGATTATAAGTAACCGATGCGTGCGAGTGTATATAGTCCATTTATTCAGGCCTGTCACTTGTATACAAACATTGCAATATCACAAAGCAAATACAAAGAATCCATAACATAATACATCAATCAGATACGATATACACAATGTTATACAACTAGGTGACTGACCTGATTAAATGGGTTACACTAATCATAACATAGCTGCCTATGCCTTTGACATGGTCAGAGTGAGATTTGGGTTCCAATGGTTGGTTGCCCCGTGGACAGGGGGACTGGGGCGAAACCCTCAAGAAGTCAACGGTGTACACAGAACGAAAGTTCAAATCCTACTGGATATTGACTACATGTACATGTACTATCAATTACCATTATGATACTTTATAAACTGGGCCCCTAAAATCGCCCTTAAACATGAAGCAAGTTCTGTAGTAAAACGTTATAATCAGGGCTCTCAACAGGATTTTATAGCTTATGTCCCAGGACTCCCTCCCGCCAAAGGGATGAGGAGAAAATTTAGAATTTTGGAACCAAACATCCTGCATTCTGGTGCATTTAGGAATTAAGTTTTGGCTTTATACTCGTGATCCAAAGTGCTTGTTTGGCAATGTTCTTTGTTGATACACGGTATCTGAAATTAACTGTGAATACATTTTGATATTTTACATATGTGTATCAGACTTTCTTAAAATGCATGGATTTGAAGAGATGAGCGGTTCAAATGCGCGAGTCTCACAGCCGCGCTGGTGTAAAGGGAAACAACTCGTACAAACACACATCTACAAAAATCACTATCGACAGAGTTGTCTTTTCCTTAAGAATTAGACCGAAAATTCAACATTCGAATTAAATGCTTGAGACTTGATGAAAACTGCCGAATAATGTTTGAGATCCCGAACAGTTCTGCCTTAAATAGGGATTTGTACGAGACTGGTAAAATGTAAAAACTTGCCCCTACCATGGGACTGTAGACTTTACCAGTCTGATTGCTGGTACATGTATATGTGCCGACCTAGGTGGCTGGTTCGGGATATGTGAATATGTGATCCAAAGGTGAGAGCAACTGGCTGTTGGTTCGAAGGTTGTAAGTTCGATCCCGTCTCTTGCAGGATAATTTAACAGAAAATGCTTTCAGTGTTTCCCACCTGACACAACTAATTTCAAAAACAGACTTACTAGTGTGTTTAACTGTGTTAGGTCCTAAACAGGTATTTCGTAATAATGGAACTGCAGGACGATTTACGCCGATTTGAACCACGACTGGGAACGTGAATGGGTCATGTAATTTAACCGCGACATATGTGAAATCCTGAGAATAACTAGGAAGAAAAATCCTATCACATACCCTTGGGCATGACATCCCTCTGAATAGAACCGACTCTGGCTGTCAAACACCTAGTTCAGTAGTTGTGGATATTCATGACTAAGACCTGAACTGGACATAACCCATTTGATATCATCAAAAGCAACCATGACATTCTCTAAGTCTCGCCAAAATTAAGGAACCTACAATCTTACAGTAAACAAATTAAGGAAGCAGCCTACACAACATATGTAAGGCCCCAAGTTTACTGTTCGAATACTGGCAAAATCACTCATGTAACAACTTGTCCATAGGGCTGCTGCCAGATACATATATAATGAAGTCTTATAGTGGCATCAGCAGCGTATCAACCATGATTTCATACAATGTACCTAAACGGGCACACTTAAGAATATAGAAGAATTTCATTTCAATCTATTTTTTTCCTATACAAAATCCAAAACAAACTTGTATATGTAGACCATGCATAGACACCTACCATCGATTACCTTAATATTCCAACAGACATCCCACAGTCACGTAAGATACTGGAAGTCTCTCCCAGTATTCCAGCCTCCATATTTTTTAGACCATTTATATATTTTTTTGTTCTACACATGTTATAATTCCATGTTCTAAATAACTGCACGTTGCTCCCCTCTAGATATATTTTTAACAAACGGTTACATAGACTTGCACCTCTCTGTTATAACCAGGCTTTATTGTTGTGAGTATTGAAATTTAAATAGAAAATGATACCAGTTTAGTTTGAATTTTGTCATCCTGTCAGTGCTTTGTGTGTTCTTTTCTCTACTGTTTTTCACACGTGCAGCCTTCCTATATAATATTTATTGTAATAATGTTTCCTCTTTACACACCATGGATTGGACCCTTCTATTCCATAAACTAGGTCCAATCATCTCACAGGCAATTGACGCATATTAGTTTTATGTCCATGTTGGCCTTAATATGCGCAAAGACCTAAAAATAATTTAGGTCTTTAATATGCGTCAATTCTGCTATTTACACTCTTTCTTGTAGAATTACCTCTTTTGCTTAAACCGATATCTTATCTTGTGGGTAGATAAAAATGTTATTTTTTGTTAGAAGTGGAAATGTCTGAATAGCTTGTGTTTAACGCGTGAAGTTGCATTGTGTAGTGAAGATGCCACCAACAGTTCAGTCAGCATCTAAGGACAGAGAAAGCAGAAAACGTGGTGGTCATGGAGAGAAACGGTAAGACGATTTTTATGCGTTTGTAGCATATTTTCGCGATGTATCATAGTTTCGTTTTCATTCATAAGTTCGTGTAGAAAACGGCCACGCTTTATAGACATGGCACTAATGACATGATAATTCGTTATGATATTTTTACGTAAAATCACAAAAGGTTATATATTTGATGCTGTAGTGATCCAGTGGTGTGGTGTTCATAAATCGCACTTCATTTCATAAATTTGCAAATGGTGACAATTGCGACCACCAGTGGCAGTCCATTATGCACCAGTCCATTGAAGCCACTTCCTGAACAGTCCCGTGTTTATACCTATTTGATGTATAGCACAGTGGTCTAGTCGTAACGCACTTGATTACTGATCGAGAGGTCCCTGGTTCGAATCTCAGCTTTTCAGTGTTTCCCACCCAACTAGAGACAAACTGGTTGGAAACCCAGAGGTAGTCTTGTGTGTATCGGTGCTGTACACCGGGCACGTTAAAGAGCCAAGGAATCTATTTGAAATAAGCTAGGGTAACGCACCCTTATTCCTTGTATCTGACTATCTCACCTCTGTCTCTTAATTGATATTATGTCTGCCCCTGTCAGAGACTCAGACACCTGCCAATAATATTGGAAAGCGATAGTCGGCAGTACAAAGTAGAAGTACTAATAAGTGTATGCAATATAATATATATATATTATTCAGCTTTAAAATGATACCTAGTTTATTGAAATTAGTCAAGGAATAAAACAGGAGTTCGCAAAGAGCCAGACCAACTCTCATTTTCAAGGAAATTCCAAGTTTATCAGAAAATACCTGATTTGCCACATTCAAATCAAAATTTTCTGAATTCTATAAGAGGTACACATTAACAAGTAACCTCATGCAGTAGAAGAAACTTAGCCCTTCAAAATGAGACATTGGTCATTAAAACAGGATGACAAATAAATAATTTTATGCAAAATAACATAATTTGCTGCATGCTATTTTGTAATTTATCTCAATTTTAAATTGAGTGTCCAATCTGTGTATTTAGTCTTATTAGATCTTTGCCGTGACTATACCCGTGATCTTACCAAGATTTTGCAAGGCTATAGCCGGGCAATCTCCGTAGTTACCGACATTTATTCATTCGCTGTGTTTCAACTTTGCATGCATCCAAAGATGAAGTAGAAATACTCATTCATTGTTTCTAAAAGTAAAAGTGCAAATTTAATGTAGGATTTTACTGGTTTAAAATTGAACGGTGCAAATTATTCATGTTCCCGCGGGCGGGGTTTTACCATTTGTATGACCTAGGGGCAGGGATTAACTTGGGTTTGAAAAACAAAAGTAAAACTCCCCGCCATTGATTCCCCGGGGTTGGGGGATGTGGTTTCAATTGAAGAATGGTGCATTAGAATAGTACAGGTCATATTGGACAAAAAAAATCTGATTCAGTGATTTGATTGCAGGACCTATTGCATCTTATGTGAATGTATCCTCATGCCTATTCTGCTAAATCTAAACTTACTGATGCTATAAAATAAATGATGCCCACTCTTTAGTCAAACCAATCAAACACACTTAACACTCTTTTGATGGCATGCACACCTGAGAGATGAGTTTTATCAATGTTTACAGTGTTTATTTCGAATGATTTTCTTGCTGAAAATCGGCTGCATTGATTTCCTAATCCCGAAATGTATCTTTTTCCTCCAATTTTGAGATAATTCCATAATTTGACTAATAGTTAAATGCCACTTAAATTTTCGAATCTGAACGCATGGGCTATGTTTGCAAAATTGGAAGAAAAAACACTTGTTTTGAAAAAAACACTTGTTTAAATGTTTTTTTATTTTCAGATCTGAATTGGTATGTTCTGTGAAATATAACAATACATTACCAGATATTCCATTTGATCCCAAGTTCATCACATATCCATTTGAATCAACCAGGTTTGTTCAATTTTGGCTTTCTACCGTCTGCTCTATGTTTTAAATATTTTGTTGTAGATTTATTTATGAATATTTATTGTACGGCAGCCGCTGAATTCTGGAGTATATCTATATGACGCGTGTTGAAGTGCATACATAACTTAAAGAATCTCTCTCATGACATAGATGTACATTCATTTTGTTCAGTGAAGTAACATGTAATTTAAATCAAATTGTCATGTGGAATTGGATTGTATTGTATGTTAATTTATTTGATAATTCCGACTTTTGTTTTGCAATTCACTTGAAAGTTGTTAATAAAGATTATGTTTATGTTTCAGATTCATTCAGTATCAACCAACATCGTTAGAAAGATCGTTTAAGTATGATCTATTGACAGAACATGATCTTGGTGTAACTATTGATTTGATCAACCCAGAGACATACAAAATTAGTGATAATGGTATGAGTCTTTTTTTAATCACATTATTTGTTCAAGGCATTGCCCTAGGCCCATTAGGGCCTCTAGTAATTTTTCATGTGTGTCAAAATTTCCTACTTTCCCCCAAATATTTTTTTCCTTTACTCCACAATGTAAAATTTTGACACATGTACCTCTACTCAACCTCAGAAATAGGTTAGGTTAGTATCACCCAATAATATTCCAAAGAGATCATAAACCATCGAATAAAAAATAATGTTTGCAGCAAATTGTGACAAGCGTTTTGATTGGCAGCATAAAAAATGTGAAATACATTTGATTGGTCAGTTTTACACTCATTCTCACTAGAAATCTCGACATTTGAACCAGAGTGTAATAACTTATATACATGTTGGTGTTGCGTTATGTCATTTGCATTACCGTTATGCTATCTGGGGTGAGTGTGCTTATCAGAATAAGGTAGGTCATAGATTAGGGATTAGTGAAGTAAAGGGTTAAAATATTATAACATCAAACACTCCTGTCATTGATTGATATAACATTACATTAATATTGCCTTATAAAACATGCATATGTTTGTTTCATTGGATGAAGGTCAATGGTAGTACTATATATAGTTAAATCAATTATATAAAAAAATTGACTTTATTGCTGAAGAATTTAAGCTTTGCTTACTATTTATTTATTTGTAAAATAATTGTTAATGTTTTACTTTCAGCATACTTGGAACCCGAGGATGAGAAATTGTTGGATGAAGAATCAACATCGTTCGGTGATCAAAAAAGGTACTTGACTGGATATTGTATTATATCTACAGTCCGACTGTTAAAGGCATCCAGTCAAGTCCAACCTGTCGTAATTTAAGGTCAAGAGTCAATGACTCTTGAGTCTTGAAACCTAATGAAAGCCCAGTAAAATTATTGAGGTGATATCAAAAGAAGCTGTACTGTTGTGTGTAAGTCTTCATGAAATTTAACTTGTTTTTCTGAAAAACCGGAATGCCATTTTGTGTTCATTTGTAATTCACATGATATGAATATGTTGTTAATATTTTAGATCAAGACATAACAAGATGAATGTATCATGGTTGATATTTTAGATCAAGACATAACAAGATGAATGTATCATGGTTGATATTTTAGGTCGAGACATAACAAGATGAATGTATCATGGTTGATATTTTAGGTTGAGACATAACAAGATGAATGTATCATGGTTAATATTTTAGGTCGAGACATAACAAGATGAATGTATCATGGTTAATATTTTAGGTCGAGACATAACAAGATGAATGTATCATGGTTAATATTTTAGGTCGAGACATAACAAGATGAATGTATCATGGTTAATATTTTAGGTCGAGACATAACAAGATGAATGTATCATGGTTAATATTTTAGGTTGAGACATAACAAGATGAATGTATCATGGTTAATATTTTAGGTCGAGACATAACAAGATGAATGTATCATGGTTAATATTTTAGGTCGAGACATAACAAGATGAATGTATCATGGTTGATATTTTAGGTCGAGACATAACAAGATGAATGTATCATGGTTGATATTTTAGGTCGAGACATAACAAGATGAATGTATCATGGTTGATATTTTAGGTCGAGACATAACAAGATGAATGTATCATGGTTGAGGAAGACAGAATATATTTCCACTGAATATAACAGATTTACCATGAAAACAGACAAATCAGAGACCAAGTAAGACAACCTATTTATTTATTATGTTTGTTTATATGTGGGAAACATATTGACTTTGGGCTGGACTCCTGTCTTTTTGCGCTTTTTCTGTGGGTTTTCTGAACTTGTTCTCCTTGACCAGTGGTCGAATTTCTATGAAACTTCACATGAAGAGTTGGTACCAAGCCTACATTGAAGTTGTACATACTGTTAGGAAGTTTAGGTCAAATGATTTTTGCCAGAGTTGTTGCCCTTTGTGGGAGAAATGCTTCTATCCTAACACCCCTCTAGTTTCTATTAACATCTAATTGTTTCCATTCATCTGAATTTTTTCTCTGCTATGATATTTGATTAAATGTAGAGGCAAAATAATAACTCAAATTTCCCGAACCTTTAAACTTGAGAAGGTGTTTTTATTTATAAGTAACAGTGTAAAGGGTTCTCAAAGTTCTGTTCAATCTAACTGCACAGGTCCTAAAAATCTGGATTAATCAAGAACTTTTCTGCTGAAAATAAGTTATTTGATGAAAATTTTAGTATTAGTATTGACTAAGTTATGGCCACTTGAAATTGTTAAAGCTGAATTTCAATTACTGAAGTGTTTTGTTGTTCAGATGTGTGTTAATGGCACCCGAAACAGACTAGCTGGCATTAGTCATATTGTCTGTTAAGAGTAGACTCTGGTCAACACAAGTGCACCTGGTGTGTCCATTTCAAACTGCCAATGGGACTTTCAGTTTTCATAGGGTCATTTATTCTTTCATCACTAATTTTGCTGGCTTAGAATGAGATGGTTGCAAGTGCTACTTGCGACCTTATAAGACCCATACATATTTGAAATCTGCATCACAAGGCAATTCTTATGAGCCTTTTTTCATGAAAATCTGAACAGGTCATGTTGACCAAACCGAAGTTGAAAAAGGTTGTTTTTCCATAAGTAAAGAGTAGTTTTCAGACAATTTTTTCTTGTTTTCTCAAAATAGCATTTTTGTACTTACAACCTTCTTCTCCTAAGCCAGCGATTTGTAGATTACATTTAAACAATCCTGATTATCGTTATCAATAAATTAGGTAAACCTCAAATATACTTTTGAGTTTAATTTTAACACAATGAGTGACATTAGTGACATATAAATTATCTCCCTTGTAAGATAAGTTTGAGTCTGTCATAGTGTACAGAGTATATACTGTAGTGTGAAAACAACATGTAGCCAACCATGCACAACAAACAAAACAGGGATAAAATCAGAGTAATCCACATAATAAGACCAGTGTAGTTTTAGAGAGTAGTAAGGGGAGATAACTATCTAATTTCTGGTCTTACAGATTTAGTTGTGTTTTCTGTAAAAAAAGAGTTTGTGTCAACATTTCTTGTCATTACATTACAGAGTTGGTTTTAACATTAAGAAAGCCATCACCGAAGATAATTTCTATAAAGATCGAGACAGTCAAATTGCTGCCATTGAGAAAACGTTCGAAAAAGCAAAAGAGCCGGTAAGTTAATGCAAGGATAAAGTGTGTTACTAATATACTGGACCAAAGAGCTTGAGATCTTAGAGAGATGGTATTATTTTCTGAATGGAAATGTTGCAGGGTTATCCTTATTAACCGATAGCAGATATAAAACATTGTTTGAAATTGTGTTGGAATAGGTTTTTATTTACGATACTATAGAAAGGGTCCTGGCCCGATCATTTGATTTTTCCTGCAAATGTGGTATCAATATTAATCATGAAATCTCTGAGTTTATGCCATGTGTATTGTCAATCAATACATATTAATGTCTCTCATTGAACAAATCTTATTCTTAACTTGACATCAACAGTATTTTTATTGTGTTACAGATTACGAAACATTACAGTAAACCAGGTGTTGAACCTCTGGAAATACTTCCCTTTTATCCAGACTTTGAGGTAAGTTCTTCCTCTTACATGTATAACCAGGGGTTACATTTGACACGCGAATAGGGGATTTGGCCCTTGAAATTTCCAAAAAGCCACGTTTTTACCCTCAAGATTTTGGTTTTAAGGGTCATTTTCTCTTAACATCAGTGGTATTTTGCCTATAAAGTGGTAAAATTTAGTCAAAATTATCAAAATAACCTTTCAGATTGAGAACCCCTGTATAGTGTATAGTTATTTCAGGCTCATCCTTATCTTTGGTCCTTACCTTACACGGATCTAAAGACATCTGTGATTTCAGGATCACTCTAAACAGAAGAGTAGGGAGGTAACTGCATAAACTCTATTACTGTGATACAGCAGTGATTTTCTATCTGCCTGGGTATATTGTTTCATCTTGAGTGTTAAAGATATAATAACACAAAAGGCACAAAAAAAGAACGGTGTTAAAATGCTAGCTCTGCATGAAAGTGGCTGTTGTCAAAATGGTTGCCCTTCATCTCTTTGATATCTGTCTCAAACCAAATTATCAAACTTATACTCAATTAAATAGATAGTTACGTTTTACTAGTGAGATTATGTTATACTTGTGAGATTGATATTGAAATTAAGTTGTTTTGCGATCCTTGGACCTGGACTCTATCTAGGTTGGCCTGTACTTTATCCATGGTGGCATGGACTTTATATATGATAGGCCAAGTCTTTATACATATTGGGCCTGGTCTTTACCAGTGTTGGGCTGGTCTTTTTCCATGTTTTGGCCTGGGCTTTATCCATGTCATGGCTGCTTGAATCGAAGACAACATAAATGTGTATTTGTGCTTTCAGCTATGGAAACATCCATTTGCTCAAGTCATATTTGACTCGGATCCTGCACCTAAAGGTAGATCAGGTCCTGCATTGATGGAGGAAATGTCTCAAGCTATGATAAGGTACGCCTGTTGTATGAATGGTAAACGTTCTTATGGTAAACATTCTAACCTGTCTTAGGCAGACAGTACAGGGATGATTCAAATGTGTCTGCTTAAAGAAGCTGATTGTTTAAAACAGGTATATTTTATTAAAAATATTGACTGCTTAAGGAAGCTGACTGATTAATGACAGTTGAGTATACAGAAATATAGAATTCATCCGAAGTTGTCTTTGGAGATCAACATTTCATAAATAAGTACAGTAGAACCTGCACGAGCGACCATCTCTATTAAGCGACTTATCTATTAAACGACCACTTAAAATTCCGCCCGTGGATTTTCACTATATAAAGTGATTCTTTTAAGCGACTTTTCAGTTATCCGACCAGCGACCGCCTTAAACTGGTCCGGAGAGTTAAAATTTAATCCATTCAACGACCATATACACTTAATCTCGTCAAGCATTCGCACCTATGAAAACAGTTGGTCGTTTAACAAACCCTTTACGAGGTCGTATGTAGAGATAATTGGTGTAGATTAGAGATTATCAACTAAAAAGGTGAGAAAAACAAATTTATAGTGAGCGATATGAAGCAAATAAAAACAAAAATAATGTTCAATTAACATAAAAAATGTTTAACATCGTAATAAAAAAGTCCATGTCAGTGCATATAATGTTGCCTTTGTACTGTATTTCATATAATTTTTTTAGATAGTAACAGTACTAAATAAAGGTATGAAAACTTGACATTGTACTTATAACTTATAATTTTGGCCTGATCTATTAAGAGACCACTTTCTTAAGTGACCGTTTTTTCTCGGTCCCGAAGGTGGTCGCTTAATACAGGTTCTACTGTATAGAAAACACGAGTTTATCACATTACTATAGTTACAACGTTAGAAATACAAAATTTAAGCTTGCAGCATTACTTTTTCGTGCCAAAATGGTGGTGACTTCATACGTTTGTTCTCTAATTTTGCACACAATGGTATACTATAACATTGCTATCTTACAGAGGTGCAGTGGATGAAAGTGGTGAACAGTTTGTAGCCTACTTTCTACCTACAGGAGATACATTGGGTAAGAGGAAGAGAGATGAGGAAGAACAGGAAGACTATGTTGCTGATGAAGAGTAAGTACTCATACTATATAACTTCTGTGTCTTCTAATGAAGAGTTAGTACTCGTACTATATAACTTCTGTGTCTTCTAATGAAGAGTTAGTACTCGTACTATATAACTTCTGTGTCTTCTAATGAAGAGTTAGTACTCGTACTATATAACTTCTGTGTCTTCTAATGAAGAGTTAGTACTCATACTATATAACTTCTGTGTCTTCTAATGAAGAGTTAGTACTCGTACTATATAACTTCTGTGTCTTCTAATGAAGAGTTAGTACTCATACTATATAACTTCTGTGTCTTCTAATAAAGAGTTAGTACTCATACTATATAACTTCTGTGTCTTCTAATGAAGAGTAAGTACTCATACTATATAACTTCTGTGTCTTCTAATGAAGAGTAAGTTCTTATACTATATACCTTCTGTGTCTTCTAATGAGGAGAACATATTCATACTATATAACTTCTATGTCTTCTAATGAAGAATAAGTGCTCATATTTAAAAACTTCCCTGTCTTCTATGCATTTGCTCTTTGGGTAAATAAAAAATAAATATTGATAAAATGAATTTACCGAAGCATGACGGGACTTTCATTATTAATTGTTCACAAACAAGTTGTTAGTTATCAAAAATTGTTCTGGTTTAGTTTCATGCTTAGCACTTAGTGTATGAGATTTGTTGCAGAATTGCTTGTTTGGAGTTAGAAACAGAAAATACTTGGTAAATACTTGGCTAAAATAAAATGTAATGCCAACTATTGTTCTGATTACAGGTATGATTATACTTTGGCTCGAGAATACAATTGGAACGTAAAGAACAAGTTGACTCGTGGTTACGAGGAGACTTACTTCATGGTATTCAGGGAAGATGGTTGCTACTTTAATGAACTGGAAACAAGGTAATGTACTCATCTTTGTCATGATCATTCATTTTTAGCTCCACTATTCGTAGAATAAGGGGAGCTATTGCAGTCACCCAGGCGTCGGTATTGGCGTCGGCGTAACACTTTTGTTAAAATTCAGGTACATGTTTTTTAACCTCTTATATTCTCTAAGTCCTTTGAGATGTTAGCTTTAGTATGTTCATACTTTGCATACTTGTTTGCCATCATGACCCCAACCCATATGCAGGAGTAGGTAACTCTATCAGGCATTTTGTTGAAATTATGCCCCCTTTTTCTACGTAGTGCATATAGTGCAAATGTTGAAGTTTAGGTACGGGTTTTTTAACCTCTAATATCTTCATAGTGCATTGACATATTGCTTTGATACTTTGCATACTTGTTCACCATCATGACCCCAACCCATACACAGGGGTAGGTAACTCTATTAAGCATTTTGGTGAAATTGTGACCCCTTTTTCAACTTAGTGCAAATGTTAAAGTTTAGGTACAGGTTTTTTTCACCTCTAATATTTTCAAAGTGCATTCACATATTGCTATGCATACTTGTTCTCCATCATGACCCCAACCCCTACACTGGGGTAGGTAACTCTATCAAGCATTTTGTTGAAATTATGCCCCCTTTTGGACTTGGAAATGCAAATGTTAAAGTTTAGGTACAGGTTTTTTAACCCCTTATATCTTCAAAGTGAATTGATATATTGCTTTGATACTATGCATACTTGTTCACTATCATGACCCAACCCCTACACAGGAGAAGATAACTATTTAGCATTTTGTTGAAATTATGCCCCCTTTTGAACTAAGAAATGCTTATTTGTTTACCTTCAATGACCAAGAGGACCTACACATGAGTTGGTAACGGTCCTGCATAATTTTTCCAAATTGTCCCCCTTTTTCGACTTAGAAGCCCCAACCTCTACACAGCAGAGGGTAATGCTGTTGTTATGAAGCATTTTGTTTTGAATATATAATGATTGTACTATCCTAGCATGGCGCTGCGAATAGTGGAGCGCGCTGTTTGTGGACAGCTCTTGTTGTTACCATAGCTGATACACATTTAAAGAAGTATAGATAGTTTGCTTTGCACATCGGACTATCTGTTGGTCAGTTTGTAGACCAAATTATTTCTGATCATTAAATCATTTAGAAGTTTGATGTAGGTTCTTCAAACTTGTATAAAAATATCAATTCAAAGTCTATTTTAAGACATGTCTCTGCAAGTCAGTACAAAGGCTGCCACGGCAACTAGGCTTTTGATCCTCACAGGTAACCGATCATACACCTCTGTGAAGTGGAGCATTGTGGATATTTCTTGCTTATTGCCACAGACGGGGATGAAACCTGTCTCCTCATGATCCTTCAGCATGCACCTTACCTGTAGACCACTGCTTCCCATTATGCAAGTAAGCCATGACCAGTAGATGGCCCATTATTGATTTTAAAGTGAGTAGGTCAAAGGTCATACATTTCTATTTGGCTACCATTGTTTTGCAATCAGTACCTAAAAGATCTATATATTATCAAGTCTATTTGTGACTTTCAACATTTATATTACAGAGTACGACTTAGTAAAAGAAGAAAGACGGCTGGAACTAATGTTGCTAAATCTCGATTGGTTGTCAAACATAGAAATCTCAATGACAAAGAGTTACGAGCTCAGGTAATTGTCTATATACTCCTACTAACATTGGCAAGTGTTTATATGTTTTGGTTCCCCAATTTTAGTCTGTTATGGGTGCTATTTTTAATGATGATGGAGAACTTTAATTTGATTAAAATGTCTATTTTCCTGCACTGGAAAAGTTGCTGGTGCCTTGTGGAAGTTTATGAGAAAACTGGTTAGGATACAGTCCTGGAAAACTGGAGTGGTAAATCGATTGCTGTATGTTGTGAAACTAAATAAAACTATTGATATATGCTGGAACCAGCTTGTTACAATTATATGTATATGATTCAGGATGTACGATTATTGTTGCTGGAACCAGCATGTTATAGCTATATGTATATGATTCAGGATGTATGTTTATTGATGCTGGAACCAGCATGTTACAATTATATGTATATGATTCAGGATGTATGTTTATTGATGCTGGAACCAGCATGTTATAATTATATGTATATGATTCAGGATGTACGTTTATTGATGCTGGAACCAGCATGTTATAGCTATATGTATATGATTCAGGATGTATGTTTATTGATGCTGGAACCAGCATGTTACAATTATATATATATGATTCAGGAAGTAAGATTATTGATGCTGGAACCAGCATGTTATTATTATATGTATATGATTCAGGATGTACGTTTATTGATGCTGGAACCAGCATGTTACAATTATATGTATATGATTCAGGATGTAAGATTATTGATGCTGGAACCAGCATGTTACATTACTATGTATATGATTCAGGATGTAAGATTATTGATGCTGGAACCAGCATGTTATAATTATATGTATATGATTCAGGAAGTAAGATTATTGATGCTGGAACCAGCATGTTATAATTATATGTATATGATTCAGGATGTAAGATTATTGATGCTGGAACCAGCATGTTATAATTATATGTATATGATTCAGGATGTACGTTTATTGATGCTGGAACCAGCATGTTACAATTATATTTATATGATTCAGGATGTACGTTTATTGATGCTGGAACCAGCACAAGACGAGGAGGAGGAAGAAGAGGAGGAAGAAGAATTTTTACAGAATCCGAACAATGGTGAGTGTGTATACTTGTTTACTGTCATGTTATGTTGCAGGTCATTCTTGTTTACCAGCTGAATGTTGGTCTAGGTACTTGACTAACCACTGATGTATGAGAATGGCTGCAGGTCGGCAGTCTCCACTAAGTTGTTCACTCTCTAATCCACACTGTTGTAATCCAATCTTGAACACACTTGCTGTTTGTATACATTGAAAGTTTGTAAAGTCTGTCCGTAAGTACATATCCAAACTATGTGAAATTGTTTGATACGTAATGGTGTTATATATGTAGTTTTGCTGAAAATGAACTTCAATCATGTTTATACATGCTCAAGGTGGTAGACTGACATCAGAGATCCAATACACTGTTAAGATATTTCAAGTATTTATGCATATGCACTAAAAACTAGATTTGAGTCTGTCCCAGGAACCATGTTGCATTTGTATCATAAAAAGGAATTTGACCTACTACGCCATGAAGGGTCCTCCTTTGTAGCCTGGTGGTAGAGCCTCTGCTTAGAGTATGGGAGGACCCGTGTTTGATCGCAGTAAGCATCATTCCAAAGACAAAATAAAAATGGTATTAGTAAATATCTTACTAGATGCTCAGCATAAAAGCAAACTGGCTTCTCTTCTCTTATGCCTTTATGGTTATGGATTACATCAGGAATGAGGTGTTGGAAGTGATCAATATAAGTCAGAAAAAACAATGTTTAACCAAGTTTTACATGAAACAGCAGAGCAGTGAAAATCGTGATGATTAATCATTTGTAATTTCACTGTTGAAGTGTCACATATAAATTCTCTGTGGTGTTATTTTTCAGAAGAAGGAGATTTTCATAGTCCCAAGGAGAGTGATGATGAAGGTCGTAGGTCAAGGAGCAGATCTAGGTCGAGCTCTAGGTCAAGGTCACGGTCAAGGTCAGGATCACGAAGTAAAAGTAGATCAAGAAGCAGAAGTCGAAGTGGAAGTAGAAGTCGCTCAAGAAGCAGAAGTAAATCTAGAAGTAGAAGCCGAAGCCGCAGTGGTTCAAGGTCAATGTCAAGGTCACATTCCAGATCAATGTCCAGAAGTAGAAGTCGCAGCCGCAGTAGAAGTGGTAGTCGAAGCGGAAGTGGAAGAAGTCGCAGCAGGAGTAGAAGTAGAAGTGTTTCAAGGTCACGTAGTAGAAGTGGCAGTAGAGGAAGGTCACCTAGTAGGTCACGTTCAAGGTCAAGGTCACGTAGTGTTAGCAAGAGTGGTAGCGAAAGTGGAAGTGAGGTCGAAGACCAAGGAAGGAAAGACGAAGAAGAAATTTTTGGTTCTGACTTAGATAGTGATTGAAAACAATTTCAGAATAAAGCATTATGGAGTATATACATCTTATTGGCTGTCATTGTGCTAAGATACCGAACTATGTTTGGGTAGTCTGACCTTGGATTTAGACAGGAACAACAAAATATTGTGTGAATTTGTATTGTTTGAAAAGGGATAAATGCATGGAAGAGAAAATAGTTCCACAATTAAGAACAATAGAAAGTCCTGTTATTCATTTTCAGTGAATTATTTAGGATCCTGGATTTCTGTGCATAGTTAGACAATTAGAGGATGTCCATCATTAATTGATACTTCAACAAGTACTTGTCATGATGTTTCTACTATTTCTGTCTTTCTTTAAATAATGACTTATGTCACTGTAAGACTGGGACTTGCAATAAGATAGGTCAGAACAGTTTAAAAGATTTGTTTGACTTTGGACTGATTAAGTCTCTAAAGGAACCTAAAGATAAATCTGTTTGAATGTATAAAGTAGATAAATACACAATTATACGAAATGGTTTTAGATAATTGGATTACGGTTGAAAATTTTCATCCTAATTAGATTTTGCCAAATATGGTGATCAGATAGTGAGGGTTTGTTGAGTCTAGCATTTGTAATCCTAGGATAAAAAAAATACTGGTACACAAATATAGCCATCAGGAGAAGTAACTGTAACCTGTAGGTGTGTTAATTTACATTTCTGTCTTTTAAGAATAGAGAAAAATATAAAATTGTAAAAACATCTTAATTTGAACATTCAAAATAAAACCAGTTTTATGTTTATACATGTATTAGTGTCAACAATGCCATGTATTGTCATTAAAAAACTGCCATGAAATGATCAAGAATTGTGTTATTTCTTTCATTATAAGCAGAGACTATGTTATCTATAGTCTCGGTTATAAGTGAATGATGACCTAGTGTTTGAGTGGGTAATGCTTTCTTCTACTGATCGAGAGGTTCCTAGTTTGAATCTCGTCCTGGGCATTTAGTCATTTCTGAAACAGTTTCAATGTTCCCTACCCAACTAGAAATGAACTGGTTTGTAACACAGGGGTAGTCTTGCATGTATCGGTGCTATACATTGAGAACCTAGGAGTCTTTTTGGAAAGAGCTATGGTAGCACACCGGGATTCCTTGTCTCGCACAAACTTCCTGCCTCTTCCATCGAACTAGATCATTGGCCGAATGACAGGGACAAACAGGATGACCACACACGGCTGATTTTGTCAAATACAAACATTTTCAAAGTGATTAATATTTCATGATCTAAGAGAAGTGATTAAACAGTAATAATTTTGACCAATGACATTTTTTGAAATATAAGATCTTTTTCAGCAACTTGACCAATTGTTCCATCACCCTGTGAAACCTATATTTCCCACGGTTTCGTAGGGTGTTGTTGGACAAAACGGCACAACTGCTGAAAAATATGTTATATTCAATGGAAGCAAAATTTCCCCACAGTAGCGTGGCGTATATTTCATAGCAATCAAAGAAGAAATAAAATACTTGTGGCTTTTTAGCTCACCTGTCACAAAGTGACAGAGTGAGCTTTTGTGATCACTCTTCGTCCGTCGTCCGTCGTCCGTCCGTCAACAATTTGCTTGTGTAGACACTAGAGGTCACAATTTTGACTTAATCTTTATGAAACTTGGTCACAATGATCATCTCAACAAAATCTAGGTCAAGTTCGATATTGGGTCATTCGGGGTCAAAAACTAGGTCACAAGGTCAAATCATAGAAAAATCTTGTGTAGTCACTAGAGGTAACAATTTTGACCTAATATTTATGAAACTTGGTAACAATGATTATCACAACATAATCTAGGTCAAGTTCGATGATGGGTCATCCGGGGTCAAAAACTAGGTCACAAGGTCAAATCATTGAAAAACCTTGTGTAGACACTAGAGGTCACAATTTTGACTTAATCTTTATGAAACTTGGTCACAATGATCATGTCAACAAAATCTAGGTCAAGTTCGATATTGGGTCATCCGGGGTCAAAAACTAGGTCACAAGGCCAAATCATAGAAAAACCTTGTGTAGTCACTAGAGGTCACAATTTTGACCTAATCTTTATGAAACTTGGTCACAATGATCATCACAACTAAATCTAGGTCAAGTTAGATATTGGGTCATCCGTGGTCAAAAACTAGGTCACAAGGTCAAATCATAGAAAAGCCTTGTACAGTCACTAGAGGTCACAATTTCAGCCTAATCCTTATGAAACTTGGTCAGAGTGATTATCTCAACAAAATCTAGGTCAAGTGCGATATTGCGTCATATGGGGCCAAGAACTAGGTCACTAGGTCAAATCACAGGTCTTGAATGTACTGCTATAACAGGTGAGCGACCTAGGGCCCTTTGGGCCCTCTTGTTTATTTTCCAATTTTTACAATTTCGTCTTTGACCTGTAGCCAAAAGTCACGTGGTATTGCTGTAATTAGTCGAGCAACGGAACAGAATCTTGAAAGTTGCCAGGACATTCAGTATACAATGTACCTGGCATATAAATACAGTAATGCATAGACTATTGTAAGCCACAAAGAAGCAGCAGCAGCGCCTAGCCACCGACGTACAATTGCATTAAAATAAATACTCAAGTGAAAATCAAATCTGGGTATCACATGTAGTCACACGCTGCATAATTGCTTAAAGGGAGCATGTGTCCATATACTAGTCAACGCTTCCAACACATCATTTTACCATTAATTATTCAACTTTCCGTCTGAGATTTACGCACACAATGTTTAAGGCCGACCTAAGCAAGGCCCCATGAATAAAAAATAAAATCAGAATGTTTAAATCACGGTTTCAGTAGACAAATACACTACATGTTAAAATGTGCAGTCATGCGGTTCCAGGAACGTCACACAAAAACTCCGACTAGTGACTCTACAACAGCTGTATCTTCTTCAAAACTCAACATATTCACTGGCAACGTTTCTTTAACATTTTGCTTCATAACGACAGCCTCATATATTATTTATGTTGCCGCACATTAAAAGCAATTGGACAATTTGAGGCACTCGATTTACCATTAGATACCCTTTATGGTAATTTATCTGTTATAGTTATAAAACTATGACCATACATAATTGGTTTAATTGGCCCAGAATGCACCAAAATGAATATTGTGGGAGCATACCCCGAACCCCTGATGTTGCAGGATTTCAAATATTTTACTTGATCTAACATGAATTATTGGATGAACAATCAGCGAACACTATCAAATAATTTGTAAAGAAAATGAGTTTGTGTGACATGCTCCTCACAAAAACAATACAATGTATTTTATCTTTCTCGCTTCGCTCACACAATAATTTTAAAATCAGTGAATATAACAAAGTAGGAAGAAAGAGCTGATAGACATGCTGCTCTGATAAACACTGCATCTATCAGCACAGGTAGCGACAGGTCATACACTTCCATGAAAGTTTGACTCAAGGGTTTGTAGAAGAGGTTAGAACTGGTACAGTTAGGAAAACTAGCTAGGTGAATCGGGCACGGACTGGAAACACCAGTTTATACGGGAGAAAACATACAAACCAGATAATATGATGTATTGAAAATCTATTGACAACATCTGCATTATAGACAAAATACAATACACACAAGGTTAATATTATACCATACAAAGTCATTTGCTGATAAGACGTGTAATGGTTATTTTCTATAGTAAAAGTATATGTGCCTATGCAATGTAGTCCGCCGATGATAACACTTGCCTTTGTTTACTATACAAAATGAAGATTAAATGCATTTTCGATGTTTAATCACGGAAATACATTCTGTGTATATCCGTGGTTTAATCTTGTCCACTTTTATTACTCAATCTACACTGATAACAAGCGATCAGTCGACCGTGCAGTGGTTATATTATGCTTGTTTGTTTATTGATAAGGCTAGAGTTATTATAGCTCTCACAATCCCATACGGTACCAAATATTGACATCTCAGTAAAGGGTATCGATAAAGTACTCAAAAACCTTAACCCCCACAAGACTGCTGGCCCGGACCAAATAAAACTTATAATACTAAATAACACATGTAAAGAAATATTCCCCATCTTAGCAGAGTTGTTTAAAAAGTCCTTCAAACTGGTACCTTACCTAAAATCTGGAACATGGCTAACGTAGCCCCTGTATAATGCGGCGTAGAAACGTGCGTATAAACATCGAACAACTAAAATGGCACCAGATCTGACCCAGCCAACTACCGCCCTATATCGCTCACCTGTTGTCTGTGTAAAACCCTGGAACACATGGTCGCTGCTCACATCACAAAACACTTCTAACCGTTTCTATAAATAACAGCATGGTTTCAGGGAAAAGGTCAAAGTCAACTTCTTATGCTGATTGATGACATTCTCCAGAATCTGAACTGAAGCCAAGTTGATTTAATTCTTTAAGGCTTTTGGCGTGGTTAATGATGAAAGACTTCATTACAAGCTACACTTCTATGGCATCCGATGTCAAACTCTTCTATGGATCAACAGATTCCTTGATAATAGGTCACACTCATTAGATATGAATGGCCAAAGTTCTAGTACTATACCAGTCTCTCCCGGCGTTCCACAAGGTTCTTGGACACTTCTATTTCTTATCTACACCAATGACCTTCCAGACTATTTTAAATCATCCAAAGTTCGTCTATTTGCCGATGACACAGTTTTCTATCTTTCCTTATCTAATGCATCTCACTCCAGCTTACTACAACTGGAGCTAAACCAACTTCAGCTATGGAAGATCAAATGGGACAAATTTAATCCACCATAATACCAGGTTATACAAAACAGTTATACCAACAAAATGTCTTCTACACAATTTCAACATTAAACACCGCTACATCTGCAAAGTACCTAGGCATAACAATTTCAAATGACTTAACATGGAACACCCGCATTGACCACATCACTCGAAAAGCAAATCAGACCCTGAAATCAACTATATACAAGACACTGGTCTGACCCCAGATTAGATATACCTCATCTGTCTGGTCACCCCACAAAAAGACCCAGATAGACCAGCTGGAGTATGGCCGCACATCCAGTGTAACAGCCATGCTTGCATCACTCAAGTGGATACCTCTAGACCTACGACGCACCAGCGCTGGTTATACTCCTTAAGTAGATAAGAGCAAAGGACAATAGTTTAAGAAGAAGGAGAATTTGTGGTAGTCGGATGGCCAAGAATGAACACGTGTTTCCCTAATTTATATTATTGTTCTGCTAACCGTACCTTTCATTCGTTTATACTTTTACTCTGTTCTTATTAATTTTCTTTGTTGGTGACGCGCATCAAGTCTATGTCGTATAGTAGATATTTATCTACGGCGAGCTATAATAAGTAGGTATAGGAGTGATCACCGTATTCATATGCAAAATGCCCTCCAGTAATCCATTGGATGAATGAGCAATTAACTGATATGATGTAACTTATCAATGGGGAGTTTAGCGCAGTTAGCAGCGCGTAGGAACTCTAACTCGAGATCCGGTAGTTCCAATCCATAGGCCTGACATTTTTAAATTCATGACTTCGTGTTATTTTAACATTGTTATTACATTGTTTGTCACGTAATCATAAAATATTTTGCTTTTCCTGATTTTTTTTTGCTTTTGTTTCTATAAGAAATTATTTTCATTTTAACCAATTCGAACTTGCACCCGCCTGACAAAACTACAGCTAAAACACCAAAAGGTTTATGGGAGTCCAGCCCGATCGTCAACGGTCTATACTGAACTTTATCAGGGCTTAATGCTCGAAATATAATTTGTGTAGTGTTTTGCTCTTGGGGCAAGCGTGTTCAATACGAAACGTACAATTCAGGGGACGTCACTCTTACTGACTTTAAATACGTCAAACAGAGTTCGCTCCCCTGATTTTCAGGGGAAGTCACTCTTGCCGACTAAAATAGTGATTGAAACAGAGTTTCTCCCCTGATATCAAGGACATTAACTCTAGCACTACCTTGAAATAAGTCAAACAGAGTTCGCTCCCCAGGTGTTCAGGGGAAGTCACTCTTGCCGAGTAAAATAACCAAAATCAAGGGAAGTAACTCTCGTACTACAGAGTTCGCTCTTTTTATTGTTCAGGGGAAGTCACTCTTACCGACATAAAATTAATCAAACTGAGTTCTCTCTCACGATACCGAGGAAAGTAACTCTTGTATTACAGAGCTACCTCAATTTGTCAAACAGAGTTCCCTCCCCTGAAACCAATGGAAGTAACTCGTACACTACAGAATTTCCTCTGTTAAAGAGCCAAGTACTCTATACATGTCAAGTCACACAGTGCATATCATTATAAAGATAATAAGTTTGTGTGAATAATTGCTCAGATAAAAAATATATTTTTCTGCTCGTTTGGCCCGTACAATTTACCATGGGAGGGAAGGCTTGTCAATATTTACGTCCTAACACCAAATTATTTATTTGCCCCTTGTGTCTGAGTCCGTAGTTGACCTGTTGCAAAATACCAATAATACCACATGTGACCAATTAGGTTTTTACTTCAGTGGTCACATTTCATGGTATCAAAAACAAGAATCGGCTTTAGATATCTTCATAAAGTAATTAAATTCATAGACAACATATAATAGTTAGAACTACCTCCATGCAAAATCCTATCGAAATTAATCATCGAGTTAAAAAGTTATACCATGAAATGTTTACCACGGTATCCAATCAATCACTGAGATGCATTCAATAGAAACGACAATGTTATTCTAAACAAGAAAACAAGTGATTTCACACCCTATGGGTTTATTTTCTTATTTATGGGCAGAATTTTTAAAATATTGATATCAAATTAATAACGTAGCTCTCTAGTTTCTGATTATGTAAATATATTTAAAATAACACCAGTATTAATGAAATGTCTAATAAAAACAAACTGCACCTCAGTGACTGTGGGGTCAATTTCCCGTGTTATATTATAAATTTTATAAAAAATATATTTTTTTGTTATCTTTTTGTTTAATTAAGAAATAAAAATCTGTTCGGGTATTTTGTCGGTGAATAAAACACGGGCAGGAGTTCGGATGCGGAAAAATTAAATCACGAGTGCGTAGCAAGAGTGATTTAATTTTCCGCATCCAAACGAGTGTGCGTATTTTATTCACCGACATAATACAAGAACAGAGTTTTTATTTCGATTCTAAATACGATAATATCCCGTACTATTTAACTGCGCGCATTCCATTTTCACCTCATTTGACATTGAACATAATTCCACGTCGAAATTGAGTGGTTCACTCGTTAATGAAAACGACCTTCGTAATTTTCTGAAAGAAATAACACATTTTAAACATTGAAACAATTGAAACAACTGTCGATAGCCTCGTGCCAATTGGACTATATTATCACCTCACTGGATTGTTACTTCAGCAACGTCGTATCATTGAAAACAGAAGTTGTGATTCTGATTTTCTGAGTCTGAGTGTTGAAAACAGAGAAAGAGCGATTGGCTTATTCCAGACAGTTCTACTTATGTAATCCATCGTGTCGTCACTACAACACTATCGCTAGACTTTAGGGCACTATTATCATAAAACATTAAGATTGTCTTCTATTATGAAAATCATAATTGAGCATGCACGTGTGAAACGAGATTTTAGCATGAAAATAAAATGGTAGTGTTCACTAGTATTTTATCCGTGTGGTAATGCCTTTTTAAAAGTCTGACTTTATTCTGTAATCACAAATTAGATTCGTCTAGACCCTGTTAATGAAAACTTTGCCCTTTCGGTCTCCTATTATTTCTTAAATAAATTCCAATTCGGCGTGTTTTAGATCTTTATAAAATGGTTATTAGTTCTCGGAGAAGTCATATCATTCACCAACTTAGTTGAAGCAGTAGACATACAATCGGTAGGTTCCGGTGCATTTTATGCGCCCGTTGAAAACGAGACGTATCATGGGAACTCCCTTGGTGGGCGTGGGTGCTGGCGGGTGGTCGTGCGGCGGCGTCCAGTAATTTGTCTGTACTCTAACGCAAACAGTTTTCACCCGATGACCTTCAAACTTGGTGACAATGCTTATGGGCATAATATCTATAGTCCAGTCAGGATAAAAATCCAGTGACGCAGCAGTCGAGTCCACTATAACGGTGTAAAACCAATTATAATGGCTTATACTGTACAAACAACTATAAGTTCAATGCTAAACTATACTAATCTTCGCTCTACCTGTTTAGACAATGGTTGTGCTTTTTTGCGTACACATAAACTGCAACGTCACTGTCACAATATCTTAACTGAACTATAGATACATTAATTTAAATCAATGGGAGGAACTTGATTTATAAAGAAAACGGCGAACATTCCTAATGGTGCGGTTTGGAATGCAACTTTTTGTTCGGCCTTTGCTGGCCAATAATTGACTATGTATCGGTCGCATCATTAACAAAATGAACCCATGTCTCGTTGATTTCCGTTACATTTGCAAGCGATAGACGTTTGTATTTAGAAAATGGTTTCAACTATTTACTGGATAATTTACAAGGACATGTGTAATGGTTTCTTAAATCAGATAAGGGAATCCAAACTGCACTTATCATATAACCGCATGTGTACAATATGTTTGAAAATTGTATGATATGCCAACACTTCGAGCTATTTGCCTTATTATCTTTCAACAGTGTCCAGAAATTATTTCATTCTTGCTTTTTGAGGATGTTGTGATATTTGTACGGCGTGCATGAGTCGCATTTGCAAATGAAATTACACCAGTTTAATATTAATGTAACGGTTGTCGGGTGCATAAAGGGAGGTAATTGGATATTTATGCACAAAGTAAACTCTGTAGGTTGTCATTAGAGTAGAATGGCATATATAAGGCCAACAAATCACCCTTAGTGGTGAGCTCGCTTTTCACTGACGGGATTTGTTGGTGTCCGTCTGTCCGGTGCACGTTACAAATGGTGGCAGCGGTGGGATGAAGTCAACTGCCAGACCGGAGTTGCCTTACCCACGCATTTCCCAGGCCAAATCTCGGGACGAGATTTCTCGGAGGGGGAAGTAATGTAACGGTTGTCGGGTGCATAAAGGGAGGTAATTGGATATTTATGCACAAAGTAAACTCTGTACAGTCCGTGCAGGATAATGTGGCAGTCACGTGACACAATGTGGACACTGTCAATTGATTGAATGGTTAAGGTTGGTGATTATAAATCATTCTAACCATCCATCCTTTCAAACATACTTCATAGCCGAGTGGTTTAGTGCGTAGATACTTTCTAACGATATCGATATTTTTGGCCGCGAGTTCGAAACCTTGTCAAGTTGTATGTATTTTTTATTTCTTTTTCTCATCTTTATAAATTTAAAAGCTAAGAGTTTTACAGAAAAATGGCTTAAATAATCAGTTCTATCCAATAGTGATACAAACCTGTAATTAAAGTTATTAAGTCTATTATTAAAGAGTGTATAGCCTAAATATACATGTACACAATCAACGTATTGTACATGTATTATAATTAAAGCACAATAATTTTTATTGCTAGTACTTAGGTATTGTAACTACCAACACGAAGCCACAGATACATTATCTGGGTGTGACTGTAACTCAGACCATGATACAGCAGATGAAGTGATGTAAAATTATTTTGTATTGTAATGAGTGTGTGTTCTTGTCATAAAAGTTAAATTGAATTAAAAATAATTTTATCATGACCATAATAAAACAAGAAAAATATATAATTAACAAATTATAAATTCTCTCGAAAAGAACATGAAAATAACATTAAAAATATTGTGATGAATTAAAAAAAAATACTAAAGACTTCTTTGATGGGTTGAACTTGAATCGCTCAGTTACAATTCCTGTGCGTTACCACCTGAGCTATTACAGCATACATAACTACTTGCAATTATTTAGTGCTTATATTACATTGTAATCAGTCAAGCATGAAGATAAGGCCAAGCAATTTAACTGCCTGGAAAACTGTCTATGTTAAATGTTAAATTTCGTCGTTGAATGGATGATAGAGGATTATCTGCACAAGGCAGTCATACTGGTCTGAAAGGTAAACATACACTAGTCCATATTAAGTCTGTATTTCAACAGTTACCACTTACATAGTATTTAATGAAACGGACAAACAACAAACAATTAGATTCTTTTAAAGTTATCTGTAATCGATATCATGTATTACCTGTCGTGAAATAGACTCGACTGCCACATTATCTAGCACGAACTATAGGTTGTCATGAGAGTAGAATGGCATATATAAGGCCAACAAATCACCCTTAGTGGTGAGCTAGCTTTTCACTGATGGGATTTGTTGGTGTCCGTCTGTCAAGTACAAGACATTGTAACGTTATTATCCCTACACGAGTTGACAGTTTTAATCGACCTATTGTTTCAGCTATACCGAACGGATTTTAAAATGTGAGGTATCTTTGTAAAGCTAATACATCTTTACAGTTCACTATGTTTTAAAAACTATTGGTACAAGCACGCATGTTAATTAAATGTATATGACACTCTATATTAACGTAATGTAAAAGGTGTAAATATGCTGCCGCTTACACATATCGATAGGCCGATAAACAATGTTACCGCGTTAAGCGTAAAATGCACTAGTCAAATTCTACCCTGCTTTATGTAAGACCTCATAATTTTCGTATCTATTATCCGATTTTAAATATTTAAAGTTTGTAATGAAGCAGAGATATATGCCTGTCTATTAATACAACATTCATCACGATACCCTAGTTATTAAATCCAAGGTGACGAGTAAGAATCCGTTCCGCGTAAAAGTAAGTTTAAAATAATTTTTTACCAAATAAAAATTCAATCAACGGTCGAAAATCATCAAACATTAATCTAATTTTCGATCGATTTTGTTCATTAAAGCTTGTTTTAAAAGCTTATACTGTCAGGTTTTATAAAATGTAAAAACTTATTTTTAAAGCATTTGCGAGTTGTCGACCGCCAACGAAATAAAACAGAACGGACGTATTCATAATAATGTTTGATGTAAACTACGCCGACCATTGATCATCTTTTGTGGCGATTTTTTCAAAGGCTAGCATCATGGTTCGTAATTTAATGCAACCAATACCTCTCAAAATGCATTTAATAGCAGGTTATATTGTAAATAATCGCCATTTTATAATTAACGTTCGGCAATAAGTCCGCAAGTTCAATACAGCTACCAAAAAAAATAGTCCCGCATCGTGACAAAAATCACTATTTTTGACTCCATTCTGTAAAGACAGAACCAATAGAAACCAGAAAAAAGTACAACCAGTACCTCAAAACGTATTTAATCTCACAATTTAAACAAGTTTCAATCAAAAATATGTTTTCAATTAGCGCATGGAAGGTGTGCAGGTGCCCGTTTCACACGCGTTTCGATGTGATTCCGCCATTTTGAAAATTTATTTGCAATAATAAGTACATAAATGCACGAAGTTTAATCAAATCGTTGGCGGTCGACAACTCACAAATGCTTTATAAATAAGTTTTACATTTTATAAAACCTTAAAGTATTAGCTTTTAAAACAAGTTTTAATGAACAAAATCGATCGAAAATTAAATTCATATTTGATGATTTTCGACCGTTGGTTGTATTCTTATTTGGTAAAAAAAGAGGTATTTTAAACTTACTTTTACGCGGAACGGGTTCTTACTCGTCGCCGTGGATTTAATAATTAGGGTATCGTGATGAATGTTGTATTAAAAGACGGACATATATCTCTGCTTCATTACAAGCTTTAAATATTTGAAATCGGATAACAGATACGAAAATTATGAGGTCTTACATAAAGCAGGGTAGAATTTGACTAGTGCGTTTTACGCTTAACGCGGTAACATTGTTTATCGGCCGATCGATATGTGTAAGCGGCAGCATATTTACGTTAATATAGAGTGTCATATACATTTAATTAACATGCGTGGTACAAGGAAGAAAATAAATAATTATAGCCCCACTTGAATTCCAATTTAAATAACCCTCATATGCGGATATGATTTGATTTGTTGCATTTAAAAATGACTGGCTTCTGACAACAACACTTCTACGAACTTACGAAACAACATTCGTGCACGTGCTCTTATCTAGGTGTCCAATCAGTGCAATCATTATATTACATTTCTCTATATCGTGTAAATCTTGAATACCATTATGATAGTTATATCATTGCAGTGCGGATTTCCACATGACCACTCTTGCTTCAGATACGAGGGTCGCGTACAGCATTTATGCAGCCATTTATCAGTTACATCTAATCATGAAAGTTCCATGTATTCTTCATTATAAATGTTTCGTTCAATCAATACATAGTCTGAAATTGATGTATAATTGCCTATTAACATTTATTAACGAAGATACGGCTTTCTTTACACTAATGGTGCTCCCACAATTATCAAACCTTTAGTTTAATGTCCCTATCACCGACCACTCCAGTTTCCGACCACACTTCCGGTTCTTTATCTCTGATCCTATCAATGGTGGGTTCAGCATTGTGTGTCGTCTGCTAACCGGTATTCGGCGAAATCAACTCGTTTTTGTTTTCAAAATTACTGTTACAGCATTATTGTTCGCAAGAAATTATTTTCCTTGATTTCGTGGACGAACTAGATCATCGTAAAAGAATCTCATTACGAACAATCGATCTCTAAACACGGAATTAACAAAGGGGTTCTCTAGCATGGGACTAGAAATTTGATATACATACGACGGATATCTAAACCTAAATCCACGAAATTAAAAATGAAAGAAATAAAATATAATTGATAAATACATTTAGTATTTACATTATATCAACTTTTGTAATCATGTAGAAACAGATGCCTGGTAGAATCTAATTTATTTTGATTGATCTAGCAAGGAATTCCTCGAATGATGACAAATCTTTTATTTTGAGTTCCCTTTGTGCACAGCTAATGTGCTGACGTTGCCTGGTGAATGGTACATGATTGGTTTATTACAGACTAGACATGCTGAACAAGCCTGATGGATAGTGTAGGCACTGCTTTTACACGTCTAGACGATTTGTCAAATTTGTTCCGCGCAACAACTATTGCGTCACTTTGTTTAAGATAAAATTTACTTTATATCTCATTGGGGACGCAAGAATACACACGTGAATTAAACATAGTGTGAGAATTCACAGCCATTGAAACACTTCGTACAAATCTGTTCTAGAATCATCTCTGAAAAAAAGCTTTTGCTGCTATCGTCTGTTTATTTTAACGCCGACAAAATACACGACCCATCGGTTATATAACCGACATTTTTACAACAAAATATAATCCGTTAAGTATATCAAACAGTTAGTACACAAAATCTTGTAATAAAATATCCCAACTATAATAATTATGTATATATACATGTAATTTATAGTGATATAACAAGTTATACCAGAGCTACAGATAAGCTGCGTATTGGGGTAATTACCCAATTAATTTTCTTAAAAACCCAATAGATTTTGAGAGGAGAGGGTAAGAAAAGCAAATAGAAAATGATGTTATAGTGAAAAATAGTACATAAAAGACCAATTACCCAATTAGTTTTATTAAATACCCAATTAAAATTTGTCAAAACCCAAATAAAATTGAAACTTGGGGGTAAAATACCCAATTGCCTAAAACCTTATCTGTTCCTCTATTATACATTCATGATATAAGTACTGAGAAGTTATGCAAATTCAGAGATTCATCTCTTGAAGAAGATCAAACAGGGTCGAACTATTGAGATAAAGAGTAGTAACAAATATTCAGTAGACACCCAACTGGGTCTTAAAACTTTATGGTTTTTGTCTGTCCACATTTGACTTTTAAGTTTTAAGTCCGATCAGCATTCATTGTAAAATATTAACATACTCTTCTGATTGAACTTTACACCCGCTTACCTGCTTTTAAAATATTATTATTATTCTGTTATTAATATTTGTTATTATTTTCATGTACATTTGTATATTAATGTATCATCTTAATGAGTTACCTTCCGAAGATAAAGAGATTATTATTATTTCGCCGGTGTATAAAGACACTTTTCAATTCCCATACTGATGCATACTTGTCCTCAACTACTTGATGCCTGTTTGTTGTTTCACACAGTAATGGTCAAGCAATGAATTCTTACTTTTTGAGAAACTTTGACCACATTCCTTGATCAAACCTCTTTAAAGTGAACCATAGTATTTTTATCGATTCTCTAGAATGTACATGTTTAAATTGATCACTCGATCTGTCATGAAAGCTTATGTTATCTTATGTTTTCTTAATGCTATCTTATGGCGATCCTTATCGTGACAGTAATCTTCGTGCTGATTTTTCAAACTTTTTGTAAAATATTTCTCTCGACCGATCATGCAACATTGATATAGATAGCTGTGGCAGAGGTAGGGTGCGTGCTTTGGGATCGAGAGGTTTCGGGGTCGACCCTATATCTACCCAACTGCTTAATTTATCTGAGCTAGAATAACTCGCATGCTTCCCTTTACCAAGACGTATAACTGAGTACCTGAATGAGCTGCGCCTTTGCGACTCAGTGATCGGGGTGTAAATGTACAGTTGGTTGAACGGATATATGTATGCAAATATACTTTTTCTTGGCTTGGTGTGAGTTTTTATCATTATACTATATGTACAGTAAAACCTGCGTCTGTGGTTGCAGCCAAGACCAATAAATTCTAATCCGTGTATTTTATTTGTAATACACCTGTGTTAAACAACCAGGTTTATTTGATGTATCTCTTGACTGGTTGTTTAAAGGGACTGCCTCACATATTGGTGTATTGCAAAAATAAAATAAAATTGTAAACTTTTCGCGTAATTTTGGTATAGTTGCCTGTATATTCCATAAACAACCACACTGACATCAAAAATAACTTGAGAAACTTCGGCACTTTGAAGTTATTTAGTATTTTTACATCAACAATTCTATAGGGTATTAATATCCTATAAAATTAACACTACTATTACTTAAATTGCATGAAATGTGTTCGCATTTGATGAAAACGAATCGAAAAGCGAACCAAATACATCACTGATGTTTATGCTGTAGTTTGTTGATGTTATAGTTCGATCACTTGTGAATTACATAATTCACAAAGCATATTGGAAGGAAACTTAGCGCTTTTTTTCAAGAATTAAATATTCAGTGGACGATATCGAGAGTTGTTAAAAGTGCTTATTTGCACCAAATCTTTCATAAAGCAACCTTCAGCGGCTTTCTGTTACATCAATACTTGGTTAGGCTGGTAAATCACAATATACAAAAGATTTAGCCAAATATGTGAGGCAGCACCTTTAAATAGTGTAGCGCAATATAAGACACCAAGTCACACAGAAACGGCGGCAGCTGCTAGCCAACCACACAATGGTCAGATCTAGAACCAACCATCCATATCATCCCAAAATAGATATTTTAAACAAGCCTATATACTCACCCCGCAATGAATGACATACTGTGGACTCTGAATTTCGTGCATACTTAACCATGAAGGGGTGATTATGAATGATAACTACACTGAAGTCTGGTTCCCGATCTTTACAATCTAATCTATTGAAATGTAAGATTGGGGAACGGGAACCAGACTAAACTACACTGAAGAGAAGGCAGGCTATAAATAGTATCACGATAGCAAAGTCTCTTGCAAGCACAAACAAGGCCAGACAGGGGAAAATGAAACCCGTGTATGTGTTTAAATGTTAACAATGTATTGAATGGATGCCTTTAATTATCGGTATATGAGTATAGTGTCGGTGTTGTCCTTCAAGTTTGTCATCCAATCGCGCTATCTGACAACGATTTCCCCTCATTTGTGTGAAAGTCGCGACTTTTTGACTTGCACGCAATTCTGAAGAAATTTGAGCGGAGGGGGATGTAGATGTACGTCAATTCTAAGACACAATATAACTTGATTAACCCAGG
The DNA here is from genome assembly GCA_947247005.1 of Spisula solida. Lineage (NCBI taxonomy): Eukaryota > Metazoa > Mollusca > Bivalvia > Venerida > Mactridae > Spisula > Spisula solida. The sequence goes on from OX365945.1 coordinate 35,966,631, forward strand.
CTTTATAATGTTTATGCTGACGACGTTGTTTTTCTACAAGTCCATATTTGGTATATAGACGTAAGTTTGGAACATATCGTATGGTGGTAGGAGGGTTAATAAGTACATGTACAACACAAAGAAAGTGGACATCGAATGTGCTTAGGATAAGTTGTAAGAACTTGTTTTACTGTTTTACAGCACATGTGAAATACACGAGGTTGTTAATGTATGGTGCAAACAAATGAGCTTTACTTAACAGTGTGGACATACCACGTGGTCTGTGGTGTAATGCTTGGCTAAGAACGCAAGTGACATGGGTAGTAGTATATATGCACTCATTTCGACTTGAACATCGTAGATATCTCGTTAAAATCGGTTGGAAAAATAAAATACTTACGATTGTTTCCAACTTTTTGTTGACATACTTCTACCTGCGTTCTAAGCCCGAAATTACGTCACACACCAAGTGCTATGTCCACACTGATTAAGATGCGTCTGGTTTTGAACGACAGTATTTTTTCAGTATATGACACAAATAAAACAACAACAATACCAACGAATTTTTTTTGATTCACTTATGCTGAGTGTATGATCGTAACTGTATACATGTCCAATACACAAATGCAAACATGCCCAATCACGTGCACTTTCTTAATCCATCCACGCAAAGATGAAGTTCTGAAAAACACTGAATACTGTATGTTTCAATGCCAAGAAATGATACAATGTTTATGAAAGACCACCAAAATAAATACAATTAAATGCACATGAACTACCTTCTCGGCATAACAACCTCTGGAAGCATTTTCTACAAAGGTCTCACCCTACAACAACCTCCCAAACCACTTGCTACAAAGTTCGCACCCTACACTTCATACAAAGGTCGCACCCTACAACAACATACGAAAGCAATTGCTACAAAGATCGCACCCTACAAGAACCTATGGAAGCACTTGCTACAACGGTCGCACCCTACAACAACATCTGGACGCACTTGGTACAAAGGTCTCACCCTACAACAACATCTAGAAGCACTTGCTACAAAGGTCGCACCCTACAACAACATATGGAAGCACTTGGTACAAAGGTTTCACCATACAACAACATCTGGAAGCATTTGGTACAAAGGCCGCACCCTACAACAACCTCTGGAAGCACTTGCTACAAAGGTCGCACCCTACAACAACATCTGGAAGTACTTGGTACAAAGGTCGCACCCTTCAACAACATCTGGAAGCACTTGGTACAAAGGTCGCACCCTACAACAACATCTAGAAGCACTTGGTACAAAGGTCGCACCCTACAACAACATCTGGAAGCACTTGGTACAAAGGTCGCACCCTACAACAACATCTGGAAGTACTTGGTACAAAGGTCGCACCCTTCAACAACATCTGGAAGCACTTGGTACAAAGGTCGTCGCACCCTACAACAACATCTGGAAGCACTTGGTACAAAGGTCGCACCCTTCAACAACATCTGGAAGCACTTGGTACAAAGGTCGCACCCTACAACAACATCTGGAAGCACTTGCTACAACGGTCGCACCCTACAACAACATATGGAAGTACTTGGTACAAAGGTCGCACCCAATAATAACCTCTGGAAGCACTTGCTACAAAGATTGCTCCCTACAACAACATCCGGAAGCACTTGCTACAAAGATCTCACGATACAGCAACCTTCAGAAGCACTTGCTTCAAATGTCTCTCCACACAACAACCTCCGGAAGCATTTGCTACTAAGCTCGCGTCCTACAACAACCTTCAGAAGCACTTGCTACAACGGTCGCACCATACAACAACATCTGGAAGAGTAGCGTCAATGGTAGCACCCTACAACAACATCCGGAAGCACTTGCTACAAAGGCCGCTGCTAGAAACTAGGACGTCACTATCGAGGATTCGAGTGGTTATGTTGCGTTCATCTTGTGGAGTTCGGATTGTAGGTCGGTCTTTCGACAATCGTACGACATGGAAACTAGTTCTATCGAAAGATGTAACAAAGTGTAATCGCAGGCATGTGCACTTTTGTCATACGGCTGATGGGAATTCTCACTTTGTAACGTTTGTCGCTAACAATTTTACGGTACCGTTACCAGAATGAGTACAATTCTAGCACTTGACCTTTGTTCCTTGACTAATTTTTATTGGATTTTATTACATTTTAACTTGGAAAAACTACCGTCGAGTTGTTGGCGATACTGAAGAGTTTTATCACATGTGATTGCTAAACAGCTGGTGTGTTGAAACTTTTATGGTGATGACAGAATATTCCTGGACAGTTCTTTGGTCCAGAAAATGTTAATGATGTTTTATGTGTTGTAGATGAACATCTTAGAGATACAAAGTCGATTGTTTGATGGTTTGATTGTAAAATGAGTATCCCAGATTGTCTTGGCTGACCTTATGTTGGTAATATAATATACGTATACAATGTGACTCCGCCCCCTAATGGTATTCGATAGTCTTCGATCAATCTGTACGAGGCATATCAAGCCTGTTATATGTATGAAGAACACATTTATAAAAATAATATTGGAAGTTCATAACAGTTTTGCTCATCTAGTTTTAAAATATTCATAGATTTTCGGGGGTAGCCCCTAAAAACAGAAATTTGCATTTTACACACACAGTTTGGCTTCTAAAAGCATGATACATGGTCCAAGTTACTTGTATATGTTTAAATATTTGTTTGAATTTGTCAAGTTTCTTTTTTGACATAAAATCAGTTTATCAAATAAACTGGTTGGACAATATGTTTATTACAAAAAGTCATGTAATTAGTAGAGCATCACATAAATAAGTTTTGTGCAAATTATCATAGCAATTGCTCGGCTAGATATTTTAAGATTTTAGTGAATTAAGATATACTGAGGTATACGATCACTGAAGATGATGATTAGTAAGAATTGCTTAAAAGAAGGGGATGTAAAAACTGATTCGGCTCCCTTCAGTCTTTCGTTTGGAATTAAGCGTGTATGTGTAAAGACGATTTGGTTTTTGGCTTTAACATTTGAACCACGTCGAAGACGGGTTACATTCGTAACAGAAATATCATGGCTTTTCGTCACCAATGCAGTTCAAATTATATCATCATTGGTCATTTCACGCTATCAATTCAATTGACTTACGCGAACTAATATATATTTCAGCGTAACTAAAGGCGTAAATAACCTTATATAAAAGTTCATTTGTATATTTATGGCGTGTATATAATGTCCATTTTACTAATAATTGCCGCAATCACTGTGAAAAGTTGTATTTCCATACAAGTTGCAGCATTTACTGTATTCATCTTATGGTTCGACCGATGTCGATAACCCGGTTTTTAATTGTGCTTTAATACTTGTTTTCTATTTCAGTTATTTTATAGCTTCGTTTAATACATTTTACTATAAAGATTAACGAATGTTCTATGATTTAACACGTGTTAATACGACGCGTAATGATAGTTCTTTCAGGTTACTCTACTCGGTTCAATATTTTTAATCACAGATTCCAGTGCATTGGTTCGACAATAAAAATGCAACTGCTGAGATTCTCCAATATCACGACAAGTTCACGGTTATTGCATTTCTATTTCAGCATTTTGTTTGGCATATAAAATTCACATTTTTGCAACATCTATTATATTTTTTAGAGAACATTTTCTGCAATAAGAGGAAAAAACAACGTTTTCTTTTTCAATAATCGCCTTCTTGTCCTTATAGCAAAAAACCCACACATTTTGGGAGTACAATATCATAATATCATGATAATATTACCTCCGAGTATTGATACTTGGCATCTAAACATGACTCGAAATTAGTCAGTATAGTTTAATTGGATGCGGTAAAAACTTGGCGCGGAACTTTATTTATTCTTGAACAATTCTGATAATGACGTAGATGTTGAAACACCATTAGCACTTCCAATTCATTTGAACGAACATACCTCAAAGGTAAAAACAAAATATTTTGCAAATTTCCACCCACTACAGAATTTTGTTATTGCCTCATTTGATCATTGGTGTTGAATTATGTTTGTCAATAACAGCCGATCTGTGACGTCATGATTCTTCGATAGGAGTAACGATTGGGACATTGCGAGCTATATAATCTTCTGTGATATCCTAGACGCTTGGCTATATTGAAATCGAAAAATATCGGAGAACTTTGGACTTTTACTAAAAGGTATGAACATTTGATAAATTATTTGAAATGGAATTTAAAAGATCAGTTTTTCAATTAATATGTGTATAACAATACATCCGTGTTTGTTTCTTACTGTGATATATTGTATAATATTATATACGCATTTGCTTGAAATTATACGATTTTTTTTAAATATTTTAAAATACAGATTTGATTTTGACATTATAGAGAATGAAAACGGGTTATTCTAGGATGTGTGTATTTTATTTCTTAATCTACGACTCCGACGCGTAACTAAAACTTTCAGAAAATGAATCGATGAATCTACAAACATCAAATTGTTTTTATAATATATGATAGGCTGTGTGGCCATTGTATGAATTTGCTTCGAATAATTGTAACGTTTGTTTCATGTACTTCATTGACAATTTGCGCTTACACGTGTCTCTGCTCATATAACATAAGACAGCACACAATTGTTCCATGTTGTACAGGAGACGAACTCACTTGTTTATAACAACAGTTAAAGAAAGTTCTTATAGGCAATTTTTATGATTTGGTCGGAAAAGCTATCTCGTGATATTAGTATAGTTCATCGGAAAATACTGATCGTTTCACTGACAACGGATTGATTTTATATTGAAACTCTGTTAAAAGAAATACACACATCCATACATTTTTTCAAATTCTCCTACAAGAAATACACACATCCATACATGTTTTTTTTCAAATTCGTGTACAGTAAAACCTCACTGAAAGACATTCTTTATCATAAAACCACTGATGATAAAGTACGCACTTTTTAAGTATGTTTCACGCATTCCTCACTGTATTCTACCTCTATAATAGACCAACTCGGTAGTAATAATAATTTTAATTGAATAAATTATAATAATAATAATAACGAATTTATTTATAGGGGCTGACGTCTTTGGTTTTAGACCAATTTTCAATATTGTCTATATAAATACCACGTGACAAGGGCCCAAGGTGGGCCTCCTTATTGGAATTTTAAGACATTAATTAAGGATTTGGAGCAGTTTGGATTCCTCATTAAGATTTTGTTTAAATTTTGCCAGGAAGTAGAGAAATCTATTCTGACAGAAAATGTGATAAAAAAGAACTCGTTCTGCTATTAAGCAGCCCTGTTTGAAGAGTACATGAATTATTTTCATAATTACATAGAAATTTGTGAATTGATGGTGGTGTTATACTTTGACATTTTAATTTGGTGTCTGTGATCTAAATACTATAATATTTTTCAATATAGTTTGGGTACACATTTTTATACATGGTCAATATACCAAAATGGTATATTTAATTTGGTTCTAATATGTCTTGCTCTTTTACCCCACCACTTCATATTTAATGCAGCAAAATAGCACCGAGATAACATCCTTATAACTTTTTTCCCACATTAAGATTTTAAAAATATTTGTCAAATAAGTCTAGTGATATATAGATCTTTAAAATTATGCAATAAAAATATATAAGTCACCGATGTATCTTTTTCGCAAATTCTGTTGGATGCTGAGAAAATCAATGAAAAAGTTTAAATTAAATTTGTTGAACATTTAAATATCGCGAAAATAAAATAAAAGAATATTACCAAACGAACCTAACTCCCCAAAAATCTTTTGGCATAAATAGCAATATTTTTATTTTTTTACCCCACCCACATATTTTGTAAAGTAATTTTTTTTTCGGAATGTCAACTGTCATTTGGATTAGTGTTTTCTAATTTTATTGCATAATTCTTGTCAAAACTGCCCAGTTTGATTTAATTTAGATTAGTTTAACACATTTTACATTTTTAAGGCACATAACGTACTATGACAAATGACGCATGCGTACTAAACCGATCCAGAATCCGGGCCCCAATTCCACGAAAAAACTTAAGTTATTGCTCAGCTGAGACTGCTATTTTAAAAACATATTGTGATGGTTAAATGACTTTCATGTATACTTGTATATATTGTTTCATCACAGTTAGATTCCAATTTAATAGAGCAATACATAATAAGTCCGATTTTTACAGAAAATAGTGCTTTAAAGTTATAAACGTCTAAGGTAAAAACTTAAGTATGTTATAACAGGCTCAAATACGAAGTATTTTATTGTTCCTTACTGTTGGATTTACATGAGCATTTCTTACGAAAATCACCTATTAACTCATTATTTAGCAATAAATACACAGTTTCTGGTAGCAAGCTACACCTCAAGACTATAATTCTAGTCATATAATCAATTCTAAATAGCAGTCTCAGCTGAGCAATAACTTAAGTTTTTTCGTGGAATTGGGGCCTGTAGTCTGATGAACTATTCAATGACGGACTACATGTTACATTGCATGATAGAACTACACAATACGATGTTTATTAAACTGAACATTTAAGGAAATGTTCATTGAGCACGAACATGAATAATTATACGATTGTGACGACTAACAACAGCAATATGTTGCTTTTTAGCATTAATTTAATTGTAAAATGAAAACAACATATTTACATGCGATTCATTTTTATCGCTAACCTTGATGATAATGACGTCACGGCCGGTGATCTTAGTTTTTATTATAATTATTATCCAGGTATTATACAAAAAATGATAAACGGAATACAAACAAATGGATATGGAACTGTTTTTTACAATACAATACAAACGCAAGCTTTGATTGCACATGATTGTATCATTGAATGTCTACAAATAGTTTAATATTTAAGTAGTCAGAATTATTTCTACATCTAAGTATTCAATGACAGATTACAATCACATCCATCGTATTACTTGCATCACCAAACAGAGCTCTTAAAGTGATAACTAGGGAGTTAACATAAAAACTATATTATTTGCGTTCGACTGAGACAGTCATAATTCTGTGCCCTGCCTAATTGGCCAATGACATCCGGCTTCATTTTCATACTCGTATATTGTTCATCATGTATCCGCACCATTTTAATATATGTTAAGTGAGCGCCACCTATAAGTCACAATGAGTCACAATGGGTCACAATGTTGTGAATTAAGTAGTTCAGTGACAGAGCGCATCTGGTAGTAATGAGACACAAACTAATACAGGTTTATGTGCCCTATATGGGAGTTTTATTCTTAATTACAGACAGCAAATTGTCAATATTGTTCGCCAATGCTTCATTTAAACGAACCGATCAAATAAACATCAACCTGGTTCCATTACGAGTGAAACTATATCAAGGCTGGTTTCATTGTCTTATGATTCGCGAAACATACGTACCTTGAGTTGTACGTATATTATAGTACTGTACCGATGAAGACGAACGGTCTTATGATATTTCTACCAAATGGAAGAGTGATGATCTCCATCCATGCTCTCGGCAACGTTTTCGGAGCGCTGTTTACTTGACTCTCTTCCGCGCATAAGCCTCTTCATCACGAGCTTTCCTGGGAACTATCAACTGTCACCGACAGTCGTTTGTCTTAACTTACTGGACCAGCAAATTATCGGAGTGGTGTGTACGAAGAAGAAGAAGACCTTTATTGACAAACCGTATCATCTGTGGTTTCTGTTTGCCCCTTTTCGTTGTTCTTTTGCGTTCCAAGGTGTCCACCAATTACCTAAGTACACGATCGTGCCTCCATCTCTACCTACCTTGTGTTAGCGATGTGGTATATAATGACAATATATATTCTATGGTTCATGTCTTGTTGCAAAATGAACCGTTTGGGTCGTGTTCTAGTCATCAGTCGTATAAGTTGACATGCGACGGCAGATATACTGATCTGAGCTAGAAGCTCAGCCCGGCTGGTTCAATAGCACTGTCATAAATATGACATGCAAAGATTTTTCAGGAGTTTCAAGTAAATAGTATCGCATTAAAACTCGCTCGATTGATTCAGTTGCGAAAATATGTTATTCAAATTCGTGTTTCTCACTATGACATAGAATAACGATTAAACATACCAACACTTAGCCAACTGGCCAATGGCACTGGTCAATTTTCGGACATTGATTAGCCATGGCAATGAATGAATAAATGAACGCGGTGTTCATATTTAGAAGTTGTGTGTATAAATAGAAATAAAGAGGGTAATAAATGACATGCCGGTAATTAGTATCGAATTATTGAGCCATGCAAAGGGTTATGTTAGTACAAAGAAATGCGTTGATTTTTCTGTCTGAAAATACACGGTGCATGCATTATTGTGATATTTCATTCTGCACCGTGCAAAGTAATGATAAACAAAAACCATGCTCCTACACTAACTATTCCAACAATAGAAAACTTCATATTAAAGATTTCATATTATCTGATGTACGAGGAATGTTAAAATATTCACAGGAATGAAGCTTTGACGGGGCAGTTTTAAACATTAAACAAATATGATTCGGAAACTAATTGCGATTCGATTGTTCGTGAAACACCACCGTGTATCATTGTAGATCATTATACATGTACACAAAATGTAGTTCATTTTCAAACCATTGTAACACGCACCCGATACAACAACTCAATAAACATTGTCGAGGCCACATAATAGGCCTTTTCGACTGGGCTGTTTCGTGGAGCAGGTTACAGTCTGGTCCCCGTTCTAATTTTACAGTTGTATTACTGTAGTAGTGCTGTAATTGTGGGGACGGGAACCAGGCTAAAGCTAGCTTCACGAAATAGCCCAGTCGAAAAGGCCTAATGACACACGTTATTTCTCACCTAAAACACCTTCGTTAAACAGACTACATATGATATGATCAAATGTAGATGTTTTCTTACACTCATTTTCTAATTAGTGCAATACACCATATTTACATTTAATAAAGAATAAATATACACGTCCCATCGCCAGCTTTCAAAATTTGTCAAAATGTTACATCTTTGACGTTGACAACAGTTGGACGTTAAATGCTGTCATAAACAAAAAATGAACTCTACGGGTATCAACGTCATAATGCATTTAACAGGTCTAGTTTTCACAATAAATTCACTAGTGTTACATTTTGTATTATCAATATCCGGCTGTTGAAGGTGACGATGTGTTATGCTACTTTCATTGAGGCAGAGAGAATATTCAAGGTGTGAGTTACAGGTGGTAATTCTAGTTATATTACACCCAGTGACGACTAATTTATACTTTCATTTCCATAAGACCTCATCCATATGATCGATTTACACATTTCTTCCTGGTTCTAACTAATTGAGAAAAATATTAAACTTACTAGTCACTGGCGTTGTAATATATTGGCGGAAAATGTTGCAAAAGGGTGTAATTTAGTAGATGCCTGTAAGAAAAAAAAATACAATCATGACTTATTTTAAGAAATAAAAACCTAGTTGGACCCAACCTCCGCACAAATATTTCGAGCACAGCTCGTAAATATTTGCAATTTATAAACCCTTACGCCACAAAGAACCACGTAACTCGTCCAAATGGCTCTCGTTATTTTGACTTTTTATTTAATTACGGCACGTATGTAGATTCGTTTCGTTGTTGACTTCAAATGAAGTATTCTATGTCTATTACAGAATGTTCTGTAATTTGGTGGTTAAAATAATTAAAACTATGATAAAATGAATTCGCATATCTGTCACAGCTTTACTCCATGTAAGTAAACCTGGTTTTATTCCATATCGTTTTTTGGCTCAATTTGTGTTTGTGATAGCTATATAGTTATGAAGAACCAGAAAACGTGGAAGAACAAACAGTTACAACAACACCAAACCACGCCTTCATTAACACCAAACCACGCCTTCATCAACACCAAACCACGTCTTCGTCAACACCAAACCACGCCTTCATCAACATCAAACCACGCCTTCATCAACACCAAACCACGCCTTCATCAACATCAAACCACGCCTTCATCAACACCAAACCCACGTCTTCGTCAACACAAAACCACGTCTTCATCAACACCAAACCACGTCTTCATCAACACCAAACCGCGCCTTCATCAACACCAAACCGCGCCTTCATCAACACCAAACCACGCCTTCATCAACATCAAACCACGCCTTCATCAACACCAAACCCACGTCTTCGTCAACACAAAACCACGTCTTCATCAACACCAAACCACGTCTTCATCAACACCAAACCACGTCTTCATCAACACCAAACCACGCCTTCATTAACACCAAACCACGCCTTCATCAACACCAAACCACGCCTTCATCAACACCAAACCACGTCTTCATCAACACCAAACCACGCCTTCATTAACACCAAACCACGCCTTCATCAACACCAAACCGCGCCTTCATCAACACCAAACCGCGCCTTCATCAACACCAAACCACGCCTTCATCAACACCAAACCACGTCTTCATCAACACCAAACCACGCCTTCATTAACACCAAACCACGCCTTCATCAACATCAAACCACGCCTTCATCAACACCAAACCCACGTCTTCGTCAACACAAAACCACGTCTTCATCAACACCAAACCACGTCTTCATCAACATCAAACCACGACTAAGTAGCCACAAGCATGTTTGTATTGTTAAAGTCTGGCTTCAGCTGGTTAAATGGCTGACTACAGTGATCAATCATAATGGCGGATGTATGTTAGTTTATAAAGGCATTATTTAATATTTCTCCCTTAAACGCATATTATTTTGGCGTCGTTTCGACGAGACCGTACTAGTATGTCACTTGAACAAATGTATTTTTAATTAGACAGGACGTGGAACGGGAGTTTGGACAGGAATTTGAATATTCTCGTTTCACGCATGTTATGATAATATTTATTCGGTTTCTGTTTGGAGTTGTTTTGGGTTGTCCTTGTGATATATCGGGTAATCCTTGTGTGATTCGTTCTTGTCTTTTGGCTATTGTTCTGGACGTGTTGGACTGACAGAAGCGGATGGCTGTCCGAGTAGGATGACCTGATTGTTGTAGCTGTTCAGTTGCTTTTTTCTTATTAATTTTTTGTAATTGTCCCTTTGGCATGTACTCGTGCCTTTTTATACGCCCGTTGAAAACGGGACGTATTATGTGAACACCCTTGGCGGGCGGGCGGACTCGGGCGGCGGCGTCCAGTAATTTGTCTGTACTCTAACTCAAACAGTTTTCGTGCGATCGTCTTCAAACTTGCTGACAATGCTTATGGACGTTATATCTAGGCCAAGTTCGATTATAGGCCAAATCGACCAAGGCCTTCTTGGGTTATGGTCCTTTATTTACCAAAAAAATGTGAAATAGGCCTTGTCTGTACTCTAACTCAAACAGTTTTCCTGCGATTGTCTTTAAACCTGCTGACAATGCTTATGGACGTAATATCTAGGCCAAGTTTGATTAGAGGCCAAATCGGCCCACGCCTTCTTGGGTTATGGTGTCTTTCGTGCCCTGCTTTTTTGTTGGGAGCTACCCCTAGTTTCGTTATTTCAATGTAAAGTTTTATCAAATGATGCTAGGTTTGAATTTACTCTCCAAAACCGTCAACAATATCAGTAATAGTTTTCAAACTTGAATTATCAATCAAAATTCTTCAATCATCATTATTCGCCATTTTGACCGGACCACTTTCCTCATATTTTTATGTTGTGCATGAATTGAGCGTAATAAACGGTTGTTGTTGTTGTTGCAAAGATAGCAATTTATATAGCAGTACAGTCAGATCTCAATATAACGACACCCGATATACTGACAAATTCATTATACTGACATCAAACTTGGGGGACAAAAGTATTAAAATGCTCTTTATAACAATTCAGTATACTGACATATTCGTTACAACGACATTTTTCTTGGAAACAAACAGCGTCGTTGTATCGAGATCTAACTGTATATTGTACTGATCTTTTTGGGCATTTCGGGCACATTTGTCCCTGGTCCTTTTCGTTTATATATTTTTGTCGACGCACATTACTAAACAATAAACAGGTGAAGGGATATACAATTTACAGTGCTACTTACACTTTTATTCGGTCAAAATGACACATAAAAGTAGGAATTTTAGTTTTTGCTGTTTAGTTTTCAGTTGTATCTGCTCAGTTTTGTGTTGGTCATTGTGGTGTGTTCTTGTGATTTATAATTGTTCTGTTTGTGTTTTTCTTGTTATGTTTCTGTGCTTCTTATAACGATATAGAGTGAACAATTTCTGTCTCTAAATGTATCTCTAACGATTTATACAAAAATTGTCTTCAGCTTTGGAATACTCACTATATCCTCCTTATATGGCAAACTCATGATCAGTTTTGCCCAATTCTCTGTTGTTTGTTCGGGGTCGGGTATACGCTTATTGAAGGGTTGATTTGATGACCAGGTTAGTCATGCTATGTTCTCTTGTCATAAATGTACTCAAATAAAGATGTCGTATTAGATTGTATTATAACTACTACTACTGGCTTCAATCAATGGAGGAGTTATATCATAGCAGCGGTGGAAAAGATATAAATAACTGAAATACTGCACTGGAAAAGAGTGTGATAGCAGCAATATTGCACTGGAAAAGAGTGTGATAGCAGCAATATTGCACTGGAAAAGCGTGTGATAGCAGCAATACTGCACTGGAATAGAGTGTGGTAGCAGCAATACTGCACTGGAAAAGAGTGTGGTAGCAGCAATACTGCACTGGAAAAGAGTGTGGTAGCAGCAATACTGCACTGGAAAAGAGTGTGGTAGCAGCAATACTGCACTGGAAAAGAGTGTGGTAGCAGCAATACTGCACTGGAAAAGAGTGTGGTAGCAGCAATACTGCACTGGAAAATAGTGTGGTAGCAGCAATACTGCACTGGAAAAGAGTGTGGTAGCAGCAATACTGCACTGGAAAAGAGTGTGATAGCAGCAATACTGCACTGGAAAAGAGTGTGATAGCAGCAATACTGCACTGGAAAAGAGTGTGATAGCAGCAATACTGCACTGGGTGTGTCTCTTGCACCACCACCACCACACATCCTATATATATACTATGAAGCTCTCTCGGTTGATTTTTGATACAGACACTCGGATATCTTAATATTTAATCTTTGTTTAGGTCCTCGACTAAATTCGATTACATCGTGTTTCAGTTCTTTATCTTTATCAAGTCAGTTGTCTGAATAACAAGGTTGTATCGTTGGATCATCAATTCCAGGAGAACCGGATATGTTTTTGTTGTCGTTTATCACTGACACATTGTTATACATTTGTGTATAGTTAACGAAAACTAGCACAGCAAATTCATCAGAAGTGACACATGTTTTTTTGTTCTCTATAAAAACTTTGCAAGAATTCAAATTTATACTAAATGCCAAACTATTGACGTTGATCCATATAAGTCACCTTAAGTCACATTAAGCCTCCGAAGATGTTAAAACCAAATAAGCGCATCCACATACCTCAAATCAATGAGATTTCGTATGTGTTGTTTCAATTGTCCGACAATATCTATTTCTATAGAGTACAAAGCATTTCCTGTGTGATTTGAACATCCCTCAAAAGATAGTCGTAAACTCAAAGTCAATTAGTTCGCTCGTGCTGTTTAGAACCCAAAGGAATTATTTGAATTCACACGAATGTCTTCAATTTCAAACTTAATTACAAACGTTGATACATGTACTTATTTATTAATCCGATTTAAGCCAATATTTACAATTAATCATTCTCCAACAATTGATGAGAGAACTTTTGAACAGGTTTCAAAGGAAATGACATTCATGCGCATGTCATAACATTGCTTAACAGTTTGACTTTATGGGAAACTGTTCTTCTTTTTTTGGCGGATTTATTATAGTTTTAAACCGCGTTAATTGTATTTGTTTCCATGCAAAAGCGTATCGTAAAATTATTTGCTGCTGGCGAAATCCGCAGAGATTTCTGTTGTTTTTATACTAAAGGTTTGGATTTTCTGCGACGTCGAGCGCTTTATGACCTCTAAAACGACTAAGTTATGTCGAATCTCTCTAACAATACAAGTATTTCAACGAAGCACCAATTAAGCTTTTTATTGCATTATCAAAGCCATAAGTTGATTTTCCCGACAATTTATTTGCACGTACAATCACAAAGCTGTAGCCAATTGCCAATGATCTACACACCTCGCGATTCTCCCAGCGCTAGTTCTCACACATTCTATAAAAATTGCTTCCTGATAATATTTCTTTGAACTAAATTGTCAACCTTAAACGTTTGTTTAAAGTTACCATTCCCAATAGGTCATTTCTTTGCTCTAGGTAAAAAATGTAATTGTTAGAATTCTCCATCTTCATTTAAAGTTACGTCTTAAAAAATAATAACCAGAGGATATATGCCATAATACGATATGTTACCAGATTAAACGACTTCACGTTTTTGAATTTTGCCCGTAATCAAATTACTTGAAATTAAAAAAACCCCGTATAATGAAGACAATGACGATGTGGGATGAATGAAGAAATTACTACTCTTCTTTATTGAACACTAGGAGGAAGGAAATAAGGTAGCATGGGAACCAAACTGACATAGATTCTACTATATGTTTTAACAATCTGTGACGACTTTAAACACCAACATTATCTAATGTATGATAAAATTCACGGTGGGGTCAAAAAATAATATTATTAATTTCCCCTTCCCTACCTACCCAAAAGATCCCTTCCCAAAGTAATGTTGAGCCTTTGACGTTTTTTTTATAAATAGGTCGGGTACGCAAGGACCAAGTAAAAATTCTGTTCTGTATGAATGAAAAAGAGACGCTTATATTAATGTCTATTCATGTATCCCTTCATACAGGCAATGAGTATGAGTCTCAATGTATTTAAAGTTAATAGCAATCAAATGAAAGCAGTAGAACTAGAAAGTGCATAGGCAAAACAATAATAAATTGACAAAAAAAAATACTCTCAAAACATTGGTTTACCTATTTAACCCAAATAGGTCAGGGTCGGGAAGGGAAACAAACAATATAGTTTTATTTTTGGTCCTATATCATTATGTTCATTGCGTATTAAACAGAATGATGAATGCACACAATGCAAAAGGGCACCCCTATGTAGTTTTTGAGAATCATTGAATGCAGCATGTACCATGAATTATGCTATTGATGTGTAAAGTTACCGTTACATTTTTACGATTTTCGACCAAATATTTCCAGGGTTTTATTTAGTTGGTATATATAATACAACTATCTAGTATTATCTAACAGAGAATCAATCCAGTAACAATTATTTCAGAGCATTATTTCCGCATACATGTATTTGTCTGTCACCGCTGGTATTGTGATACATAGCATTAGGATAGATTTTAACAGAGACGCTGAAAACCACAGTACCGATACCGCTTTACTTGAAATATTTATATAAAATACTAAACTCTGTGAACACCACATTGTTCATATCTTCTGTTTGTATTGTCATAAGCTCACAAATTAGGCGACACTATGCGAGTATTCCGTGTACTCCATCATGTACAGGTTTTATCTAGGGACTCGCGATAAACACGTTATCACAGATGGTACACTGATGATGTCACGATAAACACGTTATCACAGATGGTACACTGATGATGTCACGATAAACACGTTATCACAGATGGTACACTGATGATGTCACGATAAACACGTTATCACAGATGGTACACTGATGATGTCACGATAAACACGTTATCACAGATGGTACACTGATGATGTCAAACCATGTACAAACTCATCACTCTCATAATTATCGTCACGAGAAATCAACAAGTGGTCATTGTATATATTTTCTCAGAAAAACATGACAAAGTATTTTTTGTTATTGTATTTGACCGGCAACAAATGTAACAATGGACAGCAGCTGTAACAAACCGACAAAGTGTACCAATCGACAACACACATTACAGCGGCTACAGTTGTAACAGTCGACAACAGTACTGCGACAACCATTGTTTTAATCGCAACAATTAAACAACAAGCAACGAATATTATAATTTGCAACAAAGGTAATAGTCTGCAACAATACAATAGCCAGCAACAAATGTAAATCAAAGCGCTGATAGCGCTAGAAGTACATGGTTTGGTTTTTCCTGAGATCAGACAATTGCATCATCAGCCACAGAGTGAATGACAGTGCTAACGGTAAATCTTACTTAACCAATTTTATTAAAAATCTGTATTTGACAGTTTTTATAAGTACTGATCCAGTACAGTTTTGTTGATTGGTAACTAAAGAACTGTAAAAATACGATCAAGATAGATGTTATCCGCATACGACCACTTTGTGCTATTTTGAAAACGAGGAATCGAAGAGATTTCAAAACTGGCAAATGCTATAACAGCGTTTGCAAAACAAACCCTGTAAAATGGCAACAATTGTCACAGGTCTAACAATTAAAACGAACGACAACGTGTGTGACAATTAGCAACATAATTATGCAACCAATCGAATCATTCTAGCACTCGACAATATGGGCAACAAATATAACACTCGGCAACAAATCTAACAAAATGGCAACATATGTAACTATCGGCCAAAAAACTAACAAAATGGAAACATATGTAACAATCGGCCAAAAAACTAACAAAATGGCAACATATGTAACAATCGGCCAAAAAACCTAACAAAATGGCAACATATGTAACAATCGGCCAAAAAAACTAACAAAATGGCAACATATGTAACTATCGGCCAAAAAACTAACAAAATGGCAACATATGTACAATCGGCAACAAATCTGACAAAATGGCAACATATGTAACAATCGGCAACAAATCTAACAAAATGGCAACAAATGTAACAATCGGTAACAAATCTGACAAAATGGCAACAAATGTAACAATCGCAACAAATCTAACAAAAAGCAAGATATGTAACAATCGGCAACAAATCTGACAAAGTGTCATCAAAAAGTAACAATCGGCAACAAATCGGGCAAATTGTCAACAAAAAGTAATAATCGGCAACAAATCTGACAAATTGTCAACAAAAAGTAATAATCGGCAACAAATCTGACAAATTGCCAACAAAAAGTAACATTCGGCAACAAATCTGACAAATTGCCAACAAATAGTAACAACCGGCTATAATATAACTGCAACAGATTTTACAATCGAGAACGAAGATATTGGGTGGGATGCAATATTAATTTACGAATGTATTTGTCTGAACTTACAGGCGTATACAGTAGCGATGTGTTCCGCACGCTGCGGTTAATTGACCTATCTGAAAGTCAGCCTGATAAATAGACAAACAACATCCCCTATCTTGCATTTATAAATTCCCAAGGTAGAATATTTACATATTATGGAATCAAATGTAATGATGATATACGGATGATTAATGTCGGGATTAAGTCAAAGTAAGTACCGAGCTTGCCCGTAAATATAGCCCTGAGACATGACTGCAATATGTCAAGCAATGTTATTTCAAGTTCTTACTGATATTTTCCAGGGATGTAGCACTATAAGGATTTAGCTAATACACACAATACGGAGGAGTTTAACTATAATGTTTCTATATACAAGGGGTGTCACAAAATGCGGTAGACGAATACTATTACAGACAAAATGTTAACAAGAAGTCGACGGTGTTTAAGTTTTTAATCACTAAAATGGTGGCTGACAACTGCCATTGTCGTTGTAAGACAGTCGGGAAACCTCGGACATTATAGTCCATGAGCCACCAATAGACCCCCTCCCCCTCTAGGGAATTTTGGTCACTATATTTTTCTGAAGGCATATGGTCCCTGGAGTATTTTCCTGAAGTCTGAGTAAAAGCGCCTGTTGTATTATAGTAGGAGAGACTGGTTGCATAGCGGTACTAAAATAAATCACTCTGCACTCATTGGCATTCAAAAACTAAAGGAAAACATTCTCTGAAGTAATATAATTTTAAAATTAGTAGTTGGTATGTACGAGGGTTGTCCGGAAAGCTTTGAGACTGTGTCTAAATGTAATAGGGTCACATCAAGAACTAGTATACAGCTGTGAATATAAACTTTCCAAGAACTTTTTATTAAAACTTGAAATTATTTTTGTTCATACATTGAAAGAAATCGAAGTTGGCCCAGACAACCCATATAGCGCTTCACGGAGCACTTCAAAATTGACGTGTTTTCACAATTCATAAATAGCTCACCAGCTGTATTTTTGGCACCATAATGTATCGTTAAACGATATGATATCAGGAGGACATAATTATTCTACACCGCTGCGCAAAAATTACTGTTATATTGTCGCGACCACACAGGGGCTGCTTGCGGACGCACGCGCAGAACGACGTCATGTCCGGTTTACTTATAAATACTAACAAAAACATGTGAAGTTAATGGTAGGGTGACAATCTCAGGAAAAAAAAGTTGGGGTAGGACCGCTCTGTTAACAAGACATGTCATATACCAAAATGTTCGGTATAGTCGGTAGTATCTGGGGCTGCCGGCATAAATTGCCAAATGTGGTGGCGTTCCGAGAAATCCAAGATGGCGTCCAAAATGGCCGCCATTTTTGTCATTACTAGGTCTGCATAAACAATTGATAATTGCAGGAATATGATACTATTGTATTAAATAACTTTCATTCATTATTATAGACATAACCCATGACTTTTCAAATACACCCTGTTCAGAATCTTCAAAGGTCAATGTCAAGGTCATTTTCCAGTAAAACCACTGAAAAAACAGCAAAAAACACCGTTTTACTTGATATCTGTTTTATTTATTTAATATTCATAAGTTACAGCTATCTTAAACACATATTTTAACATAGTTGTATGTTCCCTTGATCAAATAAAACTGATTTGGAACACTTTGGAGATAAAATAATGGAGATATACCGCTTAGTAGATCATATATGAAATTCATACCCCACCCACCAATTTTATACAGGGAATCTGAATCAAGTATTTGGAAAGTTTCAGAGAATTAGTATGTCATTATTAAGGGTAGTAATGTCATAAATGGAACTTATTATGCATTCATGGATGTGTATGTCTAAATTTGTTCAGAAAAAAAAATCAAGATGGCGTCCAAGATGGCGTCCAAAATGGCCGCCTTAGTATGAAAAGTCCCTTAATAGGCCAGTAGAATAGTTGAAAGCTTGAGAAAAAATTCTGATGCTAACAAACTCTTCGGTTTTCTACTCTTTAAAGGTCCCAGAACACCAGAAAAAAAGTCCCAAAGAATAACTCTTGGGGCAACTTTTTGACGACATTTTTTTAACTTTTGCATAATAACGCGTCTAAAATAATATTTGGGGATTTTTTTAAAAAATTCAAAAAGTGTCACAAAGTGTATCATGTAGGGTATCAAACTGACCAGTGAGAAGCCAGGAACTTAATTCAAGTAGAAATATTAATTTATATGCAATACTTAAAGATACGCACATAAATGTATATTTTTTGCTTTAGAATGGCCATTTTTTCACATCTCGTTCAACTTACCTATTAGTCCTGTCAAATTAGCATTTAAGGAAAACTAAATTGCAACAGACACTTTTTTGTGTTTTACAGAAAGGTAACCATATGCTGATCAACAGAAACAAGACTGCGTTCAATAAACGCTTATGCCCCCTGTGGAAGCCTTGTCCATAAATAAGTCTAATATAAGTCCAAAATTAGTTCAAGGTAAAAGTCAAACTGGGGTTAGGTGATACAGGCATGTGTGAGTCTTATACAACATCCATGCAAGTATGAAAGCTTTGTAGCAAGCCATAATGATGCTAGGAGAAACGGTCCATTTGGGTTAACCGGACGGACGAATGAACGGACAAACGAACGGACAGGTGAATCACTATATGCCTCCCGATCAATCGATACGGGGGCATAAAAAGTCCTCAAAAGTATGAGGGGACAGGTCTAAATCCAAGATGGCGCCCAAGATGGCCACCATGTATTGCATAATAAATATACCATATTTAAATATCACCCTTTTCATGCGAACGTACGTTCAAAGGCCCGTCACATAGACTGTTACAGCCACTAGGACACAGGTGCAGCCTCTACCAGTACAGATACAGAATGCTCTGACCAGAGGGACAGACTGAGAGAAAGCCCCTGAAGGGAGAGACATCAGATACAGGCATGTCCAGCGCTGAAGAAGTGCGCCTAGCTCTTATTTCGTATAGACAGCTTAGTTCTTTAATGTGCCCGGTGAAAAGCATCGATATGTACACAGCTTCCTGGCACCTTCCAACAAATACTTAGCAGTCCATAGGGTTAAATATAGCGGGCAATTACTACTGACATAATTTCAGAAATGTCAAGTTCCAATGCCGTCAATTGAACCCACGACCTTCGGGTTGACAGTCCAGTGCGTCACCACTGAGCTATTTCCGCGTATATAACTATATTTTGTACCAAAAATCAATGTGGTACTTTCATACT
Organism: Spisula solida; assembly: GCA_947247005.1. NCBI lineage: Eukaryota > Metazoa > Mollusca > Bivalvia > Venerida > Mactridae > Spisula > Spisula solida. The sequence continues at coordinate 35,986,978 of OX365945.1, forward strand.
AGTATATAGATATAATGATGCTTATGGAGGATTCCATAGCATTGGGAATTGTTATCCTTAGGTCCCTATCGGGGACCCACCAGTGTGTATGGAACTGTCTTCCTAGACCCTATCGGGGACTCTTCTGTATAGGGAACTGTTATCATATGCACTTTGGGGGACCCACAAGGGTAGGGAACTGCTACCCTTGAACCTATGGAGGATTCATCCAGGACCCTATGCGGGACTCTTCGTTGTAGGGAACTCAATCATCCTAGACCCTATGGATGATTCATCAGTGTTGGAAACTGTCTTCCCATGTACTATAGGGACTCACCAGTGTAGGAAACTGTCATCCTATGCTCTTAGTATGGAGGACTCATCAGGAAACAGTCAGTCTATGTCCTATGGAAGACACACTAGTGTTTGGAACTACATCCTAGGTACTATGGGGGGACTCACCATTGTAGGTAACTGCCATCATAGGCCCTTTGCAGACTCTTCATTGCAAGTATCAGTCATCCTTGGCCCTAAGGGGGACCCGCCAATGTTGTGAGCTGTGATCCTAGGCCCTAGGTAGGACCCACAAATGTTGGGAGCTGTCATCCTAGGCCCTAAGGGGACCTGCCAATGTTGTGAGCTACCATCCTAGACCCTAAGGGGATCTATCAGTGTTAGAAGCTATCATCTTAAGCCCTGAGGGGGAGCCATCAATGTTGTGAGATGGCATCCTAGGCCCTATGGAAGACTCACCAGTGTTGTGAGCTATCATCCTAGGCCCTAAGGAGGACCCACCAGTGTTGTGAGATATCATCCTAGGCCCTAAGGAGGACCAACCAGTGTTGTGAGTTATCATCCTAGGCCCTAAGGAGGACCCACCAGTGTTGTGAGTTATCATCCTATGCCCTATGGAAGACTCACCAGTGTTGTGAGCTATCATCCTAGGCCCTAAGGAGGACCCGCCAGTGTTGTGAGCTATCATCTTAGGCCCTAAGGAGGACCCACCAGTGTAGTGAGCTATCATCCTAGGCCCTAATGAGGACCCACCAGTGTTGTGAGTTATCATCCTAGGTCCTATGGAAGACTCACCAGTGTTGTGAGATATCATCCTAGGCCCTAAGGAGGACCAACCAGTGTTGTGAGTTATCATCCTAGGCCCTAAGGAGGACCCACCAGTGTTGTGAGTTATCATCCTATGCCCTATGGAAGACTCACCAGTGTTGTGAGCTATCATCCTAGGCCCTAAGGAGGACCCACCAGTGTTGTGAGCTATCATCTTAGGCCCTAAGGAGGACCCACCAGTGTTGTGAGCTATCATCTTAGGCCCTAAGGAGGACCCACCAGTGTTGTGAGCTATCATCTTAGGCCCTAAGGAGGACCACCAGTGTTGTGAGTTATCATCCTAGGCCCTAAGGAGGACCCACCAGTGTTGTGAGTTATCATCCTAGGCCCTATGAAAGACTAACCAGTGTTGTGAGCTATCATCTTAGGCCCTAAGGAGGGCCCACCAGTGTTGTGAGTTATCATCCAATGCCCTACGGAGGACCCGCCAGTGTTGTGAGTTATCATCCTAGGCCCTATGGAAGACTCACCAGTGTTGACAACTGTCACCCTAGTCCCTATCGGTGACTCTTCGGTGTAGGGAGCTGTCATCCAAGACCAGCTGCTGTGGACTCATTAGCGCTGGGGACAGTCAATGAAGGTCTTATGGGAGACTCGTCAGTGCTGGAAGAAATCATGCAATGCTCTCTCAGGGACTCACCACTGTTTATAGCAGTTGTCTTATGCCCCATGGGATACTTTTCAGTCGTATTTGGGTATATTAAGGACTCATCAGGGTTGTAAGCAGACATTAAAGATCCTTTGGGGGACTTATATGCCATGGGGATAATCAATGAAAGCCATATCATAAGGCTTATGGGGATTCTTCAGTGTTGGGAGAAATCATACAATGCCCTCGCAGGGACTCACCAGTGCTGGAAGCAATCGTATTAGGGTCTATGAAGGACTCATCAGTGTTAGCTACATGCACAGCCATGCCCTTTGCCATATGGATGACTCATCATAGTTGGCAGCAATCATCCCAAGCCTTATGTGGGACAGTAATCCTAGGTATTATGGGGGGCTCGACAATGTTGGACCTGTCATCCTACGTACTGAGGGGACTCACCAGTGTAGGTAAAGTCATCCTAGGTCATATGTGGCACTGTCATCCTAGGTTTTATGGGACTCGGCAATGTCAGGAACAGTCATCCTAGGCACTCGGGGATCAACAAGCATTGGAGTTATTAACTTATAGTCATCAGTGCAGGGATTAGTTAACGGGTAACTCGCATATGTTGGGAATTGTGATCATAGACCCTTCTTAGGACTTACCAGTGATTGAAACAGTCATTGTAAGTGACATTAGAGATACACCAACTGGTGTTGGGAACATTCATGTTAGCCGGCCATATTTATAAAGGACTCATAAAGAATAATAGCGACAAGTCCCATAATTATCATATAAAACATATACACATATAAAATCAATGGTATACATGAATATTTTGTCACATTATAACATCACCTTATCTTGGAAAAACAGGGGAGGTCCCGTAAGGATAGTACACGTACTTACATAGAAACTGCAAGGTAGCTAGGTATTATCAAATCATAATACATTGTTTTGTTTGGCCTTCAGTTGTTGCACTGTAGGTCCTTATTCAAAACTGAGAGCCTTTATACGGTCGTGTGTTATTTTACTAAAATATGTACCTTGTGCATTATGATTTACAGCACGTATCAACGTCATGATGAACTTATTGAGCGAAATAATGCATCAGAAACTATGTTTTGTTCTTGAATGGCAATACTGTATAAGTATGCAAATTACAAAACCGTGTACATTGAATTTTGTACATGTATATTTTTCCGTTTTAAAGTACAGAGAAAAATCAATTTATGCTATAAATAGACATGGGGTATCTTTATATTAATTGTTAAAAAACGTGATTGATGATATACCAGTCGCTTTGCGTTTACGGAATCATTTTTACCCCACCCACTTTCGAAACATTGGAAACAGATTGAACAAAAGTAGTTATAATTAATGTTACAACATTCCTTAACATTTTCTGCACAATCATGTATATTTTTCTTGTTTATATACCCATGCTAATAAATCGCATATGTATGTCATGTTGCGAGAAATTATTAAATGATAAAGATATATTCTACACTCAAACGCCTCATTATAACATTGCTAGTAATTAATTATTCGCACTATTTCTGCAGTAAGATATAATAATTCAATACTAATTCAATTGAAAAATATGTGTAAATGTAAAATATTTGCAATTAAAAATACTTAAAGATGAAATAAGTGCACGTGTACCATCTTATATATTATAGATATATGTAAGGTACTTTTCATACTATGGCGGCCATTTTGGTCGCCATCTTGGACGCCATCTTGATTTTTTTCTGAACAAATTTAGACATACACATCTATGCTTGTATACTAATTTACATTTATGACATTACTACCCTTAATAATGACATACTTATTCTTTGAAACTATTCAGATTCCCTGTATAAAATTGGTGGGTGGGGTATGGATTTTATATATGAACTACTAAGCGGTATATCTCCAATATTTTAACTCCAAAGTGTTCCAAATCAGTTTTATTTGATCAAGGGAACATACAACTATGTTAAAATATGTGTTTTAGATAGCTGTAACTTATGAATAGTAAATAAATAAAACAGATATCAAGTAAAACGGTGTTTTTTGCCGTTTTTTCAGTGGTTTTACTGGAAAATGACCTTGACATTGACCTTTGAAGATTCTGAACAGGGTGTATTTGTAAAGACATTGGTTGTGTCTATAATAATTAATGATAGTTTTTTCATAGAATAGTATCATATTCCTGCAATTATCAACTGTCTATACAGAGCTAGTAATGACAAAAATGGCGGCCATTTTGGACGCCATCTTGGATTTCTCGGAACGCCACCACATTTGGCAATTTATGCCGGCAGTCCCAGATACTACAGACTATACCGAACATTTTGGTATATAACATGTCTTGTTAACAGAGAGGTCCTACCTACTCTTAAAATAGAAGACTTTTTTGGCAATAGTCACCCTACCATAAGAAGACAAAATACTCGCTACAGCAGCGTAAATAAACAATATGGGAACGTGGCTCTAACTTGGTCAGTACTAGAGTAATAAATATCATGTAATGCATGTAATATCAGTAACTGACACGGACAAATAACATCTAAATAGTCGAATCAAATGCGGATATAATCATACCCCACCCGACGGCCGTACACAAGCAGTAATTACAAACAGACGTTACATTACATGAAAATGGTAGCGTACACTGACCCATTATATGGATATAATAAGTTTGCACACAGGGTACTGCATTATTATGGCTAAATTGTTTATAATGGTCAACGGAAGAAGATACGATGCCTGAAAAAAGTCAACATTGTCGTCATAGAGAAACGCGCCGTGAAAACATCGCTGTGACTCCTACTGTCACCTAAATCACACTTCTATCTTTCTGGTATGATTAAAGACATTGTTATTTCGGTACCAGTGGTGAGTGAATGCATGCTACTATCTGTGCGGGACATGTAGCGAAGATTGACGGCTGTGCATACTATCATCACATACGTAGCCAACTTAATTTATCAACGTTATGTGCCTGCTAGTTGCCATGACTGCTCTCTACGCAGGAAATAGATACACGTGTATCGACTTCTAAAATGCGCCCATGATGTCGCTCCATTAGTTGTTACCTTATTATAATGTTTGTTGTATGTGTTCTGTTCGTGGTATCTTGATGAAACTTATAAAAATGGTCCACAATAGATTGATCTATAACCTAGTAAAACTTAAAGTGTAGCCCCTGAGTGGTTGATTTCTATGAATGCAATCTCAAAACTTTTCGGACATCCCTCGTAGATGATGAATAGTTGATTCTGAAATTTTTAAAAACATAATTATACCTGCGTAACAAATTGTCCGAAAATCTGATCAAAACGATCCAAATAATTATACAGACGACAAAACGAAGAATTGAACCGGCGGGTGAAAACTACGGAATGTTGAAGCCGGAAGCATTCGCGGACAAAAAAACGCTCAAATTTAATCAGACGACAAATGTCATTATTCAAAATATTTTTTCACCAGGGATTTTTAATGGGAAAATGTTGCATAGTTTATGTTCTGATTTAATTGAAGAGCTGGGAAAAATTTGATCATAGGACCTTTGGTTTTTCAGATAAAATGAAATAACGGCGCTTCGTCACGTTATCATGCAATCAGGCAATCTGAACATCTCGAACAATTCTTATCATGTATACAGGTCATCCTTGCGTTTTTTAATCGTTTTTTAATATTTTAATCGTATACAAGTTTTATATTATCTGGTGTACATACAGGTATAACTTTGTGTTCGAATAAATGAAATGCACGAACCAACGCTATATAAAAAATTCAGCTGTATCGCTACGTAATACATGTCCCTATATAAGAAGTTTGCCTTTTACAGTCCAATATCAATTGGGAACATCCGGTATATACAACAACTCATAATAGGTCCACGTGCCAGTTGATGTAATCATGGTACCTTACACCGACATCTGATGATGATATTTTAAGATATTAAAAATGTATACGATATGTTTACAAGCAACCTAAAATTATAAAAGTATAATAAGAGAACATTCCTGGAACTACCCTCGTCTTGAAATCATGTCAATTTGTATTCCCAGACATTGTTAACCCGAGCCAAACATAATCTAGCTGAAAGATGAAGCAAGTCAACATATTTAGTCAGGTATAATATATTAACTTGTCGGCAGCCAGACTAGTAATTTACCAAGCTGATCAAAATATGACAACTCTACTTGCAAACTCCCACTATCTGAATATCGTTTATAAAATAATTCGACAATGTTAGAAATTGGATGTTCAATTGTGCAAAGATAAAAAAAGGATAATTCCTTTAGTTTACGTTATTTTATAGTTTATATATTATAGTTTACTTTCAGAATGAGGTTATTTGGCAGGTTCAAAACCTAATTTATCAAATAAACTGGATTGGATTTTAAAGTCACAATGCTTACAAAATTTAAAAAATGTATTTCTAATTCACAAAATGTTCAAATTATAAAAATGAAGGAGTTTGAACATTACTTTGATGACTGTTCTAATATTCTCGATGGTAAATTATTTTAAACTTTTAAAAACGTACGCATGTGTGAATACCAGTACCAATAGAAAATATGAGCTGGTTGAGTATTGACAGAAATAAAAGAAAAATGTAATGTGTGTAATTAAAAAGATATTGATGATGCAGCTCATTGTAGCAATCATGTAAAGTACTTGCCAAAATATGAGTGAACTTTTTAAAAACAATGTGGGTAGCCAGCGCAGAAATGCAAATGTGTACTTGTTTAGAAATAGCATATTAATATGAACAAATGTACTGCATCTAGTAGGGGATTTCCCATCAGATCTTTGGATAATCTGGCAGAGGAAAAAATGACAAAGGAATTTGTTTACTCCCATTGAGACTATACAGTAGTCTCTGGCTCCCTGACAAAACCACATAGAAGGTTTAGCGAAAAATTGCTTAGTCATTTATCATACTTCAGTATCATAAGTTCAGGCTTCACGAAACTTTAAAAGCCCGTCAGTCATTCGGATCGAAATGAAAATAGATCTGTGGATAATGCATTTTATAATTTGTTTAATTCTAGGTCTACTTTAGTCAGGGGTAAGTAATGTAAACATGCATTATTAGATATAAACACAGTTAACAAGTGATTTCAAATAGGCCTAATTTTATAGTTTTCCTTTTTATAAATAATGGGTTTCTTAAGCATATCAGACAGTACTTTTATTCAAGAGAAAGGCTATTTTCATGTCAAATTAATCATGCATATTACCATTAACTATCAAACATCTTTAATCTTAATCACCTTTTCATGTTAGATAAACCCTGTTGCAAATTGTTAAAACATAAGAATGCACGTCGAGAAAATTCCGGGTTTTATTGTATCCAATATCATCATCAACAACAACATGTAATAAGTTTTCGCGACCGTTGGATATTTTACATTTTTGACGAATTTGGAGGGATTTTCTTATTACAGGGTGATCATTAATATATGGTAACATAAATAACTTTAATAACTTTGTCAGGTTCTATGACAGAGAAGCGGTTTGACCCTTGTTATAAAGCTAATGAGCCCAAGTTTTGTTTTGGATATGACTAAATTCTAATAAATGCATGTGATATAAAGGTGACGTCCATACCGTCCTTGAAGCTGCCATACATTTTCAGTGATTTCAAGAAATTTGGCCACTGTATCATTTCGCCGAAGACCTTACATTTACTTGGCCTCTACACTCACCAGACTTAAACCGTTTGGGTTTCTTTTAATGTGGATGCATAGAGGATGGAATGAATACTCCAAAACCAGAAACAATAATTGTTTGAAAACTTCAATACAGTGTGAAATTTGTAGCATCGGTGGTATAACATGCAAGTTTCAGTTGGTTATTTTCGACGTATTTTGGGGCTGGTTTTGCAGTTTTGCAGAATAAAGGGAAACGTTTCGAACTTATGCTGTGAAAAAAGTATGTGACATTTCAAAATGATTTATGTGTTGAATAAAACTTACGTATGTATGTTAATCAAAGGTATATAACAATATATATTATCTTAACAACTGATAAGGTTATTAAAGTTATTTATGTTACCATAATATTAATGATCACCCTGTACATCTCGACGAGGAATTACGAAATGCATTCGGGTTACAATATTTACAATAATCTACAGCTACGATGTGGGATTATCACCGTCCGGACGGATACATACAGACCCGATACGGACTCTATACAAAATGAATTGCAAAGGGAAGTAACCGCTTTGCAAAGGGAAGTAACCGGAACATGCGTAGTTTTTATTAGATTTTCTTACGCGTGGTTGATATCTCGCACATATGAACGCGTCCCGCTCGACCTACTTCGTAATCGCAGAGTATTCATGTGTCTCATAACAGTTTGCAGCATCGTTTATGCCTAGAAAATGTAAAAATTGCCTTCCGAATCGGGCAAAAAAACCCGTTTTGTTTCCAAAACTATAAAAAAGAGTGTTTCCCATCTAAGAGACGGGTTGCATAGCAACCATGGAAGATTGGTTTATTTTTTTAAATTTTGGCGTAATAAATATGTTCTATAAACATTTAATAATAGTTTTATACTCGTCTTTTACTTTTGTTGTTATTTATGTTCCACATTTAAAAAATAAAAATAAAATAAAGAATGGTTATCACTTTTTCAGTATAGGGTACCACTACCGGAAGTCGAAAGCGAGAGTCCGTCTACCTAATGACCATATATCCGGTCTGTCAAAAAAATAACGCCGTTAGCGAATGCCAAACTACAACAACAACAACAACAATAATCGTGCGTTTTAGCATGTAATCGTTACTGGGGATTCCCCTATTAACACTTACTGGAAGAAATGTTTAGTTAAGGTACTAACCGCTAAATAAAATTGTTCTTTAGCTCAATGTAAAGTGACAATTGTCAGCCCCAGATTATATCAGGCTAAATTCTATGGCCAGTTCACAGACCTATATCATTGAAAAGCAGTATATTTCAGCTACAAAATAAGACCAAAAAAACAGGGGATCATGTTTAATATTAGAAAGATTTTGTTCGTCAAAGGCGGTAGACAATTTTTGGACCAATCCAATGTGGGTGTTACCCTACTCTACTTTCGCTTTGTCAAATATGCCAAAATCTCAAAATTTTCAAGAGGAAACACATTCACTCATTCAACTACATGTATACAATACCTTCATACTCAATAAGATTATTCTAGTTCCATTTTGTCAAGGCATATCACCATTTCCAGGCAAACAGAAGTTTTCATAAGGACTACATGTATTTGAGATTTTGGTCCCGCGGCGTATGCATTTAGTGGTTTTTAACCTTAAACACTCAAACTCAAACCCGTCAGTTTTACCACGCACGTTAATTAAACTTCGTTGTTTAACGTTAAATTTTTAGCTGTGTACACTATCATGGATGCTACACAAATCCTCACATATGCACACTACTATCTATTAGAAGTGATGATGCTGAATTTACGTAGGAGTTTCCATAGGGTAACCAAGGCGCTTGTCTGTCTTATTCTGACTAGTCATATGGCAAGTTATGTTTCATATAGATCTTCATAATATGGACACTTATCTAGGATATGATCGTTACTTTACTATTATTGATACCAGACACGATAGTCGGAGATGAAGCCAACGTAAAAACTAATACACCCCATGTTTGTGCCAGACCGGTCAAGAACCCCTCAAACCATGCTACATAAACAAAATTAACCGTTAAATATATTTCACAATTTACTATTCATAGAATAAAATGATTATGATGGTCCCCGAGGACATTAATGTCATGGTAAATGTTATCTCATAAAATACAAGATAACTCGAAGCACCTCATTGCAATAAATAATAAGCCCTTATGATTTATAACAGTCCAAATTAGCCTATAAGCTTCTCATATAATATGAAGACGGTATTTCTATAAATCTCGTGAGAGTTCACCAGTTGATAACATAATCACAGACGAGCCATACTGGAGCCGTTAAAGCGTTCTGAAAGTTTCCCTTAAACTGAAAATTTATCTGTCCATGCCAGTTTTATTTAGAGAACATAATAATATCTTCACTTAAATATCCTTCTGCATGATTGGAATCTTGCAGTATATATAACAATATCGTTTTACCAAGAATTTGTTCGTCGCAAGTTATTGGCAAGACTCGTTAATTATTTGTTTGTGTTAGCGACATTGCCAATATGCCATACTCATAAGAAATGATTTAAAGCGTGTATTTTTACAATATTTCTAAAGTTCTATTATATTTTACTGAACACCAGAGTTTATTTGGTTTTGTTTATTTCTAGCAGATTGTATTAACTTCTAAGTGTACTGAAGGTCTTTTAGTGCTTTCAACTATCGTGCTCTTCCAGATTATGATGTCTTATTGAAAATAAAAAAAAACAATTAAGACCTGCTCTAGTCACAGCGAAGTTGGCTTAAGAAAGTCATTAAATTCATGACACTACGAATTTGTAGAGTCTTCATAGATGAAAACGATTCGATAACAACACGTGTTTTTGTATTTTCATATAATTTACGTTTCGGCTTATACCCACGTTTTCAAAAATGCAATAAGAATCTGATCTCGTACACATAACGTTCATCTGGGTACTACTGTATCAAAGCACTTACGAAAATATTAAAATTACGCTCACATTTAAATTCGTTATAATTCTTTAACAACTGCAAATGGGTGAGGGATATGGTTTGTAGGCGTTCATTAACTCAATCATTATTTGTATTACAGCTCCATTTATCACCCTTTATATTTTGATCGTAAGTTAACGATTTCCGTAAGTGCTTTGATAAAACAGTGATCCGTACAATGAATTAACAAAGTTGTACGAAAGTTCCATGTTATTCTACTAAACCTTCGTTTTAAAGTTTCCAGCTGGTTGGCTTACGAAATATCGTATATAGTGGAGCGTATTTATGGTTCCTCCGGACATGTTATTACACTTAACGGCACTTCTAACGCTACCTCTTGATTTTTACTTATATCTCCAAAACCGTTCGAGGTAACTTCATCAAATGTTCACCAAACTAAGTTTAATGCATGTGCCTGTTACTGCACTTGTCCATTTAAAAATTGATGCATATGAAAAGTCGCAGTAAAAGTTTAATTTACGTCACTCGAATTTCAAAAGTCACAAAATTAAACAGGGTATTTATTGAGGGTAAATTGAATATTTTAATTTTTTTGTTTCATTACTGTTACAAATATTACATAATTCGTGTACACAGTAAAAAATATCCATGAACGTCATCTACGTTACAAATTCCTAGCAGTTGGTAAGCCAAGACCGCCTCAAAATAAACGCCTCTTCTGAATAAAAAAACGATACTTTCGATATAAACCTTAAACCTGATGGAGGGCTCCATTGTTTGTACTTGAAAGTTAACATACACATACTTTATTAACAATGAATATGTAAAGGTATGCAGAAGAATTGAATTAAATCTATTTAATATCGTTTTTGGTCACCAATAGTTCCAATTTGAAGTTCAGTTCAAATCGTATTCTCACAACAGACTCGTTATGGTAACAATAAGCACTTGATTTCGCAGCAAAACAATATCCTTTTATTTACTAGTCGGTTGGTGAATAGTGCCAATGCCTATCAAAAACATGAGTGAATCAAATCTGGATAATCGATACTTTCAAAGGAAGACAGGACATCTACAAGCATAAATAACAACCGGGTGACCAACATATTGCGTGAAAATGCGACTTTCAATTTAAGGATTTGTTCAGTTGAAGGAATGTCTAGCAATAGTCTAAAGTCCGATTTAGATGAAAGTTGGTCTGAACTAGTGTCAGATATCGTGGATTATGTGTGCCAAGTTTCAAGACAATGCATGGAGGAGTTTTAAAGCAAACTGAAATATATCAAAGGTAGCGTTAGAAGTGCCGTTAGGTGTAGTAGGTTGTATGATATATGTATATGATCTGTCATGTTGCAACATTCAAGGATATTATTCAACACCATATGAGACAAGACGTACGCACAAAAAGATAATAGAAACTCGGACAGGAAAGGCAGCACTCAACTTAACCAGCCGAGCACGGAAAACATAAAGACATCACATACGACATCCACACGGCTCTATGCCCAACACATAACCGAACGCGACAATGAACTGCCCAAGTCACAGCTGTCAAAAAGCTGAAAATCCTATCAATATCAAGAACGTTGACACAAACAATTAATTGAACATTTTATTACATTTCAGGTCAAGTAAAGCACAATACAGACAACTATGCAGGTAGGTATCAGTTAGGTTTTTAGTTTTTATGTTAGAACAGAACTTCGTTAGAACTGCGTTTGTATGTTGTGATGAATATCACCTTCGAAAACGCTAAATGAGTATGTCCAACAAATGGCAAACTCACTTCTGGAATACAACGCGACAGATTGCATATTCCGTATCATACATGTCTGGTTATCCGAATCATGCCTGACTGGCGCGTTATATGCCGAACATAAATTATGCCAACGTCAATGACGTCATGACTACGGCTTCCATATAAAAACACTCGTCGAAGGGATTTAGGTTTAAAGTGCGATTAATACCTTAGACCTACTGACCTTACCATGGGTCATCTACTGTTGATGACCAACCTCCATGTAAGATCATGGGTCAAATCACTTTTGAGTTATTGATCGGAAACCATTTGGTCTATAAATACATGTTAAAGGTCACAGTGACCTTGGCCATTGACCTACTGACCTCAAAATCCATAGGGGTCATTAAATGCTGATGACCAACCTCCATTTAAAATTGAAGATCCTGTGCCAAACCGCTGATCGTCAAATCATAGTTTTGGTCCGATAGTTATGTAGTTTGTTATATTCACTACTTTTATAAAACCATAAACGACATACCGAGCAAGGCGAAGCTACACATGTACCATACTGTACCTTCCAGCACGTTATCGATTCTTTATTACTTTTCCTGTTGGATTATTTTCTTTTTCAAAACCAAATCATGTATTGTTTGCTCTCTTCTTGTTCTTTTCTTTTCTAACTGTCTTCTAACTGCCTTTGTATTTGTATCTATCAGTGTATAAAATACTATTTTGAAACACCACAACATATCTGTTGTATTATATAATTCTTAGGATAGGTATTTACATGGGTTTTTCTTCCCAATCCATCTCATCTGCGCTAGTAACATTTGTAACCGTGTCTTGCATTTGTTTTTATGGATATTGTTTGAACTAACGCATATAAGGCCAAAAAAAGTGCACTTCTAGGCTATAATCACCGCCCGCTTCTATTCTTACGCCGACTGTTTTGGCCTTTTAAGTTTCTTTAGAACCTAAGCTGGATGATTAAACTGTTTGGAAACGTTATTATATCAAAAGAAAGCAATTCAATCAAAATCGTTTTAGAACAAATACTCTACTGTACTCAATAGTTACAGTGTATTTTTGAGTCTTTATATTTCAATGATAAAAATTATCAAGAGCCTCACCCACCAACCGCCAAACAAATCAAGACCAACAAACATGCCTGGTACCTGTGGGTAATAGGACACTGTGTTGAACAAAGGTGGACAATGGTCAGTACTGAGCTTTCATGCGATTTGCGATATTGAACTTTAAAAACACATGGGTAATGAGACCATTGATTGTGTCCGCAATTGATGTTTAATGTGACCACTTAACCCTTTATGATCATGATCAATAAGTGTACAAGTACATGTAATTGGTAGCCAATTAATCGTTTAGAAATGATGACCATTTACAACTGTTGTATTGTATCTAGTGTTGGATTGTAAACTCGATATGACCCTTCGAACAATCCCAAGTTATTGTTGATCATGTCGTCATATCACTAACAATGCAACCTTGCTATGATATTACGATTTTTCGTACATATAGAACGTTCTCTTAGATTACAAGTTGCCTCAACTTAACCAATTGTACTGAGGAATCTGTCCAACACAGGAATACGGAACCTAGATTATCAGTTTGACAGTCATTAGTTAAACCAACTGCGCTATATGCGGGTCAATGGTAAAGTGTCCAATTTTGTTTTGATTGTTGTCATCCAATTCTGATTTATTTTAACAAAGGTCGTAGATTTTACCATGTTATTTTTCAGGTTCACACGTTGGCAGTGGTGGCAGTGGGCATGTTCCTGTTTATACAAATGGCAGATTCAAAAGTTTTATTCGATTATGCGTGCGATCCGAGGTCTTCCGAAGTCACGTGTCTTCTCGGTTGTCTCGGGTGTTTTGAATATTATGGAGGTCACATGTACAATATGGCGGCGTGTTGTCAGGAGTGCAAAGATCAACAGGCAGATCTTATTGACGATGGTCCAGCTAAATGTTCACAACGATTCATCAAAGGTTCTTGGATAAGTCGCTTCGGAAAATGAACAACACTTGTTAACAAAAATTTCCTTTTTTAAATATAAAATATGTGTGTATTTTTTATGTTCAATGAACTGCATGTGTGTATGCAAATGTGCCACCATATGCTGGAAGATTGCTATCTGTTCGGTTATTGAACCATAATGTCTAACACTTTTCTACACCATGACACCAAGCACAGATATCATAAATGACCTTAAATTATTTTTATTGATGTAATAAACACCGAAACAGTTAATGCTTCTAGAGTATTTTCTTCCTATTTACATGATTTAAAACGAATTGTTATCTGCTTGAGGGATGTTCCAAAATTAAATTATCTCCTTGTATAGTCCCTTGAGGATTCTCATATTTAACTTAAGAAGGAAAGAACTTTTTGTCGGTTTCAAAATAATATTTATTACATAGAATCTCCAAATTTGATTTCATATTCATTCCGTTGAGTTATGGCGTATCTTAAAGAAATAAATCAAAATTAAGCTCAACATTTAGATTACACTTCATTCTGTCATTATTGACGTGTTTAAACGAAATAAATCAAAATTATAACAACACAAAGGACAGATGGAAGAAACAGAATATAATATTAGTTTATAAACAAACGATCGATATGACAAATTGCAAATTTGATGCTTGAATACGGTATGATCTAACGATACGAATCTTAAAAGTTGCTTTTGATCTCTGTTGGGCGGGACAAAGAGGTGTACAATAACTACCGTGCATTGTATTAATAGACTGCATGAAAGTTATTGCACTTCTTCCATTTGTAACCAAAGACCCCATCCCCGTCAATTACTATTGCATTTAGTCCCATCTCTTCTGTTCACATCTATGTCAAGTGCCGTAACTATGATGATAATAATTAAGTTGTTCCCAAAGCTCCATCAAGCGGATGTTAATAATTATAATATACATGTATATGGATACATAAAAACGAACGATTTTGACGCATAATGTTTATCGATACCATATGCTCAATGAAGAAACAAGAGGTATTCGGAAGGAAAAGGGTGTGAGAATAGTGTACTTCTTTAGTTTGGACAAGGTATGATACGCTATGTGCATGCCAAACCTAACAAACTGTGCGTTTACAAGTTAACCCAACACAGGGTTGCAATACCACGTGGTTTTTGGCTACAGTTACAAGTAAAACATTTTAAACATTGGATCACAAATATAGCCATAAGTATTTTATTTCTTCATCGATTTCTATAAAATATACCACACGCTAAGGGGAAAAGTATTTGCTTTCCGTAAAGCATAAGATCTTTTTCAGCAGTATTACCGATTTTTCCATTACCCTGTGAAACCTACACATTCCACGTTTTCACAAGGTAATGGACAAAACGGCGCAACGGCTGAAAAAGATTTTATATTTGATGGAAAGCAAACATTGTCTCCTTATAGAAATCGATGAAGAAATAAAATACTTATGGCTATTTTATTTTCCAATCATGTCCAACAATTTGTTTCACGGCAATATTTCCATTTTCTTTAACTAGCAAGTAACAACAGTTATCGTCCTTATTTGGTACTATACCAGTTTTAATCTGATCGATCTTATCACGCTGTGCAAACTCCACGGGAAGTCGGAATATAATTAATGCCTATCATTTGCCTCAGGGGTTTTTGCCCACACAGTAATAATTATTATACATTTTATATTTTTGACATTTTGTACATGCGAAGTTGTACATGGGGAAATATACTTAATTATGCGTTCGTATGATGACATGTGTATCGTCTATATTCCGTGGGTTATGAAATTAACTGTTTAAATGTTATGCTATGTATAATCAAAGAATACGGGAGTGTATAGTGTATTTCCGTGGTACATGTATAATAGGTGTAAGCCAAAATGTCATACAAATAGGCATTTTGACATTTAACTGACTTTCCAGCGATTTTAAAATGAGGAAAAAATTTCATTGTATGATAATGGCTGTTCAAAACAGGTGGTTGCTCAGTTCAAATCAACAAAACACTGCAACGTGATTCGGAGTTTAGAATTTGTCTCAGTTGTAAAAGTCGCCTTTTTATATACATTTTCTTTTTTTGCAATCAGCACCGGGAAAGTATTCAAACCGGTTTAAGATGTACGACTCACTAAAATCACGAATATTATTGTATTGTCTTTACCCATACTCATTATAATACAGATGATGAGACAGAATAAATGTACTTAAAAAGCATTTTTATAATAGAAACAGTATACTCAGGAATAGAGTTTAAACATAACGTAAAAAATAAATTATTACTTATTTCTATCAAGTTAAATTCATCAATCAAGCCCGGTATATCCAACATATAACGTTCAACATTCCCGTATTAAAACAAACCGCAACCAGCATGGATTCGCAATCAGTGTTATGAGATATACATAGTGCCCACCGACAGTCTATTGGATGAATGAACAATAAAAACTTTTCATTCACCAATTGCTCGCTGGTGGGCATACTTGTATATGACTAACACTCTATACAAGCATGATCTCTCATAATGTGCCCCCCGACAGTCTATTGGATGAATGAACAATAAATACCTTTTATTCAACAATTGGTCGCTGGTGGGCACATTTGCGTATGAATAACAATGATCTCTATTATATTAGTATTTAACAAAGATCTAAATATATTTAGCTCTTTGTATTTAAGTAGTTTCAAAATATAGTCAATTTAATTATATCTAGTTGTTATAAAAGCTGTATTAAAAGTTTCTAGTTTCTTATAAGTTTCTATTTCTAGTGAGAATGACCTCATGTGTATCTATTTTAATTTTATGATGATTGTGTTATATAGATGAGGCATAACAAATAATGAAACTGCCGCTTTGAATCAGGAACGATGTATTGATTCATATTTAAAAAAAAATTTAATCACATTTCGTGGATTTAACATCCCGAGTTAAAATTATAACAATTATTTCAGTTAGTTATGAAGGAAATAATTTAATTATTCATGTATAAATGTCTGTTGTGTAAATTAACTTCACACTTCAAATTGAAATTGTTATAAAAGCAAATCCATGTATGTTACAACAGAAAAGCATTATTGCCTAAGGGTACAGATATAGATAAGATAAGTTATGTTTTATTGCAGGCTATATAATCCGATCATTTAAATTGGACGCCATGCTGTGAGCAGATAATTAGCTCGGTAAATTCCGACAGCTAACGAACTTTACCGAATGAATAAGCGCTAAATAAATTTAAGTACTGATTAAATTCAATGTTACAAAGGCCCATACCATTATCAAAGTATTTTATTTATTTTTACATGTTTCGAAAGTAAAATAAATTTACTATCTAATGTGGAAAATACATTTTAGATATTGTATGTGATAAATTTGATATAGAGTATTAAACACCAATTTTAACGGATAATTTCTTCAAATTCGCTAATTTTATATAGAATATAGAGTAATTCAAGAATAACAATTTTCAAAGTTAAATTGGCCCATAATGTTTTAGATTTAAAAGTAATTAAAAATAACCATAGTGATGTGTAAAGATGAAATAAACTTTTGTGCTAAATACAAATTTGATATTTTAATCCGTTAAGGAATTATAAGCGTTAAACTAAATTTCCCCTTCTACTTTTAATGTAAATTTTATCGACGCGCGAATTATCGGTACAAAAATGAAAGTTGGGTATGGTTTACAAATTTCTTCTTGTAACTGTAGTCAAAAGTCACGTGGTAATTGCTACACTGCAACAATAGGTTGGTAATGAGTAGAACATACGGATTAATTAGTATTATAAAAAAATTAAAAACAACTATTTGTTAACATCACAGGTGAGTTCACAGCACATACCGTACTGTCCTAACCATCACTAATATGAACTAATGCACAGCATATGTAGCGGACTATGTCAGTTGTCCTACATTATTTGTAACATGCTCATCTAGTACTGGATTTTTTGGTGATGCATAACTTCACAAAAATTGTTTGGTTACAAAGTTACGAATCTGGAGCAAGCCGTTTCCAAAAATGGCTGCCTTTTTTGTGTCCAAACATTTAGGAAATAGCCCTCCCCATATAAAAAGATTGGTTGCATAGCAACCATGGAAGACTGATAATTATTATCTTTTCTTTTCTAGACAGGGGTCACGCTAGTTTTTGGAATATTTTTAAACATCATTAAAAAATAAAAAAATTTATGAGCTGCCGAATATCGCATTTTAATTTTTTTTGTTATTCTATTAGCAGCCATTTTCTAGTATCTTTGCTTCAGTGCGGGATTTTAACACAAATTTTTAGATCCATTAGTGAATTCAAACTCTGACAAAACCACGTGCACACGTGTTATCGTAAACCGGATTTTATCCGTTGGGCTTTGCCCAACGTATAGTCCGCTATTAACTTGATCATGTCTATCTACGGTGTCACACACTCCCAACCGCACCAATGTCAACTCTATTAAAGGGGTTATGTGGTTTAGTTCTCCAAACAAAAACCACTAACGTTCGACACAAAACTCCACCACAGTCATTGGTGAACGTATTGGCCTTGTTTAACTATTGTTACTACATTTACAGAGTAGGACTTAAACAGTAGTTAAAAAAGGGCCTATACGTTCACTGATGACTTTGGTGGATTTTTGTTTGCGAACCAGCAGTTGCCTTGAACTAACTATGCTTCAAGCGTCAAGCAATGGTGGTGAAATACCAGTAAAACTTAAAGACTTCGTCACGGCCTGGGATCGCACTGAGATCCCTTACAGTCGAAGCGGACACTCTACCACTCTAGGCTCTCGATGAAGGTTGAAATGTAAGCCTACATGTACGTGTGTAGCGTTTTGGGACCAATTTCAAGAAATATACGTTATCTGTTGAAAAGTGTTTCAGGCCATGCGAAACTGACTTTTTCCCCAACAAGCGGTAGGCTTAATATATAGAAACAATTTATACTAGCGCTTGTGTAGTATCTATCTAGATTGAAGACGTGCTCGTCATACGGGACCAAGCTATAGGTGACCGTTTGGTTTAAGAGCAATACAATTGTGAAAGTCTTAGCTGTAAGACAATACTTCCACAATATGTAGAACTCAAGCTTCTTATAAAACTGAGGTAGGTAAATATTTACTGATGTAACCGTACAACAGAGATCGCAGCTATTCTTTTAACACCAGAGGCAAAAACAAGAGACGCAACATGGCTGCAATACAAACGTACCGTACATTATAGCTTAAACTCCATATTCATTCAAAGACGCTCATATTATCATATGTTACGGCGTCTTGTCAACTATTTTCAGTAACACATTGTAAACTACTTCCTGGATTACTACATAAACAATGACATTCCTGGCCCCAATTCCACGAATAAAAAAACTTAAGTTATTGCTCAGCTGAAACTGTTATTTAGAATGCATATATGACTACAATTATAGTATTGTGATGTAGATTGCGACCAGACACTGTGTATTTATTGCTATATAAGGTTATAGTAGGTGATTTTTGTATGAAATGCTCATGCAAATCCAACAATTTTGAACAACTATGAACTTCGTACTTGAGCTTGTTATAACAGACTTAAGTTTTTACTTTAGATGTTTATAACTTTTCAGTACTATTTTCTGTTGAAATCGGACTATGTATTGCTCTACTTCGTAGTAGTAAAATGTCATCTCACTGTGATGAAACAATATAATTATACTATTATACATGAAAGTCTTTTAACCAACAAAATAGGTTTTTAAAATCGCAGTCTCAGCTGAGCATAACTTAAGTTTTTTCGTGGAATTGGGGCCAGGGGTTTGAAAAAAGCAAACGTAAAATTCCCCGCCATTTCCGGGGTTGGGGGCGTGATTGCATTTGACTGGTGCATAAGTTCTCATAGCAACGCATATACCATTAGTGTGAGGAATTTGCCTTATTGTAGCGGGTTCCGTAACATGCTCAACCAGAAAATACTGTCGTATGTGCAGTTTTTTTCAGACTGGAAAGCAAGCCATAATTATCCCATGGGCATGAGCGTCGAAAACACAGGGGGTAAATATTTAGGAGGGGGGGGGGGGGCACATTTGTTTTGAGATAGGGGGAATTCATTGACATTTAAAGTTATTTAATAGCGTACGATGAATGTTTGTGCAGAATGTATATCTGCCGTGTTGTAGTTTGTTAGCTGGTAATCATTATTAAACACAACAGTTTATTACAAAACCAAGAACATTTAAGTCCTTATTTTAGTATTGGTCTTATGGGGCATAGGTTTTGCAACGGGTATGCGACAACATGTTTTCATATATTCAAGTTAATTGCGAGCTTAGCGAGCACGAAAATGCACATTTTATACTTTGTCATCATGGACCAAAGGCGAATTACCTATTACGAGACTATTTCAGGCCGAAAAGTAATAATGTGGTCTGAATTGTGGGTGGGTACACAAACGATATGTTGCCCCCCCCCCCCCCCCCCAGTCCTGACATTGGGCTCCCGGCTCCCACTTTCTCGACACTATAGTTTCATAAAAACTTCTGATAATCAATTCATTTCTATTTTTCATTTCATGCAATAAATACCCTATACTCGTGTTATTAAAATTGTTTCAGTGTTTAAATGTGTTCTTTTCTTCAGAAAATTACGAAGGTCGTTTTCATTAAAGAGGGAAGTCATTGTACCAGCTAATAAGCCACTCAATTCCAGCGGGGAATAATGTCCAGCGTAAAATTTCGGTTTCGGAAAATTAATTCTATTTTAAGAAAATCTTGTATATTTCAGCAGTCAAATAATTAAAATTGACGCAGTTACTTGCCCTTGCATGATATTCAAAAATCGGGTCGGTCACGTGACCTGACAGTCACTTTTTAGTTCATCACATAACGACTTGGAAATGCATTTGACAGTAAAAATGTTTCTCTCTGGGGCAATGGAAGTTTAGCATTGTAGAAAAAAGTGAGGTATAATAAATAAAACTATGTACGTGTCATAGAAACTTAAGAAAATGATGCTCCGTTATGTATTTAAAAACTGTTTACAGCACAAGTAACGAGTTTGTCATGTTTTGTCAGTGATACATTGGGACATGGTGACAGTTTTCTGCAGCAGTGACTAGCTATACATTACATATCTATAGTATCCCAAAGGGATACAATGCACCACCTCGTTTATTTCCGTGTAGTAATTATATTTCTTCCTCAGCAGCGTGCTACCAGTGATCTATATATAATATAAAACATGACAAGTTTGTGATGTTTATAAACGTACTTACCGTATTATATCATCTTCTAGCAATTTGTTCTTGAAAAAAGCACTTCTCTGTAGGACTATCTATATAGCACCAACACGTAAACAAACTGCATGGAGCAAGATAAAAACAACTACCAATATGGTTGATCTCTATAATCCGTGCTACTATGACAAATATACGGTACAATAGGGCTATTTCGTGACGCCATGCTTATGACAATAATATATAGTGCAACCATCGTACGACCATCGCACAACCATCACACGACAGTCGTATGAAATTGGTATGCTTCTAAGTGCCTTATTTGATCTTATAACCATACTAACATCGTGCGCTCATTGTACTCCCAGCGCGCGACCAATGTGTATTTTTACAGATGTATTTTTCGTTGAGTTTGATTTTAGGAGCAAAATCTTGAGTCCTATCCTTGATTTTAGAAAGTGGGTGGGGTAACGGGATACCACTATACATGTAATAAAAAAAGGTCAATACACCTTGTTCTTATAGTTAAATTAATTGTACTAACTTCAAATTAAGGAATTAAATAATTAGTCCCCTACCGGTTTTTGACCGGGGGGAGGCTATAGGTTTGCCCTCCGTCCGTCTGAACGCACCCACTTGTAGTTGTGTGGTGTGGAACAATAGGCTACATGTATAATTAGATTCTATTCATTCCGTTGCTTATGGGGTGCAAAATGTTGCTTATGGGGTTTTACAAACAAAAGGATGACCACAGTAAACTAAGCCACATTATCCTCAAACCCAACTAACACCCAAGAAAAAAACCCGTAAAGTTATGTGCATCAGCACCAAACTCAGGACAGTAGATAACACACCTTTGGAATCGGTCGAAGACTTCACCTTTCTTGGTAGCCTGATGAACAAAGACAACGCAGCCCATAAAAACATATAGGCAAGACTTGGGAAAACCAGAAACTTCTTTGTTAAAATAACAATTCTTAATGACTTGTTTTTTTTGCGAAATGCTATTTCGAGCATATTTATGACGTCATAAATCTGAAACACGTGTTTTGTGCCACGTGGTCATATTATTTAAGCTGCTGTACAGTCGGAATTATGAATATTTCAGAATTCGTATTTAGTGGTAAAAGAAAACAGCATATGTATACCCAAAACGGCCACACTTTTATATTGTCATGTACACACCCCCTGCAGTACAATGCAATAACACGTAAAATGTGTATTTCCGGTAAAATGGCTATTTTCAAGAGCATATTTAATTACAGAAAAAGGAAATCAACGAATTGTTTAAGAGAAATTTTATTCAGATAAGGCGTACTCAACAATATAATACAGGACAAAATGTAACATATGATATTACATACATGAACTACTAAACAATTGCTAAGGACCACTATTCGTATTGTAATATATTAAACATAAAATATTCTTCGAAGTAAGTCATTTATACAGGCTAAAATAATACAACAGTGTTGAACTTATTTTGCAATGTTAAATTATTAGTTTTCCATGTATAGTTAATACAGGTAGCACGCAATGTCAGCAATACCCGAAAACCAAGGTTATTGTGGATATACTCCGACAGACGCGAAATACTTAACCTCTTCGAAGTTTTACTATCGTTTTCGTCCGATGTAGGAGCTTATTTCCACGTTAAGGTGTTTACCAGTTACCCTGACTGCGCGTTCCAATACGCGTACACTCGGGGGAAAACAACTTGTTCTGACGTACTGCGTTGGCTTTTGAAATTAGTATATTACAATAAAGGAATGCCAATATTAGTAACTACACTGAAGTCACAAGGGCAAAAGAAAACTAGAGGACAATGAAGGTCCTGTATATATCGCTTACCCGAGCACGATGTCCCTTATAAGAGCATGTATAGTCCGTTAGCGACTAGGCTGGACCCACATAAACCTTAAATATCATAAAAAGAACTATGCCAATTAGAATAAAAATTGGTATATCTTCATAAATCAACCTTACCAACTCTCATAAATTAAAACAGAATTTTTGGTCCAAAGAAAAGTGTACTTTGCATTTACTTCCAATGTAAAATTTAAGTCTAAAGGAGGGTAAATACGTATGGGTGATTGAAGTGACTGGAACAGCAAAGGTAGGCGAATTAGTTCAATGTAACTACATTAAGTAACACACCAGTGACGATTGCAAATATATAATGAGGCCCATGTATCAAGTGTATGTGTTTTATGTTTACGCTCACCTCAAGTGACTCCACATTTTGTTTATACAAATGAGCATTACAATTAGAAGGTGGATGTAGCAACCTTAAACTGTCGCATCGACGCTAAATGTCGCACTTGACGTTAAATGTCGCAAGGCTGACGCTAAATGTCGTAACCGACGCTAATTTAAATGTCGCAATTCCCCCTGACGCTAAATGTCGCATCTGTGACGTTTAACACTGATTTTCAATAACTAGGTCCATGCCATGTTCCGTTGTTTTATTAACAAACAAACCGCTAGAAAGCTAACAAATATGTCTCTACAGAAGGTTATTACATCAGCCAAAACACTGCGATAAGACAATCTCTTCCATCGTCCATAAAAAAGTTCAAATTTTCAAAACATCTATCAAAATTTAAACCTTCGTTATTGTCGCCGACTAAAAATACCTAGTGAACAACGTTTTCTTTTAACGAGTAAATGTCGAAACATCAACTCTAAATGTCGCAATCCTTTATAAACACTATTTTATACTATGAATGTTATACAAATGTAGTTTTTGTCCAGACTAATCAAAGAACAGTTATAAGGGGGTTACCGGGATGAACCGAATCTTACTCGGTATGGTGAACCGGCGTACGACCGTAACAAGATTTGATAGCCAAGACGAACTGGGATGAACCGTGATAATCTTATCGAACTGGCAAAAGTGTTTTAAAATGTTTAAAGCCTCGTGTAGTCACCAGGACGCTAAATGTCGCAACATCAACGCTAAATGTCGCAATCCTTTATAAATACTATTTTATACTATGAATGTTATACAAATGTAGTTTTTGTCCAGACTTATCAAAGAACAGTTATCAGGGGTTTACCGGGATGAACCGAATCTTACTCGGTATAGCCGGTTCAGTGAACCGGCGTACGACCGTAAAACGATTTGATAGCCAAGACGAACCGGGATGAACCGTGATAATCTTATCGGGGCGCATCAGGGCTATACCGTACATAACCGGGGCTCAGTCGGCTCTCGCCACATACCCGCTGTGATACGGTTTACCATGGTACACATGGAGATACGGTCCTTCCCCGGAAGGCCCCGGTATTGACCCGGTGATCCCCGGATTCTCGATATCGCTCCATTCAGGGGAGGCAACTCTGCACACGTCAATAGTTACTTCCCTTGAATTCAGGGGAGGCAATTCGGTCCTACCTTTCTAAGTCGGTAAGAGTGACTTCCCCTGAAAATCAAGGGAGATGACTCTGCACTAAGCAAGAGTAACTTCCCTTGAATTCAGGGGAGGCAACTCTGTCCTACCTTTCTTAAGTCGGTAAGAGTGACTTCCCCTGAACATCAGGGGCGAGAACTCTGCGCAAGACAAGAGTTACTTCCCTTGAATTCAGGGGAGGCAACTCTGTCCTACATTTTTAAGTCGGTTAGAGTGATTTCCCCTGAAAATCAAGGGAGATTACTCTACAGTTCATGAATTACTTCCCTTGATACCACGGGAGGCAACTCTGTCTGACTTTTATTAAGTCTGTTAGAGTGACTTACCCTGAAAATCAGGAGTAATAACTCTGAAAAACATGGGTTTTTCATAAAACATGGGTTTTAATTCCCAATAGGAAGAGTAGCTTCCCTTTCATTCTTGTATTGGTAGGCTATTATTATACCACTGCTTAGTAACAAGAAACACACTTTATTTCATGCATATTACGATATCTGACGAAACTTGAACGTGTTTTTGTTTGTTTAATAAATCTAACCAAGCATATAATGCAGCTATGATTTCCTGGAGCGCTGGAGTATGTATTATTTATCCTCTTTTTTAATGCTTCTTGTATAATGGCCAAAACATGAGATAGATATTTAGTAAATTTATTTTATTTAGGTGCAGAATTTTACAATTTCTTTATCGAGTTTCGTGCCTCCGGGCAAACGACGCAAACTATATCACCTTTCATTCATGATTTGTGAATGAACAGCTAATCCACGGTTTCCATGATGGTATTTATAATGTGTCTTAGTAAAACATAAATAGTTTGACTTGCGATATGCATATTCGCTGCAAATTGAAGAATAACCTATGTTTCCCCATAGTGAGTATAGTAGCCCTCTACACAATGCATCAACACTACATGTAAATTATCAATTATCTTGATTATATTATTTAGCTGATACACTTAAGGAAATTTTACGACTTTAAGAAAATTCTAAAATTTTCTACTAAGACCTTTAATAAATACCGGCCCTGTATTCTACTAAGACTCGAACCGATAGTTGATAAGGCTCGCATTAGGAGCGGAAAGTCGGATGTTCGAATCCCGGAATGAGTCGGATCTGAAATGACCGTTGTTAGAGAAATACTCAACACACACAACAGAAGAGTCGCAGACGACTTCACCATATTAACTATCATTTTGTTGTATTAAAAGTTCAAAATGGTTAAGTTATAACATGATTTATGTGTTAAGAGACAGCCTCTTAATCTGTATGGTACGCATAATTCAAAAGTGAAAGTAGCATAGAACTTGAAGGTCAGCGGCAATGACGATACTTCCGTTTGGTTATGCCCGTAAAACGCTTTTACGAAAGGAGGCGTTATGTTTTGCCTATGCAAATGACGTCATTTGACGTTCTGTTTTTCATGATTGTGTCATGTACGTAATAG
Source organism: Spisula solida (assembly GCA_947247005.1). Taxonomy (NCBI): domain Eukaryota; kingdom Metazoa; phylum Mollusca; class Bivalvia; order Venerida; family Mactridae; genus Spisula; species Spisula solida. Next base: position 36,013,069 of record OX365945.1, read on the forward strand.
TGTTTAAAAGCGTATGAATGTCTGAAACTAGCTCGTTTTCTTATTTTATCGGGATATGTAATAAATAATTTATTTTTGAATTCATAAAATGATTCAACTCGCTGGTTGATAGAATGCTATGTGAACTGTAGAGTAACTATGTAGAGTATTTACCAAGAGATAGGCAGGTCCTAGGTATCGACACACATCATTTGATCAGAATGTAAAGTATGGTAAATAGTTACGTATGTACATTCCAGCCCTAGGGGCAGCACTCTGTAAAAAGATGATATATTATAAGAGTACCTGGAAGTGTTGTACATGTACATATATATATAACAAAACGTTTCGCTCAATTGAAAGATAATAATATGATCAGAACGTCCGTGAGATCTAGTTTATTCATTTGTTTTATTTAAAAGTATATACAAGGTATTCTTTATTTTGCATTATAGGCTACCGTATATCTTAAACATATGTGTTGTTGCTACTTGCTGCTATAAAATTAAGGTACATATAATGTGAATACGAGGGTCACAGGGAAAACTTGGTATACCCAACTGTGTTGCCTCTTTAAATATAGTCTTTATTATTATTGTTATCATTATTATTATTATCTTTTTCTGAGAACAAATGCTGGTCGGACCCCAACTCAGATAAATATTTCTGGATCCGCGCATCAACGCAGATGACAAAATTAATATTATAATTTAAACAGTCATAGCAGGTAGGTGCCTACTTTTCATCAAAACGATTACCGGTTTTGGAAAACTAAAATCGATTTCAGTTATAAATTGAATCGGATCCGATTATAACCGGTTGATCGTGACTGTCCTACTCGAAATTTCTGATATTTTTATGTTTAAATACAAACCAGCTCATCCAGGATCACTGTACCGGGAAATTGGCCTTACTTCCTGGCAAACCCTTATAATAGCTGTTCTTGGATACGTATGGACTAATACTAGAACAATAATACAATGTACTACAAAAGAGTGCTTAAAAAAGGATTGCGACTAGTTGGCGTTGACGTTGCGACATTTAACGTCAGTCCAAATTACTGCGACATTTAACGTCACAGATGCGACCTTTAGCGTCAGTAGTCTAGCATCTGGACATTTTAATGTGAAAAAAGGTCCAGAGAGTTTCTTGGTTTGTTCGTGTAGAGGGGTGTTTGAAGTTTAATTTTAGCGAGGGTGGACATCTGAAATCCTGTAGGTTACCATGGAAACCATGATGGCGTCATAATTTCCCGCCAATTTATTAACACGCATCCCGTCTTAATCTAACCTTTCTAACTAGTATGTACAATCAAAGCAATGAGAGTACTATTGGGAGGCGATCTGGTTGCTGCTACTAAAGTTTAAACCGACTTTACACGTTTAATGTTCGTTTTCTTACTGCCGATCTTGTCTTGAATGTCAAAATAGGCATATGTGACGATATAGGCATGTTGGGTATCTAAATAATTGTTAAAAGGTGCATATTAATTTATATGTAATACGTGTATTGAATGCGTACATTAAAAGTGGCTTTAAAATAATACTACGCGCCTATTTATCAGATTCTACAGTACCGTCTTGTAATCACTTCCCTCACAGCGTGAGACAGTCTATAGAAAGCGGCTAGCTAGTACAGCGACATCATATGATTGCATAACAGTACTTTGCAGACCGTATACGATTCATTGATAAAACCATCACTTGACCGTAGTCTGAAGTGTCTAAAAATAGCTTTACAGCCGGGACATTTGATGAACACGTCATTTTCGTATTATGAAACAAGTTCGGTATCGGCCGGTGTAGTGATTTTTATGCAAAAATATCGATTTAACGAACAGTTTCACAATAATTTTTGATCTTAGAATAAACAAATGTTGCTGATTGGCTTAAATCAGTTTAAAAATTTGGAGAAACATATGTAGCAGTATTGGGAATGTTGACAGTTTCTGGAACTACTTGAATGCGGATTCACATAGCAGCCTAAAGGCGGTTAATTTTGTATTAAGAAATGGGCAATGGTAGTAATGAGAGGCTTAAACGCCTCCAAAATATCGATTTTATTACGTGTAATTATTAAAGTACCGGTATAGAGCTCTGAAATGATATGTGGGTCAAGGTCATTTGATGTCGAGGTCAAGGTCATTTAGAGGTCAAAAGACCAAAAAATAGGTAAAAAATGTGTTTTTACCCCAAATAGTTTTCATTCATATGCGCAATTTTGTCCATATACTTAATTAATGTATTTCAGCATCGACTGCCATCAGTTGCACTTACAATAAAATTTATTTCGTGTTGACATGACGAATAATAATGAAATAAGAGGGAATTTCGTAACCCCACCCCAATAGAAATTTTCCATATAGTTTGATTATCATGACAAAACTGTATGCGTTGCATTTGCTTCGCCAAGTGTTAAAGTGCAAAATGTGCATACATACTATTGTATGTGCAACCTTAACACACTGATATCTAGCTCAGCATTCAAATTGAAATGTTGACCAAGGTCACGAAGGTGAAGGTCATTACAAGGTGAAAGTTAAAGACAATTGTTCAAGTCACATTTTTATGTTGTTAAAAGTGCAATAGCTTTGGTTTCTTCGGCTTCAGCGAGTAGTATTCCCTCAAATCATGCGTTGTTTTTGTTTATTTATGTAGGCATATGTTTGAAGTTTAATCCTACAGAGGGTGGATAGCTGAAATAAAGTCAGTTATCATGGAGACCAAGATGGCGGCCAATATTACAGTACATAACCAGTCCAAATTTCATAGTCCGGCCCGAAAACCCACAAAATTGACCTAACATTTCATTGTTTTTTTCTTTAATGATTTCAGTAAACAAGACTGTTGGAATGGAATTTCTGACGGATGACATTTTGTCATCATTGAAAATTTTGAGAAAATTGGGGTAAAACGTTCCAAAATATAAACGAAACTGCGAATTTCTGGAATCGGTGAACTACAATGTCATTTTCAATCATATTTTGTAATAAATCACACTAAAATGTAATTATTAAGTTTCAGTTGAAGACTGTAAAATTTTAGTGTCGTGTATTTATGCAAAAGGAGTTATTTTTGGGTTAAAACATTTAAAACTGCATCTAAAAGTGCGCATTTTCGGAATAAGTAGTCTATAACGTCATTTTCCATTTAATTTTATAAATAATCGCTGTAGGTCAACGTTATCCATATATGTCCCGTTACAGTTATTACAAATACAATAGCATTAGTCTAACTACCTGGTCGTAATGGCTTATTTTGCTCCCTGTCCATTTGTTGATTAAAATACAAAATTTAATACATTAGACACAATGGGGAAAAATAAATGAGTTCGTAAAAAATTCTGAAATTTAAACACATCGTTGGTAAAGGTAATTCAGTGTACCATACCAAATTTCAATCAAATTGCATAACGTACTATAAAAATGTATACTATATGGCATGGTCAATATTAGAAGTGCCGAATTGTTAATGTCTAAAAAAATTCATTTTTATGATTTTTAAAATGTTAATTTATGCCAATTATCGTAGCTACATGTATTTTCGAAAGGACCATTGTTACCAAGTTTTGTTCAAGTTTTATTTGTAGTCAAGGCCCATATGGGCATCTGACATAACATAACATTTGACAACGTAAATAACAAGCAACAAACAACAAATGGCAATATTTACTACATGTATATGTATGTGGAGGATGAACAAAGAGAAAATAAATAATAAAAAAAATGTATAGATAGTTTTACTTTAACCAATGATAGACCAAAAATTTAATGTATTTAGAGGAAGAGAAACTTAAAAAAAACAAGGATGACTGTCAATGTTGGTGGAGAAATCATATATTATTGTTATAATATATATTTATGTATGTGGAAAATACGAAAGTTAATTACAAAGACATAATGTACTTGCATTATATAAGTTTAACTGTAAGTACATGTATATGTATGTGGAGGAAAAGTTCATTAAAGGCGTTCGCTACAGTTTCCCAAAAAAATTCCACATAATAGATTTTGATGAAATTTTGCATACAACAAGAGATTGTTGTGATACATTGAAAAATAAAATAAAAAAGATAGGTCACCAGCTTACTTTTTTTTATTTGTTGTCACACATGACACAATTTTTACCATTTTTCACATTTCACCAACAAGTACAAATTGTTCAATAATATCCAAATGATAACAAAAATGAATTAGAAAATAACAGAAAAACAATATTTCTGGTTTAAAAATAACAAACAAAATGAATAAATACGAAAGACAAATAAAATTCAAAAAAAATTATCGGGGCGCCATTTGGGTTAAACATTAGTTAATTTTTTTTAGATATTTTTTTTTGTAATAATAGAATTTAAAGAAACTCCACCAATTTAATAATTGATGTCTTACTTATCAAAACATATCCAACTATTTGTCCCATTTGTATTGAATGTGTTTTCAAGTCGACCACAGTTACCTTCCCTTGACTGGTGTTATACCGGTTTTAATCTGATCGATCTTATCTCGATTGCGTAATCGCGCTATGCTAACTCAGCGGGTTGTCGGAGTGTATAAATTAATGTATATCATTTGCTGGAGGGGTTTTGTGCGTTCAGTTACACTTTGGTATTTTTGACATTTTGTATATGATGCATACCAGGATCTTTTTTATGGGCATATCTCTGTCATTATGAAATTTTGTTCATAAGGTAGGTATCATCAGGAACATTTAAATGCTTCCATGGTATCATTCAGAATTCGTTGATCATGTGTGAGGAATCTAACAATTATGCATTTGTTATACTAGTAACCGCAATACATGTCACGATATGTATACTTATTATCATGCATATTCGATGGATGATAAAACAATAAACGGTTACTAGTAACTGTACAATGCTTGAGTATGTGTGCAATATCACAAAGTACAGTTTAAATGAAATTTAGCAACCACTGCTGATTTTTCAAGTATGTTGTACGGTTGATTGTTCAGTTGCATCTTCGAGCCATAGACCATACACTTATGGAACTGGTTTTTTAATATCTTGAAAAATAAAAAAGTTATGACAATTTTAAGTTCGTGAAATAGAGCGTTTTTTTTTCTTGAATTAAATAGGAGAATATTCGCGCGCTTGCGGACCCGACAAAACTCAAATTTTCCCTCTAATTGTCACAAATATTTTATTTTTTGAAGATATCGGGATGAAACATTTGTTCAACTTATTTATGTTGGACAAGTGCTTTCAAAGTTATGAAGAGTTGAAATGTTAAACAAATACTAAATCAGTTTTCATTGTTTTAATCAAATCATAACATCAATCATATAAGCAACAAAGTCATATATTCATTTTCAAGTTATCACAAAATGTAGTTTGGCTATTTTGACCTGAACCTGACCTTTATGCAAGACTATATTACAAGGTTCTTGCTTTGAATACATGAATATCAATTTCCGCAAGCAAGTCGTGCGATATCGGTATTTCAAATTTGTGTTTCTATTACATCTCGAGCTACTCCGTGATACTCCCCGATTATGAAATATATTGTGATACTATATTGACTGTTAAATTATGCTAGTCAATTCATCATCCTGATTTTTTAAAATAATGAGTAAAATACTTAAAATGGATTTAATCACATCGACAATTTATATCTGAATATGAATTTGTGCTTTTATCAGACTTGTTACATGTATAATATATAGACTGTAGACTGTGGCTTGATTTATGATGCGTTATATGTCCGTGGAATTTCCGGTGACACCCGCAATAAAAGTTACAGGGGTTTGTTTACGAATACATGTATTGTCTTATTATAGCAAAAAGGCTGTATCTACAAATAAAAAAAGAAGGCAGATAGAAACTTTATATAAACGCATCTTGAATGATACTTACTGTTTTATTTTTACATTGTGGTTATAGGTATCAGCGATGCGACCATACATGTATGATAAAAAATATTTATGAATATGAAAATTTACTTTGCATGAAGCATAAAACAATGCTTATAACAAATGACAATGATGGAAAACATAAATTTTCAGGAGAAAAAAACCTAATATATATGATTAATGAATATATAGAATGTTCGAATCCCAACTGGCTTCGTAATCTGTCTGGTCAGAGCAGACGCGCTTTATTCCTTTAGCCGGGCTATAGTTAAGTGATTATCATTAAAAGATACGCATATTATTAGCAATATATAATCAAGTACATGTATACTGTAAATGAACCATAAAGCTATAATGCACATGTATTTAATCTGCCTTAGTGTAAAACATTCATTTCAACATCTGAATTCATGCCTCTAAAAGTATACGGATTTTTTCTCACCTTTTTTGACGTTTAATTTTCATTTTACAATTCGTATATATTCAATTAGGTGGTACAACGTGTCAATTAACCAGTTTATTTAACAAGTGTCATAGGAATGACATGATTCTTCATTTTTATGTCTCACCTGTTCGATTATTATAATTTTAAATTATGCAAGAGCTTATGACATTTCACTTTTAATTATTTTAATGCATGTATTACTTTCCAAATCGGCAATAAAGTCAAAGTTTCAAATCTCTAAAATCATAATAAAGTATGTATACAGGAAATATAGCGGTTATAGAAATATAGCGGTTATAACCCTTCACGCGAATGTACCACTTTTATTACCCCACATGCTGTGACAATCGCAGCGGGGCGCGTCATAAAACAATTAACAATGTGCAAATTAAATATGTGTATTACTTTTTTACTAAAAAAAAAATGATACCTGTTTTAAAAAACCGTAAAAAGGGGGCAGATCTAATTATCACATTTCTTATATCAAAACACCAATCTGACGGGAAGAAATTAAACTATTAATCAAGTTTGCACAAAATATATTCCCCGAGAAACAAAAGAACTACGGACAAGAAAGTAACCAAGTTTGATATCAAATCCGTTCATTTCCTTCTTTGTTCAATGTGAGTGATAGTCATGTTAAAAACCTTTAAAAAGGGGGTTGATCCCATAAAGATACAACTATGAAATTTAGTGCATTATATTGTAGACATATCAAACTACAAAATATGTTTGCACATAAGAAATATCTCAAATAGTTATTATCATATGGACAATTTTACGTGGAGTCCCCATGCCTTCCAATGGTAAAAAAATTGTCACATGTGCGAATTCAAATGGGACAAATAGTTGGATATGACAGGAATAAAAAATATGGGTCACCAGGTTAATTTTTGCTAAAAAGTTGAAAATCTAAGAGGGGGTGAAAATTAATTTGGTATAATGCTTGTAAAATCACACAAAGGCAGTTATGTCCTATAGATCATAGCTTATTTAACCTGCATGTTATTCCATAGTGTAATGAATATTGGTGAAGCTAAGTCATGTCCAAATATCAAAACATATTTTTCTATAGATGATAATTGTGACCGATATTCATTAAGGTGAGGTCAAAACTTTAATATCTGGTGATGAACACAAGGGTTTCTGAGTATTGATCATGAGACCTAGTTGAGACATCCAGATGCACCACATTCAAACTTGATCAACAATTATTAGCAATGATCAAAACCAAAGAGATGGCCCAAATTGTGGCCTTTAATGTTTTATCAAGCAATTGAATACCTCCTCTTGATTTACTTGAATCAAAAGTGACGGGAGTTGTTTGGATACACATTCTTTGGAAACTTGAGGAATGTGAAAAGAAGAAGATTTGTTTGTGTGACTGGTGACATATTCATGTATGACAGTTATATTATATAATAGTCGAAGGGTGCCAGGTCTGGTCAATGCATGATGTATATGTGCCAAATGTTTCATCACTAAATCGATGTTATTATCTAATTACAGGCACCTATTCGAATACTTGTACATGTACATGGATAACCCTATCAGCCTAAATCTGTAACATATCATCTACCATATTTTCTTCCGTGTAACAGTACGTTGGCGTTTGCGAATATTTTTGTTACATTATGGGATACCAGTAATCGTCTTAGACATTCAAAACCCAAAACAAAATGAGTGATAAAATTTGTGTGAGACGACATCAAAATAAACAAACATCGCAATGGTGTCAGCATGTGAATATAACTGTTATGGATACAATAGAAACTACAAGTGAAAACAAGGGAGACCAAATACAACACGAGTTTGTCTTAACAAGACGGAGACAATAAGGGTACAACACTACAATGTAATACAATGGTAGACTTACCAAATTAAAACATGACTTGGGAATAAAGTCCCTGTCACACCACAACGTATGACAAGAACGTATGTCGAGCATACGAACATACGAGAATTTTGTTTAAAACGCTGGTGTACGTCGGATATGTTAGTGGAAAATTCTACACATGTTAAACCCCTTTCACAATTGTCGTAGGAATTTCTTCGTCGCACGACGCTTGCGAATCTACGTCGAAATGTATCGACTTGCTGTCTGGAAAGGGTAATTTCGTGGAGCGGTCACAATTGTCTTACGACGGACGTGCGACGGCTCTACGAAACGTATTAGTGAACTATCGTGCGTCCGTCGCACGACGGACGTAGGGTATCGCACGACGGACCTACGACAGTCACCCCCCGTAGAAAATTTTGAACATGTCCGAAACTCTACGACGAGGGTCCACGATTATGCTTTCCGTCGCACGACGGTCGCACGATGCAGAAATTTCTTAAGTCCGTCGTGCGACGGACGCATGATAGTCCCCAAATTTGCATCGTAGACCCGTCGCACGTCCGTCGTACGACACTTGTGAAAGGGGTTCTAAGCACGCTGAAATACGCCTAGTTTACCAGCTATAAATCGTATACGCTACGGGTAAATTAGAAGTCCGTTATCCATAAGTTAAACATAGGTAAGTAATCCGTCGAGTATACATTGGAATGAGGCAATACATGTATCCTTGCGTATATCCAGCGTTCAGGGTAAACATTTATACCAGCGTATATCCAGCGTTCAGGGTAAACATTTTATACCAGCGTATATCCAGCGTTCAGGGTAAACATTTATACCAGCGTATATCCAGCGTTCAGGGTAAACATTTTATACCAGCGTATATCCAGCGTTCAGGGTAAACATTTATACCAGCGTATATCCAACGTTCAGGGTAAACATTTATACCAGCGTATATCCAGCGTTCAGGGTAAACATTTATACCAGTGAATATCCAACGTTCAGGGTAAACATTTATACCAGCGTATATCCAGCGTTCAGGGTAAACATTTTATACCAGCGTATATCCAGCGTTCAGGGTAAACATTTATACCAGCGTATATCCAGCGTTCAGGGAAAACATTTATACCAGCGTATATCCAACGTTCAGGGGAAACATTTTATACCAGCGTCTATCCAGCGTTCAGTGTAAACATTTATACCAGCGTATATCCAGCGTTCAGGGTAAACATTTTATACCATCGTCTATCCAGCGTTCAGTGTAAACATTTATATCAGCGTATATCCAGCGTTCAGGGTAAACATTTTATACCAGCGTCTATCCAGCGTTCAGTGTAAACATTTATACCAGCGTCTATCCAGCATTCAGTGTAAACATTTATACCAGCGTAAATCCAACGTTCAGGGTAAACATTTTATACCAGCGTCTATCCAGCGTTCAATGTAAACATTTATACCGGCGTATATCCAGCGTTCAAGGGAAAAAATTTTATACCAGCGTACATTCAGCGTTCAGTGCAAACATTTATACCAGCGTTCAGGGTAAACATTTATACCAGCGTCTATCCAGCGTTCAGTGTAAACATTTTATACCAGCGTATATCCAACGTTCAGGGTAAACATTTATACCAGCGTATATCCAGTGTTTAGGGTAAACATTTTATACCAGCGTATATCCAGCGTTCAGGGGAAAGATTTATACCAGCGTATATCCAGCGTTCAGGGTAAACATTTTATACCAGCGTCTATCCAGCGTTCAGGGGAAACATTTATACCAGCGTCTATCCAGCGTTCAGGGTAAACATTTTATACCAGCGTATATTCAGCGTTCAGGGTAAACATTTATACCAGCGTCTATCCAGCGTTCAGGGTAAACATTTTATACCAGCGTATATCCAGCGTTCAGGGAAAACATTTATACCAGCGTTCAGGGTAAACATTTATACCAGCGTCTATCCAGCGTTCAGTGTAAACATTTTATACCAGCGTATATCCAACGTTCAGGGTAAACATTTATACCAGCGTATATCCAGTGTTTAGGGTAAACATTTTATACCAGCGTATATTCAGCGTTCAGGGTAAACATTTATACCAGCGTCTATCCAGCGTTCAGGGTAAACATTTTATACCAGCGTATATCCAGCCTTCAGGGAAAACATTTATACCAACGTTCAGGGTAAACATTTATACCAGCGTCTATCCAGCGTTCAGTGTAAACATTTTATACCAGCGTATATCCAACGTTCAGGGTAAACATTTATACCAGCGTATATCCAGTGTTTAGGGTAAACATTTTATACCAGCGTATATCCAGCGTTCAGGGGAAATATTTATACCAGCGTATATCCAGCGTTCAGGGTAAACATTTTATACCAGCGTCTATCCAGCGTTCAGGGGAAACATTTATACCAGCGTCTATCCAGCGTTCAGGGTAAACATTTTATACCAGCGTATATTCAGCGTTCAGGGTAAACATTTATACCAGCGTCTATCCAGCGTTCAGGGTAAACATTTTATACCAGCGTATATCCAGCGTTCAGGGAAAACATTTATACCAGCGTCTATCCAACGTTCAGGGTAAACATTTTATACCAGCGTATATCCAGCGTTCAGGGAAAACATTTATACTAGCGTCTATCCAACGTTCAGGGTAAACATTTTATACCAGTGTCTATCGGCGTATATACAGCGTTCAGGGGAAACATTTATACCAGCGTATATCCAACGTTCAGGGTAAACATTTTATACCAGCGTCTATCCAGCGTTCAGGGTAAACATTTATACCAGCGTATATACAGCGTTCAGGGTAAACATTTTATACCAGCGTATATCCAACGTTCAGGGGAAACATTTTATACCAGCGTATATCCAACGTTCAGGGGAAACATTTTATACCAGCGTCTATCCAGCGTTCAGGGTAAACATTTTATACCAGCGTCTATCCAGCGTTCCGGGTAAACATTTTATACCAGCGTCTATCCAGCGTTCAGGGTAAACATTTTATACAGGCGTATATCCAACGTTTAGGGGAAACATTTTATACAGGCCTATATCCAACGTTTAGGGGAAACATTTTATACAGGCGTATATCCAACGTTCAGGGTAAACATTTATACCGGCGTATATCCAACGTTCAGGGGAAACATTTATACCGGCGTATATCCAACGTTCAGGGGAAACATTTTTACCAGCGTATATCCAGCGTTCATGGTAAACATTTTATACCAGCGTATATCCAGCGTTCAGGGGAAACATTTATACCAGCGTATATCCAGCGTTCATGGTAAACATTTTATACCGGCATACGTTGTAGCGTTCAGTATTTATGTGACTATAACAAGCGTAAAGCATGGCTTTGAGTTTGCAAGAGCAACTCATGAAAGTACAAGATAACACTACAGTTTGGGGATAACGGGAGCACATAACTGATACAACGAAGGCCACAATATGAAATTGATCTCAATCTAACACTCGAAACGCATATTTCATTGCAAAAACAACATTGATGTATCTATGGTCTTCTTTCTTACCCACTAGTAGTTGATATTAAGTTTTACTTGAGATATGTTCTTCTTTCTTACCCGCTAGTAGTTGATATTAAGTTTTACTTGAGATATGTTCTTCTTTCTTACCCGCTAGTAGTTGATATTAAGTTTTACTTGAGATATGTTCTTCTTTCTTACCCGCTAGAAGTTGATGTTATGTTTTGCTTGAGATATGTTCTTCTTTCTTACCCGCTAGTAGTTGATGTTATGTTTTGCTTGAGAATATTGATCTTGAACATGTTAAGAACGCGAGTGTTGAATACGAACGCCAACATTATGAAGACGCTTTGTCCAGCGTTTAGCAAAATGAATAAGTAAGAAAAGACCACGATGTCAGTCCATGTGAAAATGAAACCAAATATCCACGTGATTCCTGTTATCGTTGAGAGTTTGGCAAATATAATCAAATCGCTGCGTTCCTTGACAGTATTCTTGTCAACTGCCCCCTTTTTGATTTTAACCATAACACTTACAAACATAAAAAGATTTGTGACAATGACAAAAGCTGTGGGAACTCCAAAGGTATAGATTACCATATCGTTAGAGGAAATGAAGCAGACAATATCTCCATATCCGAGTGAATCGGAAGTCGAGAGCGATACAGCTATATTTACAGCAACTGGAATACAGGACATTATGGAGGCATACAAGAGATAGACTACGAAACGACATATTTCTGAATCTTTCGGCTTCGGCATCAAGTTTGTAAGATCATGGAACATGTGGTAAGTACATACGTTCATCCAAAACATTGATATAAGCCAGACAGCGTGCAGAACCGTCCCAATAGTGATACAAAGTGTGGACCCAACTTTTAACAGACCAACACCAGTAACAATGTACATTGCCTGCGCACAGAGTAGAGCAAATACAAGGACCATGTTGTTTTTACCCGGCAACATTCTTCTCAGCTTTGATAATATACAGAACACAAATAATGTAAAACTGAGACATATAATAGACATAGATGAACAGACGATTGATACTATTGTTTCTGGAGACATTACAAGCGTTTTTACGACATGCGTTTGAAACGTCATGTAATGTTTATACACATCCGAGCAGACAACTACAGTGGCATTGTCTTCAAAATAAAATTCAGTGTGTTTCAGGGTGTAGTCACCACGTACCAAGTTTATACCATTCTCGGTGTTTACCCATAGTGTCTCATTTCTAGAAAGTTTAATAACGGAGCAAGGTTTCATCTGGAGAAGTTTAAAATGTCGGCCTGAGTGTTGACAAAGTGTAAGATAACTATTTCCGGTAAAATGAGGAAATTGTAGACCTGATATGTCACCAGGAATAGCGAATTTCTCTATGATATTTAGAAAATGTTCCAGTGGTAACTTATACCACGACATTTGGTCAACATCAAAGAACTCTTCAGATGAGGACACTTCGGATATTAAGTCAAACATTCCCGAATCTGTATCAATAACACGCAACTGTCCATGAAATGTTCGCATTCGGTTAGATATTTCCTGTTTGTACATTAACGTAAAATCATACTGATCAAGACTTAAAAACTGTTGCATGAGCTCACCCGGATCAACATACGCATAAAAGACCAGTTCAAGCCTAAGTATAAAATGCTTTAATACAGAACTTGTAACATCGCCTGACTTTAAAGCCTCAAAATCGGTATTAGCTATATAAACCAGCTGGATAGCACAAACGGTGCTACCCGAAAAATCCCATTTCCCAACATGATCGATAAGATGACCGGCAATGTCATAGGCTTCCAATACCGTTGTTGTTTCCAAAGGTACTACCTTTAGAAATATGGTTATGACAACATTCCGAAGGGAAGTAAACATATCTGAACACTGTCCTTCTTGCAGCCTTTTCTGAGGAGAACAAAATAGGTCACGACATATATCCTACAAAGAAAGATAACATTTACATGTATTATACTGGTGCTTGAGTGCGTGCTTTCATACATGCGCTTATGTATGGATCCCTCCACTTATGGTAGGGACCTGAACATTATTTTTGAAGACACCAGATAGTTATATATTATATACAGTGTGTTTAAAAAGTTCGTTCTCAATAGTTTAAATTTCAATAGTTTTTCTGACGTCATGAGACTTTAAAATATTCAGGTTAAATTTCAGCTGGTTCTACGATTGTTGTAATTATTTCGAGTATTAAATGAAATTATAAATGCAAGAAATCAAAATTGCACACTGCGTACGAAACTCAGATAAAATTTAGTATGAATTCAAATTTTGATAACAAACTTTTTTAACACCCTGTACATGTAGAAAGTTGTCTAATTAACGTTTAATTGTGTCCTGCTCATCTTTACTGCCAATGTTTAGATGGGAATAGCATATATTTAAACCAGAAACATATACGTGAAAGGTTCTTAACTCAAATTAAAGTGTTGTACTTGTATACACTCAAGGACTTTAAAAACACCTCATCTAATTGAAACTCAAATATCGCTTAAAGTGCTTATGTTATTGCAATACAATATTACATGTGTATTAATTGATCTTTTCTACATGTAAATCAGTTTAGTTTGTAATAAAATGTTGTCTCATGATTTTCTAGGAATCCTGCAAGCGCACTGTTCCTAGGCAAAAGTGTGGGATTTTCAATACAGGCTATGCGAGGCATTATATGCTCATATTTGTTAGATGGTGTAGGCACACCAATTAATCGAATACGCTTGTTGATTGTTTTCTTTCCTTTTATTTAAGCATATGCAAATTTTCAGAATGCTGGTTCACTTTTACACGCTCTAACCTTCCGCATTGGAACATGTTTAAAAGGATAGGATTTTGAATTTGCCAAATTTAGTAATAAAACGTAAAACTTGGTGATTTTGAATGTCTGTGAAATGCCAGGACGTATTTTTGTTTTTGACTTTATTCATGCTTGTTTTAAACAAAATGACAGGTTATTGTTGAATTTGAACATGCGTACAAACTATTGTGAAAATCTTATACATGACAAGAGGTTCGCTTTAAGACTTCGTAGACGAATGTGATCCCGCATATTTGGATAAATTGCGCCCTTAGCAGTATTGAAAATCCCACACTTTTGTCTAGGGTGAGTGCGTTTGCATGATTTCCAGAAAAAAACGAGATAACATTTTATTACAAACTAAACTGATTTACACGTAGGAAATATCACTTAATGCACATCGAGGGCTCAGTGCAAAACTATTGTACATGCCTCTATAAATGGATGTAGTTAACATAGTTTTGCACCTAGCCCTCGACATGTAAAATGATTTTGCAATAACATAAATACTTTTAGCGATATTAGGCTTTGAATCAGGTGAGGCGTTTTTAAAGTCCTTGAGTGTAGTTATTGCTGTACATTGACAAATGATTATGAGCAAGTTTTAAAGTTTCACTGCATTATTATGATTACATTTAACTGGACAATAATGTATATGTGTGGTGGCAAAGAGTCTCAGTGGTGCGTTTTGGAGTTCCGACCCCCGTCTCTGTCACTACTGCTTATTTCTCTGAATAAAACATACACACGAAGCTCTACTGAACCCAGTTGTATGAATGGGAATCTGAGTGTGTCATAACATTGCGATTTAAGAGCTTTGTTGCATATACAATGTCTATGTTTGCAATATATGCTTGCAATGACGTCATTTTATTATGATTAGGACAATAAGACATCGGTGAAAACTCGATCGAAAGAAGGCCGTTGTAACAATACCTTGTGACGTCACTGACACCGGTAAACATTAAGTTCACTTTGTTGGTTGGCAGAAACAAGGTAAACGTAAAACACTGTGGTAGAATATAAAAAAACGGTTAAATCTTAAGATAAAAGAATTGTGTGTGTGTGTGTGTGTTGTATTTTATAAAACATTATTTCTAACAGAATCAGAGATATTGTTGAAAATGTGGAACAAGTTTACTTACATATACATTGTCAAAAAGTTGCTGATGTGAACATTCTTCATCTTTAGGCGCGTCACTGCTATGGTCAATATATGGTCCAAATTTTAATAAACCGGTAATCGAAAAGACCTCGATAGATAGGTCATTCCATATGCAGACTGTTTGATTCGGAAATGTTATCCCATTGCAGAGCGCACAAAAAATATTTTGATATAGTATTCCTTCTATTAAAACATTTGTTACGTACATGCTACAGGCGTACTCTAAGTCAGGATCGTACACAAGCCACTGACCGGTCATGTTACATTGTGCGACTGTCCATGAACACCATGCCATGTATTGCCACATGTGTGGTGTGGGAACAAAAGTGAAATTGCATTCCTTCCTATCCATCACCGATTGGATGATGTCATTTTCTGAGGTCACTTGAACTTGGTCATGACATGACAGTGCCAAACTCAATTGTTCCAGTGTGACGTCAGTTATGTTGTTGCAGTAAGCACAGTACGCATTTCGGTATAGTTCTAAAGTTCCGTTATCAAACATTGGTATGAAATCTTTGAACTCCCGCAAGTCGTTGGAATATGATCTGGTGCAGTTGTGTCGGAGCTGCTTCGGGGTATTTGCAGGACACTCTGCGTTCATTACAGCATCCGAATAATATTGGATAGGACTTTTCCCGCCTGTAAGCGACAATTTGACACACCTTTTCATCTGACCTTTGTCATCTGTCGACTGTTTAGACGTGTCGGTGCTTCTGTAAATAATATCCAAACAACAAGGGCCCCATTGAAGACAATTAGGGAAATCACAATTACAGTCGCGACAGCAGGGTTCAGCATGAAACGGCTTCGGCTTGAAATCAAAAGGCAGTTTGTATTCACAAAGTGGTGTAAGGGGACAAGCGAGGAGTTGTTGATAAAGAGTTCTACGCTCAAATGGAGAACTGAAAGATGATAAGAATTCTCGTGTTTCATTTGAATTCAACTTGCTATAAACTTCTGCCATCATTATTGTGCTGTTGTTGTTGTTGTCTTGGTATGTTTCTCCGTACTCTACATAATCCCAATAATCCGGATTTGTATATGTTTGTTGTAGAAAAAACATCCACATAGATATTAGTCTAGCAACAAGAACGAAGTTTTTCCAACACAAATGTGCCATAGTAATGAACATAACTCCAATGTACCATTCAATTACATTCAAAAAACATTAATAGCCTCCGTATCATTTACTCTGTTCTATAATAAATGACACTCATAGTAAACCTGATAGGTTTAGTTATTTACTTTCTTTTTGTCACATTTCAAACATTTATTTTATTGTATTTCGTTTAAACGGAATATTATTCACAAAAAATAAAAAGTCGTGCGTATTAAACGGGTTTTTGTTTTGAAAGAATAACAAGAAACGGTTCTTTGAAAAAACAATTGAAATACAAGAAGATGGCACTGTTATTTCAGATTTAACGGTATTATCTAAGACCACAAGGTATATTCTCGAAAGAAAGAAACACTTGTGAATCATGCGTGTTTACCCAACAAGATATATATATATATATATACGGTTGTATTGCCGGTATTTTGCTACGTGGCGTGACAAATGAAACAAGCAATACTATTGGTCGACCTTTTTAATCAAAGCATTTTAGCTTTGTTGTCTACATTATGACAACTGCTAAACTCTCCAATAACAACTTATATGTAGATTTTAGCTCACCTGATTCTTGCCAGAAACTAAAATTCTTAGAGCTTAGATAGTTTGGTGTGTAGCATATCTCTAACAATATTGTTCAAATTCCCCAGAGTTAATATTCGTCCCGCCCCGGTGGTCACTTGATTTCACATAGTTTTATATTGGCAAAATTAAAAAAAACTTCTTCTTATCGTTTGTCTGATGAAAACACTTCTATTTTGCTCACCTGTCACATAGTTTTCAAAATTCATTCAAAATTTAGATACGTCAAAAAACATGGCCACCAGGGTCGCAGCCTTTATTTGCTATATAGCTATAAAGAAAACCTAACGGTAAATACAGACCAAGGATCGAATACCGATCCAGCTCTGAGATCGACATTCGCGAAATGAGGTGGGTGAATACAGATCTGAGTTTGAATACAGAGCCAGCTCTGACATCGACATTCAGAAACTACTGGATCGATTTCAAAATTATTTTGCACACAAGTGTCTGTATACAAATGCATATAGACATTTTTTTAAATATTTCCTTTGTTCATATTTTGTACAAACTTACAAAGGGCCATGGCACTCAGGTGAGCGATATAGGGTCATTATGGCCCTCTTGTTGGAAAAATTGAGCGTGTATGTTACTTCATTTATTTGATATTGGAATTTACGTAATTGCTAACCAGTATTTTTAAGTTATTGTACACCTGAGTGGTAATTAAAATTATTTACATCGTTCAATACATAGTTAATACTCTGGAACAAACGACTAGTAAATGCATACACTACGTGAGCCGGGTCTACTTGAGAGCACGTTTACCGGATCCAGTATAATGTTATCCTTGAGCTTTTTCTGTTCAGTTCAAAATGGAAGATATATTTAGATGACGACGTTGTGAAATTTGATTATATATCAATTTTATTCACAACAACCTCTTCAGATATAGAAAGGCGTACAATCTCTGAATTTGACGCGATTCTCGACATTCTATTAACACAATTTAACAGCTGATCTTTGTCTATATTTATAACCCCGGTTGTATTTTTGGGAGGCGTTTAAGCCTCTCATTACTACCATTGCCCATTTCTTAATACAAAATTAACCTATGTGAATCCGCATTCAAGTAGTTCCATAAACTGTCAACATTCCCAATACTGCTACATATGTTTCTCCAAATTTTTTAACTGATTTAAGTCAATCAGCAACATTTGTTTATTCTAAGATCAAACTTATTGTGAAACTGTTCGTTAAATCGATATTTTTGCAAAAAAAATCACTACACCGGCCGATACCGAACTTGTTTCATAATACGAAAATGACGTGTTCATCAAATGTCCCGACTGTAAAGCTATTTCTAGAAACTTCAGACTACGGTCAAGTGATGGTTTTATCAATGAATCGTATACGGTCTGCAAAGTACTGTTATGCAATCATATGGTGTCGCTGTACTAGCTAGCCGCTTTCTATAGACTGTATCACGCTGTGAGGGAAGTGATAACAAGACGGTACTGTAGAATCTGATAAATAGGCGCGTAGTATTATTTTAAAACCACTTTTGATATACGCATTCAATACACGTATTACATATAAATTATTATGCACCTTTTAACAATTATTTAGATTAGATACCCAACATGCCTATATAGTCACATATGCTTATTTTGACATTCAAGACAAGATCGGCAGTAAGAAAACGAACATTAAACGTGTAAAGTCGGTTTAAGCTTTAGTAGCAGCAACCAGATCGCCTCCCAATAGTACTCAGTGCTTTGATTTTCATAAGCGGGGTATCACGAAGACGCTCGAGGTTTAATACAAACACGAATCTAACGAACCGATATTGCACAATTTGCTCGCGGAAATTGATATATACAACACAATAACCTTATAATTTACATTTATAGTCTATTATGCATAAAGGTCTGGATCACGTCAAATTATCCGTGATATAGTACTAGGTACAATTCTAAATCCACTAAGAGAGGTAAGAACAAATACTACAAGTCCATTTAAATATCTAAACACTAATAAACATACACACATATTCGTCATTGTAACTGATATTACTAATGTGAAACAAACGTGTGAGTATTTCTTTAAGAAACCAATAATGAAACCAATAATGTGAGCATTTAAGGATATATATACTTTTAATTACCACATATTAACTTACAATTAGCGATGTACAGTGTATATTGTTATTTTTATTATTTTAATGAACGTATGAAGTTTTCTCTCATTACTCATGATTAGCCTAATATACTGTTTAATAACTTTGTATCTAATACTACGTCGAATTTAATAAAACAAACTCATGAAAAAACAATTATTCTAATATTTATTAGACAAAAAGAGGGACAAATATTGCCAGATACATCATATTAAAACTTACAATGAGAAATATCCAATACAATATTGAAGTTCAACAACAGTTAAAACGTCAATATATGTACACTTACGGACATTAAAAACGCACTTTTTAGGGCTCCGTATTGTTTTGTTAGAACCATTTAAAAAGCTCACTTTGTACCAACGCAATAAGGTTCCTGTGTAATAACATTGTCAGCAGAAAACATATGGAACTTGTTTTACCACGCAAATTACCAGCGGTAACCACGTGACTAAATCTCATGTTTCGCTCGTGGATCTCTCGCGAAAGAAAATATCCGAACTGTGTTAATGGTGATGTGTACACGTTACATTATTATGCCAAAAATCACAGTTTAAGTCATCCAAAAGCATTAGTTAGCATGTCTTTTTAACATGAAAATGATGTGTCTCGAGGTAAAGACATGTTACATATTGGCAGTATCAACCCCGCCGTTTTCGCACAATTCTATTGCAATGATATTAATACATTGTATTTGTCTTATGCAAACTGACACAGTCACTGATTAAAGGCATCAAACGGCTATTTATACGGAAGAAATTAATTTGCATGCCTAGCCGACGCAACAACTTACGGTCAGCAACCGTGAATGTCAAAGAAATGCTTGGTCTTAATTGGTATGCAAAATGATTACATAAAAGCCATTTTCATAATGTACAATTCGCTAGTTTTAATTGTGTTCTATCTTACGTCGAAGATGTTCTTTAACCTGTAGTCATTCCCTTCTTGTATCACGATTTCCGCCGCGACAACGATATTAACGTTACACAGCGTGATAATAAGCATTCGCATAAATTACGGAAAGTTTCCTGAAAAAAAACAATATTAACGTGATGGATACTCCAACTGTATCCTCATATTTTGCTCCCATTTGAAGCATATGGCATGATCTTGCAAAGGAGGATGAGTGCCCGCACCTCGATGAATGGTGATACATATACACCCAGCTACACATTAAAATGTGATGGTGTTTATGAGTACCCGCTGTTGCGAATGCAACACGAACATAACGTTATACCTTGGCTGTCACTTTTAACTTGTCATCCATGAATATCCATGCATATCCGTTGTCCAACCAGAGTTGTTTAATTAGCGACAGGTCAAAAGTATACTCATACTACTAAATTGTGAACTCGGCATTCGAGACTTGAACACATCGGTCTCAGTTTCCACGCTAGGTCTATATAACTCGGTAAGTGGGTAGGAGTCAATAATGAGATTATGTACATTAAAATATATTTTGATTCTGACAAAAATGTGGCAGCTATGGATACAGAAATAGTGAAGCTACTTCCCTTAAACTGGATCTTTGTAAACCCTTAATGCTACGTTGACGATTTATGATATATGCATATATAAATCAATGTAGAGCAACAACTAAGCAATATAATCATTTTGTTCCAGAAGTAACCATTTACTATTAATATTTCCTCTCTAGAGCATAACCTCTGCACAGGGTGTTGCTTTAGAGAGGTTGTACTGTAGTTTCCTCCCACACACATATAGTTTATGTAAAAGGTTGCCGTTAAACATTGAAAGTTACCATCTCATGAACCAAATTCTAAGCACCGTGTCCCATATCCATTTCCACCATCTCTTCCTTAAACTTGATCTTATCTGTTCCTGATCTTTATCTTGCATCTTCATTAGTGATCTTGGCAGCCCAGGTAAATGTGTAATACGTTTCTGATACATTTGTGGAGGAAGGTGTCCAGTATATTTTCATTTGCTCTGTTCATTTCGCTACCATATAGAAGACTTGACGTCACTGGGTAGCGAAAAGTTTTCTACTTATTTGCCTGTTGTTCCAGGATACTACCTCCATGTACTAGACTTTAAATATAATATTAATTCACACATTAGGCGCACGTATTTCACAGTGTATAAACAAGTCAACTTCCGGATATCGCAATAAGTCTTACAAGTTAAATTGTAGCTCCCAATAAGTCATACAGTGACAGGTTGTTACATGTACTTTTGCTCGCAATTAGTAATACAAGTTGAATTGTATAAGTCTTACAGTGATTTGGTTTATACGCTGTGATTTCATCCAACATTTCTATAAGCTCTTCATGTATTAAGCTTATTTATGACACATATGGCACTTGGTGGAGTTATCAGTTATATTATGACACATCTGGCTCTAAGTAATGATGGAGTTATCAGTTATATTATGACACATCTGGCTCTTGGTGGAGAAATCAGTTATATTAAGGAAACATATTTCGCGAGTACTAATAAAGAAAACAATTAAATGTCTTATTTTTGTTAATCAAGAAGAGGGCGTTCAAGTTACGCTAATGAAAAAAGTCATGACTTCTGAACCCTGGTATACCTGTAAAATACACTACGCCAAATGTCTAATTGGCCATGGTGCACCCTATAAAAGTTTATACAATGTGATATATTCAATGAATACATATGAAGTTGCGTTATGTTTTCATTCCACATTGATTAACAGAAATAATGGGACTCCTCATATAGACGGGGGGGGTGGATTTTGTTATGGACTAAGTAAAGGGGTTCGATTTGTCTATTACTTGAAAAAGTCTCTTGTTGACATTCGTGAGATGTCGGACTTCTCACCTCCAATGTTGCTTTCAGGGAGCAAATAAAGAAGTGCTTGGTCATACAGTTTTTGCCTGTCAAATATCCAAAGACATCAAGGGAAATCCCCGCTATATGCAGCGCATTTGTTCATATTAGAAAGATAATGTTTTCAATAGGGAAAACAAAATTGTCATTTCCTTAAGAGTTTAAAAGTTTGTTCTTCCATATAAGTAAAGAGAAGTTTTCAGACAATTTTTCTCGTTTTCTCAACATAGCATTTTTGTACTTACGACCTTCTTCGTCAAAGCCATAACAGGTAGAAATCTACATGTACTGTTACACAGCATGACATTTCCCAATTGTTATCTCCGCGATACGTCAGTCAAAATCTTCAATTCATTGTGCTCTTAACATAATGGCGGCGATAACTTGGAACGTGGCATATTTTGGGTGTTTGTTGATCATTGGTAGCGGTGTGAAAGGTGTAAAAGACAAGCGGCTTCTCTTACACAGTGACGATGATCTTATACAAGTCGTACAGACTTTAACAGCAAAGGTAATACGTTCCATCCAATATTTCGACTTTACCGGGGAATTGATTGTTTACAGTTTTAAGTTAACCATTGTTTATAAACAGCATCATTCTATTGTTAAATTGATACTTGTTTTAATAATCTGTACAGATAGATTACAGTATCTTAAAATGAACTCACCAATAAACAAGTTCTTAGAGATAAATGTATGTGTGTTTGTTGCGTTCGACTGAGACTGTCGTAAGTGCATTGCCATTCGTGTCATCGTTTCTCCCTGTTAAAAGTTAAAACGTAAAGTAACCAGTTTTCAAGGGTCTCTCCTGGTTTAATTGTGTGCAGCCCACATGGAGTTACGACGCCAATGAATATCGAACATGTACAGACATCGGCCTAAAAGGTGCCAAGTCACACCTTGGTCGAGAGGAGTATTGTGGGTTATTCTCGCGCAGAGAAATTAAGCAGTTGCACAGACGGGATTGAGCCCGGGACCTCTCGATACCGTAGCGCGCGCCCTTCCTCTAGGCCATCGATCCCTGTTAGATTGGCAGATGACCTCCGACTTCGAGTTTTGGTGGGAAACACCGAAAAGACATAATTTCAGAAATTACTTTGATATATGCCAGGGTCGAGAATTGAACCAGGGACATTGATCGATCACTGGTCAAGAACATATCCCAGGTAGGTTCTCGTAATAATTATAACCATTCGGCGTGCCATACATTTACATGTCTAATATAGGTACAGAGCTTTCGGCGTGCCATACATTTACATGTCTTATACAGGTACAGAGCTTAGAAACTTCTGTTGCAAAGATGTCGCAGTTGGAAACAGCGGTGGCAAGTTTACAGAATACAGTTGGTAAAGTATCCTATAAATTTATTCCTTTGTATAGTTGCTCTGAAACTTTTCTTCATATACCATAGCTTGATACTCGAGGCTCCTAAAGTTATCAGTTGAATATTGTGTGCCGAAGGTTTTCAAGTGAATTTACACGTAATAGTTTTCAGCGGCCAGAGAATTCACCAACCAGTACATGTACTACCAACTTTATTACCAGAGAATTAGAATTCCGGTGAAAAATTATGAAATTACCAAAAAATAAGCATGTTTTTGAAGGAAAATAAATAGACCTTAGAAAAATTTCTCTCGGTGCGTTTTGCCTCTGGATACGGCCCTGTCAATTAACAATGTTACCGGTACTGAGTCAAATTCAACCCTTCTTTATATAAGACCTCATAATTTTCCAAAGAATGCTCTAGAATTCTATATACATGTAATATATGTTGTGTTCCTATTTGCTCTATAAACATGTTATTATTTGTTTTTAACTTAAATTCTAATACTGTCAGTAGTGTAACTTCACCATGTAAACGTATAGATTATACTACAAATACAAATGTAAGACTATGAGTTTGTTTTACTCAAGGTGTTGGTGGGGGCAGTTCGTATGTGAGATGGGGGAAAACCTCGTGCCCAGCTAATGGAACCACAACATTGTATTCAGGTATATTTATATCTACTGACATACATTAATTCGCAAATAATTTCAAAATACACATTTCATCACAATTTAATATATTTAAAGTTGTGTTAGAGATGCGACTAGACTTCTCATTATAAATAAATCCAGTTTAGTGCCCTCAATATCATTTGGGGATATGTAGAGTTGCTCTTGTCCGTTCGGTCGTCAGTGGGTCCCAAAATGTTATGCCGTCCGTAATTTGAAAAGTAATTGTGCTGCAGTCATCAAACTTCATAGAAATATGAATCTGCATGTTTGTTGTGCACCTATATATTTTTATTCGGATCCGACCAGAAATGTGACTTGTGTCGTCCATGCCTTGAAAAGTGACGGCACTACAATAATCAAATTTCATAGGAATGTTAGGTATAGGTAAATTTCCAACTTGGGTAGCTAAAAGGGGGGGGGATTAACTGTAGCCTATAAACTCTATGGTTAAAGTACATAAACATGCATAACCTAGAAATACACCTATAGCAGGTGCACCTATATATTTTCGTGGTGAAATGTTGCCTTTGTTGCTCATAACTCAATTATTTGTGCTACGTCCGTCAAACTCTGAGTCAGCATGTTCATTTGAGTTATGACCCTTTACATGGTTTACATGACAAGAGGGGCGTGGTTTAATAAATTGTCAAATTGCTTACCACAGAACAATAGAGAATTGAAATGGCATACTCGTATAAACGGTTTCAATGTTAGCAGTATCTTAGATCTTAGTGACTTCCTCTCGATTTACTTAGGTTATACAGCAGGGGCGGGATACAATGATAACGGGGGAGGAGCTAACACACTTTGCCTGCCTCCAGACCCACAGTGGGACTATTATGAAGACACGATCACGTCCGGTGGCAGAATCTTCGGAACAGAGTACGACATTGGTTATAAACACCCGCATACGGAAGCAAACTTTTTCGGAAAGAATATTCGAAATGAAGATGTTCCATGTTCAGTCTGCTATTCTAACAGACCATACATGATCATGATACCCGCACGGAAAGATTGCTACCCGGGATGGACCAAGGAATATAGCGGCTACTTGATGTCAGGTTATGATGGGCACCCATCGCCCGCTGAGTTTATTTGCGTAGATAAAGCTGTTGATGTTATCGTAGGAGGGCATCGTGACGATAATGGGCGACTGTTATATCTAGTGGAAGGGTTGTGTGGTAGTTTGAAATGTCCTCCGTATGTAAATGGTCGTGAACTTACCTGCGTTGTTTGTACTAAATAAAAAGAACCGTACGTATTACTTCGTTAAATAAGCCATCCCGAAGCAACAATAAACGACCTCTTTAGGGCAACACCCTTACAGGAAGGTGATATATTTAAAAAAATTGTATTATCTGGGGCAACCCCTCAAGTTTAAGGTGCTGCTTTGGAGAAGTTTGGTAGAATTGGGAAAAATGAAAATACTGCATTAACAACGGTGGCTGTCCATTAATGTGTACCTTCCAACATTTTCTTTACACAAAGCCGTCTTGAGTAATACCACATGACTTTGTCGTCATTAAAGGCATCAGATCCAAGAACAAATTGATCAACATAAACAGCCGTAAGTACTTTTTTCATCGATTTATATGAAATATACGCCAGTCTGAGAGGAAAATGAAGCTTTCCACTACTAGTATAGTTATTTCCAGCACCCCGGTGTGAAACAAAGAAAACTAGACTGATTGGCACACACAGTGTAGTCATCTAGTATAGTTATTTCCAGCACCCCGGTGTGAAACAAAGAAAACAAGACTGGTTGGCACACACAGTGTAGTCATCTAGTATAGTTATTTCCAGCACCCCGGTATGAAACAAAGAAAACAAGACGGCTTGGCACACACAGTGTAGTCATCTCGTATAGTTATTTTCAGCACCCTGTGAAACAAAGAAAACAAGACGGATTGGCACACACAGTGAAGTCATCTCGTATAGTTATTTCCAGCACCCCGGTGTGAAACACAGAAAACAAGACTGATTGGCACACACAGTGTAGTCATCTCGTATACAAACCAATTCTAATGTTTCGAAGGGTGCTGAGAAAAGGCCTAGCAGCTGATATTTAAAGACCCTACGTTTCACAGAAAGCTTATATTTTCCCTCAGAAATCATAGAAGTCTGGGAAGAAACATAACACGGTTATTTTCATTTTCCGAGTTGAGCAAATGTTGATATATGTACATTTTGTATAGCCTTTAATGAGGTTATAAAGTCACGTGGTATTGCTACTTCACATGTGCTATCATAAAGGAGCAGTAACAACCCTCACATTTATGATATTCGTATGACTAAATAATGATAATTAGAGCTAAAATAGTCACACTTCAAATGTAACAAGTTTGACAATCAACTTGTCGAAAAAAAACAAGGTATGTACTAGTGATTTCAATGCATGTATTTTGCACGACAAAAACCAAGTACAACATCTATGAAGAATGTGCTATTGTCAGGGGTTACTCGTATAAACTGCTGTGTGGTTCCAGATTGAACCTAACTAATACATAAGCATATTAGTCCAAATCAAAACACGGGTAAGCAGCATATGGCCAATATGACCCTCTTATTTCAAAGGTCTGTTGTTTGGAATGAAAAAATATGTGAACCAAAACAAGAGGACCATCACGACACTATGTCGCTCATATAAGTAAGTGATGGTACCAGTAGTTGCTACATAATAATATGTTTATATAACAGTATAGCATTACTATGTGAATTTACTGACACTAAAGGCATCAGATCCAAGAACGAATTTCCCTTGGAAAATAAAAATAGACGTACATTGGTATTTTACATCTTCATCGATTTCTGTTAAAAATGCGCCAGTCTAATAGGATAAGTTAAGCTTTCCATCTCCATCAGCAACTAGGCCATTTTTCAACACCTTGTGAAACCTTGGAATTGGTTAGTATGCAAGCAGACTGCATTGCCAAAAGATAATGAAAATCGGACAGGGAAGGCAGTACTCAATAGAAATAACAGAGCACAGAAATAACACAAACCAAAAAGCACAATGCAAAATGAAACTAAAGTTATAACGGCTTCAAATCTTAGTTTCAGCTGACAACAAGAACCAAAAAAGGTTAACAATGACTGTAAATAGACTTACCCTGCAGCTGCGAAAGTAGATTTTTGAAGGTTGTGAAGAAATAGAGAAGCCGACTGGTGTATATTTCATAGAAATCAGTGTAGACATACAATACTTTCCACGTGGAGCAAATGTCTTGGCTTTGATGTCTTTAGTGACGTCAGTCACGTGGTATTGCTACACTGTATAACAAGCCAGCACTGTAAGGTGATCACGTTTTTAGTGAATACATTTCACACAATGAACATCCCGGTGAGATTACTTTGAAATCGAACCAGCAGTTTTGGAGGTATGGTTTATTAGCTGATCAATGAAAATGCTAACCACATGTATATAGTGGATAGGCATCTGTATCAGAGATTCTATTACCAAGGAGACCATTATGGCCCTTAATCACCCATGAGTACCTGGTGGCATTATATAAGCATGTACACAGTGTGAACAGTAGTACAAGGCCAACAACAACCTTCTACGAAGTTCAGTAAATATTGGACTAGTTATGCAACACTGGACCATCACAATTGATAGCTCACTAATCCACACTAAAGATAAACTGATGTACCTCCCCAGCTAGACCTGTAACATGATTAGTTCCAGGTAAGTGCTGCTGTGTCTGGTGCCAGGATAATGTTCCAGGTAAGTGCTGCTGTGTCTGGTGCCAGGATAATGTTCCAGTTGAGTGCTGCTGTGTCTGGTACCAGGATAATGTTCCAGGTAAGTGCTGCTGTGTCTGGTGCCAGGGTAATGTTCCAGGTAAGTGCTGCTGTGTCTGGTACCAGGATAATGTTCCAGGTAAGTGCTGCTGTGTCTGGTGCCAGGGTAATGTTCCAGGTAGGTGCTGCTGTGTCTGGTGCCAGGGTAATGTTCCAGGTAAGTGCTGCTGTACCTGGTGCCAGGATAATGTGACTGGGTAGTTTCCATATGGCTGTAAAACAACTATTTGCCAGGGGGGACTTAAAACAATATTTAAACACAGGACTGCGTTCAACAAATGCATATGCCCCATAGAAGCTTTGTCCATAGAAAAGCTAAGTCAATCAGGGGCCATAATTCTGTTAAAATATTGGATAGGGTTACATGACTTTGAAAATGTATGGGTTTATGATGGTTAACAAGTATGCCAAGTTTGAAAGCAATGCCTTGATTGGCTTGATGTAAGACGAAACGGTCAATTTGGGTTAACCAAGAATTAGGCCCTTCAATAAGTTTAAGTCCAAAATGAGGTCAATGTGAAGGTCAAAATGAGGTCAGTTGGTATAGGTGTGTGGAGAATTTTCAAATACAACATCCATGCAAGTATGAAAGCTTTGTATAAAGCCACATTGATGCTAAATGAAACGGTCAATTTGGTTAACCAAAATTTGGCACTTTAATAAGTCATAGTCCAATATTAAGTCAACGCGAAGGTCAAAATGAGGTCAGGTGATATAGGTATGTGGAGAGTGTTCAAATGCAACATCCATACAAGTATGAAAGCTTTGTAGCAAGCCGTATTGAAGCAAGAAAAAACAGTCAATTTGGGTTAACCTGGGACGGCCGGACAATCACAATAATATTATGCCTCCCGATCTATCGATACAGGGGCATAAAAAGAAGATAAAACTAAATAAATTTGGACAATTTAAAGCAACTTTATTCATATTACCATAACTTTTATACAGTAACATAAACACAACACAGTATAATAAGGCAGGATGTAAAATCATGTATATAAATAAAACAACAAAATTGGTCCATAACAAATCACCGCAGTCAACTTGAAAGAAATTGACTAGTAAATACCTAGATTTAGGGGAATGATATTTGAAGCAATGGATAAAGTGAACTCCAAATTTAAAAGAAAACATTCGAGACAATAAAATTGAAACAAGAAAGGTTACCATTTAAAAAAACAAAACAGGTTAATAAACAAGAGCCATAATTCTGCTGGATATTGGGTCCATAAAATACAAAACAGGCTGTACATCTTCATATGCAGATGAACATTCCTTGAACAACTATTTTATAACCATGAGATAGTTGTCTAACCAAACTGCTACCGAGCACTCGATAGCTCTATGCTAGAAAACAGCTTACTTCAAAAAGGCACTATGCAGCGAACTATGTTAAAAATTATACGCTACTGCGAGCGCTCACAGATAGCAGACTGTTGCACAACAAAGCGCTATCGAGTGCAACAGAAGCAGTTTGTTGCATAAGAAAGCACTTGGTAACGCTCGCCGAGCAACGTGCTGAGAAATGGTACGCTATTGGCAAGCATTGCTCATTGGTAGCGTTTTGTTGCATAGATGTAGTGAAGTGCTCAACAGCGCTATTTGAAAGCACTTTGGTTAGGAACAGGCTGCATGTTTTACCATTGAAGAAGTTCTCAGATTAATAACGTAAAACAAAACTTAAATATAGTGAAAAGTCAAGTAACATGTAACTGTTCCACCAAAATCCTTCGTACCTGAAACTAAAATATATCATCAACCTACTTATAATACCAACAAGAAATATCACTGATTGTGATGAATACCCCCAGATACTGCTTCACGCAGTTACACAAGCATCAGAGGTCCAAATTATGATGATGTGTAAAACTTTTAAACTTTGTTAAATAATTACAAAGAGATCCTAGTTTTTATCTGAAAATGGTTACATTATTGTCAAATATGAAAATTGAGATTTTTTATTTCTAAATGAAGTATTTTTCATCTAGGAAATGTCTTTAGAATATTCTATTTAAAGACGCTTTATGAATACAAACACAGGAATTAAATTCAACCAGAAGAATTGGCACGAGCACCAACTGTTTGAGACAATGCTGCTAAACCTAGGCAGTATATGAAACATATGGTAGTATTTTTATAATAATATGTGTGTGTATCATAAAACTAATTCTGTAACAATTTCATCACTCTAATCAACACACTGGTCAAGGTCCCCACAGCTACAAATCATAGAAAAATCTCCTCACCATTTACAGGAGGATTGGAAAGTTCAATCATATCTACATAGCATATATCATTCCCTGAGTATTCCTGTTTGATGACCAAGCCCAGAAATCAAGTAAAAACTTATGACTAGTCTCACAACTAATGCCTATAAATAGATTTGGCTCCAGTAGCATGCCCCAAAAAATTGGGGAGGTATGTCAAAAAATGAACAAGAGGGCCATTGGCCCTATAGCGCTCACCTGATGACTAGCAGTTTAGGCAGAATCAGTGACCTGTTGACCTAGTTTTTGACCCCAGATGACCCAGTTGCTAACTTGACCTAGATTTCATAAAGCTAGACATTGTGGCCAAGTGTCATTAATATAACATAAAAAATGTGACCTCTATAGTGTAAACAAGGTTTTTATTTTATGTGACCTTGTGACCTAGCTTTTGACCCCAGATGACCCAGTTACAAACTTGACCTAGTTTGTATACAGACAAACATTCTGAAAAGGTTTCATAAAGATTAAAAGAAAACTGTGACCGCTAGAGTGTTAACAAGGTTTTTCTTTGATGTGACCTGGTGACCTAGTTTTTGACCCCAGATGACCCATTTACGAACTTGACCTAGATTTCATAGAGATAACATTGTGACCAAGTTTCATAAAGATTAAATGAAAACTGTGACCGCTAGAGTGTTTACAGTCAAATTGTTGACGGCGTACGGTGGACGACGGAAGACGGACAAAAGAGTGATCACAATAGCTCACCTTGAGCTAAAATTTGCTTGCTAAGTGAAGTATTACAACCCTGGTTATAATCATTGAGATTCAAGATTCACTATATGCGGTCAAAAACGTTGGGAAGATAATTAATCTAAATAATCATGCTAACTTAGCATCAAATGTAACCAAACATAAAATATACATGTTTTATATTTTACACACAAAAAAACAACCATTTTGATATTCAAACAATATACCCCCTGTTCTTCGAGGGGGGCATAACAGAAAAGCAGATTTATCCATAAAGCATTTCCGTACAGATCACAAATGAAAATGAGATTCTAAATTCAGTAAACAACATTAGTGACATAACATAACAAGTCAAAATATAACAACCACAGTATTACATGATTGTAGTACACAGTTGTTACAAATGTTCACATTGATTGTCTGTAGGTAAACATTTACACAGACAAACATTTGATTGTCTAGAACTAAACTACTTCAACAGAGAGTAGCACCAACATGATAATGCAATGTTATAAAACAAGAAGTTGTCAGTTGCTAGCGGAAGAAAAGTAACCCCTCCCCCTGATTTTCAGACATCCAACTTCGATCTCAATATCTTAGCAGGATCACTTCATACTCAAGGTGAGCTAAAATATAAACATTTTACTAGATGGACAAGCACTCATGTTTCATCAAATAAAAGGCACTTCTCTAGATCCAAAATCTAAATGGAAGAAGCACTCCTGTTTTGCTTAAAAGGCACATTTCTATAACAATATAAACTAGTGACAGACAAATTATATTCATGCATAACTTCTAAAATTCTTTGAGGTAATTAATCACAAATCATGTCAGTTAGTAAAAATCACAGCACTATTTAAATGTATGAGCACCCAGCACCAGATACAAGTAATCTTAAAGGGGCATGCCCAGAAACTGGAGTGTCTTGGTTTGCATACAACAAAATTGCATTTATTACTAGTAAAACCAACTATTACTGAAAAGTAATATTGACGACAAAGATATTTGGTTATTCTTGAAATATTTTTTTTAAAACTAGCGGGATATTACGTTACTTTTTTGCAGGGTTTTCATTATTTGACTTATGTATTAAAATGATACCAATTTGATTGCTATTCGAGAAACTTCAGTTCCAGGGCATGCCCCTTTAATACCGTAAAATATATTTTAATGTCACATGATTAACGCAAGTGCAGTGAATTTCTGATTTTTAAAATCACTTAAATACCACTAAAAGTTCAGGAATAATTTTCTATCTTTACAGTACTTCTAAACACTCCCCTATTTGTAGAATTTGAATACTTCAGCTTGGTCTTATTGTGAAGTATAAAATTGTGATACAGTGCAACCTCACTACAGCTGCCCTCCAAAGAGGAAAACCCTCTCCTAAGCAACATAATCATTTTGTTCCAGAAGCAGGCTTTCTACTGCCTCTTCAAAAAATAGTAGGGCAAAAGTAGGTCAAATTTTATTCAAAAAGTAGGGCAAAGTAGGAATTTCTGACATTAAAAAGTAGGGATAAAGAAGGAATTTTGACCGTTTAGTTCAATATTACCACAGATAGACAAAGAATTTTGGTGCTAGAGGGAAAATACATAAATTCTAGGGATGAATGACAGACAAAATAATGACACGATTATTATAAAATTTCTATTTAGCGAGCGTAGCGAGCGCGAAAAATATTCATTATCTATATTTCCACTGAAATTACAACTACAAGAAGAAGTAAGTATCATTTTGCACTTGATTTAATTTTTATTTTAATTTTGAGATGAAAAAGTAGGGATAATAGGGCTGTTTTAAAAAAAAGTAGGGCAAAGTAGGGCTCAGATCAAAATAGTAGGGAAAAGTAGGAATCTTAGGGCCCAGTAGAAAGCCTGCAGAAGTAACCATTTAGTGTAAATTTTACCTCTCCAGAGCAACAACCTGTGTACAATAACCAAATTGTGTGTTACCCATTGAGAGTTGCTCTAGAGAGGTTGTACTGTATGTTGTTTTGAGTGAGAATTGGTGTAAAAACCCTTATAAATCATAATATACGGTACTTTGATTATCACATGACGATAAGACCATCATTTATTGTTTATATTCTTTTGGTCCAAGCATTTCTCCTGGTTTCACCCATTGGTCAAACTGTTCTTCAGAGAGGTAACCCAGTCTTACAGCAGCTTGCTTCAATGTAGTGCCCTCCTTATGAGCGGTCTTAGCAACTATAGCCGCCTTGTCGTATCCTATATGAGGATTCAATGCAGTAACTAACATCAGCGAATCATTCAACAACCTCTGGATGACATCCTGGTTAGGTTTGATACCAGTTACACAGTTTTTGGTGAATGACACACATCCATCAGACAGCAGACGCACTGATTGTAAAACATTGGCTACAATCATAGTTTTAAAACAATTCAGTTCAAAGTGTCCATTACTCCCTCCCACTGTTACAGCTACTTGATTCCCCATCACTTGAGCAGCAATCATAGTTAATGCTTCACACTGAGTAGGATTTACCTTACCTGAAATTATACAGACACAGAATTATATAGGAAATTACATGAAACATAGAAATTCAACACAAAATGCTCCTGTCCCAGTAGAAGCCTTGTCCATTACAACTAGCTAAGACCATCAGGGGATTTAATTCTGTTAAAATATTAGATAGTGTTACATGGCGCTGACAGTGTAAGGTGTCAATGATGGTAAACAAGAATGCCAAATTTGAAAGCAATGCCTTATTGGACTTTGAAAATATTTGAGTTTCAAAAACTTGAAAGTTTTGGTTAACATTGTCAGTCAGGGGACATAAATCTGTGGAAAATTTGGGTAGTGTTACATGGCATTGACAATGTAAGGTGTTTTATGTTGGTAAGCAAATTTGAAAACAAGTCTTTTATAGATGAAATATTTAAGTTCCAAAAACTTCAAAGTTTTAGTTACTGATATCATTTTCAATGGGACAGAGGAACAGACGGTCAAACTCCCCCCAGGTACACTACCCTAGTATTGTATAAGATCAAAGGAATGACCACTTAAAGAACAAAATAATTAAGTGGTCACAGAATGAATTAAATAGATTCCTATTGTGTTATGCCACACCTCCAACCACCTAAGGTAGCTATAACATGTGTGTGGATGAACGAACCAACAGACAGGACGATCACTATATGCCCTAAGCATTAGTTGATGCAGGGGCATAAAAATGGACTTTCAAACATGGTTCATAACTGTTGAATCTTGACTTTAGCAAAAACAAAACCCTGGGTACACAATGTCATTGGCTGACAAACACATACCCGCAATCACAATAATGTTGACACTGTCTGCCCAATTAGACACAAATAATGTTGACACTGTCTGCCCAATTAGACATAAATAATGTAGACACTGTCTGCCCAATTAGACACAAATAATGTTGACACTGTCTGTCCAATTAGACACAAATAATGTTGACACTGTCTGCCAAATTAGACACAAATAATGTTGACACTGTCTGCCAAATTAGACACAAATAATGTTGACACTGTCTGCCCAATTAGACACAAATAATGGTAAGGCTGCCTGTCAAATTTACCAATCTAATATTTTATAGGGTGTTACTGATAATACAACATAAAATCACTCATAAATATCTTTATCTGCTTACTATATTTCGTTTGAATACCAAGATAAACCCAATTGTTACATAATTACATGAAAGAAGAAGACATTGAAAATCAACAAAAAAATTGGTTTTTATTTCAGTTGAACATAATTTGACACAATTTAGAGAAAGCGGCCTTAACCCCTCCTAACTGAAGTTAGAATTTGGTAAATAATACAAAGAATTTCTCCAATAGGCTGAAGTAATTAAATACCAGGCATAATACTGCTTCCCGGCTCATTCTCTGGTAGGCTCAGTTCACCAAGACCACATCTAGGGCCCGATCCAAGCAATCTCAGATCATTGGCTATTTTCATGAGGCTTGTTGCAACAACATTCAATGTTCCATGTACTTCCACCATTGCATCATGTGCAGCCAGAGATTCAAACTTGTTTGGTGCAGTTACAAATGGTATACCTGAAGACAGAAACATGAGTGGACAATAAATATAAAGTACATACATCAGGGTAACACCAGGCACTGGTTCTCAAGCTTCAAAATTATCAGGCTTGGTGCAATAACCCAGTATACATGTGAAGTTTCATTGAAACCCGACTAATTGTTAAGACAACAAGCGGATAAACAATAATATTATTATATGAAGTATTTCAGTAATTCTCATAATTTTCAATAAAGAATGATTTATTTATACTATGAGAACAATAAACAATACAACATAATGTAAATTCTACCTGTGTACTCGGCTATTTTATCAGCCACTTTTTCAGCAAATCCAACTTTAGCATTTAATCCTGTCCCAACTGCAGTGCCTCCTTAAATAACAAGTGAATAAGCACAATTTTATAAGTTCTTTTAGATTTATAAGTTATTTTATTACATTCTTAAGAGTGGTGATCATATACTACTCAAAATTTAATAAGGGCCGAGAAATTTTCCATTTGAATATTATGCAAATTGAACTAGAATTATCACTGTCGTGACCAGGGCCCCGTGGTAGCATGCCAGAAGAGAAGCGGGTGGGGAGAAAAGTATAGAAGTATAGTGGGGTTGCATAATTATCAGTGCTATTACATGTAGTTGCAATTTTCTGTGATAAGACACAATAATATTTAAAGTCATATCTATACATGAACTGATGTCTGAAATAAAGTAATTCACTTCCTTCTAAAACAACAAGCAAAGGTTTAGTTTCCAAAATAGAAACCATGATGAACTTTGACTTTTATTAAGAACTTATTTTTGATATAGTAAGTGTGCACATAATTCCATTTAATAATGACATTGGTTTCATTGACATCGCCCTGTTCCTACATCATCCTGATTGGTCAATATTGATTACAAGATGGAAATACACAAACAGAACTACATTAATATTTTGTTTTGTTTATCAAAGCTAGAGTTGTTGCCCTTTACTTCAAATATGTGTATTATCACTGGCAATAAGTACAGCAAGTTTCATATGAATATCTATTGTGGTTTTGAAGTTATGAAGAAAATAACATGAAAAATGAGGAAAATTGGAATTGAACAAAGGGCCATAATTCTTAAAATAATGTAGCTAGAGTTGCACCTGTGTGCACCTTACACGAGGGGTGCATGATCAATATATTCGAGAACTTTCCTTCTAAGTCTTTAAATATTGATTCTAGAACAATAAAATTACCAGGAAATGTAGATCTATCAATTATCTAGCGTTTTAATTAATTAACTATATTGTGACGTCACAATGCTCTTGATGATGTCACTTAATGTGACCAAGGGTCAGCATGCGCCGTTGAGCTTGACGAACAATAAATAATCACATAGCAACGGCATGTCATTGTGATTAACGCCAAACTTGGAAAATCCTTGCGATAGCTCGAAGATGACCTGACCAACATGTATGAGAATTATTTGTGCTCCGAATCAGTGGTCTACACATGATTTCATTGTTTATGTGACTGTAGGGACTCCAAACTGGCGCCATGGTAAAATAAGAATAAACGGATGAAATAAGACAGCGGTAGGGACACTCCTCCTTAATTTCTGAAAAATAAGAGGCATAGTTCTGAACGTTATGTTACTCGCAAAATCTACGATCAGTATAAACTACAAAACAATAAATCGTTGACTCCATTTAAAAGAAGTTCTTTAGAAATAGCGCCCTAAACTTGTTAGGTCATACTTCATCGAAATGATACTAGTGTGTTAAGCCAACCGCCTTTTTCAGAGTCTTAAGTCCAATAACCAATCAAGACTTTTTCTATTCCACCTTACATTCCAGAGTTGGCTACTAATGACTTATTTCTGTATTAAAGGTAAATCAATTGTATACACTGGGGCAGATATGACTCCAGAAAGGAGCTAGGTGCTGCTCAAACGGTGACACTTGGAATGACGTCACATGACGGCCAATGTCACACGCCCATTGCATGCATAACAATATGTAATAGGTCCATTCGGTCGGAGATATCCTACTCTGAATGATGCTTATTTACTTTTGAGTCTTGCTGACAAAACAAAATTGATAGATGAAAAGTTCTCGATTATATTAAACACCCCTCGTAAGTCTTCTAAAGTTTTGTTGAAATTTAATCAGTGGTTACAGAGAAATTGTGTGGACAATGTAGTCAATGGACAGACCAACAGACCAAAAGCATGACTCTTAAATAGCCCTCAGATATGAAGGGTTTATATAAACAATAAACACCAACCGGCAGCTAACTGATATAATCTAGGTAAAGAAGTCTGGACTCTCTGTATAGCATAGGACATCTGGCAAACATAGCCACTAAACTCTTGACCCAAAGTCAGTGGTGTAGCATCCTGAAACATATTGAGCAAAATAAGGACAACCACTTAAAGTGTGTACTGAATACTCTTTCAAATAAGAAACAAGTTGGTGATGTGTAACTCTTCTACAAAAAGTTGTTAACATTTGTTAAGTAGACATATATTCTGGTACACCCTGTATTTATCTTGAAGCTTATAAATAGTACACATCAGTTCCCATGGGTCATATAGGCAGGCCTGGTTCCCATTATCTCACAGGTCACATCGTAAACAGGCCTGGTTCCCATTATCTCATGGGTCACATCGTAAACAGGCCTGGTTACCATTATCTCATGGGTCACATCGTAAACAGGCCTGGTTCCCATTATCTCATGGGTCACATCGTAAACAGGCCTGGTTCCCATTATCTCATGGGTCACATCGTAAACAGGCCTGGTTCCCATTATCTCATGGGTCACATCGTAAACAGGCCTGGTTCCCGTTATCTCATGGGTCACATCGTAAACAGGCCTGGTTACCCCTTAACTCACAGGTCATGGTGAAACTCCAAAATATTTCTACTAAATACAAAGAAAATTTCTTGATAAGAAGAGAGTACCTGAGTATGTGTACGTCCAATCTTCACTATCTGACTGAATTCTTCACTCTTCTCCTTCAAGGCATCATGTAACAGCTGTAGTCCTGGTAACAGTCGTTCATGTATCTCCATAGCAACAGATATATGCATAGCAGTAGGGAATGTATCATTGGAACTCTATAACAGATATATGCATAGCAGTAGGAAATGTATCATTGGAACTCTATAATACAACATGAAAATACTGTATCTAATGTCTCTCTCTCTCCCTACTGTGGAACTTTCAGTCTGTCCCTCTGGTCGGATCATGCTGTATCTGCACTGGTAGAGGATGGACCGGCCTGCGCCCTTGTGGTTGCAACACTGTGCTAAGTGCCTTTGAACGTGTGTCACATGAAAAGGGCACT
The DNA here is from genome assembly GCA_947247005.1 of Spisula solida. Taxonomy (NCBI): domain Eukaryota; kingdom Metazoa; phylum Mollusca; class Bivalvia; order Venerida; family Mactridae; genus Spisula; species Spisula solida. The sequence goes on from OX365945.1 coordinate 36,051,404, forward strand.
GTATAAACCTGGTATTCATTCATTTACCTATCTATACTGCATTTCTATAAATATCTCTAATTTAACCCAATCATTCAACATATAATGAACATGTGTGAGTTAAAAATAAATATATGTCATACGAGGGTCATTCAATAAATTTGTAGACTGTGTTAATAATTTTAACATCTGATGAAACAGAGAAAACAAACTACATCATGTTAAACTACAGCCTTTCGGACACAAGTGATGAAAATATTGCGTGAAATAACGCATTTTTAAAGAAAATATGGCTAAAATATAAATATCACCATACCGGTAACAACACACACCGCAATTTATTATCTGACGTCAGAGACGTTATTGACGTTTTGCTGATTCTCAAATGGTAACCCGAAATAAAATTTTGTTATTAACATAGAAATAAACATAAATATTCAAATTGTATATGATTTAACATATCTTCCACAATATCTTAAATAGTCTAAGTTAAGGATTAAGGCTTGGCATAATGGTTGTATATTTATATGAAAACACCTAGCACGTTTCGACAGACGTTGCTTGAAACGGCACTACGTTTGTCTATCTGCACATCCCTGTATCAATTTAAAAACCATACTGCGTTTCAGAAACTTGTTTTTGCCACTTAAACACAAGACCACTGTTTGCTGTAAGTTCTCCTTTCGCTCTCTGTAGCAGCTCTTGTGTGTCTGCTGTGTTTTTCCAAGCCCCATGCACAATTCAATAGTCGTATGAATTTACTTGCGTAAAGAAATAGACGTTTTGGCGTTATTGAAAACGCGATTCGCCTTGATAAAACAGTTTTTAATTCACACTCTGATGTCCAAATAACTTCATAATTTCATGAAATCCCATGATAATATTTGGCAGAAACATTGGAATGTACATTAACTTATTCGGAATTTATAACTAGTTGAACTAAGGAAAAAGGCACGTTACGTCGTTCGGTGGTGGTAGCACGTTACTATGGCAATAGAGTGGCTGATAACATTCTACTGGTTTGCATTATTGAAGATAAATTTGCATTGACCGTTGGTAATAAGTTACTGTTTGTAATGATGTAAGAAATTATTGTTAAAACGCAATAATAACCAAATGAGAATGATTGTCTACAAATATATTGAATGACCCTCGTATCACCTGCTGGGACTATTTTCTCACTTATATATTCTAGTATTTCTAGCACATTAAAATCTTTAAAATGAACATTTGGAGAATCAACATATGGAAAATACTACCTGTCCCATATTAACATGATCGTTTGGGTGAACTGGTGTTTTACTACCCATCTGACCACCAAGTATCTGTATGGCACGATTACTCAATACTTCATTCATGTTCATGTTGCTTTGAGTTCCTGATCCTGTCTGCCATATAACCAATGGAAAATGGTCATATAGATTACCACTGATCACCTGAAATAGGAAGAAATACAAGGAATGGTTCATTTGTTACTCTAAACAAGAGATGTTTGTAAAACACATATGTCACAGTGACCTTGACCTTTGGCCTACTGACCTAAAATTAATAGGGGTCATCCACTGTTGATGACTAACCTCCATGTAAAGTTCCTAGAGAAAAGCGTTCTTGAGTTATTGAACGGAAACCATTTAAATAGTCAGAAATGGTAAAGGTCACAGTGACCTTGACCTTTGACCTACTGACATCAAAATCAATAGGTGTCATCTACTGTTGATCCTAGAGCAAAGCGTTCTTGAGTTATTGAATGGAAACCATTTAAAAAGTCAGAAATTGAAAAGGTCACAATGACCGTGACCTACTGACCTCAAAATCAATTGAGGTCATCTACTGTTGATGACCAACTTCCGTGATCCAAGATCCTAGGGCAAGCGTTCTTGAGTTATTGAACGGAAACAATTTGGCCTACCTACCGACCTTCATGTGCAAAGCAATATACGCCCTCATCAAAGATTGGGGGGCATAAAAATCCCCGTCTGCGCCACTACTGCCAGATTTCTCTGAGCAAGAATAAACCACAATACCTGAGAGGGTCAAAGATACAGATAGGTTACACAGTTGTTGTTGTTCAATTATATAACCTGTTCCCACACCCCCAGCAGACCGTCACCTGTATCTGCCCCTGAAACTAAGGTATTTATTTCGTACCTCTATGGCAGCTTGTTGAATAGCTTCAGAAATTTCTGTATTAAGTCCAAATCCTCTATTGACATCAGCAGCACAATACTTCAAGATGGCCAGGGCTTTAATAACTGGAATCTATAATCATAAAATTGTCACCATCATTGGCATTTAATGACATTTAAACAAGTTTACAGTTTTCAAAACCTATCAGTATACTGTTCAAACATTTGAATACACTGAGTCAGCTGTGGTTTGTGGTCACCGGTCTTAAATAGCCAATAATATAAAATCTGGACAGTATCTACATTAAATACACTTGTGCTAAACTGTCACCTGTTTAATTACAAGTTTGACAGGGAAGACTATATCCTATTCAGTACTAACTTATCCTATTTCCTGGACTATATTCTTAAATCATTACTAACTTATCCTATTTCCCGGACTATATTCTTAAATCAGTACTAACTTATCCTATTTCCTGGACTATATTCTTAAATCAGTACTAACTTATCCTATTTCCTGGACTATATTCTTAAATCAGTACTAACTTATCCTATTTCCTGGACTATATTCTTAAATCAGTACTAACTTATCCTATTTCCTGGACTATATTCTTAAATCAGTACTAACTTATCCTATTTCCTGGACTATATTCTTAAATCAGTACTAACTTATCCTATTTCCTGGACTATATTCTTAAATCAGTACTAACTTATCCTATTTCCTGGACTATATTCTTAAATCAGTACTAACTTATCCTATTTCCTGGACTATATTCTTAAATCAGTACTAACTTACCCTTCAGTCAAATTTTAATGGTAGGTATGACCTGCAGCGATAGGGAATCCAACCCAGATCGCTGGTTTATAAATCCAGTGCACTTACCACTGGACAATGGCCGCGGATACAAACTAATTACTATTAAGTACTTACAGGCATTCTTTCAGAGGGACCACCAATATCAAAGTTCTGTAGGGATCTTGCAGTATTAGCACCATACAACTTATCTGCAGGAACATTTATGTCTCCAAAACTATCACTCTCAGTACGATACATACTTGAATCACCACGGTTACTCTGAAAATATAAAATATTAACTATAATTATAACTTAAATAAATCCTTAATCAATATGGGCAAAGAGGTTTATGATTTGACCTAGTGACCTAGTTTTTGACCCCTGATAACATAATATCAAACTTTGTCTAGATTTTGTTGAGATGACAATTAATTGTAAGTTTAATTAAGATTAGTCACTAGTGTCTACACAAGCATACTGTGGGTGGGTCGGTGGATGGACGATAGCCTCAAGTGTCTACACAAGCATACTGTGGGTGGGTCGGTGGATGGACGATAGCCTCTAGTGTCTACACAAGTATACTGTGGATGGGTTGATGGATGAACTGACGATAGCCTCTAGTGTCTACACTAGCTCACTGTGGATGGGTTGATGGATGGACAGACAATAGCCTCTTGTGTCTACACAAGCATAACATTATAGCACATATCATTTCAAATGGGAAAGGAGAGGGGAAAAGCAGGTTGAGGTAACATCATTAGGTAAAAAAAAGGCACAGGGAAAATTCCATTCTTTAAGGTCATCTATGCATTGAGATTGTTAATCTGTGAAAGATTGAAGAAATTCCACTCAACAGTTTGTGAGGAGTTAAACACACAAGATTTTTCACTATGGGATATATAGTAAAAAGAACAAAGGCCATAACTCTGGTAAAAATTGACGTAGTGAACATTCCAACCTTTACGGTCATCTATAAATTGAGATTGTTAATCTGTGAAAGTTTGAAGAAATTCCACTCAACAGTTTGTGAGGAGTTCACAACACACAAGATTTTTAACTATGGGGTATATAGTAAAAGTAACAAAGGGCCATAACTCTGGTAAAAATTGACGCAGCAAAAATTCCATCCTTTACGGTCACATTGTTGATCTGTGAAAGTTTTAAGAAACTGCACCCAACAGTTCATCAGGCGTTCAACACACAAGATTTTTCACTATGGGGTATGTATAGTAAAAGTAACAAAGGGTCATAACTCTGGTAAAAATTGACTCAGCAAAAATTCCATCTCTAACGCTCATCTATTCATTAATTGAGGTTGTTATTCTGTGAAAGTTTGAAGAAATTCCACTCAACAGTTTGTGAGGAGTTAAACACACAAAATGTTTCACTATGGGGTATAAAGTAAAAGTAACAAAGGGTCATAACTCTAGTAAAAATTGACCCAGCAAAAATTCCATCTCTAACGCTCATCTATTCATTAATTGAGGTTGTTATTCTGTGAAAGTTTGAAGAAATTCCACTCAACAGTTTGTGAGGAGTTAAACACACAAAATGTTTCACTATGGGTATAGAGTAAGAGTAACAAAGGACCATAAGACTGGTAAAAATTGACAAAGCAAAAATTCCATCCTCTACGCTCATCTATACATTGAGGTTGTTATTCTGTGCAAGTTTGAAGAAATTAGCATGCCCAGTCACGCAGAATCCTGCATTTTTCACGCAGAAAACACAATGTCCGTGTGTGCGGGTACGCATTTTGTTTGGGCCGTCCAAATAAACATTCTCTGCAAAACTTTTAGCAGTCAGCGACCTAAAACCCGATAAACGCTTGCTTTTTAATTGAAAATCATTAAACGACCTGCGTCAATCATCTAGATGATCTAGACTCATTCGTATCACATGACATTTCCAAGTGCCGAGGCACTATTTCTACTAATAAATCAAGTGAACGAGGTCGTCATTTGGTCATAACACACGCCTGGTAATCACTGGCACCACAACAATCGCGTTATGTGTACAAAATGTTCCAATGCGATTTCCGTTATAGTGCCAATCGGCAAAAATTGTTGAAAACGGTGAGTGAAATAATTTGTTTTTCTTTACTAAAGACACCTAAGCCCGAATTTTTAAAATCGGGGAATGTAGTGCTATGCAGATATGTCTAGGCTTTGTTGTAAACGCACAATAGTCAGACTCAAATCCGAATCCGATCTTTTAGAGCTCGCACAAAATGTGCAGTCGAGTGTTGATCAGACCAAAACCTGGATTTTATGACAATTTTTACTGATTATGCATGTTACAGCTACTAGTAATTAACCCATATGATAGCTATTGACAATTGGATGCTTTTCTGTCAAAATCGACATTCCAAAGGTCATGTTTGATGACCTATGCCTATTTTTTAAACCGTGGTGGTTCCAATCGCTACGATGTAGTCCCAATACTGTGTTGTGATTCTCAGCAAAATAAAGAGATTTCTAATGTATGTGTGTTGATGTTTTCATTATACTTAAACCGTATGTATTTGATATTATTTTACATGAATTTATACTTGGGAAAGCAACATCAACCACAACGCTCAAATACTTACGGATATTCTGTCATTTTTGTAAACATGGCCCTTAATTGTCATTTGATCATTACTTTATATATCTATCTAAAAGGCAACATGTATATATGTGAATAATCCATTGAAATTAATGACACTTGTACTTAAATGTTAGTGCTAACGTGTGTACTATTATTGTAAAATAGCAGTTCAAATCCGGGCGGAGGCACACATATGCCTGCCATATTTCAGAATAAACTTTGTAATCAATTTCAGCAGAAAGCTGACTGGCAAGTTAAGACATTGTTCGGCATGGTTGTGTACATTATTAGTTTACCCCTAAAAATAAGGGTTAAAATCTGCTTTTAAACGAATACACAATGCATTTTATATACAAATGTACTTCGACACCATGCAGATCTGTTTAAGGCGGCTCGTGACGTATTTATTTTACTGAAAGAATGTGCTTCAAGTTGAGACAACTGCAAACATAGTTAAGTAACATGTTTTAATAACTCCAAATGAACACTGAACGGCTTATAAATACAGGTACATTGGAAAAGTTTAAATACGATCTTATATTACTAAATGAACAAATATGCGTTATTTTCTTACGACCTTGTAACACTACATGTCATAATTTTACACTTACGTGTACCTGAACAATTGGCAAGTGCATGCAAAACGCTGGCATAATTATTTGTTACTTGGTCGATCCTAGCATGATTATGCTTAACGCACATGGTCATACACATTACACAAGAGTACGTATAACCATGTGTGTAGCGTCCATGACAATGCGAAACTTATACACAACGCTAGTCAAACTTATGTCTAACTGAAAAGCAACACCTCGACATTCGCTGTAACTACCTTTGTGTGTACACAGAAACATAGCCCGTTGCATTTCATGCAGGTTGTAACTTTGTTAAACTAACCATTGACGTACATTTGTATAGTTTCAAAACACTAACTAGTACATTCGGCAATCATCGACCAGTGTTAATTAAACTTTGTCGTGAAACTGGTCAATTACATAAATAAAATTATGTGCATACTTTAGTAAGATTGTTAGATCAAGTTTGTAAGAAATTCGTAGCATTCGACATTTCCAGTACTTGAACCGTGACATATGTTTTTATTTCTTCCAGGTATAATTGAGCGCATATCAAAACACTACAAAGCTTAACAGCTTACATATTATTGCATTGTATCATTTGTTTTCACTTTTCAGTAATAGTGTAACGATAAAATTATTCCAAATAATATTCGTCGTAAGTTTTTCCAGGGTATTTTTGGTTCACTTTCGAATAATTGACATGCATTTATCTAACTATATCTATCTTCCTCGTTATTTACTATATTTTGCTGGGAATCACAACGCCGTATTGGGACTACAACGCAGTGATTGGAACCACAACAGTTAAAAAATAGGACATACGTCATCATATTTAACCTTACAAATGTCTACATTTAGCATAACACATTCAAATAGCAATAATTATCGTATACTATTAAAACTAGTAGTTATAACATGCATAATCAGGAAAACTTGTCATAAAATTCACATTTTGGTCTGATCAACACTCTAACCGCACATTTTGTGCGAGCTCCAAAAGATCATATTCTGCTTTTATTCTGAATATTGCGCTTTTACAACAACGCTTGGACATATATGCATAGCACTACATTCCCCGATTTATAAAATTCGAGCTTAGATGTCTCTAGTAAAGAAAAATACTCACCATTGTCAACAATTTCTGTGGATTGGCACTATAACGGAAGTCGCATTGGAACATTTTGTACACATAACGAAATGTGGTGGTGCCAGTGATTACCAGGCGTGTAACAGCATGTAACTACGAGTTTGACGGTAAACTGAAACAATATTGCGTGTGTTATCATTAATTTAGGATAAAACATTTTGGAAAGTTCGCGCAAATTTGCAGCCATTTTTTTAAGAATGTTTAAAAACCTGTATCCGGACCTAATGTACGTTCACGAATCAGATCGATTTACCTCCCTTTCCACATACGAAAATTATGGTACCCACTTTTTTAGGCCTGTACCCACTTTTCCAAAACTAGTGGGTACAGATACCCTTTTTAAAATTCGAGTGGGCATGCTGAGTTTATGAGGAGTTCAACACAAAATTTTTCATTAATATGGGGTATATAGTAAAAGTAACAAAGGGCCATAACTCCGGTACGGGCGTTTCAGAATTTACCTCATTGCCACGCAATGGACGCACGGAGGATTGCTATCTGTTGAAATATGTGGATTAGCGAGTGTGTACGTTGTAATATGTGAATGGTAAGCATTGCATAAGTTAGATTTCCCATCTCCGGTGACTGTCTTAGCTGGAGTTTCTAGTTGTCACCTTGTTGCAAAAGAGTTCCTTGTATAAGCGGTGGGTGGGAGCTTGTACGATCGGTTTTATTCCTATCTATTTTTCTATACGGATGCTTGTCAGTGACAGGGCCTGGATAGTGTTTTGGGCCATATATATTAAAATATCAGGTTCCTGTGCTTAAACGTGATACCCCTAAGAGCCATGACTCTAGGTTCAACTCAAAATTTTTTCATTCAGATGCAACCCTTGTTTTCAACATTTTATGTTGGTATAAATCGAATTTTAGTCATATTTGTTTGTACATAAAAATTAACTTTAGGTTTTCAGTCACCACATATATTGCAATTCCGTACAGCAATCCGAGGCCGAAATGGCTGGGTTGTAGCACATACCTCGCGAAAACTAATTAAATTTGTTTCTAGACTGAATAGCATAGATTTATCTAGTCTTAGACCGCTCTCCTATGACACTTTAAAAATTCTTATTACATAGTAAAACCCACTTACAACTGCCATTGTTTAATCAACGAAAACTGAACTCGAATTTGGGTCAAGTCTGTCGATGACCTTTCGGATCTTCAATTGCGGAGGAAGAAATTACATTTTCACATGACATTAGTTTCCGGTTCCGCTTCGTAATAAACGTCAAAAATGTCTTCAAAAGATAGATTAAACGTTTTCCCGTCTCGAATGTAAGTTTGATTGCTGGTTATTTTACATTTTTACTATCTATAGTTTTGCTATGAAGTTCTTTGACCATTGAAACTAATCAATTTATATCAACATTGACTCTTTCAATGAATCAAGGTGACTCGAAATTCACTGTCTTCAACTGTTCAAGTTCAATATTCTCTCACATTTTAATTCCATGCCTGCTGTGTGTCAGAACAGGTACCAATTGCAAGCATTGTTGTATCCGCTACTTCTGGTGCTCGAAAGCTTCGGAAACCTGTTTGTGCCATGTCTAACCACAGCGAACGACAATTTGATGGTTCAATATATGAATAACGATATGTGGATCACCGATTTGTACTCCAAGGTCTTTGACGATGATCATTGCATTTCATCGTCAAAGCCGTTTCTTCTCTAAAACCTAACAGGTGGATAACTTGGTTTGAGTTTCGTTCATTTGAACAGTGAGCACTCGACAGCACAATACAACAATGTGATACAACAGTGAACACTCAACAACACAATACAACAATGTGATACAACAGTGAACACTCAACAACACAATACAACAATGTGATACAACAGTGAACACATGACAACATAATATAACATTGCTACAAGTCATCCATACTTGCCTGAGTAAGTTACCCAGTACAGTCATTTCAACAAAAGAACACTGTTTGACATAGACTTCTGGCATCTAGGGATATGTGCTTATGGTATCCGAAACAGACTTGCAACTTATATTTCAGGAGTGGGCATTATGCATCATATGATGCTTAGTGCTTTAATACTCAGCAGGACCACATTCACATTATGATTTTTGGAAAATACTGTCTTTATTCTTTCAGGGCCATGGCCATCATGAAACAGAGGTTAAAGGGTGCACAGAAAGGTCATAGTTTGTTAAAAAAGAAGGCTGATGCTTTGACGATGAGGTTTAGACAAATTTTGAAGAAAATCATTGAGGTAGATTTTGAATCCTTGTTTTCATGTTCAGCTGTAATTTACTATTGAGAGAGTGGTTACATAATAAATGGCTATATCATTCAGTGGAAGATATAGTGTAATACAGTTGAAACTCGTTGTGTCGACATCGGTTGTATCGACACTTCGGTTATGTCGACATACTTTCAAATCCCCGATTTGGGTTGCTCTATATTCTATCTTAAATATGACGGTTTAGTCGACATGCCTGTGTCGACACTCCGCTTATATCGACACAACTTTTCTGGCCCAACTGATATTTTCGCACCTTATTGTCATTGTTTGTGTCAACATCGTGTCGACGCTATTGAAATTAAAAAGTTGTTAATTGACCGTGAAGATACTCCTGTTTCGAACCATTGTTTGTTAAAAATTAATGTGTTCACAGTTTGCGAATGTAATTGAATGATGTTAAATCTTAAGTTTGTAAACAAAGTGTAACCTAGTTCGGCATATGAAATTAAAAAATCTGCTGAACTAGCGTGATTCTCGGAAGGTGAACAAAACTACATTTTTGTATGTCTTCACAATTTATTTTAACATGTTTGTTATATTTCCGATAGGTAAATGAATATACTTTACATTGTTAACAAAGAAAAGAAATGTCAACGTTGCTTTCAGATGTCTGGCATGTTGATTGAATTTATTGTTTACAATTAAAATATTGCGTAAGCGAAACCGGTAAGGGCTAAAATCCATACTTGCGGTGCTGATCCCGTACTGTACTTGTTTCAAAATGAGGCTATGAACTCCACCCTGTCAAATGATTTAGTGATAACTGTAAGTGTGATAAAATTGATCTTTCACAAGTTTAATCGCGTATATGTATTAGTTCATGTTCCAACTGATGTAACAACGGCACTGACAGAAATGCGCAAGGACTTTGTTATTATAAATTTCGACGGGTATGGAAAGTTGTCAGAGTTGTTGGCTCCTGTTGTGTCGACATTCGGATATGTCGACATAATTTTGACGGTCCCAAAAATGTCGACATAACGAGTGTCGACTGTAGCTTTATTCATAATTTTAACAACTTCATATGCACGAAATAATGAACTAATTTTCTTTGGAATCAACAATTACAATGTACAAAATGTTTTCAATATGTTGGATTTTATTCTTTAATTTGTATTTTATTGATATTGAGTCACACCAAGAGTATTTCCGCAATATTGAGACTGTCTCATCATCATGGGACTATTTGAACACCAGCCTATTCAGACATTATCTTTATAGCCGAAGTGTTAAGCAAGGAACTATACCATTGTTATTTTTAATAACATAAGTATGTCACGACTTGGAATCAAACCCACAACTGCTCTTGCTTGTGTCTGTTGCTCTATCCAATAGACTCCCAGAGTCAGTATTAAGTAACCATTTTTAAGTATAATAAAATGTGTGTATGTCATGTATGTTATATGGATATGATGAATTCTGCAGACAAAGATGAAGATGGGAGATGTTATGAAGGAATCTGTGTTTTCACTTGCTGAAGCTAAGTTCACTACTGGTGATTTCAACCATGCTGTTCTACAGAATGTCAATAAAGCTCAGCTTAAAGTTCGTTCAAAGAAAGACAACGTTGCAGGTACTGTCAGTATTTGTAATAAAATATATTTGTAACATTGTTGTTTGCTTGTGGTCGACTGACAGCATTTTTAATGGTAAATGCAAAAAGTTAACATTGCCAGATTCCATTTGTTATTTCTGACCTGATAACCACGGAAATGTGATAAAAAGAATCTGACGCTCTTTGAGATCAACTTTTCTTAAACTTACCTTGAAAGCAAATTATTAAGATCACCATAGGCTCTCTAAATAACTTAAGTTTTCTAAACTCGTTTCAGGACTGATGATCTCTATAGGAAACTCATGATGGATTGTTTTTAGTTGATAACCATTCTTGCAAGATAAAGTTTGAAAAAAAAACTACATAAAAGTAAAATTAACAAAACCAGACTCCAGAAAATAAGGAAACTTGTAATGATTTGTCTTGAAGGTGCCTTGATTATTATGAGGCAGAAGAACTATCTTGTGAAAGTTACGGAAAAACCTTTGCTGCATATTTTCAAATAAAAAAATGTGAGCATCATGTGTATAGTGTATTGTAATATGTTGTATCACAGTATGTGTATTATTTCAGGTGTACAGCTGCCTGTTTTTGAGCACTTTGCGGATGGAGTTGACAGTAAGTTACTACATCTGTCTTTAAGTTTAACAAGTTCATGTGTTACCAAAATATTAATATTACCTCCCCCCTCACATTAATATCTTGTTAACCTCTGTATTTTTTGTATTAGCAACATGTTGTATTTTTGAAAACATTAAATGCATTCATTATTAGTTATGTTTAAGTATCTTTTGTATAAGTACTTACAGTTTAAATAGAGTCATTTTTTAGAAATGAAATATTATATCTCAGAATAAAGTCCAATTTAGGGATACTAAATATTATACTTTGTTATTTTTGCTGTACTATGTAGTTTTGTGAACTTGTAAAACCCCTGTACATGTAGCAGATTTCAACCCCTGAGATCCCAGCCCTATCACAATCCTGAATACACTGTTTTAATAGTAACAAAAATAGTATGTAACATCGGTTTCTGTATAAAACCATAAAAATTCTTTGTTTTTGTTTTGTTTCCGTGGTAATAAATATCAATTTTATTTTATCAAAGGTTATGAATTGACTGGATTATCTAGAGGTGGACAGCAGATTGACAAATTGAAGAAAAACTATGCAAAAGCAGTAGAATTACTTGTACAGCTTGCGTCTCTGCAGACTTCTTTCGTTACTTTAGACGAAGTTATAAAGATCACAAATAGAAGAGTTAATGCCATAGAACATGGTAAGATTCATGACTCAGTTATATTTCTTGTACATGTATGTTTGAAATATGTCTGCCACATATAGATTATGTGCTGAACACCGAGATGAATGTCACAAAGTTTGTCCGTGATTGTATGTCTGCCACATATAGATTATGTGCTGAACACCGAGATGAATGTCACAAACTTTGTCTGTGACTGTTCTCCTTTACCATGTTTTGGTTTTCAATGAAACTTCACACGATTTACATATTTACCATCCAGCAGGTCCAACTGGACTCTAAGCCCTGACACATAAGATAACCACATTAAAAAGAAAATGAAGAGTATCCCCAACCATTCTCAGTATAATTACATGTAGTATGTTGCATATTTTCAGTTATAATTCCAAGGATTGAGAATACACTGTCATATATCACCACAGAACTGGATGAACGAGAAAGAGAAGAATTCTTTAGGTAGGTCAATAATTAAAATAAATTATTAATAATTAAATCTCTCGGGATCTGGGGTCTGTTGAATTTTGGTTTGAAAACTTCCCTGTGAGACATTCTGCTGTTATCTATCAAATGCCAACAATTTGTCAACCTCCAAAATATAGAAAATGATGTAACCCTATCATTTTATGTTGATTGACAAAATTTACAATCTTATTTCCAAGATGACAGACAATGCATAATCACTATAACTGGATATTTCCACACGTCTAAAATGATGAATTTCTGATTTTCTGTGCATGGAAGTATTTACCCAAAGGGTGGCATATTAAAATTAAACTGTCCATTCGTCTGTTCGTTTGGGCATTCAGGTTAAAGTTTTTAAAAAAGTTCAATAGTTTGTTTACTATCAATGCTATTGCATTGAAACTTGGTACACATATTAATTATCCTAAGTCAACCATACTAGACCAGTGGCTTAACTCTAGGATTATTTTGTAAGAAGTTATGGCCATTTTTAACTAAGACATTTGGGTTAAAGTTTTAAAAAAGTTGAATATTTGTTACTCTCAATTCTATTGTAATGTAACATGGTAGTCATTTTTAACATCATTAGTCAACTTTACTAGACAAGTCATATAACTTTAAGCTTATTTTGTAAGGAGAAATGCCCCTTATTGAACTTAGACATTTTGGTAACTTAAAGCTAATGTGTGTACTACAAAAAAATGTACTACATTGCACTGTGGGGGCATATTTTCCTTACAGTGACAGCTCTTGTTCTTTATATAAAATAGCACTATTAGAAACTACCAACTGTACATAATAATTAATAAAGAGGGACTAGACATCAATATATTTATATAAGTTTTATAATTATTTATTCCGTTTCGGTCCTTTCTGAACCATCATCAGGAAAAGATATAAAAAAATAGCAAATAAAATCAATGATTGTACAGGCTTGTTGTGTGTATTTAACAGTTGTGTTGTGTTTCTTTTATTATAGATTGAAAAAGATTCAAGAGAAGAAGAAGCAGATAAGGAAGGAAGAGGAGAGAATAAAGCAAGAATTACGAGCACAAGGAATGGCAGTAGATAATGCTGTAGAAAATATACTAGAAGATGACAGAGATGAAGACTTACTGTTTAACTAGTACATGTTCTTGCTGCCTTGAAATAGATGGCCCGACTCAGCAGCATGTTTGTGACTATAGTCTGTTCAAATAAAATATTTCTACACTAATATAATGAAGAAAACTATATCAAACACACATATAATACCAGTGTACTAATATGATATCATTACTTGAAAAAATGGGCCTAAATCCCTGAAATATTTCTTACATTTGATGAATTTTGAAAATAAATTTTTAATTTTATTTTAGGCGCATGTCTGCCTTGTCAATGACAGGTAGGTGCTTAATTTGTGTGACCAAGAGCGCAATAGAGAAGATCACCTATTCATATGCAAAGTGCTAACCAGCAGTCTATTGGATTAATGAACAAAAACAATCTGCCATTCGCCAATAGCTAGCCGGTGGGCACATTTGCATAAGAATAACCCTGTACACAAACATGATCTCGTCTATGTTGAACTGTATAATATAATTATGACCATATTAAGTATTCTTGATATTTTATGAGTCTGTCATCCATTTCAAGCAGCTGAGGAGGCAGTGATAGTTTCGTCATTCCATAGACAATTTGAATATAAAAGTTCCACATCCGGGGAATGTTCATGTATGTTGTATCTAATCCAGAAAGCTAGTAAAGGAAATCATAAAACAAGGCGTAAGTCACTTAATTCATTTACTTGCTAACTAATGGGACCATCAGTCGATCAGTCGCCTATATATAGAAATTACCCCCATCTAATTTTGTTATCAATGGTTGTTATTTGAGTTTTCAGTGAAATCATTGGATTATACTGTACAGGCCCCAACAACACTTTTGGGGCCTGGGGCCCTCAGGTAGGGGAATTTTGCATTGTTTTGAAGAAAAGGGGGAATTTTGTCTTTTATAAATAAAAAAATTATTAATTATCAATACTATTATATTATGTAGTTATTCATATTTACTTACAAAAAGCCAATTTCAAGCTATAAAAACAACTGCTGAACAGCATTTACAAATGTAGAGGCTCTTCATCAACTTACCTTTGAAATCTACCAGTTGGTGCAGTGATTGTGGAAGAATTCCATTCAATCTGTGGTAAATAGGGAAATTATACAGAATATTGTTTCTTTGTATGTTTATGAACATCAATATTATACTTTGTGTAATAGATAAATTGATGTAAGAAATAGATTTGATTCTAGTCTTTTTGTAGCCATTTTATGTACATGATGTATTTGTTGATAACCAGGGAACTTTTATTGTGAAATAACCAATGTGTAGTGTTTGCACTTACTCTGGTGTTGAGAAAAATACGTGTAATCTAAAACTTCATTATTGTCAGCGAAATTATGAACTTGGTACTTATAAATATTCTGTGCTTATCTATGATAGTGTTGGATTTGTTATTTTAACAAATTGAACATGCCTATGGTACATAATGAGGTTTCAATCGAATCAGGTAAATAAGTGTGCACAATATACATGTATATGTCTGTCTCATTTAAAGTTTCGAAAGGTTTGTTGGTTTAAATGCTTGGACAAGAAGTCAAATTATGAAATACGAGTTAAATATTCCCATATTGGAAGTCAATTATTTCTAATCTGACAGACCTGTGATCACACATCAAGGATAACATGGTCATATGAGTTGTTTTTCTTTGTAATGTCATGTTAGAGTTGTTTTCCTTTTGTACTTACTATAGTGAATGACTTTACTTATTTCATGTTCTTATATAAGGCAGCATTGATGTCCTTGCAGAATACTAAATAAATGTGTCACCATGTAACAATGCCAGTCAGTAATTTAAATCAATTTGTTAAAACTTCAATTGTATGTAACCTTTTGTCAAAATACTAGTAGCATGTTGCTTCATACTTAACAGGAATAGCACAGAGAATTTGACATGATCCTGACCTTTATGCATGAATATATTACAAGGTTCTTGCGTTGAATATATAAATTTCCGCGAGCAAACTGTGCAAATATCGGTCCTTTAGATTTGTGTTGGTATTACACCTCAAGCGTCTTCTTGATTATAAAAAACATACAACCGGGATTATAAATATAGACATGAAATCAGCTGTTAAATTATGCTAATTAAAGTTCGAGAGTCATGTCAAATTCTCTGGACTATGAAGTGCCGACATGTTAACGTGATCCCAGTAAATTATTTTAGCATTATTTAACAGTTCATTTCTGGTCTTTAACTATGGCTGTAACTTTTCATAAGCGGAAATTCTTACAAATATGCACACCTTGTACTACAAACACAAATGTAAAGGACCGATACTGCCAAGACTTTCTGAGGGATATCAATATATGGAGATCAGTATCATGTCGATATCTCTGAACTATGCTATAGTTAGATTGTGACCCGTAATATGTGACCTTTTAGTCAAATATATCTGTTAATAAAGGGAGAGCATTGGGAATGATTTCCTGTGATGGGAGGATGTGTTGATATGTGTGTTACCTATTGTATTAGTTGTTGTTCATTTATACCAGTCCCTGCATACGTACTTGATTCGGCTATCTGACGTCTATGAAATCCATTTTCATGTTCCATTTTACTACTGGTACATCAAGGCTGTATTGAAGAAAAACAATTCATGTCATTTTTGTATGTGTACTGGACACTTGCATCGTTTTCTGGGTTTAAGTGTGGGTATTCATATGTATAATGTTGTTGCACATATTCCAGAATATTGTTAATTGATAGTATGTTTAACATGACCTGGTCGTAGTCTTAATGAATTTTCTGTGATTTCATGTTTAATATAATTATGTAGATAGATGTAAATTTGTATGTGAAAGATATATAAATAAAATATTTAAATCAAAATGAGCTGTTACTATAAATTATCCCTCTCAGTAGCTAATCATTGTCTCACAGGTAAACCATCACTTTGTTGTTTAAACACCAGTCTAAGGGAAAAAATATAAGTTTCCACAAAATATAGGATCCCTATCAGCAGCCTGGCAATATTTCCTAGCTACCTGCTTGGAACTTTTGTCTTTAAAGGTTTCACAGGTTTTCTTAGACTGGTGTATGTTTCATAGAAATAAGTGAAATAATAAAATACAGCTATTTCGGTTTCCAATGGTGACAAATTTGTTCTTGGTGAAGTCAGAAACTTTATATCTAATATATCTCGCTATATCTCACCGTGCAGACTGCAAAATATCTGGTTAAATGTGCCAGGAAGCTGTATATCAGTGCTATATGCAGGACACATTAAAAACCAGACTGTCTATTCGAAATAAGTGATAGGCGCAATCCTACAGTGCCTAACATGCCTGTATTTAATAACTTTAATGCTTTGTCTCAGTCTGTCCCTCTGGTCTGATCATGCTGTATCTGCACTGGTAGAGGATGCACCTGCACCCTTGTGGCTGCAACAGTGTAATGCCTTAGTACATGTGTGTCGCATGAAAAGGGCGCTATATAAATTTGGTATATTATTATTATAAGACTTGTCAAGAGCAAGAAGTTGCATCAATATCGGTCTAGGAATAAAAATCATCGATAAAAGAACAAACAAACAAATAACTGGTAAGAAATAATTTTATTGCACAGAGAACAATAAAATATGAACACACAAGTACATCTATACATACTAGTACTCCATTATTGCACTAACAGTTTCCAGTAAGACATTGAAGCACTGACAGTGACTGATCACATCTTGTCTATGACTAGGAACATTGGATCCAAAATACATAAATTCCCTTCATTATAAAATGTCAACAAGTTTCAGATGTACATCATATCTGCCCTGCGTTCAAGGAAAAATCACGTGACGCACGTTTCGTACCAGGTAAGATACGTTTCGTACCTGGTACGCAAACGGTACAAAACGTTTCGTACCGTTTGCGTACCAGGTACGATACGTGCGTCACGTTATTTTTCCCTGAACGCAGGGCAGCTATGGTCAATTTGTCAGAAAATGATCACTGCGTATGTAGTTGAATACAAGTATTGTTATTGATGCAATATTTCTACAAAAGGAGTTTCTTACATCTGTTGTTAGGGTCGCAAGACATCATTGATTTTCTATAGCTCCCTCATGGTTATGAATCCAGTTCTATTTCAGGTGGGTGTTTCATTGAGCATTTCTTATGATATTGTCGAGGTTGGTATTAAATAAATTAATTGTAGCAGAATTGACAACAATTTCTGAGAGACCTTTCCAGTCTGTGATAACTTTAACTGAGTACTTTCTGATATCTTTGTTAGTAGATTTATTGTCCAGTTTAACTAAGGCATAATAAAAAACATGTTTCCAGTAGCATGTCATAAAAATTAAGGTAGGTATGTCGGGCCGAAAAATTACAAAATGAAGTTGATCTCTCACTCGTTGAAGATACTACATTGTATCAGTTTTGTGAACCATGTTTGAGTAAAACCAATACAGTCACATTCAGTCCCTAGATTCTAGAATTGCAGATCGATATTCCAACACCAGAAAAGTCCCTTAACCAATTGTTTGGGTGAGGATCAATACAGTTTCACATTCAGTCCCTAGATTCCAGGATTTCAGATCGATATTCCATCATCAGAAGAATCCCTAATCATCCTGAAAAATGCAGAACAGATGTAACTTATTATGTATGTGTGCTTAATTGTTCTCTTCAAGCAAGAGAAATAATTTTGTTTTATACATGTACACAGTGTTTCATAATATTTGTCTCAGTTTCAACCTATTATAACTTGATGTTCCTGTAAAAGATCCTGTATATCACATATCATCTGAAAGCTTATATGATAAAGTTTCATCTAATGTAAACTAAAGGAATGATGTTGATGTCATGCCATCATAAACAATGTCATTAACAGATGGATGATTTGCAAGATGTTGTTTTCAAAGCATAATTTAAGGCAGCACAATTTTGATCAGCCTTTGAAAGCCATTCTCCAATAATAACCACCAAGAACAATTTAAACACATATTTTGGATGTGTTAACAATTGGTGGTTGGACTCAAACAAGAGATGTTTGTAAAACACGTATGCCCCCATGGCAGCCCAATAGTCAGAAATGGGGAAGGTCACAGTGACCTTGACCTTTGACCTCAAAATCAATAGGGGTCTTCTACTGTTGCTGTGCAACCTCCATGTAAAGTTTGAAGATACTAGGTCAAAGCGTTTTTGAGTTATTGAACGGAAACCATTTAAATAGTCAGAAATAGTAAAGGTCACAGTGACCATGACCTTTGACCTGCTGACCTCAAAATCAATAGGGTTCATCTACTGTTGTTGATCATCCTCCATGTAAAGTTTAAAGATCCTAGGTCAAAGCGTTCTTGAGTTATTGAACGGAAACCATTTAAATAGTCAGAAATAGTAAAGGTCACAATGACCTTGACCTTTGACCTCAAAATCAATAGGGGTCATCTACTGATGCTCACCAACCTCCATGTAAATTTTGAAGATCCTAGGTCAAAGCGTTCTTGAGTTATTGAACGGAAACCATTTAAATAGTCAGAAATAGTAAAGGTCACAATGACCTTGACCTTTGACCTACTGACCTCAAAAATCAATAGGGGTCATCTACTGATGCTGACCAACCTCCATGTAAATTTTGAAGATCCTAGGTCAAAGTGTTCTTGAGTTATTGAACGGAAACCATTTTATACGACAGACAGACCGACAGACCGACCGAACGACAGACATGTGCAAAGCAATATACCCTTCATCAAAGATGGGGGCATAATAAATCAAAACTGTTTCATTTGAAAAGTGTGACAGATGTTATGAACCACCCTGTACTATATGGACGACCTGAAATAATGGTCACCTGTATTAAGCAGTTGCCTATCTTATGCAGCCGACATTATTGAATTGAACATAACCTTTGTAAATTAGATTCACCTATAATATACAGTCAGCTGATTTAAAGTTTCACATAGATGATGTGTTCATTGTCTAGCTGCATTTTTATACTAGAATCTAAATTCAATCTAAAATAATAGTCTGGGTGGATCCCAAAATAATTAAACCTCGGGAGGATCCCAAATTGACTGAATTTTGTGTGCATCCCATAATGAATGATCCTCGGCTGCATCCCGAAAAAAAAATTTCATTGTGTGAATTCCAAAATAACTGATCATCAGGCAGATCCCAAAATAATTGAACCTTGAGCGGACTCCAAAATAACTGATCCTTGGGCAGATCCCAAAATAACTAATCCTCGGGCAGATCCCAAAATAACCGATCCACGGGCAGATCCCAAAATAACTGATCCTCGGTTGGAAGTCCAGTAGGATCATGAATCAAATGATCCATAAAAGCTTCTCATCCATGGAACATAAGAAGTTCTAATAACCTACGCTCTTACCCATTCATCTTCATCAACCCCCTCTGTGTCTTTTGAAGTAGGAACGTCTGATTTCATATCCATAATTTTATCTGTCCACGATGCTCCGACATTTTCACCACCAGCATAGTTGGACACTTTGGAGGATTCATCATCTAACTTGGAAATACTGACTGAAACAACAAAATGTGTCATAAGGCCAAAAGAAATTAATATTGTGGTTCTAGTAACATGCTAACTAAATAGAGTAGATAGGTAGAAAAATAGTATATGTCTTATAATTTCTTAAAATTATTTTATAGACTTTTTGTACTTGAAAATCTATGACTTCCAGGGAAAGTCAATAAAATGTTTAGGATAGGGGCAAACAACAGAGTTGGTAGGATTACCAGAACCACACTATTATTTTGTTGTGGCCTAACATGTAAGCAAGCTACAACATTTTTCTGCTTAAACAAGAAACATAGATATTCCAAGGACCTTAACTGTGTGGAAAAATTGTTTCCAACAAAAAGATAAAACCCCAGTACAAAATGTACATAAAACCCCAGTACAAAATGTACATAAAACCCCAGTACAAAATATATATAAAACCCCAGTACAAAATGTATATAAAACCCAGTACAAAATGCATGGGTGAAAGTTTTCAGTATTGATACTGAATTCAGTATTTTTGAAATTTTATTCTCTATGAATTTACAGTAAAAGTAGCATTTCTGTACTGAAATGAGGAATTTTCAGTATTTTACAAATTTTCAACTTTCACCCATGAAAATGTACATAAAACCCCAGTACAAAATGTACATAAAACCCCAGTACAAAATGTATATAAAACCCCAGTACAAAATGTACATAAAACCCCAGTACAAAATGTACATAAAACCCCAGTACAAAATGTATATAAAACCCCAGTACAAAATGTACATAAAACCCCAGTACAAAATGTACATAAAACCCCAGTACAAAATGTACATAAAACCCAGTACAAAATGTATATAAAACCCCAGTACAAAATGTATATAAAACCCCAGTACAAAATGTATATAAAACCCCAGTACAAAATGTATATAAAACCCCAGTACAAAATGTATATAAAACCCCAGTACAAAATGTATATAAAACCCAGTACAAAATGTACATAAAACCCCAGTACAAAATCTATATACACACTTGTGCTAATAAACACTCTAAGTTTCATGGCCATAAATGGATTGCTTTTGGAGGTATGTGCTTCACAAAAGGGTTAATGAACACAAAATTAAAGATGCTGAGCAGATAGTAAGGAAATACTGCTTCCATTGTTTTACCTATAGAATGATGAGACCATGAATGGAGCCAGATTTTTTTTAAGAAGCACTTTCCCATTAAAAATATCAAATTTTGTTTGCAAATGCCATAAAAACATGTAGGATTGCAGTTAATTTATAGGGTAGGTCTGAATACTGGAAACAAACGAACTTTTAGGCCTTATATAAAAGGAAAAATATAGTTTTGAGTTAAAATATAACACTTACACACAAATGGACCGTCACCATGAGTTTTCACTCTGACATGATCACCCACATCAAACTCTAGACCACCTAATTGTTCCTCACTCAGCCATACAGCAGTCAGATCTGGTGAACCATACTTTGATGTGAAAGTTGTCAGCTCTGGTTTGTTAATGATATCTGCAGCGTGTTGGACATCCAGTCGATCAGTCTGTCCTCGAGCTTCAACTTCTGAAATATAAGTAATGGGCACGTGGTTAAGGTATCTACCATAGGAGCAGAGAGGAAAAGATTAAATTGTTGGAACGGTTCCATTCCAATGTTGGAAGGGGTCTATTCTGATGTTGAGGAGAGGTCTATTCTGGTATTGGAAGGGGTCTATTCCAATGTTGGAAGGGGCCTATTCTGGTATTGGAAGGGGTCCATTCCAATGTTGGAAGGGGTCTATTCCGATGTTGGAAGGGGTCTATTCCGATGTTGGAAGGGGTCTATTCTGGTATTGGAAGGGGTCTATTCTGATGTTGGAAGGGGTCATTTCTGGTGTTAGAAGGTGTCTATTCTAATGTTGGAAGGGGTCTATTCTGGTATTGGAAGGGGTCTATTCTGATGTTGGAAGGGGTCTTTTCTGGTGTTGAAAGGTGTCTATTCTAATGTTGGAATGGGTCTATTCCAATGTTGGAAAGGGTCTATTCTGGTATTGGAAGTGGTCTATTCTGGTGTTGGAAGCGGTCTATTCTGATGTTGGAAGGGGTCTATTCTAATGTTGAAAGGGGTCTATTCCAATGTAGGAAGGGGTCTATTCTAATGTTGGAAGGGGTCTATTCTGGTATCGGAAGGGGTCTATTCTGATGTTGGAAGAGGTCTTTTCTGGTGTAGGAAGGTGTCTATTTTTTCGTGAAAGGAGTCTATTCCAATGTTGGAAGGGGTCTATTCTAATGTTGGAAGGGGTCTATTCTAATGTTGGAAGGAGTCTATTCTGATGTTGGAAGAGGTCTATTCTGGTGTTGGAAGTGGTCTATTCTGGTGTTGGAAGGGGTCTATTCTGATGTTGGAAGGGGTCTATTCTAATGTTAGAACGGGTCTACTCTGGCGTTGGAAGGGTTCCAATCTGATGTTGGAAGGGACTGTTCTGGTGTTTGAAGGGGACTGTTTGAAGGGGACTGTTCTGGTGTTGGAAGGGGTCTATTCTGGTGTTGGAAGGGGACTATTCTGATGTTGGAAGGGGTCAAATCTAATGTTGGAAGAGGTCCATTCTGATGTTGGAAGAGGATTATTCTGATGTTGGAAGGGATCAAATATGATGTTAGAAGGGGACTGTTCTGATGTAGGAAGGGTTCCAATCTAATGTTGGACGGGGTCCATTCTGAAGTGGGGAGGGGTTAATATCGATATTTGAACCTGCGATAGACAATACAATGTATATCTGAAATGATGTCATTTCACTAATTTTGGAAAATCAGTTAGTTAGTTTACAACAAAATTCCACACAAACTGATGGAACAACCCTTTTAATTATAATGTTATTATATATAGAATAAACAAAGGGAGACATTTCATACAAAAACAAAACAGGGGAGACAATCTCCAGTCACATGGCAAAAGATTCATCTTTCTGTGCAGTCATGCATACATTTTTTTATTTATCAATCATGCATCCATACATTCCAGATCTTCCTGATCATATGTGAATTTCGCAGAATTTAGACTCTATTCACCCATGCTTGCATGCAAATCGATAAAATCTCACACATTTCTGGGAAACAGTTTCAACTCTAAGAACACATTGCAGTTCTAGTTCAGTTCATAAACATATGTTACGAGTCTAAAAGACTGTTCTGAAAACTTACTGTATGAAGAATTTAAAAATCCTGTTGATACTTTCTTTGTTTCACTAAAATTGGGTTCAATTTCATTTCCACTTCCATCAAATTTTCTTTGATGAGCTTTAGTTAACTTGATAAATAGTATAAAATATGGACACTGAAATAAACAAAATATGCATCAGTTTCATATGTTTACTTCATGGCATTAGATACAAATCTAGTATCATAATTTATATAACATACAGTGAACATTTTGTTCTTGAACATTGTGGCACATGTAATCCATATTACAATCTTTGGCTACAGGTGTATCATTGTTCAAAGCACAATGTTTTCATTAAATTTCAATCTATAAACTTTGGAATCCAATTATGACAGCGCTAGAATTCTTCTGACATGAAGTATCTGTCTGGACATCATCTCCTACAGGTACTAGTTATACTACACGGATAATACACAATTATTTGATTAGACAGAAATACTACACTTGTTATAACAGTGTAGCAATACCACGTGACAAAATACTACAGTCCAAAGAAGAATTTTGTAAACAAAACCTCCACTTGGAGAAGAAAAATAGGCGTAACTATTTTATTTCTTCACCAATTTCTATGAAATATAGAGCACGCTAAGGGAAAAAATATAAGGTTTCCGCGATATATTGTATATCTATCCGTAGTTTTGCCGTTTTTTCAATTACCCTGTGAAACCTTGGAAAAATTGTGTGTGTGAGCGGACTACAGTCTCAAGCATTTTCGTTTCCCTCGTAATATCTACTCCATACGTGATTGAAGAGTCATATTTACACCTTCTGGGAACACCAGGGGCTATTTCGCAACCAACAAATACAGAATGTAACAATGCATGACATTAATATGACATTTTCCTTTAATTTGCAATTATGACTACAGTCCCAAGAACAAAAATGTAGACTACAGTTCAAAGCTGTTTTCATAATTTACCCTATGTACCAAGGAACATGTCGCTCCTGATGCAATTTTTGTTAACATAACACTCAATTTGTAACAACAGATTATACCATGTTTAAGAACACAAGCACGCACATGGGTAACAATAGTTTAAAATTTATACATGAAGTAATTGATATTAATCTTGTGTGGGGTAATTTTAAGTAATTTCCATACGTGTATTTGCTTTTTGATCTAAATTAAATATTTGACGGTGCCATTGGTATTTACTGTGAATTATAGAATGTAACTTAAACAGTGTGGACATACCTCGAGGTACGTGACTTAATTTCTGGCTGAGAACGCAAGCAAATAATCTGGCAACTCAAAAATAAAAACAACCATACTAATTTTATTGTTTGACTGATTTTAACGGACCATCCTGGAAATTTGACTCACGGTAAAATCGGTATATACTTACAGTTGTTTTTTTTTTACTTTGTGTTGACAATTTTGTTTTCTTAACCTTAAATTACGCAACATACCACGTGGTATGTCATGTCGACACGGGTAAGGTGACTTATGCACGTTTAAACCGTGAAGTGACACAGTTGAGTAAGTAAGGAAGGTCGTTGATTGGTTTTCAGTAGGTTTGCAGGAGAAAAAGGAAAGAACTATACTGTAAGGCAGTTGCTATCCGTAACAATGCTTTTCATCTTTTTATTGAAAATACAAAATGTATGTAAAAGTCGGACATTTTACACATGTGGCTCGGTCGGGGCTGGTCAGAGGACTACCTTTTAGTGAATATCGAACAATTATCCGCCACATGACACTAAATGTATCAAGACTTCCAAAAACTTACCCGGTGACTCTTATGAGTTCAGTCGTCGGCAGTACAACCCCGAAACAGTTGGAGTGACACATAAAATCGGAAACTCAGCTGAAGTTCTCCCGATTCCTCCCGATTTCACAAATTGTCTTATGACTTACCCGAAGTCATAATACTGATATAATGACATTCTTAATAATCTTTTTATCTTATGTTATTCATTAGTTGCATGTACGACGTTGGTTAGATGTTTATGTTTTGTGCTTTGGTTTATGTTTAAAAATATAGCTAAATTAGTCGCCCGCGCCACGACATAAGTACTAGGATGGACATTGCTGTCAGTAGAAAGGTAATGTTTCATTTAAAAAATTTACATGCATATTCAGATTTTTTGAAACTATTCCATTATATGCTTCAGTCTCTGGAAACCATGCCACTTATAGTGCATGGGACATTTGGAACATTAGATACAGTTCATTAATATATACTGACGTCAAAAAGAAACGCTACACCTACCCATATGTTCGGATATTCGATACGTTAGGATAGAAAAATATAATTTCTTCTCTGAGACTAAAATATAGAGATGTGCAAACATGTCTGCAAATTCTCATATGAAATTATCGTCATTGATATGTCCAAAGTACGATACAAAAACATTACCCTATCCAAAACGTCAGTATCACGTATGCCCTTCATGCCCTGCAACAACTGCTGGCAATCTTCGCCTAATAAATTGATCAACCCAAGTTAAACAGCACGTACCTTGAGATAGTGTGTATACGCCTAATGTTTAGAGTAGATGTAATGGCTTTAAACGTTTCGTAGCTGACGTAAAAACTGACGTAAACGACTATCAAGGACGTCCCACGTTTGTTCCATAGGAATGTATTACATGAAAAATAAAACATCACAGCCAGACCACAATTACTTTTCACATGAGAAAAAATCAGATGTGCCGTTGTCAAGCGAACACGCGGGTCACATTAGAGAGGTTGCGAAATTTAACATGTAACGTGTACGTGACTACCACTTTTGAGTATTTCGTCATCCAGGTATGTGTAATTTCTACAAGTAACCGACGTGTGACAGACAAAAGTATAGTGTGTACTATGCCGCACAGGTATGCGTATGCACGGGAAACACAATAATTCATCACCAATGATTTCATTGAGTTTATATAAACAATCATTATTGATTCACGAAGAAATCATGCTACCCCTGGCATGTGATGTTACAAGCACATGTTATCTTTCGCAGGCCAATTTTAATGGCAACGCGTATGTATACATGTACGGGTAACTACACGTACACGTAGGCGTACACATTCGCATCGCAACCTCTCCATTAACAGATATAAACGTCTTGTATAGAGGTCACAGGCGGTGCATCAGAGCGGGACCTATCTGATAAGCTCCTAGTGACATTTACGCAAAGAATAAATCTGGCGATAATTTATTTTGAAGCAACAAAACGTTCAACGACTTCAATTTGAGAAATTATTTGAGAAATCCACTTTCCAGCATTCAAAAAACCCGTGCTCGATTTCCCTTTTTTAGTCGAGATATTTAAATCGCTTTCATTTTGTAAATGTCCTTGTGAATTTCACATTGTAAACCAACTTCAGCATATAACTGCCCTTTTATCGACCAACAGAAATGCCACTTGGTAAAGGAGCTCGGGATGCTCGTGCGAATCGTGCGTCATACCATACTTCAGCACATCTGGACCAGATCGGGATTACTTTTTTGCTTAGGCAGACCTGTGCGTTCTTAGCTAAACTATGGTCTGTCAATAATCACGGGAATAGTTTGGAAAATTAAAACGTTATTTACTTTTTTCAATGTAGTGTTTTTTTCTTGACGTCAGTATACTTGTGGTAGACCCAAATATAAATAATGAAAAAAATCACGTATTTTCGGGTATTAAATTTCGTGGATTTTGATAAAAATGCATGTTCATGGAGTCGTAAATTCGTGGATTACAGAACACAAAAAGGTAAAACATGTCTGAATTTGAGAGGTCGATTAATCGTGGAGACTAGATTTTGTGGTCAAGTTCAACAGCGAAAATTACGAAAATTAAACCCCCTTCAAAAATGATGATTTTACAGTATATGTCATTTATTTAGCGCAAAATTATTACGACATATTCTATTGCGCTTCACAATACCATGATTGAAGAAAAAAAACTATTATTACCATCTAGGAATGTTTTTATCTGTAATGATGCCTTGATCGACTGAGCCCAAATGATACCGATTAAACATGTGGAGGCCATGTTGAATCAACCAAATTTGAATGCATGTTCATAAATAGTTTTTTATGGTAAACGAAAGTGTCCACGCTCAATGGATGACATGTTGCTTGGTATTATGGTAAATTATGAAAACAGCTTTGAACTGTAGTCTAAATTTTTGTTCTTGGGACTGTAGTCATAATTGCAAATTAAAGGAAAATGTCATATTAATGTCATGCATTGTTACTTTCTGTATTTGTTGGTTGCGAAATAGCCCTTGGTGTTCCCAGAAGGTGTAAATATGACTCTTAAGTCACGTATGAAGTAGATATTACGAGGGAAACGAAAATGCTTGAGACTGTAGTCCGCTCTCACACACAATTTTTCCAAGGTTTCACAGGGTAATTGAAAAAACGGCAAAACTACGGAGAGATATACAATATATCGCGGAAACCTTATATTTTTTCCCTTAGCGTGCTCTATATTTCATAGAAATTGGTGAAGAAATAAAATAGTTACGCCTATTTTTCTTCTCCAAGTGGAGGTTTTGTTTACAAAATTCTTCTTTGGACTGTAGTATTTTGTCACGTGGTATTGCTACACTGTATAATACACAATTATTTGATTAGACAGAAATACTACACTTGTTATAATACACAATTATTTGATTAGACAGAAATACTACACTTGTTATATATATACTCACCTTCTTTTTATCGCTGTCACAGATCATGAAATGTGACCTTTTCTGTATACAGCCTTCAAACAACACACCATGTCCACTGTAAGTAAATAACAAAAGTGGAATTTAATCTTCATACATATAATGTATAGTTCTTATACAGGAGTTTTTAAACAAGACAAACATTCTGACTTATTTTGAGCTCCACACTTCAAGGTATTATTTTAAAGGCCGCTATTGCAGTAACCCAAGCGTCAGCATTGGTGTTGGCGTATGGTTATGTTAAAAGTCTATTAGGTACAACCTCAAATATTTTCAAAGTACATTGATAGTATATTGCTTTGATACTTTGCATACCGGTATATATATATACTTGTTGAACATCGTAACCACTACATCTGACATGTACACAGGAGTAGGTAACTACATCTGACCTGTACACAGGAGTAGGTAACTCTATCTGACCTGTACACAGGAGTAGGTAACTCTATCTGACCTGTACACAGACGTAGGTAACTCTATCTGACCTGTACACAGGAGTAGGTAACTATATCTGACCTATACACAGGAGTAGGTAACTCTATCTGACCTGTACACAGGCATAGGTAACTATATCTGACCTGTACACAGGAGTAGGTAACTCTATCTGACCTGTACACAGGAGTAGGTAACTCTATCTGACCTGTACACAGACGTAGGTAACTCTATCTGACCTGTACACAGGCGTAGGTAACTATATCTGACCTGTACACAGGAGTAGGTAACTCTATCTGACCTGTACACAGGAGTAGGTAACTCTATCTGACCTGTACACAGGAGTAGGTAACTCTATCTGACCTGTACACAGGCGTAGGTAACTATATCTGACCTGTATACAGGAGTAGGTAACTCTATCTGACCTGTACACAGGAGTAGGTAACTACATCTGACCTGTACACAGGAGTAGGTAACTACATCTGACCTGTACACAGGAGTAGGTAACTATATCTGACCTGTACACAGGAGTAGGTAACTATATCAAGCATTTTGTCAAAATTATCTGCCCTTTCTGACTTTTTAAATAGATCCATGTTAAAGTTTATTATTATAATTATCAAAGACTATAGATACCATGTTACCTATAGTATCTATAGTTTATAGAGATGATAGATAACATGGTATCTATGTACATTGACATATTGCTTTCGTACTATGCACGTTAATTCACCATCATGACCCCAACATCAACTAAGTAGCATGCACATTTATTGATTTTTTTCTACAACATGAGAGTAGGTAACTCTATTAGAGATCTAGAAGATTCTGACTCTATCAAACATTTTGTCAACATGATCTGCACTTCTTCAACTTACAAATTTCATATGCAGTCATCGCAGCTGGGACAATTATACTATCTTAGATGGTCCTTAATCGCAGATAGGGCAGATACATACAGATCACAGGTGAAAGACACAAAATCGAATTAGGCTATATAGGCCTATTGTGTCATATAAACATATATGGCATATAAATAGGCCTATATAGCCAAATTTGATTTTGTTTCTTGTGTCTGTGAACTCTATCACAAGCTCTCGTGCAGTTTTAGGGTAAAGCATTAGAGTATTTTATTTTGCCAGACCCTAAAATTGCACCAAGAGCCTGTGATACAGATACAGTCGCTTAGGAAGTTCCGGAAAACACAAAAACACAATGCTTTTTCAAAAGATGTCTTTTAAAAAAATGTGGTGTGTTTCATTAAGTTTTGCTCATCCAAAGCCAAAGAATACAGTATAATTTTTGTCAATTAACATTTAACAAATAGGAGAGATCACCGTATTCTTTTTTCATTATTCAAATTCAATATTTCTCTGGTTCTGTCTTGCCAGACAAGTTTTTAGGATTTGGTTACAATTTAAACAGATGACAATCAACATTTTGATTATCATTAAGTTTAAAGTAGTTTTAGTTTTATCTTAAAATGATCCTGAATACCCAGAGTTGATCCTGAACTAACTAAATAGGGGGATCACAAATTGTTGAAAAAAGAAATATTTGCTTTCCACAAAGTAATTACTTTTTGGTGACCTGCAGCTGGGAAGAATAAATACGTATAAATCTCTTGTACTGTCCCTGCCTGCAGAAAGTTGAGGGTTTTCCCATTCTCTACACACAAAACTTTTGAAAGAAAAATATTTTTTTTGAAATATTATGGCTAAATATGTTCTTTATGATCCTAAACTATATGTACCTAAAGTTTAAACGACTGTACCAGAGACTAAATAGATATCTGACAGTATCTTCTTCTTCTTCCACTTTCTGGCCATGCATCAACAGGTTGAAGATTTTGCCAGTGTTTGTATGATGACAAATCCAATATTGTACTATACAGTTAGATCGAGTACAGCTATTTATAAAGGCATTTGACTATTACACTAACCATTTGAATGGAGATATGTCCCATTTATCATTCGTTTCAATATGTACAAGAGGAAGGTTCTGTAAGGGCTGATTGTCATAAATTCGACTCATTTCTACTTTTTGTTTACCTTCCAACCCGGAAGTAAGTCGCTACTATATCCCGGTCACAATCCGTCAGTTCCGTAATACCACAATCTCCGTTTTGAGATACATGTATGTACATGTATATGCTAAAATATTGTGTACAAGCTTACAAGCTATCGTCAATAAAATGTGCGAGGGCGTTTTTTAAGTTCCAGGAAAAGTACTCTATAATGTTTATCGTTTTTTTGCAAATTACTTTAGGTTTGGCTTAAACCACAGGGCATTGCCGTTGACGCATATATATTATTTTCAAAGATCTAATCTTCAGTCTCTACATGAACTTACTTTTCATGCTTTAAAATATCATCCGACTCAGTATGCGAATCACAAATCAGACAATTAAAAAATAATCACTGACTCTTAAGGATTTTAACCTGCACGCACGCACGCACGCACGCACGCACGCACGCATCAATATACATGTACGTACAAGTTTATAAGTGCCGAGTTTTATTTGCCAGTCAGCTTTCTGCTGAAATTTATATGGCAGGCATATCAGTGCATCCACCAGTATTTGAACCCGGGTCGCCAGATTAGATGTCAATTAAGTGCACAATGTTGAGCTACGGAGGTACACATGTGATTTATAACAAGAACATAATCAATGCGGTCAAAATTGAGATCAGATTGAATAAGGAACGGATTGATACACGATGGAGATAATGCTGCATATATACATGCACAGTTAAGTATAATGTTTAAATTGACGTGAGCGATGGACGAGTGAATAATACAAACTAGTACATAATTACGCTTTGTATAAATTTACTAAACAACGATCTAACCTTATAAGGACGATGTATGATTTATGTATAGTTGGTGCTGGTATGATAGGTTCAGCGGCTGCTAGGTATGCTACATTATCATCCGATGTCAGGGTCTGCTTGATTGGACCTTCAGAACCAAAGGTAAGGGCTAGTCTTCGTTTTTTCTTCATTTAAGTTAAGTTTATTTATTGGCAAATCGGCATAATAGCAAACCTTTAGCCATACTGAAACAAAATAATACATGACAAATAAATAAACACGTACAATTTTAACATAACAAAATTTAATGATAATGATTTAGAAATGTGAAGCGAAAATGCTTTAGCACGTACGGAACGTCTTATTAGAATTTAAGCATGCCAAAATTATATGCATGTGGTATATGTATGTCATATGGTACAAACTATACATAAAGGCTCAGGTACACTAGTTGATCAATGCTCATGTACTACATGACTGTATATATATGCATGTACAGGTGGTTTATCATAGCGCTGTGTACCTATGATGCTACGGTAGCAAAGAGGTGACACGTTGTTTAAGCAAGGGGCGGTGCCTCTTCTTTTAGTTACGCAAAATCCGAAAATCAACCTGCCATTTTTCACATTGTATAATCAGTCCTTGGTTCACACGTACAAAGCAGCATTAAGTATTGTTGTCATATCAGATGGCCAACATAATTCAAGTGTCATAGCTTATATTATAGAAAAAGCCTATGATAAATTCGCTAATCCGCATGTTTTCCCTCCGTCCGTCTGTCCGTACGCACCCACTTGTAGTTGTGGGTGTGGAACAATAGGCTATATTTATATTCTATTCATTCCGTTGCTTACGGGGTACAAAATGTTACTTATGGGGTTTTACAAACAAAAGGATGAACAGAAGAAAACCCCACAATGTCAAGTCAGTGAGAACGTCCGTCCTGGATTCTGATATAGTTCGAACAGTTTCATACCTAGGTTTATGGAACTTGGTATGTGGATAGGAAGCAATAAGGGGATTTTGCACGTCAAAACTAATTTGATTCTGACATAAAAGTGGTTGCTGTAATGGAGAAAGAGTGAAAATATCTCCAAAGTCAGGATCCTGTCATAGCTCAAACAGTTCCTATGCGACGTGTTTATGAAACTTGATATGTGGGTAAGGTGATTATGCCCATGTAAATATTTGTTTATTCTGTGGTTGCTATGGCAACAGAAACAGTGACAACAATTTAAAGGTCATGGCTTCAAACCGGTAGGGGACTTCTGTATTGCTTGCAGTTTAAATTGTATTTGCCTTGTCAAAATGACCTTCAAATGTATGAAACAAAATTATAAGTTTTATAATGTAAAGTTTGTGTTGCCCCTACCTCTTCATTTGGGATTGCAATGGAACATTGTCAAACTGATAGTATCCCAATGCATTCAACTCCTATCTATATTCAATATCTACGGGCCGTTCTCTAGGAAAACCGGGCTTAGTGACATCGTATATTGCAATTGTTGGATAAGGTTTAGGAAAGGCTCTGAAATGAGAAAATTGTCATGGTCTTTGATCTAACTTTAAGTACTATCTCATAGATTTATTTTTCCACATGAACTAAGTAAAAATGACTTCTGTCGTTGCTATGGTGACCAATTTCTGAAAAGTATCAATATTGAGGCTTGAAAACGAGGGGTTCGTGGTTAAAATAGTAATTTTTATAAGAAATCCTTATCAATGTCGATATGTTTTATCAAAATAAGAATATACTGTTCATAAGACTCTTGTCTTTCTAATGCTGTCAATAACATGATTTTCATAAATTGGTCACTAAGCCCGGTTTTCCTGGAGAACGGCTCAAATATAAACGCACTGGCACAAGAGACGGACATCAAATAATCGGCCTTAGTCATGACATGTCCCTTAATGTCAGTACTATCAGTGCCTTCATTTTTAATTCTTGACCTCGAACATATCTTTAGAGTTTCACTAACTTCAAAGAAATAAACTACATGTTCTTTGTCTTGTTATATTGGCAGGAGAAATGCAGCAAGTCTAGCAGAGATGTATACGGCGCGTACTACGATGAAGGACGAATAGCCCGCTGTCTTTCTCCTGATCCAGTTTGGACAAAGCTAGCTGTAGAATCCATTAAACGATACAGAAAACTCGAGGAAGCATCTGGTACTGTTACACTTAACTTTATTTACCAGCATCTATGTAAAACTGTTATCATTGGGTTTCATAGAACACTAAGATATTTTAAACAAAAAACACCAAAACGGACGTATGAGACCGCTTAATTTTAAAAAGGTGTAAGTTTGAAATTACATGTACATATACAATATGATAATTGTGGTGCATTATCACGTTGCACCGTGATCGTTCCAATTGAACAACAGTTTATAAAAGTGCGTGTTCTATTTCAGGAATACGTTTTTACCATGAAGTTGGTTCGATTCTTATCGGTTCAGGAACCAATTCTAGTAGCATCAAATCAGCGATGGCTGCAGCCAAATCAAATGGTGTGAGAACGGAAAGACTGTCAAGACAGACTATTCGTAACGAGTATAGTTATCTAAACTTTCCAGAAGACGCACATGGTATCAGAGAGTCTTCAAACGTTGGTGTCCTAAATCCAAGAAAACTCGTCGAAGCAGAACAGAAGATTGCATCAAAACAAGGATGCACAATAATTGATGACGTAGTACACAGAATTGAAAGAGTCTTCCAAGCAGACGGCTTGTATGTTATGAAGATTGAAACAGAAGGCGGGAAGATACTCCATGCAAAGTCTGTGTTACTATGCACTGGGGCGTTTACGAAATTTCGTGACTTGATGCCTAGAAATTTGCAAATTGAACACAAAATTTCTCCACTGACAGTGGCGTTTGTTGAAGTACCTACGGAACACTGTACGAAGCTTTTGAGGTAATTTAGCTTATAGATTCTACTCATTTGACTTTTAGTTATTTACTTTTGGTAGATTATGAAACAAGTTGTTCTACATTAATGACCCTCGACTGCTCATTCATGATGTTACCCTGGTCCCATTGCCACGAGGGTATGAGCGAAGAGAAGCCAGATTCGCTACGAGGGTCTAGCAAGGGAATTATAGGTACGTGTACCATTTTATCGTCTTTGCCATATGACAGTTTGGGGGTAATTTGGGATATATCAAAAATAGAATATAACCACCAAACACGAATAACATTTAATGTATATATTTAACCACAACGTTTCGCCCAGAAGGATTATTCAAGTAATTTGGTAATTTGGAATAATACATCTACTTGCTATAAACAATCTGTTTTAACCTGCCTTATTTGTCATTATTTTTGAAAGCTGTTTGCTTTGTGTTAATCATTCGAAACTGAGTGAAATATATCGAAATAATCCTTTTGATTTCTTCATTATCATTTTCTTAAGTCACTAAACAGCGAACTTCAACTTGCTACACATAGAATACAAAATGGTGGTGATAAAATGGTCTTAAAACTAAGTCGGGTTCTTTCTGAAAAACAGTTTCAATGTAGTCGAAGCCACGCAAGCTTTTCGAATAAGAATAATGCGTGTTTATTGATATTTTTGGAAGAAAATGGCGTCGAGAATGGAACAAAAAATACATCTGTTATTGTTGTTGGCTCATTTGGAGGATCACTGTGGGAAATCGAAGAGATCGTGTTTGCGTCTATTGTGCAATGAAGAGTGAAGCCGGTGATGGTGCGGCAAGCATCGACTTTTGATGGATAGTTGATCAATCACCAATATTGAATACTTGAAGATGAGACGCAAGTATGTCGGTCGATAAGTGACTTTTCACCAGTAACTTGGTTATGTTCATATATAAGCACGAAGCATATAATACATTGGCTTGTTTACGTGTCAAATAAAGATTAACTTTATTTAATAGAATTGATCTATAACTATTAATTACCATACTTGTGTTTTCCGGGAGCCTTGATAACATGTCTATTGTCTCTGGTTTAAGTGGTTTGTTATAGGAGCTAAGATCCGTGTTCCCTGACCCACACTTAAAGTTCATTGAAGTGAAAATTAAAGTATCTATCAAAACAGGATACGTCGTTGTTTTATCTTCTTAAAGTAATACTAGCTAGCATAGGGCGTACATTTGTCGGGGGACGCGGGGTGCCAGTATAGGTAATGTTAGACCACACGGTACGTCGCCTAAATCATGCATTTTAAAAAGTCAATATTTCATTAACACCATTTAGCTAAGAAATGCAGTAAACAAAAAACGATGGCCATTTATGTTACAATAATAATATTATATGCTGTACGTATATGGGGACTAAATGCAATGGTTAATGTGTGCACAATGGTTACCATATACGGTAATTGCACTCCCGATTGAACTATATATGATAGAAAACAGATAGAGAAACAGAACATTCGGCAAGATAGGATGGACTTGTTTATTAGATCTCTATAAATTACTTGTTTAATACATATAGAGTGCTGTAAAAATACGATGAATGTCGAGTTGGTAGAAATTATCCTTACCGCTGATGTCCAATCAGCATTGCAATTAACAGTTAAACACGATGTCTGGGTAAACTATGTCATGTTTAGAACTAAGTGTTTATGATGCTTTCTTCCCAATATCACATGCTAAACACGAATGGTAGACCAGTACGTCCTTGGATTTGAAATCACTATACACGTATTTTACAAGTGTGTGACGTACATGGAAGTGTGTACTTGTCCAAATAGGAGTAAATAACGAGTGCTGAAGATCGCCAGCTCAGTAATCATAACAATTTCCCCGAGATGAGGGTCTGGTGGTTTCTCGCAGCGTCGGTTATCCTCCAAAATGCTCACGGTAAAAATTTTAACAAAATTTTTATACATGTAATCATCACAATTATGTAAGTCGAGTTTTGACTTTGATTGACCAAGGCGCACGTTTACATGTAGTTATGATTAAATTTATTTTCTGACATATCTGGGATATTCTTTGGTATCATACTGTAGGTCTATAAACTGATACACAGTATATTCCTTTTTAGCTCACCTGTCACAAGGTGACAGAGTGAGCTTTTGTGATCACTCTTCGTCCGTCGTCCGTCCGTCAACAATTGGCTTGTGTAGACACTAGAGGTCACAATTTTAGCCTAATATTTATGAAACTTGGTCACAATGATCATCTCAACAAAATCTAGGCCAAGTTCGATATTGGGTCATCTTGGGTCAAAAATTAGGTCACAAGGTCAAATCATAGAAAAACCTTGTGTAGTCACTAGAGGTCACAATTTTGGTCTAATCTTTATGAAACTCGGTCACAATGATTATCTCAAAAAAACTAGGTCAAGTTCGATAATGGGTCATCTGGGATAAAAAAAACTAGGTCACAAGGTCAAATTATAGAAACACCTTGTTTAGTCACTAGAGGTCACAGTTTTAGCATAATATTTACGAAACTTGGTCACAATGATCATAACAACAAAATCTAGGTCAAGTTCGATATTGGGTCATCTGGGGTCAAAAACTAGGTCGCAAGGTCAAATCATAGAAAAACCTTGTGTAGTCACTAGAGGTCACAATATTTGCATAATATGTATAAAACTTGGTCACAATGAACATCTCAACAAAATCTAGGTAAAGTTCGACAGGTGAGCGACCTAGGGCCCTTTGGGCCCTCTTGTTATGTTTTATTTTATAGCTTTAAACATGTAACAAATGACAAAGTACCCGTGTTGATATTGAATATACTTTATTATAACAACTATTTCAGGCGAGGAAGGATTCTACAATATAGCCCACATGACAAATACCCCTGGTACCGTAGAATGGGCTGCTGGACGTGGGGCTAACGGAGTGGAAATTGATTTGACGTTCTCCAGCAGTTCCGGACAACCGTTGATATTCCGCCACAGTGCGAAAGGCGAGGCGTGTGATTGTACGTGCTTATGTCCTGCACCTGTTTGGAAGTTATGTGCAACCCTTTACCCGAACAGTGTATGTGCTCAGTTATTGGATGATGTGCACGGAATATCACCATGTAGAGCAGAATCATCGGTGTCTACCTTACTGTCAAAGGTAGTTAAAACATCCAGAATAACGCTTGTCATTATTGACAGTAAAATCGAGAAAGAAAACATGAATGAGAACGTTATGGTAGAAGCCGGTAAAGCCGTTGTTGACAAGTTAGAGAAACACCTTTTCCAGAATGGATATCAAGGAAAAGTCATCATTGGGTCACCAAAACTCGATACGTTTCCATATTTGAATTCTGCCGTGAATGCTATGAAGAATTCTCAGTATAAAAGCCGCACATATTTCACCATCGACTTAGAGAAGAATAATATTGTGGAGACTCTACATAAACTTCATACGTTGCCAACCAAAAACCTGGTTTATGGTACCGGAATATCAGCTTGTGCTTCAGCCTTTACTATCAAAACAACAACAATGGAACTCGCTGCTGCCAATAAAGCCAAGGGTGTCGTTGGTCTGTCGTATTTGTGGACTATAGACAAGACATCAACCATTGAAAAGAATCTGCCGTATGTACAAGGAGTTTTGTCAAATTATCCTGGCACTGTTTACGACATTCTTAACCGAAAAGGAATAAAACTAGCAACTCATTCCAGTGTTATTCCTGTCGCTACTAGCAGTGATGTCGTCACCAGCTCGAGTGTAATGGAATGTGACTGTGACTACCATCCGGGTGGTTGTTCAATCAGTAAAGCTGCTCCTCCAGGTTTGGCCTGTAACTGCAAGTACAGGGGTTCGTGGACATGTGGTGGAGACGTCGCTTTGTGTTCGAATCCCAGCTCGCACTACTGCAAGCATCCAGACAAGTCGGTAAATTCTTGCCTTTTGGGAGGCGGGGACTGTGAAGGTTACAAAACAGCGACATGCGACTGCGATTATCATCCCGGCGGCTGTTCTATTAGTCGAGCACCCCCGAAAAACACGGCCTGTAGATGCTTTTATAAGGGTACCTGGACATGTGGAGGGGCCATAACGCGTTGTATCGATGACGGATCTCGATATTGCAAGAATCCTGACAAATCTATCCATACATGCGTCCTT
Organism: Spisula solida; assembly: GCA_947247005.1. Lineage (NCBI taxonomy): Eukaryota > Metazoa > Mollusca > Bivalvia > Venerida > Mactridae > Spisula > Spisula solida. The sequence goes on from OX365945.1 coordinate 36,089,867, forward strand.
GGAGGTGGTGATTGCGAGGGATACAAGACGGCTAGATGTGATTGTGACTATCATCCAGGTGGATGTTCCATCAGTCAGGCTGCACCGGCCAATACAGCGTGTAAATGCAGATATAAAGGCACATGGACATGTGATGGGGAAGTGGTCAGGTGTAATGATTTTTCTTCTAACTATTGTAAGAGGCCGGATAAATCTATTCAATCTTGTTTCCAGGGTAACGGTGATTGTGAAGGTTATCGTACTGCTACATGTGACTGTAACTATCACAGTGGTGGTTGTTCCATCAGCAAGCCGCCACCAAGGAATACTGCATGTCATTGTACGTACAAGGGTTGGTGGACTTGTGGTGGCCATGTCGTGAAATGCAGAGATTTCACCAATTACTTCTGTGAACACCCGAACCACTCTAGAAACACGTGTCTCCTAGGTGGCGGTGATTGTGGTGGCTATTGATTCAGATATTACTATAATATCTCGATGTAGTCAAACTGTGCGCACGTGGTATAAACAATGGCTTGAGCATGTATGATGTCCGATCCACTTAAGTCATGATTTCACGGTGCTTTTACCGGATAATTCTTTCTTAGCATTTCCTACCGTATCCGTCACAAACATATCTCCTATTTACCTGTTTCTATTGTTCAAATACCTTTTATGTATATATATAGCTGTACATGTATTCAGTAAGTTTCAAATAAAACGTTTCTTATATTTTGTTAACATGTTTATTCATCATGGCGTAGTCTACGTACCATCAAAAGTCTACCATCGCCTGTTTATAAGAATGTTTTAATTTCACAGCAAAAATACCGTGAGACAAATTCATTATCACAGGACAAGTTCTGTGTAACCTGTTTTAGAGCAGCCCTCCATGAAGCAACAACCTCTCTTGAGCAACATAATCACTTTGATTTAGAAATTATCATTTACAATCAAGTTTACTTCTCAAGAGCAACAACCTCTGTATAACAACCAAACTTTGTCTTTCACAAAGGGAGTTGGTCTAGAGAGGTTCTACTGTACGGTCATTGGTACAGAACAAACACACTTTCATACGTTCTTGTATAATATCGCAAAAAAATAAGTGTGGCTGGATAAACCAATAGGTCAAAGTCACATATCCCATCTGATACATTTTATAAACGACCACGTGGTCTTATTATAGGAGTTATTTGGTCGGTTATTCCCAGAGAACTGGATATGTCAACGCCGGCGCTGTGTATGACGGGATTACTGTACACCCAGATAACCAATATTAGTCCATGTGACAGACCGAATTTCATTACCAAAAAGGTGAACAGATCCAACAATGATTTTCGTTTAGCTTGATATCTCAGCAGTCTGAAAACGGTTGATGGACTTGCGGGTCACTTTGCCAAATGACCTTTTGGTGGCCATCTTTAAAGATGGCCGCCATTATTTTAAGCAATCATAAGCTTTGGGAAAACTTGAATTATTCCTCACTCAATAGGGCTATCGGCGTGCAATATGTCTTAAAATGTTCGTATTTCAACCCAACATATGTTGACATATACATAATGATATTATGATAAAGGAATTAGTTCGAATTTATTGATATTCTAAGAAACTTTGATATTTTTCACTTTTTGTCATTATTTTTTCTCTTGCAATTCTGATTGGGATTTGTATTTAGCCAGTTTTTGTTTGCTACATTCAGAGAATAATTCTAGGCATCCATAATATACATGACATTGATAGATTTTAACTTCGAAGTCCAAAATTGGTCAGGAAATTTATGACAACTAATGCCTAAATTAAATAGATATTTTAGGGCATATGAATAGACCGTTTCCAACAATATCAGGAAAATTTTTTATTCCATGGCTACTTTGTTGATACGATGCGTATATATATGCGCAGGTGTCCAGTACCGTGTCACAAGGGTGTTAGTGTGGTACCTGACCCCTAACTGGATGGTTTGGAGGCTCGGATCCGGCAAGTTGTATGAGTTCATATGACATTAGTTTCAAAAACATGGTTATTGACAGGAAAACTTGAATAACTATTCAGCGAAACGGAAAATAAACATGACTCCAAATGATTGGAAAATAATTTGATATGAGTTTATACATTTATATTTTTGTTTATAAAGTTCCGAATATTACATTAAAAGTACATTGTTTTAACGTTGTTTTCATATTCTTCTTTAATAATAGTAAAGCATGTAAGAATTCATACCTCCCACTGTTAAATTCTATTCGTTTCGCGCATTCACTAAGAAATGAAAATGTGAAAGCAGGAACGTATTCGAAGGGAAACAATAAGGGATAGAGGGGATACAAAATAAACAAAATTATATATTGAATCAGTTGATCTTTGTCTAGTGTCTAGCTTACTACTTTTCTGACTCAGGTGGACCTTAGTAACCTTTAAATAACCGTTCTTAATAGAATTTGTAAAACTATACACACACTTTTAAAGCCTCCACAACCCTACCACAACCAAGGTTGTAATTGGTGACACGATGGTGGCTGAGGAGTTAGTGCTCTTGACTACCAATCCGGAGGTCCCTGGTTCGAAATTTCATTAACCAGTGTTCAGTATTTCCCACCCAACTACAGATGAACTGGTTGTTAACCGTGTGATATTCTCACGAGTATCGGTGCTATACGCTGGGCACGTTGAAGAACCAAAAATGAATCTGTTCGGAAAGGGCTAGGGTATCCCATCCAGATTCCTTGTATCACACCACAGTCACTTCTACTTGCTGTCTCTTCAGCAAAGCACATGACCCCATATGGAATATTAAGAAGTTATCCTTGACTGAAAGGTTTAAATAATTACAACTACAAATACAACTACAAGGTGTCAACCACGGGGATATTTATCCTGCGAGTTATAAATGCTTTCAGCATAGCCGACTATCTCTGCCATGCCTGCAGGCACTACCTTTAGATGTGTGCATCCACAATTACATATGGGTATACTTTTCTTGTTGGGTTTGGTCATACGATATTGTTCCAAGATGTACATCCCAAAGATGAGCACACTTAGTCCTGAACTCATGGATTACTAGTATGTGTTGGCTACAGTCAATCCAGTTTTGTACATATTACGGATGGACAGCGCCATTCCTGACCATATGGGTTATTAATGCATACCGGTACGACAGATGGGTACAGTAATTTGTAACCATACGAGATACATATTACAGATAGGTTCATTCGTTCCTGACCGTATTGGGTACATACTACACATGAATACAGATATTCTTGACCACATATGATACTTAGTACACGTACTAACCATATGAGTTCTAAAACATGCTACATGAAGGAACAACCATTCCTGACCATATGAAGTACATTCTACTGATAGGTACAATTGTTCCTGACCATATGGAGTCCGTAGTAGATGTGTACAGCCATTCCTATCCATGTGTGGTACAGACTACATATGGGTACATTAATTCCTGGCCATATAGAGACCACAGTACAGATGGGGACAGTCATTCCCAACCATGTGTGGTACAGCCTACACATGGGTAAATAGATTCCTGGTCATGTGGGGCACATATTATTTATAGGTATATCAATTCCTTATATGGAATCCGTAGTAGAGATGGGTATTGGGTATATAACTATTCCTGACCATAACTATGTCATACATATTACATATGAGTACAGCCATTACTGACAATACTTGATACATACAGATACATACATACAGCCTTTCGTAACTATGCAGTTGGGCACGGGCATTCCTGACCATATGGTGTACATCATACAAAGGGGTAGAATGAGTACAGCCATTCCTGACCATATGTGGTACATTTTGCTAATGGTAATCATTCCGGGTTATATGGGTTACATAACATGTTACTAATAAAGATAGGAACTTCCATTTATAATGTCTATATGAGGTACAGTCTACTGATGGACACATTCATTCCTGATCTTATTGGGGGTACTATGGTCACAGTCATTTCTGATTTAATACTAGTAGGTGAATATGCATGGTCATTCCTTACCATATTTGGCTTGTTATTTTATCGGTATAGTCATTCCTGGTCCTTAAAGTACACCATATTTCTAAGTAAACCATCCTTAACCCCATGGGGAATATTCCACCGATTAAATCCATCCATTTTCTTAATATATAGAAGAACCTTGCTTCGGAAATGCTTCTGTCCATTCCAGTCTCAATAACGTATATGCTACTGCCTGTACAATATTTTCTCTCTCTATGGGAGTAAAGTCCACCACATAGTACATCCACTTTGGTTCCTATGGGGTACATTCTGCAGTCAAGTTCAGCTATTACACGCACTGATAAGGGATAACGACCAATGACAGGAACAACACTTCCTCTCCTAATGGGTATCCCCCACATCACTTTGTCTTAGCTTGTGTCATGGGCTATCCATATTCAACAGGCGAAGCTATACCTACAAGATCATATGATGCGTCTTACTTCACGATTTGATGCTTTTCCTGTCTCAATGAGGTACATGTAGATAAGTAATTCCCCGCCAGATTGGTTCCCTACAACCAGTGGTAACAGTTACCGAATAACATTAGGCATAGCAACTGCTAGTCCTACTGCTTTCCTACAATCAAGGGGTACGACTAACACCGGTCATCATTGTCATGAATACCTACAAAAACAGTGTACATCTACTCCTAGCCCTGCAATCAAGGGGTATGACTCTTAATATAAACACCGGGCATGAATGTAGGAACAAATGACTTGCATCTTCGACATTAAAATTATATTGTATGTAAAAAGCACCCAGTTAAAGTCAATTTTCAGACATTCGACCATTCGACCGACTGTACATTTACTCATTGAGTCTCACGTCAGTTGTTACACTCGCTCGGCGGTGTTGGCTGCTGGCAGGCTTTTGACCCCCTCAGGTATCCATTTATACATTTGGGTAAGTGGGGAAGGTGGATTATTCTTGCTCAGAGAAATTAAGCAGTGGTCCAGGTGAGGATTGAACCGGGGACCTCTCGATCTCGAAGCATGCACCCTACATCTAGGCACCCCACAGAAATCGTTATAATTCACGCAGCAGTTTTTAATCTTTTAAGTTAAACATGACTGTCAGTGATGGTAATCATATAGACCAAGAAGGTAAGTCTGATGATGCCAGATACAGAACCCTTCGCTTGAGATAATACTATATTTCATTATGACTTCTCTAAAACGTCACCAAAACGTACTTTTCAGAAGACAACATATAACTAAGGAACCTAAAATTTGGCATACATTCGTATTGAATAAGAATGCAATTCGCTAATGATTCACTATTTAGGAAAGAAAGAATCAAATATTAAGTTATACTGAAACACTCGGCCCATGGCGTGTATGATCCTGTACTAATAGCCGGACCCTCGCCTGCAAGACTTCTAGCTGGGGTCCGGTATCATACCCACATCCTATTAGGCAAAGGATTCGATTTTCAGATACCTACACATGTATAGATATGTGCATATGAACAAGCAAAGCAACTTTGAAATAATAAACCAAAATTAATGGTTGTTCCTGAGATTATTGGAAAAGATATATGCATGCTTCTTAAAAATATCCATTTAATTAGATATCAGTTGTCATATATTCCTGACCAATTTTTGACTTCAAAGTGAAAATCTATCAATGTAATGTATATTATGGATGCCTAGAATTACCCTCTAAAAATAACAAACAAAAAATGGCTAAATACAAATCCCAATCGGAGTTGCAAGAGAAAAAATAATGAAAAAAGTGAAAAATATCAAAGTTTTCTTAGAATACCATAAATTTCGAAGTAATCACTTTATTATAATATTATGATTTATATATCAGCAGATGTGGGGTTGAAATATGAACATTTTAAGACATATTGCAAGCCGATAGCCCTATTGAGTGAGGAATAATTCAAGTTTTCCCAAAGCTTATGATTGCTTAAAATAATGGCGGCCATCTTTAAAGATGGCCGCCAAAAGGTCATTTGGCAAAGTGACCCGCAAGTCCATCAACCGTTTTCAGACTGCTGAGATATCAAGCTAACCGAAAATCATTGTTGGATCTGTTCACCTCTTTGGTAATGAACCTTCAATTTTCAAGGCCTGGGACATGGACTATATAGACAGTAAAATACGGAGTATGTCACAGTTTGCCCTATTAGCACGACTGCACAAACTCACATCAAATTATGTGTGGATGTTGTTAGACATAAACGATTGTGATGTCGGGAAAGTTCAACCTTTCTACATGTACACATGAAAATGTTGAACTCAAGATACCTCGAACATCTTCGGTCATAGCAAATTGAGGATTACTAAAATATACTATACAGTACTAGCAGATGACTCGAACAGGTACGGGTGGCTCGAACTATTGTTCCGGTCCGAACAGGTACGGGTAGCTCGATTTATTGTTCCGGTCCGAACAGGTACGGGTGGCTCGAACTATTGTTCCGGTCCGAACAGGTACGGGTAGCTCGAACTATTGTTCCGGTCCGAACAGGTACGGGTAGCTCGAACTATTGTTCCGGTCCGAACAGGTACGGGTAGCTCGAACTATTGTTCCGGTCCGAACAGGTACGGGTACCTCGAACTATTGTTCCGGTCCGAATAGGTACGGGTGGCTCGAACTATTGTTCCGGTCCGAAGGCAGTTCGAGGCATCGGAGTTCTAATTCATATCACATGTGTGTTTAACCCTCAAAATGACGTCATAATGTTTTGACCCTTACTTGTCTACATCTTGTCCCTTTCCTACGATGTTAAGATGTAATATTGCCAAGTTCCTTATTGACATCCAAAATAGGCCATTGGCACGTAACGTAGTACATGTTTAACATAATAGGCCCAGAATAGGCCCGTCACACTTCCAAATGGTGTTAATAAATCACCTGTGTCTATGTAGGCTGTTTTCATCAATGGTGTTTTTACGCTTTTGCGTGGTATTATATATACAATGTATTGTCATAAACAATTAACTACGGCAAATTGCATATACTGTATGGCAGTTCATCACTTCTATCGTTTACAGAGACATGCCGTGTGTCATGTATGCAGGATTGAGCCGACACGAGGATTGGATATGTCCGGATGTAATAAAACCCGATGATGTTATTGACTTCTACATGCTACCTCCAATCAAATACCCGGATGGTACGTAGGTTATTTCAAAGTAGGTTTGCCTCATTGCTGTAATAAACATCCTAAGGTATGCATATCGACGGGTTTTAAACAACCGTTCAGTCTTTGACGACATACTGTTTTCTAGTACTAACTTGGCCTTCCACAAGCTGCTGAAACCTCTCATTGTGTTAAGGATATGGTCGTATACCACGAAAGAAAAATATTCGAAGCCATCTGATCACCTCGTCCTTTAATGCATTGTAATAGACTAATCGGTAACAAACCGATATGACCGAGCTTTCACGATTGATTCGAATCCTTATTGCCCGGGTTCCAAAAACAAACGAAATATTTTCTTTGGCAACAAATTACATGGTCACAAATAACACTAATGATGACTTTGCATGTGTTATCTAACTTATGTTATTTTAGCGAGGAGCAGTGGCCTAGAGGTAAGGCCCCCGCTTTGGTAGCCATAGGTCCCGGGGTCGATAATGTAATGTCGGATGAATGGCTGTATGTCTGAAAATAGACCTACTTTGGTACTTTTTATACTACGTTTGTCAGTCCCCTGTTTCCAGTAACCGTGTTGTCGAACAAGGACGATCAATAATAGGATTATATTTAAAAAAATGTTCACTACTCCCATAATAAAGATAATATTAGGTCAGATAGGGAAGGCAGCACTCAACTTAACCAGCCGAGCACAGAAAATATTAAAAACATACAAGGCACAATGTCCAACTGAACCAGCCGAGCACAGAAAAAATAAAACACACACAAGGCACAATGCCCAACTGAACCAGCCGAGCACAGAAAACATAAAACACACACAAGGCACAATGCCCAACTGAACCAGCCAAGCACAGAAAACATAAAACACACACAAGGCACAATGCCCAACTGAACCAGCCAAGCACAGAAAACATAAAACACACACAAGGCACAATGCCCAACTGAACCAGCCGAGCACAGAAAACATAAAACACACACAAGGCACAATGCCCAACTGAACCAGCCGAGCACAGAAAACATAAAACACACACAAGGCACAATGCCCAACTGAACCAGCCGAGCACAGAAAACATAAAACACACACAAGGCACAATGCCCAACTGAACCAGCCGAGCACAGAAAACATAAAACACACACAAGGCACAATGCCCAACTGAACCAGCCAAGCACAGAAAACATAAAACACACACAAGGCACAATGCCCAACTGAACCAGCCGAGCACAGAAAACATAAAACACACACAAGGCACAATGCCCAACTAAACAAGTAAAAGATCTGCCCTAGTCCAAGCTGTCAAAAATAGAATGAATCACTTTTAGAAGTTAGCCGAATGACCTAATCCGATTAGTTCCAACAGTAAAATGTTACAAATGTATTCACTTGAAAACCGTTCGAAAATAAAACGCCGCTTCAATCTCAGACTGAACTGAGGATTGGCATAGTCTAACTCTTCTCTCTCACAGGTCGGTATTACATCAAACTTGGGATTTATGACAAAAGACGAGGATACCTGAATACACGTTCTGATGTTAAACAATGGTTTGACGAAGGCAATCCCACATACAAAGAAAGCACTGCCAACTTTATAAAGTCGTTATTTAATGGTATTTCTATACTAGTACATGTATTTGAAATTGCTATTTTAGTTTTACTTCAATGTTATGGTGTAATAATTATCTTTTATATCGCACAACTTACTGTTCTAACCACGTTGTAATTCTACACTGTGTACTGATACGGCGACCAATTCACCTAGTCAGTTTTCCTGAAATCTTAGCCTTCTGTAAGGACCCAAGAGAAATCGATATTGTCAATTTCATGGAAGGGTATGGCCACGGCCACGGCCACGGCCGCGGCTTCTATATTGTACATTTTTGTATACAGCATTGTATTTCGTTAACAATACCATTAATATAATTTGTTTGAACTATGTATATGATTGCTGTAGTTATCATTTAAGAAAAGAAAATACAAACACTAACCATAGGTTGCTGTGTTTTTGAATTATCGGCCCGGGAATATACAAATTGAAGAAAACACACAATATTTAAGGGTAGGTAACTCCTGAACAAACACGGTGGCGGGTGATTTGTTTTAACTTTTTCTGTATTTAACATGATGCAGTGACTATGAACAAAATCTACCATTGGACAATATGTTGGCCTATCTCTCATGTATCGAGTTACTGCCATATTACTCCAACGTTATACGTAATTAGCTAGATTTTGAACACTGAAATGTTTATGAATTACTTTTAATATTCTATCCAGGCGTAACGTTTCCATCATGGAAAGCGGACAGCTGTGCCATTGTAGACACCCCAACCACCCGACCATACATTGATAAAGTACACAACCAATTGGGTGTCGCGATTGGCGATAATGGATACGCTGCCAAGTCATGTGATGAAATTGGTCGTCTTGGTGTGAACATGATGCTGAATGGATGGGCTTCCGATTTACCTCAAGATATTTTCAAATTAAAATTTCAAAATACCTCCAAATTGTAATGGGTATAAGCATATACAACTTTCTGATTTTAAGCGAAACTATGAGACAGTGAACCAAACGTACGTATGTTTAAGTACACTCACACCCGACAAACACAGTTTGTAGAGTCGGCGTTGACTACATTGTCCAGACAGTCTTACCAAGATTTGGTGTCCAGGTTGTATAGCTTCTATTGTTCCTTGACATTTACTCCAGGCAAATCCTTTACATGTGAAGAAGTTCTAGGTTACTAGTACTTGCGCAACAGCCAATTGTTAATTCCAGGAAACTCAGGATATGACAACTGTCTACCGTATATACACCAATAACATTTGAGCCAGTCTCCAGGAAAACCTGCTATAATGACATTATGTAATTACTATATGTAACAAGATTTTGATACAGCTCTAATATAAGGAAAAATACATATCTATTGATTCTATTTTAAGTAATTGACCCATATAGTACTATACCTTAGCTTTAAATGTTCCTATGAATTATGTCGAAAACACATACTTCGTTGCTATGGTGACCAATTTCAGAAAAGTACTCCGATTGCGAAAAACGAGGATTTAGTTGTTTAAAACAGAAGTAGCCTTTCTCTGAATACAAACAATTTCTATTTTGATATATATTTTGAAAAGTGAAACATAATTATAGAATTTGGTACTATTTTTAACACTTTATGTCAAGAATTGATCAAATGGTGTAATAATGAAATACTTATTTCAGTTACGTCGAATAACGTTTCAATGACGTTTGCGACGTCACACAAAAAGCTCCGAAAAGGGACTCTACAACAACAGCTGTAACTTCCTTAAAACTCAAGATATTAACATAATTTCTTTTGCAATTTGCTTATTTAACAGTATCCTGTAATACTATGAAAAATCTTAAAGTTGACCAATTTTTTTGTCAAAATAACAGGTTTTCCTGGAGACTGGCTCATTTGTAATACACCCCTCACCATAGAAAATATGTATACATATAAAACATAAGTATACGTATCACTGAATAAGTATTTTGTAATGTTTTTGTGACCCCACACTTATTTATACATATAAGAGGGGGTATATATAATAGCATTGGTACTGGCTGTACGTCGGTCCGTCCATAATGTAAAATATTGTGTGTTGAACTTACTTCAAACGTTCACAGATAAACAACCCCATTGTATAGATGACCGTAAAGGATGGACATTTTCGTTGCATAAATTTTTACCAGAGTTATGGCCCATTGTTACTTTTACTTTATAAATACCACATAGTGAAAAATCTTGTGTGTTGAACTCATCACAAACTGTTGGGTAGAATGTCTTCAATTTTACAGATGAAACACCACAATGTATAGATGCCCATAAAGGATGGACTTTTTGCTACGTTAATTTTTACCAGAGTTATGGTCCTTTGTTACGTTTACTATATACCTCATAGTGAAATATCGTGTGTGCTGAACTCCTCACGAACTGCTGGGTGGAATTTCTTCAAACTTTCACAGATTAACAATCTCATGTGTAGATGACCGTAAAGGATGGAAATTGTGCTGCATCATTTTTACCAGAATTATGGCCCTTTATTCTTTTTATATATCTTCTATATACCTCATAATTAAAAATCTTGTGTGTTGAACTTGGTTAACATTTCTCCAAACCTTCACGGATTTACAACCTCAATCTATAGATGACAGTAAAGGGTGGAATTTTCGCTGTGTTTTTTTTTTACCTGAATGACGGACCTTTGATATTTTGAATATCATTATACTCCACAAGGCTAGAGAAATTGAATAATGATGCTACTTCAACACGCCGTTCCCCTCTCCTTCCCCATTTGAAATGATCTGTGCTATTATCAGGACACCCGTGTTCCATGGAATCATTTTCTAGTTGTTATAATATCTGCTGAGGATGATATTCGATACGATTTATGTAATTTTGTTTTTCCGTTATACTTTTATTTTGAAATGTACATGTATATTTGTACGGTATTCTGGAATAACTCATGTAATAAAGAGTTCTGGTGAACGATATTTCGTCACTGTGACACCAGACATCATATAAAATAGAATATTTGACTTTACGAAGATAAAATTGTTAACACTTCTAAAATTAATAATTTTGCGATTGTTCTTGTAAATCAATTGTTGTTTGTTGTTCCAAACCAACCTGTCCATTGACCATGTATACGCATACATTTGTCTTCTGCGTTCCATCTTTTAAGGTGGTTCAAATCTTCAGTTTGGATGTCCCGAAAACCCATCTAGCTGTCTCCGCAAGGTCTCTGTCCCGCACACACATCTAGCTGTCTCTACACGGTCTCTGTCCCGCACACACATCCAGCTGTCTCCACACGGTCTCTGTCCCGCACACACATCCAGCTGTCTCTACAAGGTCTCTGTCCCGCACACACATCTAGCTGTCTCCACACGGTCTCTGTCCCGCACACACATCTAGCTGTCTCTACACGGTCTCTGTCCCGCACACACATCTAGCTGTCTCTACACGGTCTCTGTCCCGCACACACATCTAGCTGTCTCTACACGGTCTCTGTCCCGCACACACATCTAGCTGTCTCCACACGGTCTCTGTCCCGCACACACATCTAGCTGTCTCTACACGGTCTCTGTCCCGCACACACATCTAGCTGTCTCCGCAAGGTCTCTGTCCCGCACACACATCCAGCTGTCTCTACACGGTCTCTGTCCCGCACACACATCCAGCTGTCTCCACACGGTCTCTGTCCCGCACACACATCTAGCTGTCTCCGCAAGGTCTCTGTCCCGCACACACATCTAGCTGTCTCTACACGGTCTCTGTCCCGCACACACATCTAGCTGTCTCTACACGGTCTCTTTCCCGCACACACATCTACCTGTCTCTACACGGTCTCTGTCCCGCACACACATCTAGCTGTCTCCGCAAGGTCTCTGTCCCGCACACACATCTAGCTGTCTCTACACGGTCTCTGTCCCGCACACACATCTAGCTGTCTCTACACGGTCTCTGTCCCGCACACACATCTAGCTGTCTCTACACGGTCTCTGTCCCGCACACACATCTAGCTGTCTCCACACGGTCTCTGTCCCGCACACACATCTAGCTGTCTCTACACGGTCTCTGTCCCGCACACACATCTAGCTGTCTCTACACGGTCTCTGTCCCGCACACACATCTAGCTGTCTCCACACGGTCTCTGTCCCGCACACACATCTAGCTGTCTCTACACGGTCTCTGTCCCGCACACACATCTAGCTGTCTCTACACGGTCTCTGTCCCGCACACACATCTAGCTGTCTCTACACGGTCTCTGTCCAGCACACACATCCAGCTGTCTCTACACGGTCTCTGTCCCGCACTGGGAAGTCTGTTTCTCTGTCCCGCACACACACCCAGCTGTCTCTACACGGTCTCTGTCCCGCACTGGGAAGTCTGTTTCTCTGTCCCGCACACACATCTACCTGTCTCTACACGGTCTTTGTCCCGCACACACATCCAGCTGTCTCCGCAAGGTCTCTGTCCCGCACACACATCCAGCTGTCTCCGCAAGGTCTCTGCCCCGCACACACATCCAGCTGTCTCTACACGGTCTCTGTCCCGCACACACATCTCCACAAGGTCTCTGTCCCGCACTGGGAAGTCTGTTTCTCTGTCCCGCACACACACCCAGCTGTCACGGATAGTCAAATAGCTCACAGTCTAATCTGTAATTATGTGCCAAGTAACAGTTAAGTCACGTGTTCCCCATGTATAATTCCGGGGACATGACACTACCGATGCTTCTACCAAACACAATAATTGTTCTATATATAGTGGCTGAAGTACGTGTTTGTCATGCAATATGGGACGGCATGTACATGTAGTTGACACTTGTCAACACATTTAACCACTGTGACATGAATATTTAACGTGAACTACTGTCTTATCAGGAGCGTGTGTTAGTAGGGTCACCACAAAGTATTACCATTTTATGCGAGCACAGATATATGTAATGATTAGATGTACAAGTGACAGTCATTTTACCTTCGTATGTGTATACGCGGATCCAAAGGGGCCATTATCGTCCGTAACATTTGCACGTCCCGTCAGGTTCATTCCGTTACATTTTGGACGGTCGTACCTGTCCCCTATTACCTCCAGTAACAGCATGTCTGTCCCCTCTTACCTTCCGTAATATTTGCTGTGTCACATATCTCCCCTCTTAACTTCCGTAATATTTATACGATTAATATGTCTGTAGTCATGCACGAATCGATAGTGCCAAAGTTCGTACTGCACATGTTTATATACGTCTGCTGATGATTGTTATCACACGTAGACCACTCGTGTTCACTTTAATGTAGTGTTTAAAAGGTACAGAGGTACAATGATGTATGATTTATGTATAGTTGGTGCTGGTATGATAGGTTCAGCGGCTGCTAGGTATGCTACATTATCGTCCGATGTCAGGGTCTGCTTGATTGGACCTTCAGAACCAAAGGTAAGACGGTTATTTATATACACTCAAGGACTTTAAAAACGCCTCACATGACTTAAAGTCAAATATCGCTTGAATTATGTATTTTATTGAAAAATCATTGTACGTGTTTGTTAATTAATCTTTCCTACGTATGATTCAAATTAGTTTGTAATAAAATGTTATCTTGTTATTTTCTGGGAATACAGCAAACAATCACACCCTAGGCAAAAGCGTGGGATTTTCAATACAGGCTATGCGTGACATTACTCTAGCTTACTGTGCCCCTATTTGTTAGACGATGTAGACACACACATTCGTCGAACTCATATGTTAATCGTTTCCTACCATTGTATTAAAGCATCTGCAAGTTTTTGTAATGATAGTTTATTGCAACGCTTTCACCAACCAACCTCATTTCAACTGTTAAAATTCAACATGTTCAAATAGGATAAGATTAGATTTTGAATTTGCCAATTTTAGTAATAAAACTTAAAACTTGGTGATTTTGAATGTCTTTCTAAATGTGTGGACGTTCTGTGGTGATTTTGCAAACAGTATCCTCATTTATTAGCGATATATAATTTTAGTACAAACTAAATTGAATTATATGCGGGGAAAGAGCAATTAACACGCGTGTAAAATTGGTTTTTCGATAAAATAAATAATGTAAGCGATGTTTGGCTTATGGTCAGGTGAGGCGTTTTTAAAGTCCTTGAGTGTAGTAGATTTAGTAGAACAATATTAATTAATATATGTGTATAGTGCTATCATTTATCATTCACATACACTAAGCAACTTATCAGAGTTGTATTATAGTTTATAACAGATCTATATACTTCTGTAAATTACGTGTACAAATACATGTATTATTATCTATACCATTCAAGAATACATAGGAAAACAACAGTTTATACCGCACAATTAGGCTGCATTGATACAACAGTAACGGGAATAGGTCTAGGCTCTAGAACATTATAATGAATTATGATTTAGGAAAGTACGGCTCGAGACATACATTAAATTCCTATTGTGCATTTATAATACCATGGGCGGGTCCAGCGGGGGCTATTTCTGAGTTTCTTATTATGTGATGTTTGTGTTTGGGTTCTTTCTTATTCATTGTGACTAGTCCTTTTCTTTTGTACAGACTGTATGTTCTCTTGTGTGCATGTTTTGCGGGTCGTGATCTGTTGTTTCTGTTGGTGACTCCTTTCCATCTCCGAGTTGTTATTATATTCTTACGTTTTCTATCATATTTCACACATTGCATAATTTTCATTTGTGCCGATACAGCTGTTGACAATTACATGTATTTATAGTTGGCATGATTTTGGTTTGTTTTCAGGAGAGGAATAAGGGAAATAAGCGTGATACATATGGTGCTTACTATGATGAAGCTCGGATAACTCGTTCTTGTAGCTCAGATGAAGTGTGGGCAAAACTTGCTTTATCGTCTATACAAAGATACAGAGAAATTGAAAAGCAATCAGGTGGGTCAGTGGCTTAGAGCTACATATATATAAATACATACGTGTAGGTACATATTTACGTACACTTGTATTATCACACTGAACGTCACCCTATTACATATAGTGAAATTAATCATAATATTATACATGTACAGACATATAATTGGACACACTGACGACTGTACATAAGGTTGATAAAAATATACCGATGCAAGCCATAGTTACGGACCATGACGATTGTTACCCAAGCACAAGTTTTAGTTCTTGTGTCCATATGCTTCTTCTTACTCCCCAGCAAAGGTCGCATGTGATGATGTGAACCACTTAAAAAGTGTTCTAGCACACCTATGTGTATATATATACATGTACATATTACAATGTGTAAATAATACAGTTTTTACAGTTTATTTTCAAGATTTAGGCCATTGGCCCATGAATCACATATATATACAAACAAGTTATAAAGCATTTCACAATATATGTACATAATACAAATGGTATTGTATTGCGCGAGATTATTTACTGGAGACCCACAAAAGCTACATGTTTTCCGTTGTATCTTGTTGTTTTAACAGTTTAAAATATCCTAACAATTTAATTACGGAAAAGCACGACCGTACTAACGGAAAATAGAGTGGGTATCCGGTAAACAATCCCGCACCATACTACAAGTCATATGTATATAGATGTGTATATGTGGGCTAACACGTTTCGGATCTGTGATGTGAACAAATACCAGCTGTACGGGCAACTACACATTTTGGAACATATACTTACGTGTATAATTATAATTCGCAAAATTTGTCAATAGACCTAACCATTGTTTCATGTACATACATGTTGTGGAAGGTTTTGTTTCATGAAGGTTTCCTCTAACCATTAATGTGTTTTCCAGGAATCCTATTCTACCATGAGGTAGGAAACATTATGGCGGGTTGTGGAGATGATTCCGAGTTTTTGAAGTCAGTTCGAGCAACAGCCAAGAAGAGTGGCGTCGAAACTCGGTCATTTGATTGCCAAACATTCCGCAAGCACTTTCCTTACCTAAAAGTTCGCGACGATCTACAAGCTGAACTGGAAACACAAAATGCTGGTTATATCAACCCAAGAAATCTTGTTGAAGCGCAGTTAAAATTAGCATCACAGCAAGGGTGCACAGTAATTGATGACGTAGTACACAGTGTTGAGAGAATCGTCCAATCAGACGGTTCTTACGCCATGAAAGTGGTTACAGAAAGAGGAACGGTTACCAATGCCAAGAAAGTTCTTTTGACAACAGGAGCATTCACAAATTTTCGTGATCTAGTGCCTAATCTTCGATTTGATTATGACATTTTTCCACGAATTGTTGTTCTCGCTGAAGTAGACTTCAACAGAGAGGAAATGAAACCTCTAGCGTATGTACTTTATTTAGTAATGATAATGATAAGAATATTTTTAGAAAGTCCAGAACATGAACATTCTTGATATTGAATGATATTTGATATAAATGACCGGTTAATGCAAAATTCTAATAATGCGATTGTACATGCGACAATGTGTTCGGTTACTACAAGTATTGTTATGGATTGTCGTAATTTACGTTATAACATGTTATTACTCACTATTTCAGAAACATGCCATGTTTTATTTACGAGGGACCCCCACATAAAGACTGGGAGCCTGTGGATTATTCCAAAGACGGATCAGAGACATCTCTGTACATAATGCCACCAGTGAAATACCCGGATGGTAGGTGGCACTTGCATATCATATGGCCATTAGCATCTTACGTTGCTAATTAGTCTGGATCAATATTTCAGTGAAACTGACGGACCGTAAAGATTGTTGTATTTTATACATCAGTTCTTGGTTGGTATAAAGGTTATGTTCTGTTCTGATAAAAAATACTTTTGAATATGAACTTTAGATTCGAATATTCGACCGATATTCGAATAATTGGTCTCATCTCTAATATACATGTACACATACATGTGATTTGTAGAGTCAAAACACTATAATGTTTTAGGTGTTATGTTGTATATATAGGTAATGGTTATAACTGTATCAATGATTTAACTTCGTACAATGCATACTCTATACAGGTCGATATTACATTAAGACTGGGGTTCTTGATCCGTTCCCGATCAAACTGAACACCAAGGAGGAGGTCAAACAATGGTATGATGAAGGAAATGATGTTATGCTGGAACGGCTAAAGGAAGTTGTTCAGTCTATGTTCAATGGTAAATGTATTAAGGCTAAAACAAATTAATGTTGTGGTTCAAGTAACATGCTAAAAAAGAATAAGGTAGGTAGGTAAGAAAAACATTCCATTTTTAAAATGATTTTATTATTATGTACTGAAAAACACGGTGATTTCCAGCAAAATACAATGTTAAGGGTAGGGGCAATATATAGGGTAGGTAGGGTTACCACACACACACTAGTATTTTGTTTTGACCATTACTCGTAGTATTTTGTTTTGACCATTACTCGTAGTATTTTGTTTTGACCATTACTCGTAGTATTTTGTTTTGACCATTACTCGTAGTATTTTGTTTTGACCATTACTCGTAGTATTTTGTTTTGACCATTACTCGTAGTATTTTGTTTTGACCATTACTCGTAGTATTTTGTTTTGACCATTACTCGTAGTATTTTGTTTTGACCATTACTCGTAGTATTTTGTTTTGACCATTACTCGTAGTATTTATTTGTGCTGATTTTAGATGAGCATTGTGTGAATTAGCGTTCTTTCGTGGATATCTAGTGTACGGCCATACCGTCGCGGCTATAAGACCGACACGGTATTGTCATTGTTTTACACGATCGACAAATTATCATTGACCAGTAAATTAAAGATAATTTCTTATTCCCTTTTATACACAGTAGTGACATTCAAGAAGTGGAAGGGAGACACATGTGTTATAATGAAGACACCTTCAGATCGTCCTTATATAGACACGGTACATGATCAGTTAGGTGTGGCTATTGGTGGTAATGGTCGTGCAGCCAAATCCAGTGATGAGATTGGACGTATAGCTGCCAATATGATGTTACATGGCTGGGTATCTGATATACCTCAACATGTCTTCCGAATGAAAGTCGTAGATAAATCGAAAGTGTAGACATTGAGCCGAAATGTTTGTGTTGTGCTTTGATCCATTTGTCTAATGTATGAGGTAACTGTTGATCACCAAATACTTTCTAATGATAAGCGTATGGAAATGACACAATTAGTCAATAAAAATAACCTCTGTACAGCAACATTCTTTGGGATGTTTCTATGTATGCCTTGTATGTGTAATAGCTTAATCTGTTTCTGTGATTTATAATGTATACAATGTATATGTAAGTACATGTAAGTATATATAAAGATAGAAACAACAGTTTGTCTTTTATGTTCTTTATTTTCAGTATTTCATATTTACAATAGCAATAACAATAATACAATAACAATAACAGATATATACAGATTATACATTGTTCATGTATATAGCACAATTATTTTGAGCACTCACAAGTTACGTATTCCAAGCACTTAACATTACAGCACTCACAAATTACATATGACATCACTCACAAATTACATATATCAAGCACTTTACATTACACCAGAATCACACAGAATTACTGGAAGCTTAAATTTCTAGACAATCGGCTACGGTGTCGTCTACTGGTGACCTGTTTCTCTCCCGCTGTCCATGATTTAGATTTTACCCGGAAGTGACGTAAGTCAGCAGCATGGTCTTCGTGTAACATAGGTTTATAACTGATTGGATCGCAGAGTTCCTGAAAAGGTAAATGAAAAAAAACATAAACATCAGAACGCAAATACCAGTATGAGCACAATGAACAACAAGAAATGATCAAGTTAACGAACCTCGCAATGATTGTCTGACTGACAATTATTGATAATTGTTTCAGTTGTAGTATTATAGTTGACTGTAAACAGTAAGCCATAGAAATGAAGGTGGTGTGTTCGACTCCCTAAACATAAGCTACGTACGAACTGTGGGAAGTTTCCCTAACCCATAATCAGCCTAAATTAACTTGTAAAATAATGCGTTTTCACCGCTTTCTTGAAGGTTGTTTTCGATGTTTTCGACAATTCTAGAGTTTCGGTGCCGTATACATCGGTCATCGAAGGTCTATACGACAGTCCTCGGCACGAGCAGATACTATATATTTCAAGATTTACATGTATAAAAATATTTACCATATTTGTCTGATAGAAAGCTTTGTATCCACCATGAAGAAGATATACTTCAGGAAAGTTCAAACGAGGGTAGTTCTGTTTGTTCATTTCCCGATCTTGACTTCTCAGAAATCGATACCTGGAAAAAATAATACATGTCATTAGCGTATGTAAAACAAATAAATAATTATTTCGAAACTGATACACTAGTCTTAATTATCCACGTAGGTTTATTACATTTCAAATATACTGCGATGTTTTATGTCTCATTAAGGTTTGTCGCCTTTTCTTGACCAAAAGTAACATGCTTACATGTCGAGTGTTATGTTATGTTAATACTGGATTCTAAGTCATGTGGTATGTTCAATGCCGCACCATTAAGATATATGTAATCACTAACGTTAATAGATGTACATAATTGTTTACTTACATTTTTGGGCCTCTCTCTGATGAAAATTCACAATGGAATATGAGAACATGTGGTTTCTCTGACGTCACAGGTGTTTCAAGGAGACTATTGACTTCGTCCTTTGTATACAAGTTCACCGCTCCACTGATATGTCCACCTTCATACTCATACGGGTATCTACAATCTACTATGGTTACACGTCCGAATTGTTGGTTGTACTTTCCACACACGACATCCGACATTGTCTCAGCACTGATGGATTTGAGGTCACTGTGTTTGCCAGGAATTGTGGGTAATGTGTAGTCACGTGAACCATCAGCAATGAGTTCACGTGATTCTAATCGCTCTACCGCATCAATAATTTCCTAAAAGAAAAAATGAGAATATTGAAAATAAAATATACACCCAAGTAAATTGTGCATTTTATTTTTACATGTAATACTAATGCAGACTTTATTTATTAGGAATAATATACTTATAAATAACTTCCAGTGACAGGAAAAACTTTCTAAATTTCTAGAATTAAGCTCTCGCTATTCGAAATACATTTTAACAACGTTGACCGTGATTACTATATGGTCTTCCAGCATTCATAATATTGTCGTCTGTTCTGTTTTATTCAGTGATAACGTTTTCAATATTGTAATTACCTGGCTCTCTCCAGAAGATTCTATAGATAATTCACGGAACTTCTTGGTAGGACATCCTTCATCAATATCACACTCAGCCAGACGCTTGGTTGAAAACAAGCTCCTGCGTGTATCTTGAGCTGACCGACGACATCTTGGGTTCCATGTAAATTCCACCTAAAATAGAATATCAAAATATTAGTAAAAATGGTATGCTAAATTACATTGAAATTTATATACTATAAACTGTAAAATGGTTGAAATGAACATGTTCTATGTAACACAATTAATATATGAAATTATTACATTTTTTGTAATAGGCCTGTAATTTGAATACAGATTTAAATGCAAGTTGGAATATTTAAATAGAATGTACTTATTTAATATAAAAACTTACGGATAATGGTGTGAGGAAATCAGCGTCAGATTCCTCATGATTAGCTCCCTTGTTTTCTGGTGTAATGATTGAAGCTATCTCAGCTTCTGTAGTCTCTCTGGTATGAGGAGAATCCAGTAACCCACTGAACAATTGAACTCTGAAAATACAAACAAAAATAACATTAATTTACAAGGAATATATTCTATAAATAATTAAATGACAATTAATTATGAGTTAATTGAACTATGAAAATACATAAATATGATA
Source organism: Spisula solida (assembly GCA_947247005.1). Taxonomy (NCBI): domain Eukaryota; kingdom Metazoa; phylum Mollusca; class Bivalvia; order Venerida; family Mactridae; genus Spisula; species Spisula solida. The sequence goes on from OX365945.1 coordinate 36,111,246, forward strand.
TTATTGGAGTTCAAAGTTAAAATTTATTGGCAACTAGGCATTTACACAATACCTTTGACCAAAATATATATACATTACAAAAATGCGTTTACTAATAAATTTACAACTCGCCTGATCAAGTTAATTTGGTGTGAAAGTTTATAGAAAAATATATATTTGGAAATTTCTATAATAAAACAGTTTTGTCTTACCTGACAGACATGTCTGAAGTTGATTCCGAAGTTATATATATAGAATATGAAGATCAGGTATAAATATGATAGATGTCGCAATGAACGATGCTAGTAGAATAATATCCCTGTAAAGATGTTCCTTTATTATATAGTCTTGTCTACTTGAGTAATTGCACTTATTGGCTTTTAATTACGGAGACAATAATGAATAGCGTTCCCTCAAGCTTTGAGACAAGTTTGTCAGTACGAGTAAAGTGATCATACTTATAGGAAGTTCACTCAATGCGAGCGTCTGGTACGCCAGACTAATTGGGATGATTTAATTGGTCAATTGTTTGTAACGGTAGGTATAACGGAGATTGTCTGTCACGGAGAGTGATTTCTGCAACATCCGTCACCAAACCAAGCGTAACGTATGGAAAATATTTGATAGTTTTAATCATAGTTTGATCAATGTTTGATTATTTTTGATAAGTTTTTGACACAAACAGTAAGTTTGTTTGACAAAGTTGATTATCGATCATATCTTGTCATTGATCGGTTATCGATATCTTGATTGGTAAACGTCTTTTGTACAACTTTGTTCTTTCATTCTGATACGAAAATAAAATGTTTATTTGCCTGAAGTTGAAAAGTTAAATGCATCTTGGCATATTTATTTTGACACTATCTCATTGAATAGTTTGGAAGCATACTTTTTGGGAGGAGTAACCTCTCAAAGGTAGCATTGCCTATTTCTTATTATCAAACTTTCAACGTCTTTAGGCAAAACAATGAGTATCCGCGTTCAAGTAGGTCCAGAAACTGTCATATTTTTCAATACTGCTACACATGTTTCTCCAAATATTTAAATTGGTTTATTTTAATCCTTATTACATTTACTTTAATGTTAAATGTACCCGATTAAATACACTACATGATGTTTTTTTATTTGACTGTAAAAGTTTTTAAAATATGTAATGATGATCGTTCTAAATTTTTAAAACGTATGTAACAACTGCACATTTTTTAATGTTATGATTGAAAGGATTGTCGTAAACATTCACTTGAAGACCATCTCAATATGCCGAACACAATTTTCAAATTCGTTTTTACTTATTGATCACGGTTCAAAGGTCCAGTTCAAATTTAAGTTGGCAAATTGCATATGATATGAATGAATACCAGATTTATACAGCGTCCTTTTTATGCGACACACATTCAAAGGCGCTTTACATAGTATTGCAGCCACAGGGACGAAGGTGCATCCTCTACCAGTGCAGATACAGCATGATCTGAGCAGAGGGACTCTCAGACAGACTGAGAGAAAGCCCCTGAAGGGAGAGAGAGGGGCATAGGATACAACAGGCATGTCCGGCACTGCAGGCATGCGTTTAGCTCTTATTTCGAAGAGACAGTCTAGTTTTTTAATGTGTCTGGTGTATAGCACCGATACACAGCGCTCTGGTACCTTTAACCAGATACTTTACAGTCCACACTGTTAGATACAGCGGGAAAAACTACGAATTGAATTTCATAAATATGTAGTTCCCATGTCGGGGATTGAACCCCCGACCTCTGGATTGACATACCAGTGCGTTGCCAGTGGGCTATATTATATTGTTATTTTCACTCTATTCAACAATCATGAATATCGCTTATATGCTCAAAAGCAAAAGAAGGTCTTTTAAAACTTTGTCGGAACAAAACTTATTGTAAGTGTTTGAACCAAAATTTTGAACAGTTTATGAATACTTGGATGTTCAAAATTTCGGCTTTCAAGTTGACCATTTGAAAAATAACGATCAAGCGAAGATATTCAAAACATCAGATACGGTAATTGTGTTCCTACACCGTGTGTGACCACGTGTATTATTGTAGAAAGCCGGTTGATGTGCCGACGTGTGTACCAACGTCGAATGGCGTTATTAGAAATGATTTTGATGAGTAAGACAGTTTTTAAGATCATTCAGGTTATCGCCTCTCGATTAAAGCATGCGGTTAATCTCTGACTCAACATCATCGTAAATGCTTCAAGTAGCTGACTTTAAATATGTTAAATTTGTTTTTAGTATTACAAATTCATAACAAAATATTTGTTGCCTGATCTTTCTTGACATCTTCTTTAAAGATGTATCGATAATGTAATCGCGATATTAAAAGTGTCGATATTGTAAGATCAACATGGATATGTTGCGATACTGTTTTAACCAGCCTTATCTTTGATCTTAACAAAACTACATCCATTGTAAACATACACACCAATATATCGCCGACGGTGAAATATCGCCGACGGTTATATAGCTATACACGTGTCAAACTGCTGGATAACAATACATTGTACATATAAGGAATTGAACAACATCATCAGAAACAATATGATCCAAATCAGTGATATGATGCTGCATCAGTATAATATTTTACAGTATAGATACAATCGGGAGCAATCAGAATACATATAATGTTCAGCGATACATTTGTATTTCGTTGACACATTTACGGTCTCAGGATTGCATCCTCTAATAATCCCCGAACAGATTCCTCGTGGTCTAGGGGAAGCCTTCGGGGAAGCCATGAGACATTTTTTGCCATCGGGGGGAATCTAGGTGAATACGAGGGGGGGGGGGGAGTATCTTGAGATATCGGGAACAGGTTTTTCAAAATCATCGGAAGCCATCAGGAGAACACATGTGTAATTCCTCATCTGACACCGATTTGGCACTTTGGCATAACTCTTAACATGCACAGACCCTGATGGAATGCACGTGCATGACAAAAGAGAACTCACAAGTCACTTTATCTCCAAACTCATTGGTGTCTAAGCCCTTAGTGTGCCTTAAATTTCTATTGTGTCTGGACTTTGCAACTGTTCTGGTTGTTTCCCAACTATACTTCCTCCAAACCGAATTCATCATAAGTACACTACATGTCTTCATTTCAAAACAAGTTCAGAATTCTTAAGAAATACATGTACTTCCCGGATTGAGCGCGTTTTATTGTGCAGACATTAGATTTCAGAAGTAATGAAGTTGCCAGGTAACAGAAAACTTGAATATATAACAGTCTCACATTGGAACCAACTATCAGATACAGTACCGTACAATATAGCTGTCATGGATAACACAGGTTTGCCTTGACAGGGTTCGAAACCTGACCCCTGCTCTATCTGCTCTATCTGCTCTATCTGCTCTACCTGATCTGCCCCCATGATTATAAAGCTTTTTCATGCTCAACTCAACTTGGAGTACATGTATGATACTTGATTAACTCCTAGAAAGTCGAACAATCAAAGAATCTTTACTTTACCAGAAAACATTACTCTGCTATCGTTATGACCATCTATGTAATATAAACGATTTAGTGAATGATGAGACATTGTATTGTTTGAAACATTTGAAGTTTGAGCACAGACTTGAGTTGAGCATGAAAAAATCTTAACAAACACGTGTCGTGCTCTGGTGATCAATGCTCTGCTGACATAGTGGGACATCTTACCAAATTCTCATTCACCAACGTACATGTATACTTCTTCCTGAACTACAGTCTTCGGTAGGATTTGACAGACTAACCACTGATGTATGAGGATACGACTTACCAAAACTAGCTACGTCAGACTCCAAACCTGACATTACACTGTGAATCTGAGAGGGCTGATCACACAACATGGGTTCTATACGGAGCTAAATTCGTTGATTTTATGCACCAGCAAATCAACTAAACGCTTTGACTTCCAGCATAATGCAAATAAAATGTTAAGGGTAGTGACAAAAAATATGGTATACAGTGGCGGATACAGGATACAGTGGTGGATACAGGATACAGTGGTGGATACAGGATTGGGTGTTAAGGGGGCGTAAATGTTGATATTCATGTTCAGATGCGAACATTAAATCACTCGTGCTGCGCACTCATGATTTAATTACTACGCATCTGAACTCTAGCCTGTGTTTTATTTTACAACACAGCACAGATATATAATTATTCATTATTTCTTAAACACAAAACATCAACATAGTTAATTCATGTTTTATTTTCAAAATAAAAATTACTGATATATCTTTCATACAAAAACAACAAGTTAATACAAAAACAACAAGTTAACGGTATAGGATTCAACAGTAAAACAAATATTTTATACATGTAAACAAATAAGTATGATATGAAGTGAAATTTCATTATTACACTCAAAATACTTTAAAAACGCCTCACCTGATTCAAAGCTTAATATTGCTTAAAGTGCACTAACAGGATTCCCAGAAAATAACGAGACAACATTTTATTACAAACTAAACTAATTTGCATGTAGGAAAGATCAATTAATACACTTGTAGAATGATTTTGCAATAATATAAATATTTTCAGCGATATTGGGCTTTGAATCAGGTGAGGCGTTTTTAAAGTCCTTGAGTGTATTTGAGCCAGACTAAGTGATTATGATGCTCATCACATAATTTAATAATATCAGGGATCGGCTAGATCTAGGGTCCCTGATAATATCTTCAGTGGAAATGTTGCAGTCTGGTATATTTTGTAGTCTGGGATTGTTCATTAGCAGTCATCATGATTGTGGTGTCTAATACACCTTAAACATTTGAATACAATGTTTAAAACAAAGTTATAGTGTAGGAATATGTGCTAATGGTGCCCACAACAGAATTGCATCATATTTACAGTATTACTTCCTTTATAGTTATAGTTTGGATACATTTATGAATATTTTTGCAAGTTGTTCCCCAAAATCATTAGACAAAAATGATGTTGATATGTGAAATAAAACATATTCTGACATTTGATTGGATAGATTTTCAAAACAAATAAAAAGGCCAAGCAAGACATAAAATTCTAGGAACATAGATTGCAGGCAGTTGAAACAATGATTTAGAAATCAATTCATGCTCGGCAAATACTAGTTTTTGACAAGAATGTAGCACTATAGTCATAATGTTAATTTACTACTAAACCTAAGCCATACAATATATAGCATAAATATATAACCAAATATGAAAAAAAATAATAATAATAACTAGAGCTGTCACAATGCAGCAGACTAATATACCCCTCGCCGGCAAAGTGCCATAATTCTGGCAAATATCATCGGAGGGCAAATTCTTTCCATTATGCACATCTACATGTCGAGGTTGTTCATGTGTGGAAGTTTGAAGGAAATCCTGTAAAAAATGTAGGAGGAGTTGCGTTCACAAGAATGAACACTTTATATTACATGTATATAGTGCATAAAAATACAAAGGGCCATAATTCTGGCAAAAATCATTGGAGAGCAAATTCTTTCCTTTAAGCACATCTACATGTCAATGTTGGTCATCTGTTAAAGTTTGAAGGAAATCCTGTCAAAAATCACGAAGTTTAATTAAACGTGTGTGCAAAAATGTAGGAGGAGTTGCATTCTTAATTTTTTTTTAACTTTATATTACATAGTGAATAAAAGAACAAATTTTCGGGCCATTATGAATTCTGGCAAAAATCGTCTCGGCGCAAATTCTTTCCTTCATACACGCGTAAAAAAGGGACCTAGCCCACCTATATATATACATACATATTTGTGTTCATGCACATCTACATGTTAAGGTTGTTGACATGAGTGAAAGTTTGAATGAAATCCTGCAAAAACTGTAGTAGTTGCATTCACAAGAATGCATCAACGGACTGACGGACGGACATGCTGAATCCAGTATACCCCGTTGTGCAGGAGGTATAATGATAACAGGAATGCATTGACGGACGGAATGACGGACGGACATGCTGAATCCAGTATACCCCGTTGTGCAGGAGGTATAATGATAACAGGAATGCATCAATGGACTGATGGACGGAATGATGGACGGACAAGCTGAATCCAGTATACCCCGTTGTGCAGGGGGTAAAATGATAACAGGAATGCATCAATGGACTGAAGGACAGAATGACGGACGGACATGCTGAATCCAGTATACCCCGTTGGGCAGGGGGTAAAATGATAACAGGAATGCATCAACAGACTGACGGACAGAATGACAGACGGACAAGCTGAATCCAGTATACCCCGTTGTGCAGGGGGTAAAATGATAACAGGAATGCATCAACGGACTGACGGACAGAATGACAGACGGACAAGCTGAATCCAGTATACCCAGTTGTGCAGGGGGTAAAATGATAACAGGAATGCATCAACGGACTGACGGACAGAATGACAGACGGACAAGCTGAATCTAGTATACCCCGTTGTGCAGGGGGTAAAATGATAACAGGAATGGGAATACTGATGGTTTTATGTCAAATATAATATGATAATTAACAAACTATTAAACATACGTGTAATAACAGCATAAATCATATATATCATCAGCAGAATAAGGTCGCGAATGAAACCTATAATGACCTTGTAAAACCCATGAATATTTGAAATCGGTTTAACAAATAATTTTCATGCAAATCAGAAGAGGTCATATTGAACAAACTGTACTTAAAAAGTTTGGTTTTCCTCAAGTAGTTTGTTCTTGTTTTCTCAAAATGTCATGTTTGTATTTGCACCTAAAACCTTATTCTTCTAAGGTAAGGAGAGATCATGTGTGTAAACATGGGTATTCATATGCAAATGGGCCCACCAGCAAGCTATTGGTGAATGGCCCATTTTTATTGTTCATTCATCCAATGAAACTGCTGATGGGCACTAATAAATTTGCATGCATAGGTGATGATCTTCCCCATTTTCGAAACCTTTGTCAGAGAACACATTCTTTTTGAATACACAATATACAATATCTGATAAGATGTTTATAATTCTAGACTACATACAAATACATGTGCATATAAGTCATTGAAAATAATATACATGATACACCAGCAAAGTCAGACTCTGATTTAAACAAAATGTTAAGTTGAGTTGAGATTTCTTCTTGAGATGATTCAGGTGATTGGGGTATCTTGTTGGTAATTACAATCAGTCTCCTAAGATAGCCAGTAGTATTGCCTTATAGTCACCACCACATTCATCTTGTACCCTCGTGGAGATTTTGTTCTTGTATAGCTCCAAATACTTGGCATTAATATCAGCAAGGTCAATCTGAAAATATAAACATATACAATATATACACCGGTATAGCGAAATGTTCCAACCAATATTGAACTTACCGGTATGTTTGTTTTTACAGGTTCAAAGCTGTTTCTCAACAGTTTTTCAGTGATATACAGCAGCCAATTCACATAACTAGTTTTCCTGGGCTATATTCTTAACAGTACTCACTAATATCGTTTGATAACAAAACAACAACTTTTTCCATCAAGTATGTGGAGGAAAACATTGTTGTCAAATAAAAGGACTCGCAAACACAAACGTCAACAAGTAACGAAGCCTCAAGAGGAATGTCTGCATGAAACTCACAAAATTGACAATTCCATTGCATCAGTGCATTACCTATATGTTTTTATTACATTCATTTTCTACTGACAATATTTCAATATCACGGTAGGAATCTCGATACACGTCAGAGCCATATGAAAATAGAACAATTCTCTGACGGAACTGAGAAGCGGTGTATCGGGATTCCTACCGTGAATATGGAGACCAGCCAGTCACCTTATCCTGATACCGTTACAATCAGTATCTATCATTCCTTGTGTTAACTTTATATGCCTGCTGAGCACCAACCACAGGAGCTGCTATAAGAGTACTGTTTAATGACTATGGTGCAGGGGCAGACAGCATCCTGACATTCATAAGGCTCAGACCATTAGGCCACAGAGGTCAGTAGTCATTGCATTAATATCTGGAATCTTGGAAACTTGAGTAACAGATATTTTGCCTGCTGGTTTAGCAATAGTTGGGCATTTCCCATTTGCTGCGTAGGTTTAATAAACATTTGATGGCACTTACCTCAGAGCGAGCTACAATAATCCTGATAAGTCTTTTATCATTTGTACCAATACCATCAAAACATTTATGTATTGCTTGAGCATAAAACAATACTGGATCCTCGACTGCTTTCGCTGTCAAATATACAAGTATCAATGATAATTAACAGAAGTGACAGTAAGACAATAATGCAATAAGGCCCCAAAACAAATTAACATTGTGCTTCTGGTAACATGATAAAAATAGGATACAGATAGGCAAGAAGGAAAATTATTTTATTATTTCAAATCATTTTATTAATTTAATCTATGATCTGCAGTGACTTCCAGAAAAATGCCAAACAATGATGTAGAATTGGGCCAAATTAAAAAGATTTATATTAGGTAGGATTATCAGAACTGCAAAATATGAAAACATACTTTACACTGAGGTGAATATTTCTTATATATCATTATTTCATAGAGGATATTTGTTGATTTTGGTGTAAGATCGAATTTTATTTCACCGAGTAATCACAGAAACTAAATATTTTCACGAGTGGCGTAGCCACGAGTGAAAATGTAATTTTCTGTGATCACGAGTGAAATAAAATTGATCTTAAACCAAAAATCAACAAATTTTCTGTTTATTATATGCCTCAATTCCTCTTAAATATGTGCCGTAATTGGCTTAATTGGAAAAATCACGTCGAAATTAGAACGTCACGACGTGATAATTATGACGTCATGATGACGTAACGCATATTTTAAAGCCCGGCGCCGTTGACGTTACGTTTCTTTTTCTGCATGATACTGGAACCAGCTTCTAAAACAGTGAAAATAACAAAGTGGTAATTTCACTGTTATTTTCACTGTTTATTTCCTTGAAAAATCTCCATAATCCATTGAAAGCAAATAATAAATAAAGTTTATTTGAAGATGTTTTACTTGTGTTAACAAATAACAAGTTGCATCTGTAACCCTTAAAATAGCATAACATTATACGTTCTATATTAAATAATTAAAGCATCATACCTAATCCAATATAGCCATCTTCATCATCTCCTATCAGCGCCTTCTCTATACCATAATAAATGTCATTCCCTGTCAGCTTTAATGTAGAAAGGATTTCAGGTAATTTATTAAACAACAATAACTGGGATACACTAAAACAGAGATCCAAGAAGTAGTTTGCATTAAAATTTAAGAAAATCATATGGAAAGGTTTTAAAATGTCTAAGTTTGGTTTTCCCAGATTCTCTCCTTTATGCTACTGATATCCTTATTATTTTATATAACCTATGTGTATCATAGAAAGGCACATCATTTTATTAAGAAGTGAACCAAGCTGGAGTACCTTTTTATATTCCTGGAATGTGGCTCTTACTTGAACCCGACTTTTCCGTGCTATCACACTTTTAAATACTTCATCTGTAGGGTCTATGGAAATCTGACCTTCCTGAAAGAAATACAGTCAGCTAGGTCTCTGGTGTGTTCAAATATATGGTCAATGAATTCACATTCTTTATTATAACACTAGATAGTAAACCATAATGAAATTTGGTTTGGCAATTATGTAATCAACAGAAATTAAAGATGTTATTGTTATTTTATTTTGTAAGTGCCCATTGATTGTTATTGGCTTGTATCTAGCAATGACAGAATAATGTGTCCTGTAGCCTGGTACAGTAAAAACTCCCTAATCCGAAACCTCTCCAATCCGAAATCCTCCACAATCTGAAAAATTTTCAAGGTCCCAATTTTTTTCCTTGTATATTCTTATATAAGGGTACATGAAAAAACTCCGCAATCCGAAACCTCTCCAATCCGAAATCCTCCTCAATCCGAACTAAGATTTCAGTCCGGAATTGATATTTTGTTCATAAACTGAACTCTGTAATCCGAAATTCCAAAATATGTTCCGGACTGTATATTAATTTGTCAAATATTTCAACAGAGTGCACCATAATTGACTGGTGACAATACACTCCATTGTTACTGTTTGTATCATAAAAGGTGACACTTTGTAAACAACCTATTGTCTATTGATGTAGAACGACCCCTTATTATCTAGCAACTTAATTGAAAAGTATGGTACATTACTTTTAACACCTTTACACAACTAACATGTTATTTTCTATACATGGACTCATCTTGTATTGTAAGTGGTCTTGATGAAACAGTGGGTTTATATTTAATAAATTTGAGAATTAAAAAGTACTTTTGTCAATATTTAAGTTGATGTAACAAAAGTATGCCATACAAGAGAGTTTTTCATCTTGAGTGGTGTTAATAATATATAAGAATTAATTACTGTTCAACGTATAACACAATGTAATTGGGAAAAGGCAATTGGTTTTGAATGTTAAATAATTTGATCACAAACTGATTTTAGTATAATATTTTTCTTATTAATTATGGCCAGAGAAATACAGCTCAATGATATATAGGAATACATGTATACTACAGGTACAGTAACTGTGGTTTTCAATACATATACTAATAGATTATTTTGGTAACACACTGAAATAATAAAAACCTCCATAATCCGAAATCCTCTCTAATCCGAACTTTTTGGGCAGTCCGGAGGGAGTTCGGATTAGGGAGTTTCTACTGTAGTTAAGGCATCCGATTAGGAAATGGAGGTTAAATACCATATACCATATATAATACCTTCCTGCAAGGTTACTAGTATTATCTTTTTAACTAATTCATTGTGCTTACCTTATAAAGTAGTCTAGCATCCTCATTGGTTTCAGCCATATTGACAGTTTGTGCTTGATCACGTTCACATTGTACTAACCTTATAAAGTAGTCTAGCGTCCTCTTTGGTTTCAGCCATATTGACAGTTTGTGTTTGATCACGTTCACATTGTACTTACCTTATAAAGTAGTCTAGCGTCCTCTTTGGCTTCAGACATATTGACAGTTTGTGTTTGATCACATTCACATTGTACTAACCTTATAAAGTAGTCTAGCATCCTCTTTGGCTTCAGACATATTGACAGTTTGTGATTGATCACATTCACATTGTACTAACCTTATAAAGTAGTCTAGCATCCTCTTTGGCTTCAGAAATATTGACAGTTTGTGATTGATCACATTCACATTGTACTAACCTTATAAAGTAGTCTAGCATCCTCTTTGGCTTCAGACATATTGACAGTTTGTGTTTGATCACATTCACATTGTACTAACCTTATAAAGTAGTCTAGCATCCTCTTTGGCTTCAGACATATTGACAGTTTGTGATTGATCACATTCACATTGTACTAACCTTATAAAGTAGTCTAGCATCCTCTTTGGCTTCAGACATATTGACAGTTTGTGTTTGATCACATTCACATTGTACTAACCTTATAAAGTAGTCTAGCATCCTCTTTGGCTTCAGCCATATTGACAGTTTGTGATTGATCACGTTCACATTTGAGTATCTCTACCAGCATATCTTCCATTCCTCCTGATACATCCTGTGTTATACCTAACTCAAGGTCCTTACCATACACTGAAATATGATAAACATCTATTTATTGCCATCAGTATAAATGTGTACATGTACATAATAGTGCGACTTACATTCTTACAAAAGCCAAATTGTACAAAATATACTTCACAAGGCGCATCTTATGCACCCATTTTCATGAAAATGAGATCATGTTGACCAAAATGAGGTAGCAACAGATGTTTAATTTTCCCATTTCATGACAGTGTGTATCCAAGTGGTGACAAAATGTGATATTGACTAGACTGTGGAGTGTGGATCTATTAAAAGATAGTTGTGCTACTTTCAAAGCTATGTAGCAGTTAAATCCATTTTCATTTTTGGATAAAAATCTAGGATTATATAATGCATCCAATAATCAGATGCCATGAAATGAGAGTTCTACTGCTTCAATTTGCATTATATTTGAATAAAAATACTGTTCAAACCCATAATTATGTTCATTTCTGTTTCATTTCAGTATATAAGATAAATATACTGTCCTTTCATAAAGAAGCACCAGGTCAAACAATTGAACATATTATTAGGAATATGTTGATTATTGCCATGGTAATGAAAGCTCAATACTCACCTTCATTGTACCATACTTTGATAGCTGACAGTTCCTGAAATATCACAATGAAACCAGCATTGGAAATTAGGAGAACCAGACTGACTTGTCAGGTAATACTATTACTTAACCTGAATAGCTACATGTTTTTAATTAGTGAAGAAATTAGGCTGTTTAGATTCTATGCACAAACCTAGCTCTTTCACAAAAGCATATAATTAACTGCCAGATATTGCACATTTTAGTACAGCTTTATCACACTTAGTTGTCTTTTATAGTGTGCTTTTAGCACAGCAATAGTATGCAGGTTGTTTTGGTACAAGTGATAGTATACCTGGTATGTTGGTAACTTCTTGACAACAGCAGCAGTAAACAAATGTGAGGTAATCAGACAATTGAAACTGATTGATCAATATAATGGTGTACACAGTACAAGATGTTCACAACCATTTTTGAATTTTAGTTTTAAAATTCTTACAAAATCAACTATAGTAGTGTTAACTATGAAATGTTTTTTCCTGTGTGCTATTAAATAAGGCAAATGTATTAAGCATTTTCTTTTCTATTTAAATAGAATATAATTGAGAAGTTTTATGTCAATCACTCATCACCTTTCCCGTCTTGGTGGCCAATATACCAACAAGCATGGCTTCCTTTGTACCGAGACCAGAGATTGACTCATGCAAACAATGACAGATATAATCTAACGGTTTCATCATTAAAGCAAGCACTATCTCTTCAAAGTCACCACGTAGTTCAGATTCTAACTGATCTTGAAGATCCTGAAAAAAATATTAAACAAGTTATACATGTATTTACATTGACTAGTAGTAGAAAAATTGATTGGCCGACCATTCAGCTGAGTCAATAGGCCTTTTTGACTGGGCTGTTTCATGGAGCAGGTTATAGTCTGGTTCTCGTCCCCAATATTACAGTACCCTAACAGTACTACTACTGTAACATTGAGTCAGGAACCAGACTATAACCTGCTCCACAAAACAGCCCCATCGAAAAGACCCATTGACAAACAAACCAACTATGATCACATCACCAATTTTGCCCATTGTAAACAGATGACAGCTCAAATGACATTAAATCAGCATGAGATGTTTCTATGTTGTTGAAGAAAGTGTATATACTCAATTAATGTTTGAAATACTTACTTTTAAGATGCAAGGTCTAAAAAAGATTTTTATTTCCAGTAATAAACATGCCCCAAAATAGGGTACCGGTTAAGGTAGGTCAGAATTTAAAAATATATATAGACAAAGAGCAACTTATACCCATCAAGCAGTACGATAATAGCAAAAAATTTAATTATCTATTCATTGTGTCATTGACAAACAAATATTTAGGTTCCGCAAGCACATTTTTAGGGTCAGTGGGGATACCAGAAGCAAACAATATATTTTACACCTAAGAGGAAACACACAAGGAAATCTCACCTTTTGGAATTTATCCTGATATTTTGCTTTGATCTCTTGTCGCTGATCATTGGTACGTTTGGGCAGGATATCAACAATGACTGTTTCATCAGTACCGAATCCAGACAGGGCTACATTCAGTCTCTCACTGTCATCTATAGGATTAAACGGTTTGAAAGGTTTAACTGTTCCACCTTTCTGTGCCTCTACCGGCTTCGACTGTTTGTTGCTGCAGTCTTTTTTAGCTGGTCCTTTACTGACCTTTTTCTGCTCCCCTTTGCCTTTATTGTCATCGTCATCACTAAGGAAACGAAGAAAAAATCAACATTTTTTACTACATGTAATATCAGATCTTACATTGATAACAATAAAAACATTAGAGTCATGTCAAAACAACAGTTTTTTTGTTGTGATTTGTAAGTCTGCAATAAAAGAGAATAACAGCAAAAAACAGCCAAAACATTATTGTAAGAACCTGAAAAACATCAAGTTCAAACAATTTACTTAATACCAAGATTATGTTCAAAATGATTTATTTTACTTTTAGAGCTCAAGACAGTGTTCTTAATTATTGACAGGAAATTTAAATTGAATAATTTATAGTTTTGCATGTATGAGTATAAATGGAATAAACATTATAATATTTAAGGTACTAAGGTAGTAATGTATGACCAAGTTAATCATACAAATTGATTAAAATTTTCATAAGATGTAAATAAAATAAAGGTAACAAAACTCACAGTTAAAGGCACTTGTGTATATAAAGATCACATCACAACACTGCAGATATTTGTGCAAGCAAAAATTATAACATCAATTCCACAACATACAATCTTTTAGCAAGGTGTTGAGAATTATAGCTGTGTGTTAGAATGATGATCCTTTGGTTGAATGGTGTCCACGGAAACACTGTGAGTGTCAGAACATCCATATCCTCATCATCCAATCATTAGCTGCATGTTTTCATACTGTTCTATTGGACAGTGTTGTCATCTCGTCAAGGCTATCATGTAATTATACATCATTGTTTGTATTAGAAGACAAGAAGAACTGCCCATATGGCCTTGTGGTAGAGCATAGTGGCAGAGCATCCGCTTTGGGTGCAGGATGTCCCGAGTTCGATTCCAGGCCAATTTTTTGTCATACCAAAGACAAAATACAAATGGTACCAATCATGCCCTTGCTGGATGCTCAGTATAAATGGAGAGCTGGCTTCTCTCTCATACCCTCGTGGTGATGGTTTCCATTAGGAATGCAGCATTGACAGTGATTAACTTCGATATTTGCTGTTGTTTATGTTCTTGTTGTTGTTTTTGTGACATTGGAAACATAATACCAAAAACTGTGAATGGATAGTTAGATAGTTATAGAGGGTAAGTGCTGTTCTGTCATGTTTACATAAATGGCAAACAGAATAATTTACAAACTGATTTAACAACTGCTTGCTACAGTGTTTTCATATAACAAGATTTGCTTATAGACATATGGACAGCACCAATGCTATATGCCCCCCATTTATAGAGGCTCACAAGGAAGACTGGACTTGCCCAACTGTTTTGCCTCTTTAAATAAAGTTGTTATTAATATTATTATAAACAACCGTGGGGGGCACAAAAAAACAGCAAGAATGATGTTCTAGAAGATAGTTTTATTTTCTGAATTCTGTAGCAAATAAAAAAGTAAAGAAACAAATATCACAGATAAGTTATAAAAATAAATCTCTACGTCAAATATTCTGAGAGAAATCACTTCTCCTTATTCACATAATCAGTTTTTATATTTCTTTAAAAAAACAGAAAAGTTTTTGACACAAACGTATGTCTCCCACAAAGGACCATAACTCAGATAAAAATCATCTGACCCAAATTTCCTGACAATATGCTCAACTTATCCTCATACATCAGTGGTTAGTCAAGTTCACAGACTATCACAGGTGAAGAATACTCTGGTGAACGAAAATGGCTCAACTAAGCTTGGTACCAATTATTCATGTGAAGTTTCATTGAAATCCGACCAATGGTTAAGGAGAAATCCGACCAATGGTTATAAGGAGAAATAGGGCAGCCAAACTTAGTGACATCAATCCAGACAGACAGATGTCCAACACAAAATCAAAATGTCTTCCCCACTATATATATGTGGGAGACACAATTACAGTAGAGGAAATATCAGCCAATATTTCCATGTCTATAACTTAAGCACTAATCTTATACAGTATTGCATCTAGGTTTAGCATCCTCAGTTGGTAGAGGTAGGGCCTTTGTAGGTTTTCGGCTGTTCAATCAACATTTACTATAACAATAACTGTAAGCAACCATCATCATGTTTAGCTACACCTGTGTTTGGCTTCATATTAATATTGGTAGCTAACTGATTAAGTTTATTGCATGCCCTGCAGGCAAGAAAGATATTGTGGATATATCAGAAACTTTCTGGGGGATTTTCCTGCCTGCCTGTGTTGGTAAGTTTAAAAAATCACTTTGATGCTACACATAGATGCAATTTGATATTGCTTAAGTTAAAAACAAAATTGCAATATTAAGTTTAATTAAAATAATTTTAAAAAAATGTTAAAATAATAATTTGTCAACAGTCAGAAAACTGTTCTGAAGCAAGTGAAACAAAATAATTATCATATAATACCCTATAAATAATAAATAGAAAAAACTATACATTCTCCATTCATATAATGTTATATACAAATCAAATAGAACAATATATTATTATAAATATGACATACATATACAAAACTGTAAAATTGCATAGTCAGCATAATTTATGTTCATGATGAAAATCAATCCAAATGATGAAACAACATTGTGTTAGGTCTATAATTAAGACATACATACTTAAATCACGATTCTATGAAAAATGATATAATATACATTAAATCTGAAACTTCCAAGTCACCCTGTTACACCAAGCTACCAAATTATTGAGTTTCACATTTAAGATAAAAACAAGAAACAAGCAAAATTCCATAAATATGAGGTTTTTAAACAAAGGCCCACAACTCATGCTTATAACTGAAAAACGTAACCATGAGAGTGTCCAATATAATCTTTCATTACTGCAACTAAAATGATTGAGATAATTATTCATGATACAAACATTTTGATATCCATATTTTCCATTGGTTAAAGGCCCAATAAGTTTCAAGTTGTAGTTGCTGTACTTGAGTTTCATGCCATAAAATCCAGAGTTCAAATGATACTGAAATATCCCCTGTAGGAAGTAAACAACACTCATCATTAATTTAGAGAAACTATAATTGATCTACTCGTATTTTAATTGAAATACTGTAAACCTAGAAACTATTTCGCGCGATTTAAGTTCGCAGAGTTCGCGAGTGGTAGAAATTCGCGATAGTAAGTAGCCGCGAAAGTGTTCAGAACATGAAAAACGCGAAAGTTTCTCGTTTTGAACGAAATTCATAGAGTTTGTGTGCGATGTTTACAAGGCTGTATTAAGTATGAAATCAAGTTTTACGTGACGGGATTTTCACATCAAGAAAGAAACGTTCATTTTTAGTGAACAACTATGTTTTTGAAGAAAATTTATTCCATTAAACTAAAATACGCGAAACTTTGTAGCCGCGAATATGCTGACGATCGGCAAAACGCAAAAGTTAGTATTCGCGAAAGTAAAGCGGTTTACAGTACAGTGTGTTAAATAGTATTTTTATTGAAAATAAAATAATTGTTTGACTAGTCATTGCTCCATTAGCATAAAACTGTTTAGCCTAGTGTTTAAAAAGATAAAATGCATCTTATTGGGCCTTTAAATATGATGACTTTAACAAAATATATTTGAATCAGATGGCAAGATGTGTTCCTGAGATATACTCAAACAAATGTCTTGATTAACTTTCTCTGATGCTCTTAAATGTATGAATTTCATAAAGAAAGAGTTGATAGTAGAACAAAAAGGTGAACAATATAGCATTCCTAATATGATACCAGTAATATTCATACAACGCAAAAGGTCTTGTCTTAAATTATTATCTAATGTGCTATAAGTATTAGTTTTTTTTAAAGGACTTTGAATCAACAATCTGTGATGGTGTGTTTTCTGTTTTTGAAGCATTATTTTCTTTGAGTTTAATAGAATTTGTAACCTATTCTAAATATTCAATAAATACACAAGAAAGAATTGAAGCTCATCTAGACGATAGAAACAGCACTTTACACTAAATTACGCCAAAAATCAATCAAAAGTTGTGTGAAAGTCGGTTATTGAAAGTTTGCAAGTTTTGTAAAAACTTTGTACATTACATACTTTATGTTAACAGCTTCATAAAAACAAGAGCTGTCCACGAACAGCGCCCTTCACTATTAGCAGTGCCATGCTAGGATAGTACAATCATTATATATTCAAAACAAAATGCTTCATAACAGCAGCATTACCCTCTGCTGTGTAGAGGTTGGGGCTTCTACGTCGAAAAAGGGGGATAATTTGGACAAATTATGCAGGACCGTTACCTGCAGTACTCATGTGTAGGTCCTCTATTAGAGGTGAAAAAACCTGTACCTAAACTTTCA
Source organism: Spisula solida (assembly GCA_947247005.1). Lineage (NCBI taxonomy): Eukaryota > Metazoa > Mollusca > Bivalvia > Venerida > Mactridae > Spisula > Spisula solida. The sequence continues at coordinate 36,129,242 of OX365945.1, forward strand.
CATTTGCACTAAGTTAAAAAAGGGGGCATAATATCACCAAAATGCCTAATGGAGTTACCTACCCCTGTTTATGGGTTGGGGTCATGATGGTGAACAACTATGCAAAGTATCAAAGCAATATGTCAATGCGATTTGAAGATATTAGAGGTTAAAAAACCTGTACCTAAACTTTAACATTTGCATTTTCAAGTCTAAAAGGGGGCATATTCGAACGTGATCTTAAGGTCATCAAGACAAACATTTTGACCAAATCTGATGAAGAATAAAGCAAAAATGTGGCCTCAAGAGTTTAACCAGGTTTTCCTATTATTTAACTTTTTGACCTAGTTTTTGACCCCACATGACCCAACTTCAAACTTGACATTAAGGCTTCCAAGATAACATTTTGACCAAACTTCAAGAAGATCAAAGCAAAAATGTGACCTCCAGAGTGGTAACAAGGTTTTCCTATTATTTGACCTATTGACCTTGTTTTTGACCCCACATGACCCAACTTCGAACTTGACCTAGATTTCATTGAGGTACAACTACTGACCAAGTTTGATGAAGATCAAAGCAAAATGCTAGAAAGTGCTAGAGTGTTAACGGTGAAAAGTCTAACGGACGGACGGACGGACGGACGGACGGACGGACGGACGGACGGACAGACAGACAGACAGACAGACAGACAGACAGACAGACAGACAGACGGACAGACAGACAGACGGACTGACAGACGGACTACGGACGACGGACAAAAAACAATCACAAAAGCTCACCTTGCCACAAAAGGTGAGCTAAAAAGGGGGAATTATTTCAACAAATGCTCGATAGAGTTACATACCCCTGGGTTGGTGTCATGATGGTAAACAAGTATGTAAAGTATCATTTGCATTTCCAAGACCAACAGGGGGCATAATTTTAACAAAATGCCTGATTACATTTGCACTAAGTTGAAAAAAGGGGGCATAATTTGACCAAAATGCTTGATATAGTTACCTACCCCTGTGTATGGGTTGGGGTCATGATGGTGAACAAGTATGCAAAGTATCAAAGCAATATGTCAATGCACTATGAAGATATTAGAGGTTAAAAACCTGTACCTAAACTTTAACATTTGCACTATTTGCACTAAGTAGAAAAAGGGGGCATAATTTCAACAAAATGCCTGATAGAGTTACCTACTCCTGCATATGGGTTGGGGTCATGATGGCAAACAAGTATGAAAGCAACATCTCAAAGGACTTAGAGAATATAAGAGGTTAAAAAACCTGTACCTAAACTTTACCAAAAGTGTTACGCCAAAGCTCGGGTGACTGCAATAGCTCCCCTTATTCTACGAATATTGGAGCTAATTATAATGTAACAAATGATGCACTTAAAAATAAACAAGAGGACCATGCTGACCCTTATATATAATATCGCTCACCTGAGAAACATTGCTTTTGCTACATACCAAATGCAGCAAATGTGCCAAGACAGTTTCACACCGCTCAAAAAAGTAAATCTGATAGATACTAGTAGTACTGTTTAAGCTTGGCCTAGATTTTATAGAGACAACGTTCTAACAAGTTTCAAGAAGATCGGGCCATAATTGTGGCCTCTAATGTGTTCAGAAGCTTTTTCTAAAATTGACCAAGTTACCTAGTTTTTGACTCCACATGACCCAGTTTCAAGCTTGACCTAGATTTTAGTTTCGAGCTTGACTTAGATTTTATAGAGACAAACATTCTGACAAAAGTTTCATGAAGATTGGACTATAATTAGGGCCTCTATATAATGCCTTCACAAACTTTTTCTAAGATTTTATATAGTGACCTAGTTTTAACACAACATGAATTAGTTTTCAACTTGACCTAGATTTCATAGAGATAAACATTCTAGCCATGTTTCATGAAGATTGTGCCATAATTCTGTCCTCCAATGTGTATACATAAAATGTACAGGCTTTTTGTAAGATTTGACCCAGTTACCTAGTTTTCGACCCAGTTTCAAACTTGACCTAGGTTTTATAAAGAAAAACCTTCTGTTTCATGAATATTTGGCAATAAGTGAGGCCTCTAGCGTGTTCACAAGAAATTGTGATTAGACGACGAACAACATACGACAAACGACGGACGGATGAAGGATGATTACAAAAGCTCAACTTGTCACTTAGTGACAGGTGAGTTAATAAAAAAAAAACAATTTAAATGCTGCAATAAATGACTTGCTGTAGTAGAAATGTGTATGTTTATAATCCTTCCTGAGAAAGTTCAACTAGACAATATAACACTGACAGAGATGCTATAGACAGTTATAATAGTTTATAAATGTCACAATATAGAGTCCAAACAAAATAAATGTAAAATGTAGATGACTTGGGCTATAAATATGGGGGCAAGGAGAACCAAATGATTATTATATATCACAGAACTAAGCACAATATAAAAACACTTGCAGAATATATAAACAGACATTTCAATTACAGTAAAAACAATACCGGCCACAGTAAGGACACAGAAACGAAACATGCCCCTTGCAGCCATAAGTCAATGAAACATGCCCCTTGCAGCTCTTATGGCTCCTTTCTGCCCTAAGTAGATAAACATGCCAATTTAGCAACTAGTAGACAACATATGCCCATTGCAAATGTAAGGGAATGAAACAAGCCGTTTGAAGCACTTAGTAGACGAAACATAACCCCTTGCAACAAACAGTGGATGAAATATGCCCCAAAACATGTGGATGACATATGACCCTTGCAGCCCTTAGGAGACAAAACATGCACCTTGAACCCCTTATTGGATAAAATGTACACCTTGAAACCCTTAATGAATGACATGTTCCCCTTGCAGTCCTTGTGGACTTTGAAACCCTTAGTGGATCACATGTGAACATTGAAGCCCTTAGTAGATGACATGTGAACCTTGAAACCCTTAATGGATGCCATGTGCACCTTGAAACCCTTAATGGATGCCATCATGTGACATGTGCACCTTGAAGCCCCAAGTGGACAAAACATGTCCCTTTTAGCCCTTAGTGAATGCCACATATATGTTTCTAATATGGAAGACTTTGGTTGAAAAATATCATACAACACATAATACATTTGAAGATGATAAATGTCAGAAGAAAAAATGTTTCAAGCTGAAAATTGAAGAAATATTTCAAAGTTGAAAGAGTCTTTGTAGACTGAAGTGGATTTGTCCATCATGGATTCTATACCATGTATGTCATGTAATGTGATTAAAAGACTGGTTCTTTAATGTTTCCAAGGTGATGGTGATAGCAGAATGTTGAAATAACTCTCCAAGTGTAGATGTATATTTATACCATTCACTATCAGACAAATCGGTATTGTGTAACTAAATTTCCTTCTCATAGATGAAGTACCTCTGTCGGGATGTAAAACTTGATCTATTAGTTAGGACGTGTGAATCACAGGTACACGATCATGTGACAATCATGTGACAACCACAAGCATAGTGTAGTAAATCAACCTCATGCACACACATTACAACACTCAGGAGAAAAGTCAATCATGTCATTTATCATGCAGTGAGAGTGAAAACAAGGAATGTTCAAGTGCAAATAGCAACACATTGTGTAGCTTACTTATTGATGACCGATAGAAGCATAGCTTTATAGTCTCCCCGACATTTACTGTTGACAGCTTCATACAAACTCTGTTTGTACAACTCATTGTATCTCAGCTTTATATCCTCCAGATCAACCTGAAAATACAAGAGGGGTTTGTAAAACATATATGCCTCTTGTTCAAGGTCACAGCTAGTAACCTTGAGCTATCAACAAGAAAATACAAAGTTTTTGTAATGTATGCATCATGTTCAAGGTCACAATGGCCTTGATCTTTCAACCTGTCACAATGACCTTTAACAATCAACCTCAAAAGACAACAGAGTAAAACACGTATGCCCCATGGCAGCCCAATAGTCCCTTATGTTCAAGGTCACAGTGACCTTTACATATCAACTTGAATACATAAAAGATGTTTGTGAAACATGTATGCCTCATTGCAGCCAAATAGCCCTTTCTGTTCATCGTCCTGGTAACCTGGACCTATCAACCAGAAAATATGAGATATATGTTTGTAAAACATGTATGCCTCATGCTCAATGTGCAGGTAACAGTGACTTTGATCAAGTCACAGTGACCTTCACCTATCGACCAATAAATACAAGAGGTGTTTGTAAACATGTATGATTCATGTTCTAGGTCATAGCATCCTTGCCCTATTCACCAGAAATGCAAGAGAAGTTTGTAAAACATGTATGCTTCACAGCAGCCAATTACATAGGCGGATCCAAGGGGGGGCGGACCCGGCGTACGCCCCCCCTAAAATCGTCGGAGCCTAGGTAATTTATCATATTTTGGATGTAAGAACAATATTGATACGCAATTTTTTTCGCTCGCTTCGCTCGCGTCAATAAAACAATAATCTATTTATTGATTTTAAAGTGAACTTAATGCTGTATGCAAGCAACAAGATGTGGCTGATTGGTAGCATGGTGCCAAACATCAGCTACAGAGATTCTTGCACATTATAAATGTCTGACAAGTCATAAAAGATTAATACAGTTGGCTTGATTTTCTAATAAACCTGTCCTTTTCATTTAAAAAAGATATCTCAGAATGCAGCTGACGTATTCCGCGGTTCTTTTTAAAAGGTCACGAGGCAGATCGCAACTGGCCCCCCCCCTAGTCGCTGGATCCCAAGTATTTCACATTTCCACTTGAACAAAAGTGAAGCCCTGGAGTTCGCAGGGTATGCTGCTCAGATAGACAGTGCATTTGTTCTTCGTGACGTATTCACAGCAGCTATATATCAGTGAATATAATCCAGTCGATTATCGTTAGTCCTGGCTATATAAACAACGAGTTTTCTTGTTCGTTTCGCTCGCTGTAGATCTACGCAAATTCAATGAAAGTTTTCGATTTATCAATGAGTTTGTTGGGTATGCTGCTCAGATAAACACTGATTTTTTCCAATTCTTACAATTACTAAATCAGTGAATATTACCAAGTGATAAGTGTGTGATGTATGCTGCTGAAATAGATGATTGCATTTTTTTTCTTGCTTGCTCGCACAACCGCTATCAGTTAAGTTTGTCAAGTAGGGAATGAGTATGGGGGATATGCTGCTCAAATAATTACTGCTTATATTCTTGCTCGCCTTACTCTCACATTAACTTTATCAATGAATATTATAAGATAAAGAACGAAATTGTGTGGAATGCTTCTCAGAGATACATTTTTTCTTGCTCGCTTCGCTCGCACATTTCTTTGAGAGGGGGGGGGCAATACATGAATGTACGCCCCCCCTAACGCCAAATCCTGGATACGCCCCTGAATTATGCCATAATTGTTCCAGATTTAAGTTATTGTGACATTGACTATTGACTTTAGAAGCAATACAGTTCAACTGCAAGTCATTACCAACCTCTACCAAGTTGGAAAACACTGGCTCAAGCATAATGTAGTTTATAATGTCAATTTGGTCTTCCTATTGTTGGAATTTGTATGATTTATCACATAACCTGCCATTTAGTGGTGCAAAAAAGCTGTGAGAAATAATATTGAAATTAGCCTTACATGACATTAGCCAATCCATGCTTTGATTAGTCCATGACATAAGGATAATATCAATATCATCAAGACCTAATGCTCATTGTTTCGCTACATTTTGGTTGAAACCTATGCAGCATACATCATATTTTGAATGCTAATGAGAGTTTTTGAAGGTTACTGTATGTGATAAATAGAATCTTAAATTGTGCTCATCAATACAAGTTTAAAACAATATGACACTCAGCAAAGCCTTGTGTCATATTATTTTGTCCACTTATTTATTAAAACGTTATATGTAATGAGCACTAATGTAAGATCGTCTATTTGTGTAATGGAAGCAGGATATGATTGACTATACCAATAGATGAAACAAACCTCTGATCTTGGGACCACCATTCTTATAAGGAGATTGTCATTGGTTCCCATACTGGTGAAACACCCTTGAATCTTCTCTGAATAAAACTCCACAGGATCCTCAACTGCTCGCACTAAAATATATACACAATTGCTCGCACTACAATATATACACATTGCTTGCACTAAAATAGATACACATTGTTCGCACTAAAATATATACACAGTTGCTTGTACTAAAATATATATACACATTGCTTGCACTAAAATATATACACAATTGCTTGCACTAAAATATATACACATTGCTCGCACTAAAATATGTACACATTGCTCGCACTAAAGTATATACACGTTGCTTGCACTAAAATATAAACACATTGCTCGCACTAAAATATATACACAGTTGCTCGTACTAAAATATATATACACATTGCTTGCACTAAAATATATACACAATTGCTCGCACTAAAATATATACACATTGCTCGCACTAAAATATATATACACAACTGCCCGCACTAAAATATATACACAATTGCTCGCACTAAAATATATACACATTGCTCGCACTAAAATATATATACACAACTGCCCGCACTAAAATATATACACAATTGCTCACACAAATACATATACACAATTGCTTAGGTCCCAATTATATACACATAACAATGTACATGATACATGATTTTAAGAGGCTAGTACGGAATATTGGGGCTAGTAGGAAAGATTGGGCAAATGTCTAACTATGTTGCCTCGATAAATAAAGTCTGTATTATTATTAGTGTTATTAAATAAATTACTTTCCACAAACTTAAGCTATCATGTGCGAGGGGTGTTCCATATGTATTGTCACTGTCCTTTGCATTTTTCTATGGCAATATTTAGAAGGATTCTACGATGACTGTCTAAAAGGTGCATGTTTCTATTCTATATCTGGAAAATTACATAGCCTTTCATCAACAATTAAGTAATTTATTGAACTTAGAAGAGGGTATAATGCTCGAGTACACTGGCCTTATGTTAATTTTAAGCTAAATTTGTGTCATCTTTGCAGTAGTTGTTTAGAAAAGTAAATGTCAGTATTCTTTAAACTGCAACATAAGATACGATAACTGGACCCTTATACTTCCATTAGAACTTTAAATCAAAATGAAATTATTTGTTGTCTACAAGTAAGACGGTCAAAACAAGGGAGATCACTCTAATTTATACCAAATGATGCTTCATATCAATTGTACTTTGATCGCAAATTCTTCCCAAAAATCAATGTTGATAATCAATGGCTTACATACCTGTATGATATGTCAAATTCCAATCAATTAAACTAATCGAAAATTTTCATTGATAAGTAGCATGCTTTTTTGACTAATTTTGACACTTATTTTCGCGACTTTGAAATGCTCTTATTTTGTTAAAAATGGCAATCAAGTACAGCAAATCATGTTTTTATCGAAGGAATTTACAATATTTACGGTATGATAGTTGTGGAATAAGAATTATTCCCAAAAGGAAGTTTTAATCGACAGTTATTCGAACAAAGTCGCAGTGTCTATTACTAGTCCTTTGAAAAGACAACAGAAACAACATTCCGGTAATTAAATTTTATTGATTTTTTCACGAAATATCGCGAAAATCTTGATGGTTCTAGAAATGTATAAAGATTTAAAGATATCAACGAATTTTTTTGATTTGTGACCCAAGTGACAATACATATGGAACACCCCTCGTATGCATTTCTTTGATAATTCTCACCCGGGGTGAGAATCCAACTCACAACATTCATATCAGTAATCTGACTCTGATGTTGATGCCTAAGATGTTTTGTGATTGCTTGCGAGCATAGGCATGTTTTGAGTTCTCTATTATGTGTTTGAATCTAAATCATGAAGTGTTACTATAAGATGAAAGCCCTTACCAATACTGACATTATGTGGTATAATATAAATCATGAAGTGTTACTATAAGATGAAAGCCCTTACCAATACTGACATTATGTGGTATAATATAAATCATGAAGTGTTACTATAAGATGGAAGCCCTTACCAATACTGACATTATGTGGTATAATATAAATCATGAAGTGTTACTATAAGATGGAAGCCCTTACCAATACTGACATTATGTGGTATAATATAAATCATGAAGTGTTACTATAAGATCGAAGTCCTTACCAATACTGACATTATGTGGTATAATATAAATCATGAAGTGTTACTATAAGATCGAAGTCCTTACCAATACTGACATTATGTGGTATAATATAAATCATGAAGTGTTACTATAAGATCGAAGTCCTTACCAATACTGACATTATGTGGTATAATATAAATCATGAAGTGTTACTATAAGATCGAAGTCCTTACCAATACTGACATTATGTGGTATAATATAAATCATGAAGTGTTACTATAAGATCGAAGTCCTTACCAATACTGACATTATGTGGTATAATATAAATCATGAAGTGTTACTATAAGATCGAAGTCCTTACCAATACTGACATTATGTGGTATAATATAAATCATGAAGTGTTACTATAAGATCGAAGTCCTTACCAATACTGACATTATGTGGTATAATATAAATCATGAAGTGTTACTATAAGATCGAAGTCCTTACCAATACTGACATTATGTGGTATAATATAAATCATGAAGTGTTACTATAAGATCGAAGTCCTTACCAATACTGACATTATGTGGTATAATATAAATCATGAAGTGTTACTATAAGATCGAAGTCCTTACCAATACTGACATTATGTGGTATAATATAAATCATGAAGTGTTACTATAAGATCGAAGTCCTTACCAATACTGACATTATGTGGTATAATATAAATCATGAAGTGTTACTATAAGATGGAAGTCCTTACCAATACTGACATTATGTGGTATAATATAAATCATGAAGTGTTACTATAAGATCGAAGTCCTTACCAATACTGACATTATGTGGTATAATATAAATCATGAAGTGTTACTATAAGATCGAAGTCCTTACCAATACTGACATTATGTGGTATAATATAAATCATGAAGTGTTACTATAAGATGGAAGCCCTTACCAATACTGACATTATGTGGTATAATATAAATCATGAAGTGTTACTATAAGATCGAAGTCCTTACCAATACTGACATTATGTGGTATAATATAAATCATGAAGTGTTACTATAAGATGGAAGCCCTTACCAATACTGACATTATGTGGTATAATATAAATCATGAAGTGTTACTATAAGATCGAAGTCCTTACCAATACTGACATTATGTGGTATAATATAAATCATGAAGTGTTACTATAAGATGGAAGTCCTTACCAATACTGACATTATGTGGTATAATATAAATCATGAAGTGTTACTATAAGATCGAAGTCCTTACCAATACTGACATTATGTGGTATAATATAAATCATGAAGTGTTACTATAAGATCGAAGTCCTTACCAATACTGACATTATGTGGTATAATATAAATCATGAAGTGTTACTATAAGATGGAAGCCCTTACCAATACTGACATTATGTGGTATAATATAAATCATGAAGTGTTACTATAAGATCGAAGTCCTTACCAATACTGACATTATGTGGTATAATATAAATCATGAAGTGTTACTATAAGATGGAAGCCCTTACCAATACTGACATTATGTGGTATAATATAAATCATGAAGTGTTACTATAAGATCGAAGTCCTTACCAATACTGACATTATGTGGTATAATATAAATCATGAAGTGTTACTATAAGATGGAAGCCCTTACCAATACTGACATTATGTGGTATAATATAAATCATGAAGTGTTACTATAAGATGGAAGCCCTTACCAATACTGACATTATGTGGTATAATATAAATCATGAAGTGTTACTATAAGATCGAAGTCCTTACCAATACTGACATTATGTGGTATAATATAAATCATGAAGTGTTACTATAAGATGGAAGCCCTTACCAATACTGACATTATGTGGTATAATATAAATCATGAAGTGTTACTATAAGATGGAAGCCCTTACCAATACTGACATAGACATCTTCATCATCTCCTAATGATGCATCAACAATAGCAGCATATATATCTTTACCAGCAATCTGCCAATAACAAGATCAACATGTTTATTCAGATTTAAAGCTGCTTTTTCAATTTTTTTTTAGTTCTATACTGAAGTTTATTTACCTAACCGGTTTTCCTGGAATATATATTGTTACCAACACTAATGTACCCTTTCACATGGAATCAGCAACATCTCCGCATAAACTATGTAGGAAAATTGACTACATGAAGGGTATGACCTGCCACAATCAGGAATCCAACACTGATCACCAGGTTACAAATCAAGTAGTCTAACCACTTGACCACAGATGCAGCTAACAAGATCTACATCCAAGATCATTAATAGAGACCATCTACCATTTCACATTTTACTGTTTGTAAAATATGTCAACGCTAAATATTGAATTAAAATTATTTGAAACTCCACTGCACCTGATGGTTTCAAACTTATAGTGCTACTTAACCCAGTGTGTATTTCCAAACATAACACATGGCGCATATAATGCACCTTCTTACCACAAACTAATGTATTCTTCCCTCAAGAAGTTTACCATATAGTATTAACATTATACAGTAGAGCTTCGGTGCCTCTAACTGTCTTCCGATTGGGAACATAGTTCCTGGGACTGAAGAACCTGTTCACGGTTTCTAGGGTGTTCGAGGCAAAACCGTTTTAGGCATTGAAGTTCTACTGTAATTATGAGATTTCTAACAGTGGAAGTATTTGTTTATATAACAGTTAAATGTTTTTTAGGGATGACTTTTCAAGATTTGCATAAATAAGAAGTTTTGAATAGAGTAAAATATTTACCGATTTATACTGATCCAATGTTGCTTTGACTTGGAAGTGGTTCTGTCTACTTAACACAGCCATAAATGCTTCACTGGTGATACCTCCCTGTAAATGTAAGATAATAACGGTAAATGGTTCAAACTAACCTGGTCCTTGACCTTCCCATTAGCATAATTTATAAGTTGATTTCTTGTCAGCCTTTGTTTATAAGTGGAATGTATTACTAACATGTATGAGGTGTACTAGGAATCTAAATCACCAACTTGGCACGACTTTCTCACATATATATATATATACTCCGCCTAAGAAGCTTGTAAGTTGTAATATATTCATGCATAAAAGCCGAGAACCAAGTTATTAGTTCGAGCTACAATAGTAGAATAGTAAGTACAAATCATACAGAGTTACAGTTCCTGATTCATACTCCATCACAGATTGCTCCAATAAACGTTGTGTTAGACACACAACTATAAATGGATAAAACCAATGTTGATAATTACAAAGCTCTGTCATTTAAGTTAAACAACATGCAAACATATTTGCTTTGAAGAATAGTCAATTTGAAATTAAAATTTAAATGTATTTAATATAGATATAATGATTACAGAAATAACGTTCTCAATAATGTTATTGCCTTTGTGAAAAACTAGAAGTGTTTTCGACACAAAAACCTATGTCTCCCACAAAGGGGCATAACACTTAATATCTGACCTAAATTTCCTGACAATATACACAACTTGGCTTGGTACTAACTATTTATCAGAAATTTCAAATAAATTTTCATTTAAACGTAAAGTTTTATTGAAGCCTGACCAGTGGTGAAGGAGAACAATCGCAGACAAACTTTCTGACATCCATCAATATGCCCCCCCCCCCACTATATTATATGGGAGGCATAATTAAAGGCAGCAAGATCATCTAAGTTTCTTGGTCCACCTGGAAAATTCTGACAATCCAGTCTAATCAGCTTCATCATAACCTACCTTATGTATATCTTGTGCATCTTTCTGAGCTTGTTGCATGTTAACAGTAGTACCCTCTGGTCTCAAACCTTTGGTCAGTTCTAACATCAGGCTCTTCAATCCAGGACCACAATCTCGGGTAATATCTTTATCAAAATCTCCACCACCACCTTAAACATTATAATAACAGTTACACCTCCTTAAATAATTATGTTTTTAGATTACTAGTGCAAATAATATTTGACATACATTTTGTTAAGCTTAAAAAAACTCAATTGTACATACAGTACATCTCTCCAGAGCAGCCCTCCTTTGAGTAACAACCTCTCTTGAGCAACATGATCAGATTGTTTCAAAAATTACAATTTACTATTACTCTGACCTCTCTAGAGCAACAACCTTTGTACAACAACCAAACTTCATGTCCCCCAAGGAAGTTGCTCTACAGAGGTTGTACTGTCATTCATTAAGCGCTTGTATGAATTACCTATCACACACAATGGGACGATGAAAGAAATTTTGAATTGATTCTACCACTTTAGATAGTTGATTCTACCACTTTAGATAGTTGATTCTACCACTTTAGATAGTTGATTCTACCACTTTAGATAGTTGATTCTACCTAAGTTCCTTGTACAGACATTATTGACAACGTTAGAAACAAACAACACACTTCCAAAACAACAGAAACAGGGAAGTACTTGTGTATGTTTACAAACTGGACCATCATCAAAATACAGATGTAACCCAGTTTAAATATGTATTGATTCCAATCAGAGTTAAAAAGGAATGACTAAACTGATGCAATGGTAAGAAGACAGCTTAATGCTTGGTGTGGATTATTACACAGAACATCACATGACAACCAATACTAGGGACTATCCCATATATAGACATTTAAATCAACATTGCATGATAAATATAATCAATATGAATCAAGGATTCCATTTACTGACACAGTTAATGTCAAACATTGAACACCTATTGTACTACTAGTATGCCATCATCTATTTACTTTAGTCTTCTCTATAACCAGACTAGATCTTGCTAATTGGCCAATACACAAGTCTCATGTAATTGTTGTTAGGTCACAGTTTTTTTAGTTTTACAGGAAACTTGTGAAAATTTTGCTTTTGTGAGGAGAGAGCGAAAAAATAAGAAGAGGTAATAATTTGAGTACTCAAGGTCACTCACACTATGACAGGTGAGGGACCTAGGGACCTCTTGACCCACTTATTATATATAGTTCCATCACAATGGCAGGTGAGCAACCTAGGGCCCTTTTGATACTCTTATTATATATAGTTCCATCACAATGGCAGGTGGGCAACCTAGGGCACTTTTGACACTCTTATTATATATAGTTCCATCACAATGGCAGGTGAGCAACCTAGGGCACTTTTGACACTCTTATTATATATAGTTCCATTCCCTTCTCCCCACATCAAAGTTTTCAAAACATTCCTGGAAACCAGAAATTAAATAAAGCTTTGGCCATTTAATATAAAGCCTAGGTCCCACTGAGCATTTCTTGATGAATCAGGAGAACTCAAGATGTTTTCCCGAATTTACGGGTTGGTCCAACTGCCTCAGGGATGTACTGCAGATTGAAATCAGGAGATTCCCAATGTCTGAGGGAAGCTCCCCGATGTCTTGAGGAAGCTTCCGGAAGTCTTGAGACAGAAAGTGATATCGCAAGTACATTGGAAAATTTCAATGCATGTATTGAATTTTGCCCAATGTACTCGCGATTTCTTGTCGTAGCCCCAGAACCTTGGCAAATGATCAGGGATGCTTCCATGATAAAAACGTATTCCGCCAGGCATCCAAGAGGCTTCTCTGATACATCGGCTGTGTTTTGCTGAAGTGTCAGGAACCTTCAGAGATATTTAAATATTTGGTGAACATTCGGTGATATTTTGGTGACACATTCACAGTCTTGAGATTTAATTCCTGAATATTTATTAATCTTTATCAGGAATGATTCAGGGGGGGGGTACCAGGAGGCATGGGTTCCCAATGTTATACTTCGGTCCCACTGTCTCGGGATGTACTCCACATGACAATCAGGAGCTTCGGGGACAGGTTCTGCAAAAACGTCGGGAGCTATTGGGAAAACTATGTGTAATTCCTCCTCACTGACGAGAAATTCTTCACTGGGACCTAGGCTTTAAATCACACAATAGTTTGTGATGAGTTGCTAACCCTACAAAGTACTTAGTCATTACCTTTGCTATAATTTTCTTTAATTGCCTTTATCTCCTGAAAAATACAATATGCATGCATATTTTATATTAAGTACATAAATTGTTTAGGATATCATTAAAAAAATTGTTTTATCTTTAAAATATCTATTTATGGGTATTCTGGAATAATATACTGTGTAAGTAGATATATTTCAACCACAGTTAACTGTATCACTAATAAAGAGTAACAAAACAATTTTTTTTTTATAAATCTATAACAATATAATTTTGGTAAACACCACTACATATGACAAAGTCACCAACCTTGGCTGATTGTGTACATATAACAGAGACGAGTGTAGGTTCAGATACCACTAACTATGACAAAGTCACCAACCTTGGCTGATCGTGTACATATGACAGAGACGAGTGTAGGTTCAGATACCACTAACTATGACAAAGACACCAACCTTGGCTGATCGTGTACATATGACAGAGACGAGTGTAGGTTCAGATACCACTAACTATGACAAAGACACCAACCTTGGCTGATCGTGTACATATGACAGAGATGAGTGTAGGTTCAGATACCACTAACTATGACAAAGTCACCAACCTTGGCTGATCGTGTACATATGACAGAGATGAGTGTAGGTTCTGATGTTCCTAGTCCTTCGACAGCTTCCCTCACTATATGGGTATCATACTCTGTTGGTGTCATCATCAATGCCAGTATTATCTCCTCCCAGTCGCCCGTCATCTCAGATGTTAAATCTATCGTCAAGTTCTGTAATGTTCAATGGGGAGCGTGTTTGTTTGAATCTCTTTCCATGTAATTTTTTAAACAATTATCTGTCATATGTTGCTTAATTTGTGTCATTTCATATTCCATAAGTGTTATAGACTTCATTCGTGAAACTACTGTGCATATTCAGAAAGTACATGTTATAGACTAATAATGACAAATAAACAAAGATAAATGTCAACAAAAACATGTGTTGAAATTAATTATATTGTATAATCAACTTTTCGGCATTTTGCCTTCATCAGGAAATACAATCATTTTTTTTAATGACGAAGAAAGAAATTAGAGCATTTCAGAGTAATTATTGATCACCCCTCTAAAACCTATGTAACTTAACTTATTTCAAGTCAATGCAAATATGGCCATGTTATCTATTACAGCATAACACTTACCTTCTTATATTTTTGTTCATATGTTGACTTTAAGGTTTGTCTTTGTTTGTTACTTCTTTTCGGTATAATAGAGACAACCACTGACTCATCCGCTCTCTCACCACTCATTGCACTGTTTAATTTAGCACAATCATCATCAGGCTTAAAATGTGCTGCTGGTTTTACAGTGCCTCTGTTATTGTCTTCTCTTCCGCCAGATTGACCAGTTTTAGACCCTGCCTGCCCATCTTTGGAACCGGTTTGACCTGTTTTGGGCCCAGCTTTTTTCTGTGAATCACCTCCTTCTTGATTTGCTTTGGCCTTAGATTGTTGGGATGGTTCTGATGATTTCATTGGCTTAGAATTAGCATCTGGGTTTCCTGATTCACTTTGACCTTGACCTTTAGTCTTAGATTCTGTTTTCTTTGAAGGTGAAGGTTGAACTTTCTTAGATTGTGCTGGTTGGGGTTGTGATTGTTGATTTGCTGCTCCATCTTTTGAATATGTTTTCTTAGCATCAGGTTTCTGCAATATCATGATTTTGACTAGTCATTGAAAATAGCTGGTGTTACCTGGCAACAAACATTACATGATGGTGCCTAGCAACAAAACATATTGCCTAGCTACCATATAAATATACAAACCTTACAGAATTTGGCATCTTTTACAATGTTGAAGTGGATTTTATTTAAGTAAACAACTTCCTTTCAAACGGGTAAATGTTTTGAATCTTTTGATTCTTGTAGACAAGACCTTTGGCCTTTAATCTCCAATGCGTGACACTCTCTGAGTATTTTGAGAAAAATTTATATCGAAGATAGAGAGAAACCACCAAACACGAATAACATTTAATGTATATTCATTAGACTACTAAGAAGGGTTTATATGATCCCCTTTTTGAGAAAAATTTATGAAATTTCATATCGTAAGATTTCAGCAATTATTGTAAGATTTCAGCAATTATCGAGCGTTTATTTGCCTACCTTTTTCATACCAGTAGGCACTTTATTGACAAGTTCTACAAGACATCTCTGTGTTGGATGAGGTTTAGATTTAATATCATCAGCAATGTCTGTACCATACATCTTCTTGTAGGATTTCTTCACATCAGGCATGTCAATCTAGGAAATGTTCATACATTATGAATGAATATGCAACAGTTTCAATCTGTCACTAGCGCCAACTCTCATTTAATTTTGACTGACCAGCGTAATACAGTCATTGTACTAAATACAATACCTTGTAATAATGGATGGCAACGCTCAATGATTTAAAAAATAACCTTTCTGTGAATGCATCCTCACCATTGGTCAATTTTAAAACTGTGCTCAGAATCAACCAATCAGAGATTCAAATCCTAGAATGGTCTCAGAACAATGATTGAAAGCCTCAGATATAGGATACACGGGTCCCATTTAAATCTGGTTACTATGTGGGTCCCTTTTGAAGCACAAAAACATTAAATTTACATCTATTGTAAAGCAATTTATTACTACAGTATAACCTCTCGAAACGGCACCTCTGAGAAGCGGCAACCTCCGAGAAGCGGCACTTTTATTTCGCCCCGTTCGTTTTCACTCTTATTTTAACCTCCGTAGAACGACACCTCCACAGAGCCGCAAACGGCCGTTAAAATTGTTTACCTTTTATATGGTTTACCTCTGAGAAGCGACAGGTGTGTTTTTACAACGCCACATTCACACGTGTTTACATAACTCCATACGATGTTGTTTTCTATTTTTCGCACCTTCGTGGATTATAATAATTATCGCTCATCAGGTAACGATAGCCACGGGCGCTAGTAAATTAGCGACTGTCTTTGTGATCAGTTCGACAATATGACACAGTAACACCATACATACCATGCACTTGCTGAGATGCATTAAACTCGATTTTTTTAAATCAAAGTCGTTATTAATAATTTTAAATGAATTATCAATACGCGCTTATCAATCAGTATAAGAAAGGAAATTCATGTACACATCGTGTTAATGGTTAATCACGTCGTCTAAAACTGTCAATTTCAGCATAATTTTTTTATGCACTGACCAAGTTACACGCGAGAGGTAAACAAATTGCCTATCACGTGTGCAAAATGTGTACTGGGCGATATGACATAATAGAGATTTAAAGACTTTGAAGGTAAACAATTCAATTGAATACGGCATGTGCGTAAAATAATATGGATTCGGTTTATAATGTTGAGAGTACTGTTTAATAGCAATAAATAC
This sequence comes from Spisula solida, assembly GCA_947247005.1. NCBI lineage: Eukaryota > Metazoa > Mollusca > Bivalvia > Venerida > Mactridae > Spisula > Spisula solida. The sequence goes on from OX365945.1 coordinate 36,146,565, forward strand.
TAGACCCGTGAATTGTACGCATTTTTGTACTAATCAATGATCTTAATTAAATAATCCTCAGAATTATATCGCAAAACGCGCGGCTACGAGTAGATCTAACTTTATGCATTAAATCACGAACAAACGACGTCAATTTAAAATTACCGTGATTATGTACACTCAATAGTCTATCAACGACATTCTGAAACAATCAACCTCTACAGAGCGACACCTCCGCAGAGCGGCAGTTTTTTCTGTCTCTGCCGGATGTCGCTCTACGGAGGTTATGCTGTACTAATATCAATCACTCTGCTTATGATTACTGACCTGAGTACTTGCCTATTTCAGACATTGTGAAGGTCAAGAGTCCACCTTGCCAAAGGCGGTTTCAAATCCACAACCTTCTGTCCCACATTCCTACTAGAAGGGTTTCTGACACAAAACCGTATGTCTCACACAAAGGGCTGTAACTCTGGCAATAATGATCTGACCTCAAACTCCTGACAATATACGCAACTAGGCTTGGTACCGCAAGCATTCATGTGAAGTTTCATGGAAATCAAATAAGTGATTAAGGAGAATAAACATGGACAAACTTTGTGACCTACATCCAGACAGACAGACAGACAGACAGACAGATGTCCAGCACAGAATCCAAATGTCTGCCCAACTATTATGTGTGAGAAAGAATGAGAGAAGAACATACCTCAGATCTAGTAACCAGAGTACCAACTAATATAGGATCAGATGGAAGCTTATGTTTATGTAGTACATCAGCATAATATGATTGAGGTGATGCCACACTTTGAACTGAAATATAAATTCTCAAAATAATAATTGTTTCAAATCTCACTGGTCAACAGTATTTCAGTCATATTGAGACAACTCTAATCACATTATCATGACACAAAGTGCACCAGTAGTTTACCATAAACTAATTGTGCCGAGAGTCAAGCAAGTCAAATATATCAGTACCAATTTTAACAATTTTTGTATGTCACAGCCAAGGATCAAACTTGACACCTCTCACAGGCAAAGCAACTCTGTACCACTAGGCTATCTAGACAGTATACAGGGGACTTGAATGTGATTCGATTACTCTGTCACATGGTTGTAACTGACACATATGTACTTCTACAGCAGATTGTGATCTTGTATATTGGTCAGTATTTTAAATGATTAAAACTCATAACAGTCATTATCTTACACCAAGCATATATTAACAGACTACATTACTTAAGCTTACAAACAGAATACAATTCAAACAATATGTTAGAAGATTGTGCGAAATTATTTACATGAGCTTCATGAATATTACTGCTTAACCATTGTCCCGAGACAGTTGTTATTCTAGCTTAACCATTGTCCCAAGACAGTTGTTATTCTAGCTTAACCATAGTCCCGAGACAGTTGTTATTCTAGCTTAACCATTGTCCCGAGACAGTTGTTATTCTAGCTTAACCATTGTCCCGAGACAGTTGTTATTCTAGCTTAACCATTGTCCCGAGACAGTTGTTATTCTAGCTTAACCATTGTCCCGAGACAGTTGTTATTCTAGGTTAACCATTGTCCCGAGACAGTTGTTACGTGGGACGTTCAAAAATAAACATGACTATTGTCACAAAACGTGCATGGTTAAATGAAATTAATCAAATTATATACTATCATAAATCGGAATCCTTTTTCTACATACTGTAAATATATCAACTAAAACAAATACGCGGTCTGTGAGTTGCAGGTGACTAAACAAGGTCCCTTACGCTGACCCGGCGCACAAAATGACGTCGCGCTATTTAACACGGCGTTAGTGCTTCGCATAGGGCTACGAAATACGACGTTTATAGTGATACAGGGTGATGAATACATTCCAGTACCACACTGAGCCACACAAGTAAAGCGTTGGCGAGAATGGCATGTATTTTTCAGGATCGAACATCGAATATCTGGGCGAAAATCCGAACCATGAAACGTTGGTATTTTGAAAATATCTACGTAACTGACGTCACAGACGTTCTTATGATTTCCTATTACTTCTTGTCTAACAAAGCAGAACAGTTATCATTAAAGCATTCGTGACATTATAAAACTGATAAACGACTCGCAGAAGTGTTTCCAAAATGTAGTTACGGTGATTTCATACGATTCAGAGGACTTAATCATCTTGCTGTTGACAGAACTTGGTGTTTGTTCGTTTTTCCTTACATTATGGTGACGTCACTTTTGCGTCACGAAGTTGTCACTATTGAAATTCAACTTTTGTTTATTTCAATACCTAACGTCCAAATGTCGTCAGTTTTGCAGACATTGTCCAGCATGTACCATGTAATGATACGGCGAAGTTTGAAAACCAACGCTATGATAGTATTAAAGATACACCCCATTACATAGTCGACATTTAATGCAATTGATGGGCTGCGCCGGGTGCGTGTTACCATGGCTTCAAAATGGACTATTATGAGAGGATGTGATAGTGTAACTCAATAAATCAGATATCGAATTTTCGCTATTGAATTCCGATTCCTTATTCTGTAATAATATTTGTATAATATTGAAAACTGTACCCGAGAGAGCCCAAGTCCTGTTTATTTTTGAACGTCCCACGTATTCTAGCTCAACCATTGTCCCAAGACAGTTGTTATTCTAGCTTAACCATTGTCCCGAGACAGTTGTTATTCTAGCTTAACCATTGTCCCGAGACAGTTGTTATTCTAGCTTAACCATTGTCCCGAGACAGTTGTTATTCTAGCTTAACCATTGTCCCAAGACAGTTGTTATTCTAACATTTTTACAACACGTAAGATGAGTGACTGATAAATTAACTCACACAATAGGAACAACAGTAGAGAAACACCTACCTAAGACACTTAATGTTTTACAGTAATCCTTAGAACATTCTTTCTTCATTGCATGGAGAACATCTACGCCCTGTGATACATGCTTATATTCTATAAATACTGCTTGTAAATGACTATAACTTCTTTCGTTGAGCAATTTCATAAACGGTCCATTTTCACTGTCCCAGCATCCGTCTCCATACTGTAATATAAAGCATATCCCGTGCAGAAAATAATTCCTGATGTCAGGAAATCCCAGGAATTCTCAGGAATTCCCAGGATTTTTTTTTCTACTTCTTAACAAAAGTCCTGTTTCCAGGAGATTCCAGGACTTTAATCACAAGCTGAACAGAACAGGAATTGTCAGGACTTTTATCTCATATCAAGAAAAGACAGGAATTAACAGGACTTTTATTTTCATAAATGTCCTGAGGACAGGAATTAACAGGACTTTTGCTATAGAAAAGTCCTGTTTCCAAGACAAGAATGGGACTTTGCTTGAAAGCCTTTCGTGAAGTCAAATATATTTCTGTTCCCAGGACATAATAAACAAAATGCTGGTCGAGTACTATAACAAGTTGAATCTTTGTACGGCGGAAAATTGTATCAGGCAGTCGAATAGTAGGATGAAGCATATGATTTGTTAAAAAATGGCTTAGCAAAATTTTATCAGCAACGCCTGAAAAGTCTGCTTCATAAATCATATTGTATCAATTATTGATACATGTATGTGCTAAATAAAGATCATCTGCATAACAAGTTGCAAACTCTGTTTGATGGTTTGCTGTGATATATTTATTAAAAATTAACTATATAATTATGCGGAATATAGATCCTACAAGGTTCTATTCCATGCCTGTTTACATGATGTGTGACTGATTTTAATTTAAAAATTACTAGCCAAAACAGTCCACGCGCGTCGTTGCATGTTTCAGTACCGAGTTTGATGCAATCAAATTAGACTGACAAACAATTCGGAAAATATTGGTTTACTCATATTCAAATCTGTGAAAAGCCATGAGGAAAGAATTTAATGTTGTAAGGGATGGTGCAGCCCAAAGTCAGGTAAGATGTGCTTATATTTATATAATAATAATAATTATTTATTATAATAAGATATTTATACAAATTACGATAATTGTATTTGTTGCCTAACATGATGCATACATTAGTAATATATTCTTTTAATTCAGTCCTAAAAAGTTGGTTAAATTAACCATGGCTTAGATTTAGGAAATCAAAACCACATATAGCTTCAGGGTGCAGTTATTATCAAAGTGCTTTATTAGCATAAACATAATCATGCTCGATTTTTGTCACAGCTTTAATATTGATGCAAAATACAATATGTCATTTGCCTCATTACAATTGCACCTCCAGAATGAAACAATTCTATGTTGAAATAATTTAGGTTCTACCTCAATATGAATTCATATATTATTATACATGTATATCATCTATTACACACATTAATTGAAGGTTGGCTAAATAATGTAAAATTCAGAAGTTTTTGTATCAATATTGATGGAATGGTAGAATATATTACATCCATATTTTTAATGTGAAAGCTTATTTTCTGTTATAAATTTCAGGTTAAAATTCTGATGGCTGTACACAAGTGTGGTATGAGTCACGCCGGCTAATAGGAATTCAGTATACAGCCAGGAATAACCAAAGCAAAGTTTACTGAAGAAAGTGCTGAGATTTTAGTGTACCTTAAAAGGTAGAATATACTGAGTTATTTTTCAGATATAATCTCTGTTTTCCTATAGATTAGAGAGGTCATTATTGCTACTGATATATGGAAATAACCATAAAACATATGAATTAAGATTCATGTTTTCCTCAGATTAGTTGTCAACAAGTACTTAAGCTTTTATTAAGAGTATTAATAATTAATAGTCTAGCACTCAACTGGTCTATGGCTGACTTGTACTTATTTCAATAGATTATTATAAACAAAGGTTGAAATAATTTCCAAGACTTAAATGTACTCTTCAGTTTATACAGGAATGCATTTTGCTGTATATACAGTAAAACTCAGATATTGCAAATGCTTTATTTCAGGAATACTGGTAGAAAAATTCAATGCCCCATTGACGGATAAAGATGAAGGATCGACTAAAACTGTTCAGAAGAAAGCAAGCAGTTGTTGAGGCTGAATAATCCAAAATTGAAATATACATTTGTATGCTGTTTTGTTACCAAATTTAAATAAACATTTATTTTCAGTAACATTCAAGGGTCATTTGTTTATACATAAAAAAAGAGGGACAGATTTACATTCCTGTGATTTGTCCTGGAAATTCCTGGGGACAGGAATTAACAGGACTAAATCCTGTTCTCAAGACAATCCTGGGAATTCCTGGGACCAGGACAAAGTCTTGCAATTTGTCTTGGAAACAGGAATTAACATGACAAATTCCTGGGAACAGGATGTACAAGAATCCAAGTTCTTCAACCAGTTTAGTTTATAGGCTTTTATTTTCCTCGACGCTGGGAAACTCATATGGACGATGACCCCCAGAAGAGGTTAGTCATTTTAGTTTTTGGGGATGTTGCAGGATACAAAAAATGTTCATAGTGTGAACCTGGCTTGAATTAACTATGCTGAGCGTCAAGCAAGGCAGATAACCTGTCTGGCACTCAAAAAAACAATAGGCAAAATGATTATTATAATGTCTTAGACAAATTACAATCAACAAGAAATTTATTTGAATGTCAATCACAACTGAAGTGTATGAGAATAACACCACATTTAAATAGCTATGGCTCCAATTATGTAATAGCTCAAAACAATTATGTACAACTGACATATAAATATTTATCTTTTCCACAGAAGACCTGCTACCTGCTGATGAACTGTACGTTGGCTACGCTTTTAGTTTCACTATAATACTCGCAAATTGAGTTCCTAAAAAATCTGTCCCCGTAAATATGGAACAATGTTTTTCACAAATTAATAAATCTGCGATCTGAAGTTTTGTTACGGAAATTCATGAAATAAAGATCCGCGAAAATGAACTATATAACTATATAATAAACAGTATTTATAGCCATCTAATCATAAACTATTTATTTACTATTGACAACCATTGTTGAACTTGTAAGCAAATGTTTTACTCGCACTGCAATACATCATTATTCATTATTCAGCTAATGTCAGTAGAAAGTGAACACTAATTTAGGTACTACATTATATATACCCGGTAAATCATTTTAGATCACTCGTAAGATTAAGTTTTTATACAAAAGTACATCTGAAAGCTTCAGAAAAATCCAATATATTTGAGGTGGATTGTTGAACGAGTTCTACAATTACACTTGTATTAATGACTCTCTGATAGTATCCATGGCCACAAGGGTATAAGAGAAGAAATGTCCCCATTTTGATTAATGATGAGCACCAGTACTGGTACTGGTATTGCTATTTCATCTTTGCTATGAGTCACAGCATGTCCCATACTCAGAGCGGCTCACAACTACTAGGTAATATTTATACAATTAAAATTCAATTATGTTGTTGCTTTTTGTTATCTCTTTGAATTATGCTGATAATTGTTTAACTCAACCCAATGATTTCCTTTTATTACAAAACTAAAGTTCAAAACTAAATATTTCATCATAAAAAAGATTGAAGTTGAATTCTAAGTTTCTTTGGCTTTGGGGGGTGGGGGTATTATTTAAAGTCCTGTGGGTCAACAGTATTTAGGCTACCCAGTCAAGCTAGAGAGATACATCATTTTCAATAACTTAAGCATTTTGCAGCCTGGGATCGAACCTGAGACCTCATGCAATTCTACAGAGGCGGATTCTAAATTTTTGTCCTAAAATCTCTGTAGTATAAAATGAGTGAAAATTCCTCTAACTACCTCATATAATTGCTGAGCATCTTTCTTCACTCTGTCATCATCAACATCAGCTGATTCATCCCTTACTCCCTGAAATATGTCAACTGAAAATGAATGCTGCATCAACGTGGCAGCATAAGCTGCATCAATGTGGCAGCATAAAGCAGCACTGTCAGTGGTATCTTAAAATAATTAAGAGTAGTTGCTTTACCTAATTTCTACATAAACCTACCGCGTTTTTTCAAATAGCATGTGATTTTCCCGACAGCTCATACACCGCTGACCTGCAGAAAAATGCTATTCAATTCTTAGGTAAGGGCGCAACTCACCGCCATAGTTCATAGTACAAATATATTTGATATTTATTAATAAGAAATTTAATGACCGGTGGTTTTGATACTTCACATATTTCTCTGCGATGGATTAAATTGTCCTTGTATCAAATTTTCTTTTACAATTTCTCATTTTCTGCGATGCTATGACAAATATCCATCTATTTCTGGACCACCCCATGTACGTAAGTAATTACTTGATTGTAAGTGTTTGAACATAAATTATGAACCAATAATTGAATAGTGTGTGTTACCTTTTGCAATGTGAGAAGCAGAGTTTGTGTTGGAGGTTGTGTTCTGTCTGTAATATCTTCTTCTAAACTAATAGAGAATTCTGAAATACAACAAGAATAATGTTAAAACAATTACTGTACCACACTGTGTAAAATATCATATCAAAGCCATCCAGAAACTAGGTTGCCTCCTTAAAATAATAATCAAAAGCCTAAATTTCTTTGAGACGAATATTTGGAGAGATTTAGTTGTGTGTAAGTATTTCACCCTTACCACATTGATGACATCACATCAGCATCACAAAGGATGCACTTTCTGTTCTATATTAACATGAGTCAAGTGTTTTTAAGTTATTTAAAGGAACTTGTCTGGTCTAGGGACAGAACCCTCAAAGACAGGGGGCATAATAATTACCTTTTCTGTAAGATTCCTTGAGTTCAGCTATGGAAGCGTTATCCCTGGATGCAAGAAGTTCTACCACATCCGACATGTCGGCCGTCTGCAATAACACACACAAACATTTTATGTTTACTGATAAAAACTTACTGTTTTCAATTACATAAATCATTAATTGTTTTAATTGATCTACATCAAAGGTATCCAAGCACTAAAACATAAATGAGTGAAAAATATAGCCTAATAATGGTGTGTTAATGTTCAACAAAACATAAAATTGATGAACAATGCATTTGAATTGATGTAAAAGTACATTTTATTCTAAATTAATGTTACTCAGTTTATTTTAACTACTCAGCTATGGCAGTAGGTAGAACAAGATAGCAGAGTCAGGTGTATATATGAGATAACTAGGTGACTGCATCAGGTAACTTTAAAGCCTGCGTAACATCAGCCGCACAATATTTGGTCGCACAACTTATTACTCCTGAAAAGTAAGGCTGTCATTTGAATTTTGTACAGCTATCTTACAATCATGTGACATGATTATAATTAGAAATATAGTCGTGACGGTAAATTGCAAGCAAAACGCAGAAAAAGTCGACAAATTTTTTTTTTCGATGTTGCTTTCATCTTGCAGTGCTTATATTTCAGTCGTAGGATGGTCATACAGCAGTCACACGAGAAACACAAGCTATTTCCATATAAGGTGACTCAAAAAGTGAATGTAGACAGATGTACACCTTGCGCACCTACAACTGCACCATATAGCAAGTAAATCAAATATTGTCATCACATACATGCCAGATCTCCTGCATCATGCGTGAGTCTCCTGCATTTGAGACTCTACTCCTGCATGATCAGAGGCCAATTTATCAAATCTCATGCATTTCATGGACAAACTGGAATCTGACATTTTTTGTTTATATTATGAAAATGAAGACAAATATTAGTTTAAATTTAATTTCCATCACCAATCTCACGCAAAGGGGTCTGCGAAACATGGCATGTATGTCATCATGTACACATTGATTGGTACAAAAATAATGGAAATAAATTTGGCAGTCTCATTTACTCTTATTTTTTCTTTCAATTTGTTTTGTACCAATCTGAAGTTGAACATGCCTTGCACCAGGTCCTGTGTCTTCTTTGTAATATCAGGACAAACAGGAGAACACAAGCAGCTACAATATGCCCTAATACCAAGCAGGCTTGTGATGAAATTCATACACTCACAAACATAGAAAGGGAAATTCATACATTAACACAGACAAAACACATACATGTAGATGAATTTCAAACCATACAACATGTTCATATTAGAACCAAATTATTATTGAAGACTTATGTTTGTAGTTCACACAGTAGCAATAGTTCATAATACAATATTCTGTAATGCTGATGTTTCTTATATTTGAGTCACATACAACAGTCACCTGGTTGGACAAGTGGAGGACATGACTGTATTCAATGTCATGTAAGAACATAACCTATAGATAGAAGCTCACCTCGGAGCCATAGCCTTAAAAAAAAGTGGGTGTCCACTTTGAAATGTCTATAGCTAAAAGTGTGGCTCAATACTCATTTTCAATCTATACCCAAAGCATTAATTGAACTCTAATCAGCTAGCTTTAAGCTTAGTAACAAGACTGGACACATTTTAAATCCATTTTTAAGAAAAATTATTGACAATGCAGTGAGACTAAATGGATATTATTCTAAAGTTTGCAGTGAAAATGCTTGGTTTAGCAGTTAATTTTATACTGCTATATGAAAATGCTAATACAATAACATGTGACAAGCCAGTTTGTCTATCACCTAAAGCGTGTGTTGTTTGGCTATGACACTAGTATAACCTTATATTATCTGCGTAATCCTGACACCTTGTTGACATTGTTCTATATCAAATAAAGAAAACAAAGTTTTAGGACCAGGGGTGGCATTCAATATTGATCTTACTGGACTTAAGGATAAGGACAACCAATTAGATCACACCATATCAAACTCTTGGTCAGTAACAGGCGATATGATTGGCTATCCTTATTGTCCAACTAAATAAGATCAATATTGAATACCACCCCTGAATTGTTTTTGCTTTATCAATAAGATGTGCCTAAAATTTTGTTCATAAGTTCAAACACCAATACAGCCACCTCTGTTTTTAAGGGCCAACCAGTTTGGTTTATGTGCCAAGCATATTACTCACCTGAACTTCCATGATTTAATGCCATGCACCAGACAGACACAGAGTAGCCATTATGTAAGAAGCTGGCAGCTCACTACCAGGAGGCATATAGAGATACCAAGATTTTAACATTCATCTATCGACTGCCAAGGTAAATGCCTTCATCATGCTCTCAGCCAAGGGACAAAGTTATGGCATTGACATTCAAATAGACAAACGTGTCACAAAATGGCAATTTATGTCATTTTGATTGCAAATAGAATAGGACTCTTATTGCTTTTATTCTGTCATTGATATTCTTGTATTATTTCTGAAGGTAATAAAATGTATTGAACATGTTAGTTCATTTCCTGGCCAAGATATCATTGCAATAGATTCCTATTTCAATAGTTTGTTCATTTCCCTTCTAATAATTGATAGAAATAAGGCCACATTTTTTTCATTTCTTGTGTTATGAGAACCTTTTTCAAGTTTTTTGCTGTATGGAGAAGGGAAAGAAAGTATTATCAAGAGGGCCAAAAGGGTCCTATAGGTGGCTCACCTGCCAATGTTTGAGTGACCTAGGGCCCCTGAAGAGCCCCTCATTATTTTCCATTCCCTCTTTCCACCAGCAAAATTTCTTGTAAACCAGAAAATAAAAAACTTTGGCTTTATAAGCTTTAGAATAATGACGGAAATCCTAGATGAATTGAATGTCAATTTCATATACAATAAATGATAATAAGGTAATATATAGGTTATATATGCAAGAGATAGCTTTGACATGCACTATTTCTGTAAACCAATTGACTTTCGTGAATACTAACTTTTGCATTTTGGTGATCGTCAGCATATTGGCGACTACAAAGTTTTGCATTTTTAAGTTTCCCACAATGTCCATATTAATGTTTTCAGCACTTTCGCGGCGACTTAATTTCCTGAAATTCTACCACTCGCGAACTCCACGAAAGTAAATCACGCAAAATAATTTCTAGGTTTACAGTATGCAAATCTTAGTACAAGAGATAGGATTTTTCTGTGTAATCAATTTGATAGAATTGAAACCTGAAAGCAAAATAAGAAAGCGAATACTAGTAGACTTCTGTTAAATCAGGAGTTGTGGTTATGATTATAATGGTATAATTGCTAAATACAAGTATAATTATAACTAGAGTAGTCACAGAATGACACTTAATATTACATCTCAAATCATTATCCACAAAATGGCTGTTCATTTTTTGTACCTCTGGCAGCAACAGCACATTGGCTTTTCCCACCCTCAGACACATGTAGCAAAGGCCCAAACATGATTGAAATTATAAAATCTCTAACTGATATTCTATGGTGAACGAGACCATGTCTGTCATTTTGCCTATGTATATGATCAAAGAACAGTTTGGCACTGCTTTGCTTCTGAGATACAAAACTGTTTGGAAGAGAGACATCAACATAGATCAAATCCATCCACCCATACACAGTATGCAAAGTAAGGTACATTCAAACATTAAAGCCACCATTGCAACATAAACAGCAACACAGAAGGATTATAAAGCATATATAAGCATGCAGATATTTTCCTGTCTGCTAAAGACTCTCACCTTTGCACTTTTACCCTGTAAATATGGAATAAACAAAAAATATGCCACATAAACATCAACTTTACCATCAGCTTTAAATCATGCGTTTATATTATATATCCCATATTCTTCAAAGTATTGCAGACACTTTCAGCAATCAGTATCATAACCACTTATTAGATGCATCCTTTACACACTACCTGTCAGCTTTAGACATTTTCTAAGCCTCAAATCGGGAATGGCCATTATGCATTCGTCATATTTTTACAATTGTTTGCATCTATGTTTATTTGAATAATTCTTCCAGTTTTTGCCTGCGTCCTATACACAGATGTGTGCAATATTTGGGTGGATACGGTATAACATATAAACAGTTGGTTCTATTCATCGACAACAGCTTAGCAATACTCAGGATATGCAAAAACCACACTCAGTAACTGTATGATATTGCACCGCAGGGGTATCTGTACTTAAATGCCAACATATTGTGAAGCAATCCAAATACTGTAATCTTTCATTGAGATATATTAGTTACCTATTGAGTAAATGGTTTTACTTTGGAGTTTTTTTGCTGTCATAGCTAAATGAATAAAACCAACCATTGACACAGAACTAAACTTAACTGAACTTAGTGAGACGACACCAACTTGGGTATAATTATATAGAACTTGATTTTTTCAACCTGTCGCCGGTACTTTGACATTGAATATTAATTGGTTGGGTTGGTGAGATAAAACAGGTAAAGTTGTTAAATGTATAACAGTAAATTTCATAAGAGTCAATTACTATTTAACGGTTTATGTCCTTGCAAGTACTAAGTCTTGTATGTGAAAAAGGCTGTTCTCATTACTAACCGTCCAGTAGATGACCAGCGACAGGTCAGAAAAAGCCAACTATAAATGCACAGTTAACTTACACCACTGCGGGGAAACAAAATCCAACACTTTGGTACCAAGTAATACAGGATTGATATTTACAAACACTTAAAGATGGAAACTCAGACTTGCCTTGAAATTTGCAAATTTTAAATAGACTAGAATTTCTTTTCCATTGTACCTAAACCAATGAAATTTTATTTATATAATTGTTTTTATCCATTGTACACATATGCCAATTTATATAAAAATTGATACATTAATTAAACAACATGTGAGAATTAAAAGAACCATGAACTTTTATAAGTCTAAGTCTGAGTTTTAATCTTAAATTGTTTGTGGCCAAGACCCTAAGGTCCTTACTAAAGCAGATTTATTTACTTAAGGTAAACAATTGGTACACCAACGCTAAATCACACTGTCATACAAGCATATATAGTTTAATTTAAACAAGACTGCGTTCAATAAACGCTTATGCCCCCTGTGGAAGCCTTGTCCATAAATAAGTCTAAGTCCAAAATTAGGTCAAGGTGAAGGTCAAAATGGGGTTAGGTGATACTAGCGTGTGGAGAGTGTTCATAAACAACATCCATGCAAGTATGAAAGCTTTGTAGCAAGCCATATTAACGCTAGAAGAAACGGTCAATTTGGGTTAACCAGGACGGACGGACGAACGGACGAACGAACGAACGAACGAACGGACGAACGGACAGGTGAATCACTATATGCCTCCCCATCTATCGATAGGGGGGCATAAAAACTCATTTGTTTTTATTTAGTGGTCAACATCTTAAAATTGACAAGAGTTTGAATGTGTATATACTTGTATGACGTTGATCATACCTGTAACTATTTTAAGCACTCTTTGAAAATTTTCTTAACAAAAAGGGGACATATACACATGTGATCATAGAAATACAAACAATACCCATATATTATATGTGTGATGCATACATCATACCTGCCAAGTACTCCACTTAAAGTGGAGTTGCTCCACTTTTACTCCACTTTTATTTGAAATAAAATATCTGGTTTTCTGATTTAACACACCTTTACTCTGAATTTCATATAGTGTTCTGTAGCCCTTGGTTGTTATAAGCAAATATATTACCAAATGAAACTGACTGACACCTTTTGAAGTGTCACATTGTTTATTGTGGTCTTATAATAAGTATCTGATTTCTGTTACCACTCCACTTTTGGATTTTGGAAACTTGGCAGGAATACATACATTGCCATATTAGTAAATGGAGTCACTGCAATAATATATAGTATAAACTATTAAAATACTGTGAGTGTAGGAATAAGGGATACTGCACAAAATAATGGGTCACAATAAAAATATCTACCACGTTCTTCCAAGTATTGCCCACATTTTTATCAACCAAGTATCAAAACCAAAAAAAATTGGATTTGTCTTTTACCCAGCTTTAGACATTTCCCAAATCTTCAACGGGCAAATTGGTTAACAGCCATATTCTTTTGACATATTTTCACCATTTTTTGCATCTGACTTTTTCTTTGAACCTTTTCCCAGTTAAATGTTACCTGCATCCGCATCCAGTACACAGCTGCGAGCAATATACTTGGGGAAATACGGTAAATGTTTGGATGCGGGGTACAAATTACACATGTAGTATAGACTTACACTGAGAGCATCAAATACAGCGTACGAATCTGCTAACGATCTCTCCTGTAGTAACGCATTGATCAAATACTCCCACTGTGGACCTAGACCCTGCTTCAACTCGGATACAAGATCCTGCAATATCAAACAAAATTATAAGCCTTATTGTAAAACCCACTGATCAACAGTTACTTTTAGTATTAAGTAGAAGAGTCAGTCCCATTATCCTGATACAAGGTAAACCAGCAGTGTACTTAGCACTAACTATACTGTGTTTTAAGCAATTGATATATATTATAGCAGTACCATTTTTTATAACTTAAGTATGTCGCAGCCTGGGATCGAACCTAAGACCTCTTGTATTGACCAGCCTCGATCCCAATATTCTAGTACTCACAATTATGATTTCTTCATTTACATTACAATTAATATAACCTTAATAATCTAAATATAGGGAATGCAAAAACTACTTAATCCAATATGAAAATACAGCAATGTTTCAAAACTCTAATTTATTTACAAAATTAAACAAGACTGCGTTCAATAAACGCTTATGCCCCCTGTGGAAGCCTTGTCCATAAATAAGTCTATGTCCAAAATTAGGTCAAGGTGAAGGTCAAAATGGGGTTAGGTGATACTGGCGTGTGGAGAGTGTTCATACACAACATCCATGCAAGTATGAAAGCTTTGTAGCAAGCCATATTAATGCTAGAAGAAACGGTCAATTTGGGTTAACCAGGACGGACGGACGGACGGACGGACGAACGGACGGACAGGTGAATCACTATATGCCCCCCATCTATCGATAGGGGGGCATAAAAATACAACAATATCAAGCACACAAACTTACCAAATCATATTTCTGTCTGAATTTACTTTTTGTGACCATTCTCTGCTTGTGTGTTTTCTTAATCAAAGTTTTAATGAAGATGTCATCAGGTCGACCTAAACAAAAACACACAAAATGCTAACACTACAATAGACAATATATAACAGGATCATGCTCATCATTCATTGAATTTCCTGTAGAAAAGTGATTATACATGACTGTATGAGAAGTTTGCATAGGGATCACTCAGTATGTCTGAAAACTAATGTAAGGCTCTGACGGATCTCAGGATACATAAGTACGGTGTTCCGTTCAAGTGTTTCTTCGGATTTCAGTTCTGTCTGTGCCATATGAAAACAGTACAATTCTCTGACAGAACTAAGAAGCCATGTATGGGGATTAGTACCTTGGTTTCCCAAATTTTGTCATATTATGGTCAAAATACCCTTGAACCAGACGTATTATGCCGGGTCAAAATGTGGCCTTTTGGACATTTAATAGATAAACAGGTCATTTCGGGCTTGACATGGAATGCTACTACTACTTTGCAGACCTTTGTGAAAGCAGGTATAAAAGGAAAACTTCAACAGTTATGTTAAGTGTTTTACAAAAAATGCTGAATTAGCAATTAAAGATTTGTGCTAAATAGTTCATTGAGCTTCTGATAACTACTCCATACAGTAGGCTGCATGTACCTATAGATTTTATGGAAGCTTTAATTATGCTTATGAACATTTGTCATGATATTCCTGTACTTCTCTGCATAGCTTTATAACATGTACATTCCAATAGCTGCCATACAAGGCATTGAAACAACCCAAACATACAATCCCAAACATACAAACATTCCAAACAATCCCAACACAGAAGCAACCCAAACATGCAAACAATCCAAACAGTCCCAAACATAGAAACAATCCCAAACATGTAAACAATCCAAACAGTCCCAAACATAGAAACAATCCCAAACATAGAAGCAACCCAAACATGTAAACAATCCAAACAATCCCAAACACAGAAACAACCCAAACATGCAAACAGTAGAAGCGACAGAGTTGAAACAAAGCATACACAACATGCCACTGAATCATCACCAAATTGCACTGCAGTTATAGAAAACATGCCAATAATTGACAGCAAAACAAGTCTCGAAGCATTTCTTTGAGTTTGCCTGGTTCAAAATTATGCTATGCATGCTAAGGGGAAAATTATTTGCTTTCCATGAAATACAGGATCTTTTACAGCAGCTTGAAAGTTTTTTCAAGTACCCTGTGAAACCTGTATTTTCCAAGGTTTCACCGGGTGTTGGACAAAACGGCATAGCTGCTGAAAGGATCTTATATTTTATGGAAAGCAAATAATTTTCCCCTTAGTGTGGCGTATATCTTATAGAAATCGATGAAGAAATAAAATACTTATGGCTATATTTGTGTTTCAATGTTTACAATTTCTACTTGGAACTGTAGTTGGAAACCATGTGGAATTGCTACACTGATATGAGGGAGAAAAGTTTATTTTACATGCTTTACATTTATGATATAGAGGAAAGAGATCAATACCTGACATTTATTTTACATGACACTGGTAACTGTGTTGTCAAATAGGTTTGTAAATTGACATGGTTTTGCTTAACATGAAGCGTCCTCCAAGTATTATATCAAACAAACTGTATAATATTACACTTATTAATAATTGACAAAAATATAAAAATTATTTGATCCATGTCAAATTAGCATCAAAACTATAATCTGATGTCTCAAATAATATGAAAGGACGTTGTGTTATGATTTTATTACATATCACATGAATAATTAAATGATCCCACTGACTGCTCATATTACTTTGGCAATACAAACAGTATTTACCACACAGACTGTTTAGTTTAATGAGTCTGCCGAGTGTACCAAGCTCAACTCAACAAACAGTATCTCTTAAAACAACATTACAATTACATTCTGTGGACAAATGTAAATATTTGGTGAAGGTAATCAATAGGAATGTATCATTTGACATATCCATTGGATTCATCTATAAAACATAGAGATAGATCAATAAGAGGATGGGTTATACACTGATTAGGCACACACATGAAGTTCCCTCATACTCCAACAGCATGCAAACACATGATGAAAATAATGAGACTTTCAATAGCAAAATCTGATGTGCTGATGTATCTTATTTTATAATAGTGGTAACAGCAATAGCTGTATACTAAAGAAAGTATTATTTTTTGGTAATTTAACATCATGTAACAGTAGTCTCAGCCACATTGAGTTAAGCAACAAAACCAAAATTTTCAAATGCACAACACAAACATGTTGAAATTGACCGATCACCAGTGTTTTATTGCTTGATTTAACTAACTATTTTAGCGTGTGTTTGTCACAGGTATTCAATCAAATAAGTTGGCTTATGCAACCATATGCTTTAATTCACCAATAAAATATATTCCTATTCTTGGCTAAAGGAGTCCCTAAGATTGACCTGGTGGCTGGTCAGTTTAATGCTTCATTACAAGTCTCATTATTTTATCACCCTTGATAGAAAAACCAACAAGCATCAAAATATTACTTCGTACCATGTGTAATAGCTGAAAATATGAGCATTTATCAATATAAGGTTAGGTTCCATAATTGCTTACAACGTCATGCATATGCTTGTAGATTGTAGCATGATGAAATTCTGACTACATGTCCGTCTATTCTGTTACTGGGGGATATAATTTAAAATGAGTCAAATACAATATCGATTAGAATAAACTATACCTAGTTTTACCTTTAACATGACAGCCCTACACTCAACTTATATTGCTACCTGCAAGCCTTGAGCGAGCAGGTATATTGGATAGCATAAAGTAAAAAGTCCATGGAGGGACACGTGACCTGTTCTCGATGGTTTACGATTTCAAAAAAAAAATCCAAAAAAAGATGCATTTCGTAAGAATGTCGTGAACCAGACTAATTCCATTATTCCATGCGGATAACATCGGTCTTTGTCGCATTGCAATAGTTTATTTACCGAAGAAATCAGAACTGTCCAAAATTTCAGTGAGCGCTAGGCAATATTGAGACCATGGATCTAAACAGCGGGTGACTGCAGCTGCATTGGTTTATGATCTTTGAACACTGAAAACATGTCTTATGATAATACCTTTAAATGAACTGATACAAGGTTTTATTTATCAGCATATAAATATTATATGGAACAAGGGAGTCATAATATGCAATTAAGTGTCTTGAAAATTGGTTTGTTATACATGAAATTATTTAACAATTTGTTGATAAATTTCGTATGTCAAATTATCATGCATATAGTTTTCCCAATTTGAAAGCTACCGGCCTATCGCGCTTATTTTTCTCTCACAGTTTTGAGATTTTCATGCTTAATTTTATACACATCAGCTGTTAAATTATGCAGATAGAAGGTCGAGGATCCTGTCAATTCTCTGTCAAATGAAGTCGGTACATCATTTGCTCGCAGGAACTATTTGACTTGTATATACATGTACTCTATGTTCATAACTAGACAACATAAGTTTATTCCAAAATTTTGATCACCAAGGAAAAATCATAGCATTTAGCAAGTCATTTAATTATATACATAGAGATAAACAAATTATTTCCTAGATCATCCTTTTTACCCCATTTTTCATGTTTTCCTTGTATGCGTATAAAGAAAATATTATTACCAAGCTGTTTGGCAATCTTGAACAATTGGGCCACGTCTGATTTATCATCCTGACTGTCCTTTGGTTGTCCAGACACTCCATCTTCCTGCAAGACAACAAAGTACAGAATCAATATACACACAATGGTCCAGTAATAGTTGTAAAAGCATTATAAGGAATTTAAATTTTAGCATATCAAGTTTAAGGTTTCCGTAAGTGCTTTGATAAGGTCTTTAATGTATAAATGTTGCTAATTGAATTAGCAAAGATATATTCTCTTTTTGCAGATTAATAGTCAGCAGTAATAATCAATTTTCAAGGATGCAGTTCAACTTGATTGTTTGCATGTAACCCATTTCCCAAGTATGCACAGCAAATATATAAGCAAATTAAAATGATATATCAGCATCACATTCTAACATGTTAAATACATCTTTCTTAAACACTTGTTTTTAAATCTATTATAAACAAGAAACGGAAATATCAACTACAGGTACTTCAAAACATTGAAGTGTATTAAAGAGTTTGCTTAAAGAGCACTTGTCAGAATGACATAAAGTATTTTCGTCCTGGAGTGCTGCTTCAAAACAATTATTGACCATAGTTTTAACAGCAATCAGTAAACTCAAAGCAGAAACAGTTACTGTGTCCAAGTTTTCTTTGAAAAGGTAATGATTTATTGAATAATACTGAATACATCCAAGCAGAGACAAGACTTGATCAATTTGTCTTGGAAAATAGAATACAAGAGCAGTCTTTTGTGCAAGAAAGTTAGAATTGTCATTAAAAGTCATTGCCAATGGAAGTTGATGGCATTCGAGTTGAACAATAAGATAAAAAGGATATTTGAAGAACCCAGAATGAATGGGAGACTTGTGGGTATTGATAAAGGTATCTCTATAGGAATTTGGTTCAATATAACCATATAAAAGGTTCCTGAATGTGAAGCACATCATTAACTGCTTCATTAAACAGGACTTCTCTAACATGCATTGTGTTTGAAGCACTGTCCAATACATTGTATATTTAATAGTTGTTAATTGTAAGTTGTTAACCTTACGTACAAAATCAGAGAAATTCAAACTGATTTTCTACATTTCATTGGTTGGAAATTACTCGAATTAAATACATTAAATCCCACCATAACTTCAATTTACAATTAGGTGATGGTCAAATAGATATATATATAACACTGGAACAAAAAAAATACTAATTATGAATCGTTCAAAAACATAAAAACATGCATAGAAGGGTAAAAATACAACAGAAGGGGAAACTATCATGCAAAGATATTCATGTATACATGTAATTTCATACAAATGATACAAGAAATCGATGGTACTGGAAATGGAGGTGCACTCACTTCACTCTGACAGTGAAAACATGTACAATTATAGATATGTTAAAATATTGACATGCAATCATACAAATCCGGAGTAAAACAATAACAAAACTATAGATGTACACAATATAAGGATTTCAAACTAAACAAAATGATAATGTTTTACATGAACTATAAAAATGATACATGATACATCAACCATATCAACATATAACCATGCATTACAAAGTTTATACAAGCATGCTTTCCACAATATATAATTATCTTGCCTTTTTTCTTTTTCTTTGTTTTAAGTGTACAGGTCGAAGTCTTTTACTTTTCCTACTGTTGTTATTTGCTACTGGTGAATCACTTCCACCAGTTTCATTTTGACTAACATTTTCTTGACTAACATTATCTTGGTTTTCATTACTGACATGTTCTATCACTTCCTTGTCAGTATCTGCAGTACTCCTATCAATCTCTTCAATGTTATTACATGACTTTGTTTCATCACAATCTGAATGGTTTTTATCACTTTCATCGCCCTTCACATCCGAATGTATGCCACCATTATCATTCTCTCCAGCTTCCATTTCATAGGCATTATTATACGGCTCCTTTGTTTCATAAGCTTGTGGATTGTCCTTTACTTCCTCTGGTGCTTCAGTTCTATCTGCATCATCAATGTCTTTGTGTTCCTCTTCAGATTTCTCACCATTTTCTACAGATTCATGATTAACATCCCCTTTCACTTCACTAGCACCCCCTTGCCCTTTATTTGCATCCAACTCACTGTCCTCTTTCATATCATTAGCACTTCCTTGCCCTGCATTTGCATCTAACTCACCATCCCCTTTCATATTACTAGCACTTCCTTGCCCTTTATTTGCATCCAATTCTCCATCTTCAGATTCACAACCACCCCCAGTATCTTTATGACCTGTATCATTGTTTTTCTCATTATTTTCAGGGTCTAGTCCATTTCCACCTGACTCATTGTCAGAATCAGAATCAAGTTTATCCTGTTTTTCAGACATCAGAGTCTTGACTCTTTCAAGATGATCACTACCATTTAATTGACTGCTATGCAAACTGGAATAACTCTTTGAACTACCATCAGAAATAGTTTCCTCTTTACTTTCACCAAGACCTGCTGATTTGTCAGTGGAATGCTTAGCCTTACTATTCTTCTTTCTTGTTTTATTTTTAGTTTTAGTTTGATACACATCTTCAATGTTGGACTTTACATCAGAGGTATTATTAGGTTTATTTTTTCTGTCAGTTGTATCACCGTGGTTACTGCTACCTTCATCATTTGTTCTTCCATGTCCATTACTCCTCTGATTGTAAGCATTAGGGAAAGAATAACCTTTATAATAAATCAAATGAAATATTTGAAATTCAATTGAAAATATCTCAATTAGAAAGAAGTTGGACTAACCTACACTGACATTGTTGATAATCCAAACAGTGATTTTAATATAAATACGTACAACAATTTCAACATTTCTTTAATCAAATCATGAAAATAATAGAGAAAGTACATATTTTGCAAGATCTCTGTATCGATATTAAACCATGATTTTGACAAAGGCATCAGACTGAACCACTAATAGATAAATAAATAAACACAATTAATGTAGGACCTTTAGACAGAGTTGTAAAAGGTAAGCAAACATAAATAAATAAAATATGACATCTATAAATACTAAATATAACAATCACTTTGAATGGTATCCTATCCATTTTTGCTCCAAGCCCTCGATATATGGTTTAACAGAACGAAGCTGCGGATAAAATAACTGCATCTCAGAAAAGTCAGAAGTTTTCTAGCATCACCATTTATTTAACTGAATTCTAAAATTAAGTTCCCTATTGATACTCCATATGTGCCCTCATTTTCATTGACCCTTAGTATAAATATGTCTTTAAAATCACCAAGTATTGGTAAA
Source organism: Spisula solida (assembly GCA_947247005.1). Taxonomy (NCBI): domain Eukaryota; kingdom Metazoa; phylum Mollusca; class Bivalvia; order Venerida; family Mactridae; genus Spisula; species Spisula solida. Next base: position 36,168,206 of record OX365945.1, read on the forward strand.
TAACATGAGATTATGTACGCAATTCAAATTTTCTTTTATTATAAAACAATAATAGATGAGTGGAAGAATACTACAGGTAAATGGACTAGGGGCCTTACTGAGTAAAGGTTAAATGGTGTAGACCAAATTTTCTAATTTCAAAATGTTTTAATGTGCCAAAAAAGTCTGTTATCTAATTGAAGCATATCCACAATCAGAGTCCAGATAGGACTTGAGGTTATTTATGTTAAAGTACAAAATAAAGTCATGTTAAGGAAATAATCAATAAATTTAATTACAGCTTGAATGCTATAATTATCTTTACCGTTTATATGCTACAAAAAAGGATCAGAAGAAAACGACACATTCAACACTCATACTTATTCCTCGCCAACTTGAAGTAATTAAGGGGCAGGTAATTATTGTAACGGAGTATCATTTCCGATATCCCTTACACTGTTAATTATAACCTCGCATGACATTGTAATTTTGAGCCCAATAAATGAACACATAGTCCAATAAGGCGATGTTAATAGCCAACCACTTGTTGTAGTTAATTGAATCCAGGAATTACCTGTATATACCATGTGATCTATTGCATTATACACATACCTGTGATAATAGAAATTAAATAAAAGCACTTTCCAACTAGAAGACTATGACTATGGTGAACGTTACATAATTGCACATTTCATTACTAAATAAATGTTATATAATTGCAAATTTAATTACTATAGTATCGCAATAAGCTGTCATATTGTAGTTAGTTGCTAGGTCTGAGAAAATGATTAACCATAAACATGTTGACAACAAATACAGTCTTCTAACGTTGTTGTGATAATACGTCCATGGTAACATGGAAACACGCAATCATGCAACACAATAGTTTTTGACAACATTATCAGATTAAAGTTCCTATAGCTGCAGGTGGAATATTGAAGCAGCAAAAGTAATTGATTTCGGAAGCTGGCCAATAATTTATTTCAGTAATTCATGAAATATCTGCATGACAAATACATACTGATTATACTGCATAAGATGTTTGTAAAGCAAGTATACCCCATGGCAGCCACATAGTCATTAATGTTAAAGGTCACAGCTACCTTGACCTTCGACTTACAGACCTCTGCTCTTGACTTTAATAACCTGCCTATAAAGTTTAAAGTCATATACTAAGTATGCCAACCAAACTTGAACTATTGATTGGAAACCATTGGCCTAGTTATTCATATTTTCAGTCACACAAACCTTGACCTTTAACAAACTGACCTGAAAATCAATAGTTTTCCACTGATAGTGATCAACCTCCCTATAAAGTTTGAAGATACTTGGTCCAATCAAACTTGAGTTAGGTCAAGTCATTCATGTTAACAGTCACAGCTTTCTTTTTTTGACCTTTGAATAACTGACCTGAAAACCAATATTTTCTTGCATTTCTCCAGGAAACATTGAAAATACTCCCCCAATGTTATATGATTGTCATCTGAAATCATAGCAAGCAATTAATCAATGTTATTAGTCGAGATTTTAAAGCCGATACATTAAGTGCTAAAACTGTGATGTCACTGCAGATATTGTTCATAGCTGGTAATAGTTTCGTCAAACAAAATGTAAGTGCATTAACATAGATTTGTATGAACAATGTTTTATTATTGAAATAAAATTTCCATGTGTGCATTGCATTATATGCAATATAATGAAAATGACTTGCACATTCCTGTACAACAACAACATTCAACATCCATTTAAGTGCAGAAATATTGCTTTTACAACAAAGCAGGTTCCATTGAGTGTCACGCAAGGGTGCTAGTAGAACATCATTACAAACAAGTCATTAAGAATTGCAAGCAATACAGAAGTCCCCTACTGGTTTGAAGCCATTTTCAATGTTTCTGTTGCCATAGCAAACACATTTTTTGTCAGAATCAATTTTAGATGTTCATAATCCCCTTATTGCCCCTATCCACATACCAATTTTCATAAACTTAGCTTGGAAACTGTTCCAGTTATGACAGGATCCAGATTTTTTGACAGACGGACGGACTAACAGACGGACGGACTGAGGGCAAACCTATGGTCCCCTCCGATCAAAAACTGGAAGGGGACTAATAACATGGATACATACAAGGCATGACAAACAGTTCTCTGATAACATCAATAACAAGGGTGCCAAAACAGCCCAGCTTTACCAACTTCACCCACCCCAACATCTGAGTATCCATACATGAAATAGTTTTCTTGTTGCATGTTGATGAATTCAGTATAATTTGGATATTTTACAATGAAACATGGTCACCAGCCCCGTAACTACCTAAATAGATGGTTTATATCTACAGTACAGCCTCTGTAGAGCAACACCCTTTGGGGACAGCAAATATTGACTGTTGTTTAAAGGTTGTTGCTCTGCAGATGTTACATTTATAGTAAATATCCGCTTCTGGAAATTTTGAAGGTGTTGTTAAAGACCTATATTAGTCCTTCTTTATTTCTAGACCAGAACTTTATAGAAGGAACCGCATGATATCAGCAGGAGATCACTATCAGTGTTTAACTAGGGTCATAAAACACCAAAACTGGTCAATGTAATAAACTAGAGGCCCTTATCTACTGAATATCCATAGTACTGTGCTACTGTATGTACACTAGAAAATACGTGTCATATTATGTGTTTGTTTTATATTCGATATTTAGATTAATTTATTTTTGTTTCTATGGAGTTTGAGTGTATAACAACTATTTTGCCAAAATGTTAATAAATTTGGCAATTTTATTGTCACTTTTCTCTAGATAAAATTAGTTTAAATAAGTATGTTTAAACTAGATAAAATTAATATATAAAATTAACATTTGAGCACACTAAAATTACATACAAAATTTAATACAAATAAATAAATGTATCTAATAGTTTTTAGATAGATATGAAATAAAATATTACACATAGTTAATAAATTTATTTTTGGTTTTCAAAGTCCTCAAAAGTAGCATTTTTTATTTTGTCTTATACATATAAATGTATATTCAGACTGTTTCTCTACACTTCACAAGTGCAGTGGTAACACGAGGCTAGCTATCTGAATTGTGAAATAAGTGTCATCCCTGGGGTACATCAATTAAAACACATGTGGTAGAATATAATCTATTACTTCAATTAAAATTAGGGGCCAATAATTGCATACTTACATTTTTACACTATTATTTTCTCTATCCATCCTAGTATTTTTATTGATTAGTTTCCTATTTACATTAAATCTGCTCTATATTATGTTTGATCATCAAGTTGTTTGCAACAACTTCTATGGGACTTTATTTTATTATACACATATTTTATAACTTCCTGTCATAAAGGGAACTTGTATTGTTTTATTATCTACTACTAGGGCCTCTAGTCAACTAATTAACAGAGTATGCAATATTATGTAATATTACGTAATAGGGTGCAATACTGGTAGATATCTTATAAATCAGGGACTACATGCTGAGAAAATTTAGACAAAATATTGTTGGACCAGTGCCATAATATAGGTCTTTAAAGAGAGGTTGTTGCTCTACAGAGAGCAACTCGGAGAGGTTGTACTGTTTATATTTAGGTCAGAAAAAGGCCAAAATCAATTAATTACTGTTTTGGATATTGGACAATTTATTTATTGAAGCAATTGGAATCTTCTAAATTAGATGATTGATATGGTAAGTAAAACATGGCCTAAGTTGAGTTCTATACTTCAATTTGAGATTGGGACATTGTTTCATAATCCCAATGATCTGGTGAGCATGATCCAAGGACCAGGTGAGCATGATCCAAGGACCAGGTGAGCATGATCCAAGGACCCGGTGAGCATGAACCATTATGACGAGATTGGGACATTGTTTCATAATCCCAATGATCTGGTGAGCATGATCCAAGGATCAGGTGAGCATGATCCATTATGACAAAGGACCAGGTGAGCATGATCCAAGGACCTGGTGAGCATGATCCAAGGACCAGGTGAGCATGATCCAAGGACTAGGTGAGCGTGATTCAAGGACCAGGTGAGCATTTACCAATGACCAGGTGAATATGATCCAAGGACCAGGTGAGCAAGATCCAAGGACCAGATGACCATGATCCAAGGACCAGGTGAGCATGATCCGAGGACCAAGTGAGCATGATCCAAGGATCAGGTGAGCAAGATCCATATGGCCAAGGACTGTGTGAGCATGATGCAAGGACCAGATGAGCATGATGCAAGGACCAGGTGAGCATGATCCAAGGACCAGGTGAGCATGATCCAAGGACCAAGTGAGCATGATCCAAGGACCAGGTGAGCATGATCCAAGGACCAAGTGAGCATGATTCAAGGACCAGGTGAGCATGATCCAAGGACCAGGTGAGCAATATACAAGGACCAGATGAGTATGATCCAAAGACATGGTGAGCATAATCCAAGGACCAGATGAGTATGATCCAAGGACCAGGTGAGCATGATCCAAGGACCAGGTGAGCAAGATCCATATGGCCAAGGACCTTGTGAGCATGATCCAAGGACCAGATGAGCATGATCCAAGGACAAGATGATCATGAACCAAGGACAAGATGAGCTAGATCCAAGGACCAGATGAGTATGATCCAAGGACCAGATGAGCATGATCCAAGGACAAGATGAGCATGATCCAAGGACCAGGTGAGCATGATCCGAGGATCAGGTGAACAAGATCCATATGGCCAAGGACTGTGTGAGCATGAACTAAGGACCAGGTGAGCATGAACCAAGGACCAGGTGAGTATGATCCAAGGACCAGATGAGCATGATCCAAGGACCAGGTGAGCCTGATCCAAAGACATGGTGAACATGATCCAAGGACCAGGTGAGCATGAACCAAGGACCAGATGAGCTAGATCCAAGGACCAGATGAGCATGAACCAAGGACCAGATGAGCATGATCCAAGGACCAAATGAGCATGATCCAATGACCAGATGAGCATGATCCAAGGACCAGGTGAGCATGAACCAAGGACCAGATGAGCATGAACCAAGGACCAGATGAGCATGATCCAAGGACCAGATGAGCATGAACCAAGGACCAGGTGAGCATAAACCAATGACCAGATGAGCATGATCCAAGGACCAGGTGAGCATGAACCAAGGACCAGATGATCTTTAGAGATCATAAATAACATTCACCAATACCAATGCAATACAACTCCATTACTTCACATTATATAGACTACAATAGTGACAGACAAACAATAAGAAACGTGTCAAGTTGTCTGCATGCAAGCCATCAATGATACCATATATAGTGTATTGTTACCTCCGAGTCCAGACCTGACTTGTTGTATGTATCATCGTAGTACATGCTATAATCATGCTCAATTAACTGCTTGACAATAAACAAAAAATATACCAAATCAATTTTACAAGATCAAAATTAATAATGACATTGTATCGATTAAGTACATTAAAAGTCATTAATACATACTGTACTTATTTATTTAGATATTTTATATAGGGTAAACTCATGCATCAGCTTGGAAGAAAGACTCAGTTTTTCCAACTGTGTAATTGCCTCTTTAAATAAAGTCGTTATTATCATTATTATCTTAGGTTGATTGTGAAACAAGTTCTACAACTTGTATTAATCCAAATACATAATTTCTGGTGGTTTGAGAGAAGATATGTCGGCCCCCTCTTACCAATGCCGAGTACCAAGCATGGGAACAACTCATTACTTTTAATGATTTTTATTTTTTCTACAATAACACAGGATCATCATAATTACTGCTGGCGACCTCTGGCACTCATAGCAGATACTGTAACACTAAGCTTTCAAGATGTACTTGACATGGGGCCGTATACTTATTAATTTAGGTATTATGTTCTTATTATACATTATGTATAAAGGCTTAGAAAGCACAAAAAAGTAAAAATCATGAAAATGTCGGACATATTTATATTGACATTGAAATCATAGAAATAACAATCTTTTTAAGTCTTATAAACAAAATCACAAATCTCAGAACAAAACATAATTATTGGAAGTTATAATATTTGACATAAATGGCACATTTTCTTTATTTATGTGCATTTAAAATTAAGAAGTACAGGTCCATCAAAAAGTTATCACGCTATGGAACATAAATGGCTACATGTTTTCAATGGTAGAAAACAATGAATAAAAGATGGAGTCTGATTTTATCAGAGGCTATAAATACAACAATGAATAAAAATACTCTCAATGATTATAATTTACGACCACTGAGGGATAGTATTGCATATCATATAACTGATAAGGTGCATGTAGCAAACAACTGATGACCAACTAGAACTATATAACTGAATGTGAATAATAGCCCCCCCACCACTTCCATTACAAAGGGCAACAACTCTTGAGATACCTAGACCAAGTCAAATGGCAATAACTCTGAGATGCCTAGACCAAGTCAAATGGCATTAATCTGAGATGCCTAGACCAAGTCAAATGGCATTAATCTGAGATGCCTAGACCAAGTCAAATGGCAATAACTCTGTAGTCAAATGGCAATAACTCTGTGGCAATAACTCTGTAGTCAAATGGCAATAACTCTATAGTCAAATGGCAATAACTCTGTAGTCAAATGGCAATAACTCTGTAGTCAAATGGCAATAACTCTGTGGCAATAACTCTGTAGTCAAATGGCAATAACTCTGTGGCAATAACTCTGTAGTCAAATGGCAATAACTCTGTGGCAATAACTCTATAGTCAAATGGCAATAACTCTGTAGTCAAATGGCAATAACTCTGTGGCAATAACTCTGTAGTCAAATGGCAATAACTCTGTGGCAATAACTCTGTAGTCAAATGGCAATAACTCTGTAGTCAAATGGCAATAACTCTGTAGTCAAATGGCAATAACTCTGAGGCAATAACTCTGTAGTCAAATGGCAATAACTCTGAAGTCAAATGGCAATAACTCTGAGATGCTTAGAATAAGTCAAAGAGCAATAACTCTGAGATACCTGAAGATTAAAATGGTGGCTGCCTTTAATACATACTGATATAAGGCTATCGTGAACAAAAAAATGTATGTGTCAATCCCCTGTGACAAACACTGATCACATATACCCAGTGAGTGATTAATAATTATTAAATTATATAAAGTATGAGGAAGGAAGCTCAGTATTCATAAGATTTACACATTTATTTAAAAAACATTCTTTAATACTTTCATAGTAATCATATTATACAATATTGTAAAACAGAATTGTGTTGGTGAGTTAAAGTAACAAAATCACTCAATAAATCACTCAATAATCAATAAACCAGAAATCAATCATCATCCAAACAAATTCACTACAACTGCAATTCACTGATTGCAATTGTTTAATTACGTAAATCATTAATTGTTTCATCAATTAATCAATAAATTGCATGATTCATTGATTGATTGTTAAACAGTTTTACAATGCAAACATCAACAATACAAGTCTACTTTAAACATACAAATGGAAAAGTTTAGTAGATACAAATTAGTCTATATCACAATTTTAGGGCATTCAAATTCACTGTGTAGATGTTCCAAATGTGCATATGAAAGGTTTGTGCAGTAAAGTGTGTCTATTCTGGATGTTCTAAATGCAAGGCCTCAAGAAAAAGTTCAGCCATTTTCAATGAAAAGTACGACCTTACAGGTTACAAGGTCAAAAAAGCTACAATTTAGAAACAGAATGAAACTACAGCTATCTGCATCATAACACTGTTTTGTCACAGGAATGTTTTTAAGAACTACAAATATTATAAACAACAAATTTCACGGTAGTCTGCCGCTGTTTGTACAAAATTTAATAAATCCAAGATGGCTGCCAGCCGGCCATCTTGAATTTTATTGGCAAAACAAGTATGCCAAACACTAGTGGGCATGTCAATTAACTGCATGAAGTTTCATTGGACGAAAACTGTAGAAGAAGTTCGCTTACAATCCTAGATGGCCACCAGTCAGCCCTTTTGACTTTTGTTGAACTAATACCAGACGAGCCAGTGGTCTCCAATTGTGGACCTCATTTTGGGAGCAGTTTTGAAATAGGGACTTTGGGAGCAAAATATTTAAGGGCTTTTTTTCAGTTTTAAAAACCAACAGATATCATTTTTATTCCTCACTTGTCGGTACGAGATTGAATATATGGTAAAAAGATGATTAGGTAACACATCAGTGACATTATATCAAACTGAAAGAATGATGACAATGTGAATGAAACCAACTTCATCAATTTCAATCTGTGATCAGAATAAAATATGCAACTCCATAGCACAATTATTGTTCACTGTTTTAAATCAATAAAATCAATAAATGCAATCAAATTTGTGAAACTACATGAATGATCTAGATGTCTTGTTTTCTATAAAGTAAGGTTTGTGCAAAAAAGGAAAAAAGAACAAAAGCACATACATCACTATATTCCTGAAAATCAAATAAATTCAGATGTATGAATATAGCAGCTATAACAAAATAGGGAGCACAAATTAAAACTATACATAATTGGTAATGGAAGTTATGTAGTATTTCAAAAGGAAATTAAAACATTTAGCACATTAGACAAAACAACACACCCAATATCATTTTAATACTAGTAGTGGTATATGATTTTATTGTAAATCATATAACAAACATATAATATTTATAAGAAAACAACATACAAATGTATAATGAATCATTAGGTAATACTGGGTAATTTTTATTATTAGTTTGTCTTTAGTTAACACACTAAATGGGCACCACACACAGTCTTCTTAGCAGGGAAGTTTTATTTGGAAAATGAAGGTAAAACAGGGTATCTTTATTTTGAATTGTCGTTTACATAATTATACAGTACATTTGGTAAAAACACAAATATTTTAAAGATGTTGTATAAAACATGTATATGATAGGTCTAATACAGGAAATCTTTTGGTCCTAAAAATCTCAAAGCTAAATTCTAGTTCTTTCATTATAGATTCCATGTACTCTACGAAACAGTCACGTCAAATACACGCTCCCTGAACCCAACAAATATTACCTGTAGCAGCTGCTTAGCCACCTTAGAGATTTCCTATATATCATCAAGAATTAACAATGTATAAATATGTAAAAAATATGGTAATTAAAACTAGAGCAGTCACCACCCTTTGGCAGACTAACGTAACCCCTGCCTGCAAAGGAGCATAATTCCAGCAAAAATCAACAGAGCCCCTATATCTCCCTTTTTGCATGTCTACATGTCAAGGTTGTTCATTTGGGAAAGTTTGAAGAAAATCCTTCTAAACTGTATGAGGTGTTGTTCACAAGAAGTGTTCACTATGAGATGTTATAGAGTAAGTGAAAGAACAAAGGGCTGTAATTCTGGCAAAAATCATCTGAGCGCAAATTCCTGCTGTTATGGACATTTACATGTGGAGGTTGTTTGTCTGTGATAGTTAGAAGGGAATCCTGCTAAAACTGTAGGAGTCAGACAGACAGATGGACTAGCTGATAACGGACAGACAAGTTGAATCCAGTATAACCCCCTTGCTGGCCAATGAGAAATTTGTTGTAGAGTAATTGTGTAGAATATGTATAATAAAGAAGAGTGTCTATCTTACAGCTTACAGTTTCATTATCTCTTGAATTAAGTAATTAATTAAATGCAACTTTTGCTATAAGAAAATCAGAATCAAACTGAATACAAAATGATTGGTATGGGGGGATGAAGACAGAAAGGTGTAGCAAGGTGCTATAGATACTTACAGATCTATTTGGTGTTATTTTAGGCAGTTTTGTTGGTTTCCCACCACCAGTAGGTCTATGTTCCTCCTTTTTGGTGACTGGTCCTCTTGTCTCACTTCTCGTTGCCCTGTTAACATTCTTCTGCTTCTGAAACAAATATGAAATATGAAACAGTGAAATGGTTATAGAAGTTAAACAGTTTACAAAAATATAATCATTTTCACATAATTGAACCAATAGAATCCTGTCAATTTTTTTTTTAATATTGTTAAAAGTGCCAATGTTCAACAGTTTTTCAGTCATATGGAGACTATCCTGTAACATTATCCTGACACTGGGATATCTACCAGTTACCTGGGTACTGTTTTATCAAAGGACTTACGGAAAAAGTAAACTTACGATCAAATTTAAATTCTTTATAATTTCTTTACAATTATAAAGTATGGTAAATGGAGCTGCAATACAAATACTGATTCAGTAATGAACTCCTACAAACCATATCCATCACCAAATTGCAGTTGTTAAAGAATAATAAAGACTTTAAATTTGAGCGTAACTTTAAGATTTTCGTAAGTGCTTTGATAAAACAGTTACCTGGAACCAACTATGCTGAGCATCAAGCAAGGGAGTTACACTAATACTATTTTCAATGACTTTGGTAAGTCACAGGATCGATTGACCTAAGACCTTCTACACTCAAAGCAGATGCTCTACCACTAGGCTGTCATGGCAGACACGTCACAAGTTGGTACCATAATTTTTAGACTTAAATCAACACATGACTCAGTCTCACTCTGGAGATTGGTTACCTTGGACTTCATTCATAAAACAATTAATCTTCAGACTGAAAATCAAACTTTTGGATGTCAATGTTCAAAAAACACCATTAAACAAACTTACCAGTTTTGGTAGTTTCCGTTCATCTGTTGTGTCTACACTGTGAAAATCGTCATCATAAGTTTCATCTAAACTGTTCTCTAAACTTCTCTGTAAGATACAACTTCATAATGAGTTATCTCCTATAAATACTCTATAAATTCACTTAGATACTCTCTAAATATAAGTGTGTTAACACCCTTTGATACTCTCTGAAATAAGTGAGTTACCTCCCATTTATACTTTTGTATAAAACTATAAAAAGTAACACATGTCCATTATTTGTTATTAACTACAATTAGCAACTAGCTTTAAAATGTAATGTTCTTTCATAAATTTTATTGTTCAACTGTCTATGCAATAGGTATACTTTCAGGTTGGAAACATATAACTGGTGTGTTGACACATCAATGTTACAATGTTGAACAATCTGGTCCCATATATTCACAGGGTCTTAGATTTTTTGTAAAGAAATTTTCCTAGACATAAATTTTTCACTTCGAAGTAAAATAAATTTCAAATTTTCATCTTAGTTAATTTCGAACTCGCTGCTACAGTTTTCATAGTGAACAACATACACATGACATGAGATAAAGCTAAGATTGTTCATATTTTTTTTTTAATTTTTGAACAAATTTATGTAGTTTTTGTTCTTACGCAAAAAAATCTTAGAAGCTTTTTGGAAATGGAAAATAATGACTAATCAAAAATCAATAAACATAGATGCTTAGGCAATATTATTATTCCAGGTCAGCTATACAACATTAATACTAAAACGTCCAATTTATTGAAAATGTTAAGATAGTAATTTTGAAGAAGACTACAGAGGACTAAAACACAATCTACATGATAGAATTCCCTGGGTCACAAATCCAATCAGCCAGTGATTTGTTTGGGTTATCAAGCTGATGCCCGGGTTGATCAGGGAATTTAATTTTTGAAGCGGCATGCAGCAGACAGAAAAGTTTTAATTCTCAAATTTAATATTCAAAGCTACTCAATCATTGGCCGGTGTCCTGCTCTTGCGTCTATACACAATGTATACAGACATCCAATATTAGTGTCCCACTTTGGCGTCTATACACAATGTATACAGACATCCAATATAAGTGTCCCACTTTGGCGTCTATACACAATGTATACAGACATCCAATATTAGTGTCCCACTTTGGCGTCTATACACAATGTATACAGACATCTAATATAAGTGTCCTACTTTGGCGACTATACACAATGTATACAGACATCTAATATAAGTGTCCCACTTTGTCGACTATACACAATGTATACAGACATCCAATATAAGTGTCCCACTTTGGCATCTATACACAATGCAACAGACATCCAATATTATTACCCCTCACTTTTTTCGTAATGTTAATTTCCCATAGACAAACAGGTAGTATTCTTACTATTACGATCAAGCGGATCAATATACCACGTGATTGAACATTATTTTACTGTCAGCAGGGTGATAGTACTTTTTTGACAGTACTTTTTTGTCATGTGACATTTTCTTTCTAAAACCAATATGGTGACATTAAATTGCATAAAATAATTTCTTGGTTTGCAGTAGATAATCGCTGAAAAAAGTTTGGGGTAATAAAATAAATAACACATAGCTTCGAGGGTGACAGTAAAAATGTCAGCCCTCGGATAGTACTGTTACCCGCGGCCTTCGGCCTTGGGTAACAGTACTTTCCTCACATTTTTACTGTCACCCTCGAAGCTATGTGTTATTTATATACTAGTACATGGTCTGGTGTATGAGTTATTTGTGACTTAGGTATAAGTGAGTTTAATGATTCATACTAAAGGGCTATAAGACGCTCAACTGAGTTACCTGAATATTGTGTGGATGTTGATCAAATTAGGTTTTGACTGTCAAAAGCCATTTAACACACGGTCACCTGGGGAGCAGATTGTTCACCCTACATGACCTTAAGTGTTCATCAAAAAAAACATTCTGACTAAGTTTTATGAAGATTGGGTTGAACATCTAGCCACTACCATACATGTATTTACAAGGTTGATGTCAACAGATAACATATTCCAGGCAAACTACAGACAAAAGTTGATCACAATAGCTCAAATTGAGCTATTAAACGTCACTGTTAGCTGAAACAAGTACTCATAACAAGTGAACGATTTGAGCTAACAACACATGTAAAGTGAAAAGCTAAAACACTTATAAGGTGAAAACTATCTGTACACTCTACTCACAGCACATCAAATCTACAACACCTATAAAAGTTGTCCTAGCTTGCAGACAGAGAAGTTTCAACCTGACACAATGTGACAATCTTACCAAGGCATACAAAACTTGCAATATTTGCACATATTTTCATCTCACACTGGAGTAGCTAAGGAGTTATTTTTCATACAATGAATGAATCAATAAGATAAATTACTTCTGTAAGGCTGTATGCAGAGCATTATAGTACAGCTGACTGTTTTAATTAAAACTTTGATAATAATGGATCCAAACTTTGATCATGCATTTTTGTATAAAAATGTTCAAACAAGCCAGGTGAAGATGGTACTTAGGTTTGGACTTTGATGTCTGTTTGTGTCAGGTTATATTGGAAGGTAGAATTATCTGTAACCAGGGTTGATTATCTGACATCTGGGAGCAAGTGAGGACAACCCTGACCTTTACCGTCCGTGACATCCGACTCCGAAATCGCCGTGGTGAGTCAAAATCTTTAACACTGTCACTCCACATACGCTTTAGATAAGTGTGTTTGTTGTAATTCTTTTCCTAAAATAGGAGTTATAAAATAATCATAAAATATCAGTTGTATATTAAAGAGTGTTGAATACTGATAAGAACCGAATGCCATGGACACAGCGATAAATAGTAGAATGTATCATAGATTATCTACTCATAGAAGTTTGTTGCAAGTATATATAACACTTCATTCTGTGGACCATAATGAAAATTGGTTACCAAAAGATGATATTACTATTCTAATATTCATCAAAGTCTAAATAAAGCTGCATGAATATTGCACACCAAACAATTATTAGTAATATTTCCCAACAGCAAAGCTATATGAGCTCAGCAGACAGCTGAACAGTCAGGAAAGTTATTCATCCTAATATAAGACATAGCTAAATGTATGGTAATCAAAGCCTTCAAAGTGAGTGAGCGGTTACCAAACATTGCCAAGATCAGATAAAATCTGTGGAAACTATAGAGAACGGACAACTAAGCGGCCTCAGGACAACTAAGCGGCCTCAGGACAACTTGGCGCCCTGAGTGCAACATCACACCCTGAGGACAACATAAGAACGTATGAACAATTTAGCAGCCTATGGAAAACTTAGGGACCTGTCTACTTGCTTATGTTCAGGCAACGGAAGTCAAAGACTGGATGATGTATGATACGTACCCATTCATTGATAGGTAGCTTAGGTCTCACTGACTCCAAACGTCGAGCTATTCCAAGGTTCTCCCTGGCTATCTCCATATTCTGTCTCTCACGAAATGGATAGTTTAAACTGAAATGAAAAAAACAAAAATTCTGTCATACACTTAATTACATGTTGTAGAATTATATAATTTCGTAAGAAGGAAATTTTGAGTAGGAATAAAGAAGTACCCGTATGTACAGGATCCATACTGTAAATGCTTAGGTTGTTATGAGTACATTATATAAACAGTTAAGCCAATAATTAAGTACATATCAGAAATGAAGGATTCAACACTCAAATTTCGACAATTGTTCTCTAATTATATACCCGGGTAAGTTAAAATGCTGCATAGACAGAATTCCATACTCCACTTATAGATGCAATCTGTTAACCTGAATAATTATTGTCAATACTTCCATGGATAAGGTCACAGTTGGGGTGTTTTTTTTGGTTATGGTAATATTTTTTTTCATTTTACAGTTTGGGGAGGAAATGGAAATTTAACAAGAGGGCAAATGGTCCTAGTTCCCTCACCTGCCATTTTATGAGCTACTTGGGACCCTTTAGACCCTCTTGATATATTTTCATTCCCTTCCTAGACAGCAAAATGTTCAAACATTTTCAGCAAACCAAAAAATTTAAACACTGTGACCTTACTTGAGAGCTTCCTAAGTTTGCATGTATAAAGATAGAGACTATCTATAAGCCAGTAGGTATGATAAAGTAAAACATGATATCAACGTATGGGCGACATTAAAACCCAATATGTATCAATAATAACAAGCATTATAGAAGTACGTCATCACGGATATAAAAGACATATACAGAACACTTCATCTAATATCTAGGATATATTACGATCATATCAACCATCTAAAATCAAATATATTCCATGCAAAATGACATGTGCAGTTAGACAAAGAAGCAATTCCAGCAGGCCTTTATCCACATGAAGTTGATTACGGAAACAACAAATAAAACCTGAATTTTGTGCTTTACAATACTTGATATAAAAACTTTGTAAAATAATAAATTAAATGTGGACCATTTACAGTGATTCTTAAAATTTTAAGGATTTTTTGACACTAGAAATTAGGACTTGCATTGGTTTAGTTTCATTTTCTCATTCAGTTTTGTGTTAAGCATCATGTGTATGTGACATATGATAGTGTATGTGACATGTATGTGACATATGATAGTGTATGTGACATGTATGTGACATATGATAGTGTCTGTGCTATTTCTTTTTTGTGTGATTCTTTTTGTGTCTTTAATGCTCGGCTGTTTGTGTTGAGTGCTGCCTTCCCAGTGTCCCAATTTGTCATATCATACCTTCTAGATTCATAATTATTCCAGTTATCAAGATTTCCACCATATTTCAATACATGCGTCATCTTGTTCAGTAGAAGCTTGTTTTCGTGATCAATCTCTGCCTGACGCTCCTCTTCTTTCTGAAAAACATAAATAACATTCTAATTAATTTTTCAAACCAGATAAGAAGAAGTTGTACAGTAAGAAATTGAAAAAAAAATTGTCAACAATAGTAATTTTCAATCTTAAATGATCAATCAAGTCATCAAATCTCACTATTCGTCATTTCGACGTAACCACTTCCATGCAGAACTACTAGCATTGTGTACACTGTTCAGTTTGTGCCTTTCATGCTGTGCTTTTTCTGAAGAGTTCTGTCTCCCTGCCCAATTTGTTATATAGCCATGGTGACAGTGGAAAGGTAGAGTTCTGTCTCCCTGCCCAATTTGTTATATAGCCATGGTGACAGTGGAAAGGTAGAGTTCTGTCTCCCTGTCCAATTTGTTATATAGCCATGGTGACAGTGGAAAGGTAGAGTTCTGTCTCCCTGCCCAATTTGTTATATAGCCATGGTGACAGTGGAAAGGTAGAGTTCTGTCTCCCTGCCCAATTTGTTATATAGCCATGGTGACAGTGGAAAGGTAGAGTTCTGTCTCCCTGTCCAATTTGTTATATAGCCATGGTGACAGTGGAAAGGTAGAGTTCTGTCTCCCTGCCCAATTTGTTATATAGCCATGGTGACAGTGGAAAGGTAGAGTTCTGTCTCCCTGCCCAATTTGTTATATAGCCATGGTGACAGTGGAAAGGTAGAGTTCTGTCTCCCTGTCCAATTTGTTATATAGCCATGGTGACAGTGGAAAGGTAGAGTTCTGTCTCCCTGCCCAATTTGTTATATAGCCATGGTGACAGTGGAAAGGTAGAGTTCTGTCTCCCTGCCCAATGTGTTATATAGCCATGGTGACAGTGGAAAGGTAGAGTTCTGTCTCCCTGTCCAATTTGTTATATAGCCATGGTGACAGTGGAAAGGTAGAGTTCTGTCTCCCTGTCCAATTTGTTATATAGCCATGGTGACAGTGGAAAGGTAGAGTTCTGTCTCCCTGTCCAATTTGTTATATAGCCATGGTGACAGTGGAAAGGTAGAGTTCTGTCTCCCTGTCCAATTTGTTATATAGCCATGGTGACAGTGGAAAGGTAGAGTTCTGTCTCCCTGCCCAATTTGTTATATAGCCATGGTGACAGTGGAAAGGTAGAGTTCTGTCTCCCTGTCCAATTTGTTATATAGCCATGGTGACAGTGGAAAGGTAGAGTTCTGTCTCCCTGCCCAATTTGTTATATAGCCATGGTGACAGTGGAAAGGTAGAGTTCTGTCTCCCTGCCCAATGTGTTATATAGCCATGGTGACAGTGGAAAGGTAGAGTTCTGTCTCCCTGCCCAATGTGTTATATAGCCATGGTGACAGTGGAAAGGTAGAGTTCTGTCTCCCTGCCCAATGTGTTATATAGCCATGGTGACAGTGGAAAGGTAGAGTTCTGTCTCCCTGCCCAATTTGTTATATAGCCATGGTGACAGTGGAAAGAAGTTTGTAACAATCCTCTCTGAAGACGACTTTTATTAATTGTGATCTTCAATGGTGCATTGGGTGTGACTACAATTATACCAGCTCTACTAAAACAGGGAATTCTAGGGACCAACACATTACAGAACTATACAACTAATATGGGAAGAATGTATAACTTGGACAATAATCATTCAAACTTAAATTCCTGACAATATGTACAGCTAGGCTTTGTATCAAATATTCATATGACATACATTTCATTGAAATCCGACCAGTGGTTAAGGAGGACAAGCATGGACAACTTTGTAACATCCATCAAGATAATCAGCACCAAAGAATGTGTCTCCCTACTATAATGTAGTAATAGTTTACCACTTGTTTAAATGAAACAAACTAATTTCATTCACAAATAGCAAATTATGATATTCAAATACAGGGTTTGAGGCTATTTTTATAAGTAGAGTAAAATAATTGTAAAATTACATGAATCAATGAATCAATAGAAATAGTCAATGTGTCAGGGTACCAGTATGTTTTCCTGTAACCATGCAGGTAATTACAAACACACAGTATGACACCGCTTCTTGGCATCCATTTTCATTGTTTAATGTAGCTTATACAGTTCAAATAGAACAGAATCATTTCTCACACCATCTCCTCTCAAACTGAGAGCTCTCAGTGAGCAAAATGTAGAAAACAAAATGTGTGTGAGGGTGCGTGTGTGTATGCGTGCGTGCGTGCATGCGTGCTTGCTTGCTTGCTTGCTTGCTTGCTTGCTTGCTTGCTTGCTTGCTTGCTTGCTTGCTTGCTTGCTTGCTTGTTTGTTTGTTTGTTTGTTTGTTCAGGTTTATATTACTGTTTCTCAACACCTTTTCAGTTTGAATGGAGGCTGATTCACTTAACCAGTATTCCTGGACAGTATCCTAACCAGTACTAACTAATCCTTCCACAAGGGACCTGCAACATTTCAACGATTTGGAAGAAAATCGACATTGTTGTCAAATAGAAAAGATTTAAGTTACGGCTTCAAGTCTCAGTGTGCTGGGGAATAAAATTTAATTACCATGGTATAGGCTTAATGTCAAAGATTACAGAATTGATTATTATCAGTCTGATTGTTTGTCTAAGAGTAATAAGTAGGAAGACTGGAAAGTGGGACAGTCTGACTGAAGACCTGTAGTCAGTACAGGTTTGGGCAATGCAGAAATCGGCAGATACTGAGCGAAGACTGTATAGACTATAGACAGTTACAGGAATAATGACAACCTTATCTTTAATCAAAGCACTGAGAGTAATGATGGGAGGCGATCTGGTTGCTGCTACTAAAGCTTAAACCTACTTTACACGTTTAATGCACGTTTTCTTACTGCCGATCTTGTCTTGAATGTCAAAATAGGCATATGTGACTATATAGGCATGTTGGGTATCTAAATAATTGTTAAAAGGTGCATATTAATTTATATGTAATACGTGTATTGAATGCGTATATCAAAAGTGGCTTTAAAATAATACTAAGCCCCTATTTATCAGATTCTACAGTACCGTCTTGTAATCACTTCCCTCACAGCATGTGACAGTCAATAGAAAGCGGCTAGCTAGTACAGCGATACCATATGATTGCATAACAGTACTTTGCAGACCGTATACGATTCATTGATAAAACCATCACTTGACCGTAGTCTGAAGTTTCTAAAAATAGCTTTACAGACGGGACATTTGATGAACACGTCATTTTCGTATTATGAAACAAGTTCGGTATCGGCCGGTGTAGTGATTTTTTTGCAAAAATATCGATTTAACGAACAGTTTCACAATAATTTTTGATCTTAGAATAAACAAATGTTGCTGATTGGCTTAAATCAGTTAAAAAATTTGGAGAAACATATGTAGCAGTATTGGGAATGTTGACAGTTTCTGGAACTACTTGAATGCGGATTCACATAGCAGCCTAAAGGCGGTTAATTTTGTATTAAGAAATGGGCAATGATAGTAATGAGAGGCTTAAACGCCTCCCAAAAATGAGTAATCTAAATTAAGTGACCTGCTTGCCTTTGTTTAACTTTACAGAAAACAAAGCCCATCAACTGTGCAAGTTTGATATTACTATAACTCCAACGCGATAAATTGCAATTCAAAAACAAACACAAAATCCGCTATATTTATCGTTTCTGAATATTTAGGAGCATGAAAACCTTACATGTTGTGCTTAATGTTTGAATGCTTTCATTGGTAAGTGTTACGGTCCTTGATTTTAATCCATAACAAAAATATAGGCAATATTGTGTTTGTTTTTGTACTGCAATTTATCGCGTTGGAGTTATACTGGTCATTGAATGTGCCCCTACTGTTGATACAAAACTATGATAAGAACATGATATGTGCTTATAATCACATACAGATAGAAGATAAGGCTGCATGCTCTAACTTTGATTTGATATGCACTTTTATTTAAGTATGTGCTTTTTTACCAGATTCTACAGTTTTAATAATTAACAATAAAAGCTGTTTAAGACAAGTGGTTGCTTCAGTCATGTGACCACTAATACAGGTTGTACAAGTGTGTATAGCACGGAGAATTCGACATTATCCTGACTTGATGCATTCTTGCTTTGAATATATTAATTTCCGCTAGTAAATCGTGCAATATCAGTTCTTTAGATTTGTGTTGATATTACACCTGGAGAGTCTTTGTGATATTTCACGCTATGAAAACACACAACCACGGTTATAAATATAGACAATAATATAAGCTATTAAATTATGCTAATAGAAGGTAGAGAGTCGTGTAAAATTCTTCGTACTATACCAAATATTACATAGTTCATTATCAGTGGTTAGAAAAAGAGGTCAACACTATTTCTAACCTTTCATGATCTTAAGGTATTGATATTTTTCACATTAACACTTTAGAAATTGATTTTTGCACAAAATTAATCCTTTAAGACATTTTAACCCACATTTTAGGCCAAGAAATTATAATCCTTACATTTTAAGTTTTAAAACAGCTTGCTGCATACCGGTAGTTGAAGTAAAGATTAGGAGTCAACAAGTTTAATTAAATATTCGATTAATTCTATGGAAACTTTATATTGTGTGTTTTGGGTCGGTCAGTTTCATGGTGGTGTAAAATGTTCGTCTAATGCTAAAACAATGAGGGAGGGGGGTAGACATTAAATATTTATTCACCAAAAGCGATACAGTTCTATATAAATAATAAATTGAAATTCATATAAACTGCTGAACGAAATATAAACAAAACACTTTCATATTATAATGCAAACAATAGCATTTTTGAGATACCTCATTCATCTTTTCATAAGTATTTCTAATGATACATTCAAATGATATACAATATGTTTTTTTCATTCAATGGGAAATGCATAATCATATGATCAGTGTATATGTAATGAAACCTTTCACATGCTGAAACCAGACATGGAATTTCCATGAAAACCAGGTTTTTGTGGCAGCCAAGTCTAATTCTATTTTTAGTAACAGTGACCTTGACCCCACCGGCCCCACTTTCAATCCCAGGCAAGGTTTTCATATAAGCTACCTACACAGCTAGTTTCATTATGATATCTCATCCCTAACTTAAGTTATTGAGCGGAAACCGTTTTTTCTATTTTTAGTAATGGTGACCTTGACCCTACCAGCCCCACTTTCAATCCCAAGCTGGTCTTCACACAAGCTACGTACACAGCAAGTTTCATTATGATATCTCATGCCTAACTGAAGTTATCCAACGGAAACCAATTGTTGACGTCCGTCTGCTCGCCCGCCCGATACCGCCCGTATGCCCGCCGCCCGCCCGCCCGACGAAATCGCCAATCTAAGAACCAGGATTTTTTTTTAAAAAACCTGGTTAAAAAGCATGCACAGAATAGCATATCCGTGAAAAATTATGGACCCAGACTCCTGGAGGCACATACGGAACACACGCTGAGTCGCTGACTACTGGCTTGAAGTGTTTGCCAGCGATCAATCAGCATCAGGTCAATAATCTAAATGTAAAATGTTATTTATCAACCTACATTACAATGGATGCCACATTAGGAAAATTTGTCTGAGTATATATTTATTGTTACAAACAATGACAAAAATGTTGTCTACTTTTCACACTCTGATGTATGGCATATTAAAGGACTCACATCCATTCAGTCCGGGACATTCCAATGATAATCCATATTTTATAGTTATCTATCTTTATTCCATTAATCCTTCGAAAATCCCAGATAACTGGTCTATCAATAAACTAGAGTTATCAGTGAATGTAATCTATACCCCCTGCAATACTGCTTTGTCACACAAATGTTTTAGAAAATCAAAGAAACACTGCCACCGCAGATTCTGATAAGAACAAGGGCAATAACTCTTGAGATGCCTTAACCAACTTGCTTGAAAGGGATGATTTCTTGTAAAGCCAATAGTCCATGCGCGATTCACATCCATAATAATTATCATTAACTTGTATGCGCAAAATTAAAAAAAATCAATTTTATATTGTATGGGTACCCAAACAAGGGACATAGAGAAAAGAAAATGGCTTGTTGTATTTTGCGAAGCAAACACAAAGAGTCATGGAATATCAATAATGTACAATCTCAAATATTCTAGACATATTTTGAATGACTGTATTTCTTGCAAATTGTCACATATTTGTTTAAATATGTTAGATACTTATTGCTGGACTTTTCTATTGACTTCTGATCAATCGTCTGTAAAGCATGGTTTCATTGTCTGACAACTTCAATGTTTGTTTATAACCTTTCCCAAATAAATATAAACAGAATAATTATATACTCAATAAAATATCCTGACATTCTTACAATGTATTGACCCTCTCTGTTTTATAAGTTTTATTCTTTCTACTGGTCATCGGTCATCCTATAGACATATTTATTTCTCTTAACAACCCCTTCCTATATTATTTTTATTGGGAGAATAATAAAGGTACATTTGTATGACTATAATACTTCAAGCTGTGGATTGTCGGGTATGTGACACAGGCTGATCCCCGAGTGTTGAGCTTACGATCCATAGATCAAACCATTAGAATCAATGTTAAATATTAATAAAGAAAACGACTGTCATAGAGACAGTTTACCTTACAAAGAAAATTATCTATGCAAGGATATCTACTTTTGGTTATTTTCATTTTCCAATGTTTATCAATTTTGTCTTGGATTTGATGCCTTTTGTGATGTCAGAACCATGTGGTATTGCTACACTGAGATAGATATTAGGTAATAATGCAGTATTAGTGAAATTGAGCACATATGTCACAGACTTACCATTACCAACATCATGTAATGGAAATTGTTTGAATGTATAATGATGTTGCAGGGTTTTACTATTAAACATGCCAATTCGTATGTTTACCTAACTGATCATGCTATGATCAAGTTAGCCCTCTTATAAACGTATTTTAAAGATCTTCTTTATAAAAAAGATATAAATTAAATGACTCATATTTATGGATATTGGAGTATCTGGTTACTCCTTTATTAGTATTACTCAGGTATCAGTTGACTACTTGTCTATATCAATTTGAACCTTGACTTTCTATAACATAGAGGATATTTGTTGATTTTGGTGTAAGATCGAATTTTATTTCACCGAGTGATCACAGAAAATCAATATTTTCACGAGTTGCGTAGCCACGAGCGTAAATTTAATTTTCTGTGATCACGAGTGAAATCAAAGTACTGAAGTACTGTTACTGGGGAAATCGTAATTCTTGGTAATATAGGGTTTCACCTTTAATGATAATGAATTTCAAAAAAGATAATATTGTGGCAAGGTTTCTGAGACGCATTAGCAAGTGGCTCATTTAAATCACACTACAACGGGTCCATCACAATACTAGAAATCATTAAGGCAATACCCTAGTTCTAAGTAATATATCACAGTGTGTGTTCGATTTTCCGTGATTTCCGTCATTTACTCACATTATAAGATGCTCGTTAAATGAATTATCAAACATCAAATGTGCCCGTGGACATCAACACTTACCATATTGCAGGTCAGACTCGCGTAATGAAAAGAGTAAAAACATTAAATTGTGTAAAAACGTTTCCGCGCGAATTATTCTGATGGTAGTAAACCAAAAAAATATAAGAAATAGGATATTGAATGAATGGGCGCAGTAAAATTAAAATCCAGCGTCACAAAGTCATAATTCCACAATTCTTCAGTTGCAAATATAAATTATAAAACGACCGGACAGGGTATGATAAGTGAGAACTAATAAAACAGGGGTCGATACGTAAATACACCGTATGGTCTAGACTTTCGGTGGGAAAATTGTATACACAGCTCGGCACTTGGACAAGAGTAGTCCTAACAACAGACGCAAACTATTTCTGTGTTAACTTAATGGTTCAAACGTCGATCAATACTATTTACATGGGCACAAGAAAATGATAAAAAAACTTTTATTCTATAACTCTACCTGCATACGAACTGGATAGAGTACGAATAGCGCGAACGAAAATGATTCGGACGAAACACAAATTACTGATATGGTCTCGGTTTTCGGCGGGGAAATATTTATGTAACAACGCTGGGAAAAGGGTTGTTCTAACGGTAGACTCAAAATATTTAGCTGAAGATCTCTTGTAAGTAAATGGATGAAACGTGGATTAATACTATCAACAAATGCAAAATATTGTAAATAGTGAAAAATAAGCACACGCTAGGCTATGAGTTTCTAGCTAAACTGTAACATGGATGATAGAACCATGAATTATGTAAAGTTCGTCTGCTAAACGGGTTACTTTTAACAGCGACATTTTGATCGCCCCTCAAAAATCATTAGTCATTTTACAGCGCGTAGGAATTTATTCGCACAAATACATTAAGTCATCGACAAAAACTTTCAAAAAGTTCACACAATACAAACAAATGAAAATTAATACAATTAATATAAACAAATTTTCTTTAAAATGATTGAATATGACGACATTGGTTTAGATTTGCTGGAACTAGTTTCTTGCTTGGATGGATTGGTTGTGGAGAAATTTCATCGTTAAAATCGTAGTGATTTCTGAGATGTATGATATAGTAATACTGGGGTTCCCCCAGTAATAAAATTGATCTTACACCAAAAATCAACAAATTTTCTGTTTATTATATGCATCAATTTCTCTTACAGTGTGCCGTAATTGGCTTAATTGGAAAAAATCACGTCGAAATTGGAACGTCACGTCATGAGAATTATGACGTCATGATGACGTAATGCATATTTTAAAGCCCGGTGCCGTTGACGTTACGTTTCTTTTTATGCATGATACTGGAACCAGCTTCAAAACAGTGAAAATAACAAAGTGGTAATTTCACTGTAATTTTCACTGTTATTTTCACTGAAAAAACTCCATAATCCATTGAAAGCAAATAATAAAAGTATAACACGTGCAGGTTGCATTTCATAATTATATGTAAAAGGTTTACAACAAACACATATTATAAGGATTGATAATGCAAAATTGATCAAGGCAACTGATCATTATATTGTGCCAATAAAATAACTTTTTCTTCAAAATGTACTTATGCAAAAAGGTCTGGACCACCTACGTTACGGATTTGAGGTGTACATGTATGTATTACTTTTTGATCAATTTTAGACATGAAAATTGTTGCATAGAAGTGACAGGCTTAATCTCAGTTAAGGCCAATGTCAACAGGACTTAATTTAATATGCCATTAAGGCATCAAAAACAATCAATTTTTTAATGATATCCTTATATTATTGAATGTATACATGTTTTAATAGATATTTAAAGTCCTGTATTGAAGATATTGGTCGGATAGACGTACTTGGTTTAAGCCAGAACAATCTTTTCAACGATATTATAGAAAAAAACATCAGATTTGACCGTGAATCTTGTGCTATTCCCACATGTTATGATAATTACATTGGGTGGTTAACTACAACACATGTACAAATTGAATAGATATATAAAAAATAACATTGAAAGTTTAACAGGGTACTGATATTGATTAAAATAACAGCATTTATTTTGTACTAAAAAACTGCACAAATATAGACTTAACCTTCCAAATGTATGGTTCTCAAAACAGTTATATTTACATTTCACTGGACAATTGAATGAAATATAAATAAGTTTCTAAATAATATCTTAAATGTGAAAAAGATATGTGTTTACTTTAACTGTATTCATTATATGTACACAATGTTCAAATGCAAATTGAACGAAAAAATATGAATATTTAATTATATTTAAGTCCAAACAGATAAAGGTAGTTTTATTCATCAAAATCCATTCAATTTTATTCAGCTATGTCGATGTCAAAGCTGTAAAATTCAAAAAAGAAAAAATTGATATGAACAAAATTGTCATATTAAGGAATTTTTATCTTTTAACTATTTACTAGTTTCATAATTCTACGGCATTGCACGAAATAGTACCTGTACAGGGGTGAACGCGAAGTTTGTATAATTTGCTTATAAATTATTTATTTTTGGTTAAATATTGATGAAACTTCACTATCAAGATGATCAACTTGATTGAAGTTGAATAATAGAACGGAATAAAAATTTGCCAACTTATGCAACTATTAACGGTACCCATGCCAATACTTCAACTCCTCGTTGCAGCACACCTAAATTGCAATATTTTTCATCTCTGGCCCATGGGAAGTTGTCTTGGCGTTTGAGGCAGAAAATTTGAAGCGAGACAGTAAATCATTAACACTTTGTGTGATCCTATATTTTAATGTTCAGGTACTGGTAATTACGTCATTTTATTTTTTAATTAGAATGCAGTGGTACAAATAGCAACAGTTACTGTATAATTATATTCAATAGATTTTCAATTCATTGTTCAAACCATTTTAAAAATGAGTATGTATGGTTATTACAATTTAAATGAAAGTTAATCATGTATTCTTCACATTCTCACGTATTCTGACAGCTTAACATCATTACTGTATTAGAGACACATTATTATTATGCTTGTAACCATGGTGATTAAGTCACTATAAAATCAATTTACAAATAGGAATGAAAGAGGATGTATAAAACATTACTGTGAGATAACTGAGACTTAATGGTTTATAGCAATATGTGTTACCATAGCAATATGTTATGTACATGTACAAGCAATATTCATTGTACAAATGATTTTATACATAAGCTTTATGAAAGAGACAGCTAATTTACCTGAACATCAAGATCAATGATTTAATAACAAGCTTGTGTCAGTTAATGAACAACACTCACTATATGATGTTTTGTCTCAGGAGGAAAACAAATGAACAAAAACAACAGGGGTCGGTTGCCTAAGCAAAGCGAAAGTAAGCTCCTTTATTCAGTTACCTCCTGTTCAATTATAAAGTGTTATGCTAAATTAACAGACACCTAGTACCGTATAGCATGTATGACTGTCCTCAGTGGTGTAATGGTAAGAGTGTCCTCCTTGGGATCAGTCAATATTTCGGGATCAGTACTGTCAATTTTGCAGGATCAGTATATCGTAATTTTGTTCATGTACCAGATAAGGCTTTACTGTTCATACTTAGTCTGATAAAAAATCCAGGTAAATATTTACATTAAAATAAAAATATTTTTCATCCTTAGAACCAACCGTTTCACCATGTAACAATTGAACCAGACATATTTAGTACAAACAGTTTTCACCATGTAACAATTGAACCAGGCATATTTTTATTTTGGCTCTATTTGAAGTCTTTGAAATGAACCTTTGACAACAATATTTGTGCAGTGCTGGCATATTGATGAACCACTACTAACAAAGCCTCAGCATAAAATCTGGCACCACAAAAGGCACAAGTCAGACTGATACATAAAAGATCAAATAGTTTCACAGACACTGGAGAGGAAGAACTGGGCATTGAGGAAATAAAACAGTGATTATCGTTGAGGAGTTAATGGAATATTGGTGTTACATCCAGGAAACGTACATATAACGTGTCGCATGCACATAGTTTATTACTGCTCTGCAATCATTGTAAGTGACACAGATTTAAAATAAGGTCATGTGTAGCCCGAGTGAGGATAACAAGGTCATGTGTAGCCCGAGTGAGGATAACAAGGTCATGTGTAGCCCGAGTGAGGATAGTTCACCAGTAAAAGTAAAATAGTTGTACACTGTATATTCATTATCCTATAAAGAACATATTCATACACAGACTATACCTAGGTCACAAATCCAATTCAATTGTTACACAATCATCGGACGACCTTTGGCTAATTGGGCTGTAGGCTGGTAATCGGGATTCACCAAAGGGTATTCCATGTAACATTACGCAGCGTCGGTATACATGCTCTGGTTTAAACGTCAGTATTTCTAGTGAAAGTGAAAATTGACCAATCAAATGCTTTGCATATTTTGAAATATATATGATTGGGCAGGTGTTACAGCTTAACCAATCAAAATGCTTGTTTTGAACTGCCGCCAATGTTCTCCTTCATCCAATGCTAGTACCCTTAAACATGTACATAGACACAACAAGTCAATGCATACAGAAAACTCACCTGAATTTGTTTAAGGCGAAGAATAAGATGATTGTGTCTTTTAGGTTCTTGTACATCCAGTCTATGTTTCACATTGTGTACCTGTAAATACATTGTACAAGTAGTATATTATATATATATAGTGTACAATATAATCTCAGTATAATGTGGCAATTAATTAACCCTTTCCTCCATAGCATCATGCATCAAATGTATCCCCATGTACATGTATATATTACATATATTAATGTGTTTACCTAATTTCAAAGCATACTTGAGCCCGATTAAAGCTTCAGGAAGTTTCAATTGGAGATGCAACACATTGAATCCTAATACAGTAGGTATAAACATTTTTTATATAGTCCATTTACTATAATCAGGTATATCACTTGCATACAAACATTGCAATATCATAACATTGTATTTTTATTATTTGAAACATTTTAATTCGAGAAAAAGGCAGTGATAACCAATACCTTATTCATTAAGGGAGTTACTAATACACATAATATCTATTAAAATAAGACATTAATAAGAGAAAAAGCAATGTTTATATGTACACAATGTTATATAAACAAGTGACTGACCTAAATAATCAATTTAGATGTTAAGGGTCTACAGAGTAAAGGGTTAAAGCATTTTATCAATATTCTTATGAACCTAAGATAAGAATTGTTCGTACGAATCTACGTAGGAACGAAGATGCTATGAATTTGTAAGAATGCAGCCAAAAGCTGCTTGTAAATATGGCTGCCGAAACTTTTGTAAACTGTTGTGAATTCGATCGTTGATAAAATGGGCCCAATGTGTTGTTTCTAGGTTTTCAACACACTAGGTTTTCAAGAAGTTCTTCTAGCGAGAGACAATGCCAACTTCTCTACAATGATCTGGCAAAGGCTATAATGTACATGTATAACATGCATGTTAAATCAAATTCATAATCTCTGTAAACATATGTAATCATTACATGACTTAAGGGATTTTGCTAATACCGCCTCCTTGAAATGATTGTGCAAATTCTATAAGAACATTCAGCTTTACAAAGTTTAAGCAGTTGCCCATGTTGGCATCCAGTATACAGCAAGATCAAACTAGTTTCCTGGACTTCTAAACAGTACTAACTAAATAATACCCTTCCACAAGAAACCAGCAACTTCTCCACATGTGGAGGAAAATTGACATGTTGTCTCATTTTCATGGAAGATATAATGACTAGCCACTTGTGAGAATTGAACCCGGTGTAACAGTCCAGGTTACAAAACCAGCACACCACTGGACCATGGCTGCAGCTATAAATGTACATGATTTAGCATCCAGAAGTATCAATGACAATTTAATCTTTAAGCTATAAATCAATACAATAATCATCATCAATAAAATATTGAAAACAAGCCCATAAATCAGGCACTGTAACAGCATTTGTCACACAACCAGACTCATATTACAATATTTACTACATTGTAAAGAGGCAATAATGAAATATGATGTCATCGTAAATTGAAACAAAACGATGTAATAATGTAACATTGTGTGTATAAAATACAATGGCATACACTTCAGACTGATAATTGCACTCTGCTGGAGCTGGTAGATGATGGATTGGTCTCATTGATATTTGCTGTCTGTGAGACATGTTTCTGTTTTCTCAAGGAAATCACATATCACTATGTAAGAGTCTGAAACATATTGCTTAGATTGTACATACAGTTATCACAGTGTATAAACCTAATCACTGTATGACTTATTCGGAGACTATACAATTCAACTTGTATGACTTATTGCGAGCAAAATCATATATGATTGTCGTTCACTGTACGACTTATTGGGAGACTATACAATTCAATTTGTATGACTTATTGCAAGCATAAGCATATGTGATTTTCGTTCACTGTACGACTTATTGGGAGACTATACATTTCAACATGCATGACTAATAGCAACAACCGGAAGTTGACTCGTTTATACACAGTGGTTACATTACTTCTAACACATTGTTTGTGTGCAACACCAAAGTTCTGTGAGGAGTATCTTATAAAATTTACTGTTTTTTATAAATTTAAGTTGACTCTTTGTAACAAAGTTTAGGCTAATCATTCTCAATCTAACATGATAATTTCATTTAAATGCCTGACCCTTTTTATATTTTAAAATATATTTAAAAATTTTACTTATATTTATCTCTGTTTAACTTTGTCTCACAGATTTGTTTAAATTATGTTTGTTTATATGCTTTTATTTATCCTCGCCACCGGATAATCCATATGGGCGAGGCCCTCAGAAGAGTTTAGTCACTTTAGTGTTTGGGGGATAATGCATGATACAGAAGATGCTCCAGTTCCAGAAGCATCCCTGGTTCTTTTATGTGCCGATGTAAAGCATCATAGACGGGACCTCGCTTAACGTCTCGTCCGAAAGACTGTTAGTAAGTTTAGTTATGTTAGGTGGGAAACACTGAAAAGCATTTCTATTTTGACCGTCTGGTGTAGGGATCGAACCCACAACCTTCAGATCAGCAGTCAGTAGCCCTTACCACTAGACCACTTGTCCACCTATATGTTTAAATTAATAAATGTGTAGGTAAAGCACCTCATTTAACAGGTAGTCTTCAAACACTTGACACATTCTAGTGAAGTTTGATAAATATATTTCATAATCTTCAAGAAATAAATACTAGACATACCATAACCTACCAACCATTGAGTAGTTGTCAGACTAATATCACAAAGCCTGCCCTTTTCAGAGGTTAAGCCATGTCAGCAAAATTATATTTATTGTTGTTTATTCATGTTTTATATGCTGTTTCTCAACAATTTTTCAGTTATTTATATGGCAGCAGATTCACCATAACAGTGTTCCTGGATGGTATCCAAACCTGGGTACTTAAACTTACCTTTCCACAAGGAACCAGCAACTTCTCCACATGTGGAGGAAAATCAAAATTGTTGTCAAATTTTCATTGACGGGTATGACCTGCTGCAAGTGGGAATTGAACCCAGATTGCTGGCCTACAAATCCAGCACACTAAACACTGGATCACAGCTGTTGCTGATGTCAAAAGTGATTAAGAATTATAAGTTGCAGAACTTGTTTCACATTTTACCTAAAATAACAACATTACACTAACCTATTTCCATTCATTTAATCAAAACATTTGATTAAGCTTAACTTTGACTCAAAAAGGGAGCATCAACATGAATATTGATCATGAATTTGTTGTTGTATTCCGGTATAGCAACCAATAGGGATGAGCATTGATTCAATTAATTTTTATCACATAAACAATTATCAGCAAATCCCTCATCGATAAGTTTTATTGATAGAAGACTCCGTGCAAAATCAAAACTTGTTCAGGCCGGAAGAAATCATTAGTAAGTTCTAATTTATTGGCCATAATATTATCTGCTCCCTTTTTACATGCTGTACTGATCTTTTTTTCTTTTTCTTATTTTTAATATTGTTTTATATTTATTATGTCCCACTAGTCAACAGTACTTCCGTCAAATGGAAACTACCCACTCACATTATCCTGACATGGGGCTGTATTGTCCAGTCAGGACGCAGCAGTTGAGTCCACTATAATGGTGTAAAACCAATTATAAAGGCTTATACTGTACAAACAACTATAATTTCAATGCTAAACTAACATTCTTAACTTTGCTCTAACTGTTTAGACAATGGTTGTGATTTTTTGCATACACATAAACTGCAACATCACTGTCACAATATCCTAACTGGACTATAACCAGCATATATCTGGAAATAACTTATAATGATGAGTGACAAGCAAGGCAGATTATACCAGTGTCATTTATATTGACTTTGATTTGTCGCGGCCGGTGATCAAACCCCACATCTCATGCAGTCCAAGCAGACAATCAAACAAAAGTCTATCAAGGTAATTAATCCATTTCTGTAGTGAAAAACTTATGAGAAAAATGATAAAATATTTGAGTTAATAAAGTTATCTATAGTCTCTGATAAAATTGATAAAAAGTAAAATTCTTGTCCTCGCCCACATGATAGTCAAATAATAAGCTAGCGGTTATTTCTAACAACCTTAAGAGATTTACTGTTCTCAGACTCTATAAGACAGATAAATCATTATATAAAATGACTTCAGATCAATGAAATTCCACAGACACACAATAACAACTCTAGGCTGACTGCAATAGATTGACATAGTATAATAGACAATATGCATGAATATGAAGTCACAGTTTGATTGAACTATTGATGCATTATAGACAGCTGGGTACTGTTTTATCAAAGCACTTACGGAAATCATAAATTTACGTCCAAATTTGAATTCTTGATAATTCTTTAACTGCTACAAATTGTGGTAAAGGGATATGGAATATTAACGATGATTCAGTTAATGAACTCCTACAAACCATATCTGGCACCAATTTGCAGTTGAACTTTTTGCACTATGACGTCATTATTGTCCCCCTATATCATAAAAACCTTAGTGAAATTGCGTAAAAACGACGCAATATCTGCGCGTAAAAATATTCTAATACCAAAAGAGTACTCACATTTGCATATTATGTACATGAAAGTATAGTTAATATAAACTTAGAAGAAATTGGCATGTAACAGGAATTATTTTAGCTGCAGTTACGTCGTAATTGTGTCTCTTTGCAATGAAAATTGCAGTATAATGGCGGTAAAAGGCACAAAAAGGCCAAATTAGTACATTTTGCGTATATGTTTTTCTCACAATTTCTGGCTTGTCATAATTTATTCTTGGCTAAGGATGTTGATTAAAGTGTACTTTATCTAAAAATTAAAATAAAACATAGGTTTTCACGCTACACTTTGTGCTATTATGAATGAATTATCTCCCCTTTTCCCAATTTGTCAGTGACGTCGCATTCGATATAGCAAGGGAGCACAGATGGGCCCTGAATCGCTCATTTGAATAATCTTCACAATTTTAGTCAAGAGATCATCAATTCATTCCCTGTATATCAGTAAAATGGGATCTGTGTAGTCCCAGGCAATACAAACATTCATTATAAATTGGTACAGGTAACCCAAGTAATAATTTCTAATTTCACAAAAAATGAATGAAAATGTAACCGCTATTTCACGCAGAGTGTTTTCATATTATTTGCTCAGTGAAATTATTTTTTTACCCCAAATTATCCATATTTATACTTACCCTAGATAGTATCACAACAAACATTTTGCCCAATTTTCATGACGATTCAGTGCCAAACGCGGCCTCTATTCCGGTTTAAGGTATATGCGCAGAAATGATGCTCATAAACAACTGTATCAAACGTCCTTAACTGATGATTTATGATTGTTTTATAAACATCAATTGATTGTAAGATGAGAATAATTTTAACTAATGAACATCACTGTAAATTGAAGTCACAAAAATACATCACGAAAAATATTACCAAGGTCTTAGGTGGGCGTAAATTTTACTAAACAGTTTTTAACAATGAAATAATAGAAGAATTACATTATGTTTCTTGTTAATCAGTATCTTGTACGTCCATTCTTGTCTTTTATCATAAATTATGTTTATACCACTGCCCCATCAAGAGCACATAATTCTTATCAATACCCGAAAAAGGGCCAGTTTATGTACCCCCACAAATTCTAAATAATCCAGAAATCTGAAAACTTTGATGTTAGCGGCAACTGCTGTATGATGTGATCATGCAGAAATGCTTGTGTTGCATGTGCTATATGAGCCTGAGCTCCTCACTGCAATATTTTTACATGGCGTCATTTTTGTGACTTTTCGTTTTGCAGTGATGCTCATTATTTGGCTTTATTTTTATCTTTTAATAAACTGATTTGCATATAAATTATAGGAGGCATGCAGAGAGTATTATTTCATTCACATTCCAAATTTTAACTGCATCCATTGATTAAGTTTATAGGGGTTTAAAAGGTTTTAAAGACAAAAAGTATTGCTCTGTAGCTTATTTAAAGTAGCAAGTTGTCTAAACAAGGTACTAAATGTAGTCATTCCTAAAGTTTCTCCTAATTATTGCTTTAAATAGTATGTGTGTTATAAATATCACTGCAGTGTGTTGATCTGTTGGCCCCGAATTACCTAGAGTTGCTTGTGTAATGCCGTATCTTGCGAGACCGCTAAGTTGAGGGAGACACGGTATAACACAAGCAACAAGAGGTAATACGGCCTAACGGATCAACACAACTGCAGTAATATACCGACAAAAGTGGGAAAATTGTCTATTCATTGACGTAATGAATGTCGGCATACTTTCAACATATTTAACGTTCATTCTAAATAAGGTTATTGTTTATTTCATTGACGCTGGCATATAATGGCATATAACACATCCTCAACGCATGATACTATTTCAGAAAACAAAGCTTGCATAATACGAGAAATGTAATCTGTCAGGTTGTATTCTACTGTGCGGTTAGGTTTGTATTTATGACAATACATTGATATAGGTATTTAATAAAATTTCTTATTTACCAAGTTACTGTTGAATGGACTGTCATTGAATTACTTTAGTTGACTCAATACTATTATAACTAATTTCATATATACTGCTTGTATACCTTACACCCTACAATAAAATAATCAAAGATAATTATGTGAAGTCAAGTTTTAACTCCTAAAATACATATAGTCAGGTTTTTAACTCCTACAAAGTGTTCTTCACCCAATTCTAGGCTATTATTAGGTAAATCAATTAAAAAATACCAATCTTGGAATGATTCATGTACACCTAACAATTACAGTCTACAATTCCTTATTGTTAGGAGGATATAATAGGCTAAATAACGCCAACTACTTATATTCTATAGCAAAAATAAGAATAGACTCTTTATAAATACAAAAATAAATATCCACTTTATCAACTAAGTCCATGGGCAAAAGTTTTTATAAAACTGAGAGAGAAAATTGAAAATCAATAGTACAAATGTACAATGTCTACATAGATAAAATTTATCGACAAAGAAATAAGCGCAAGACGTTAACAAAATATCTATGTGTAAGTGGAAACCACAATATTTAGTTCATCAATTAGTCTGAGTTCCTAACCATTCAATAGTGGTTCTCATGTTAACACAAACATAAAATAAATATTAAGAGGAAATTCAAAGGTTGAATTTTGATCATATATACCTATAGCCAAGAAAATAAAAATAAAATGCAATGTTTAGTAAAATTTACCAAGTTTATGTCAGTCAGGCAGCATGTTTTTATGAATGGTTGAAAAATGAAATTTCTGACTGTATGTTACAGTCTTTTTTTACTGACTATGACAATGACACTGAAATATTGTCATTATTGTACTAGAAAATTCACTGAGCACATTTTTGGCGCAAATGCTTCTTTATAGGAAGAACAAAAATACTTTTAACATACAATTTATAAATATTGTAAGCACTGCTTGGAAACAACTGTTACTTTCTGCAGTGATGTTTTAACAAGCTGAGACAGACACATGTCTGTAGACATACACTGGTACTATGAGTGAGTATATCGCAGATTGATTGATGAATTATTTACAAGATAGACATGTAAAGGATATCGGGTAGGACCATTATTCACAATCAATGTCAATAAATGATGTATGGGTACCAGGAATAACATGCAGCAAGCTGATCAGTCAGTTATGTCTCAAAGGTACCTTACCATGTGTATTATATAACAAAACTGGATAACTATTTAAGGCTGGCTTCGCAAAAACTTTGGTAACTAGTCACCCACACTCAGTTAAGTATGATTGTGTCAATTTGGTAACTATTTCATTGCCCAAACTAAGTTCAATCTAGTTTTTTGGTGACTTGAGTTCAGCCATTGATTCACAAGGGTCTGACTTGACTCTAGTCGCGATTCAAAATAGTTACATCTATCATGTTTTTCCTCCTCCAATTCTAAAGCCCAGACCAGAGAAACAAAACCCAGACTTAACAGAGTTTGAACCATGAAACAGTTACTGAAGTGTTCCCAAAAAGTCAACCAAAGTATTTAACGGTTTTATTTTAAGTTCCTGGAAAAATTTCATAGAATGTTCGATGTTTGCTAAAACTACATGATTATAGAGCACTTTACCTAAAACTGAAAGAACACCCCTTATATATATGTAAGCACAGACATATTACCATTTTTAATACAACGACTCAGTGGTTAACCTATGGCATCGGCCCAGGGAATTGAGAATTAGAAGGTTTGAATACCAGAAGGAATCTATTCGGATATAGCTGGTTGGGGAGCCACAAGTTGATTAATAATGGTTACCTTATGCCTGCGTGTGAAAGGAGAAATAAATACAAATGTATGCTCATATAGTAGCAGTGGTTTCATAAGTCAAATTGGCTAGCCTTTTAAAAGATGGGTTACATGATAATAAACAGTTATACATTTTATTTTTCACTAAATTATATTTAAAGGTGCAGTGGGTCATTACATTTGTATTATGTTATTCTGATAACATGGACAACAAACTAAACACTACATGCTATTGTGTAAGAATAGCAAAACTTAATCCCATTCAAAGCTGATTTAAAGTTCAAGTTTCTAAAAGCAATAACTCAAGCTGATTGAAGAATTATGTAATGCATAATGCAAACAGTAATCGGGATTAAAAGCAAACTGTTCTATCCTTTACAGTTAAAGGTATGACCAATAATCAATCAAATATGCAGGCAATATAATATATATTGTGAATAAAAAGAAGACAATCAAATGTACATGACCAAATTTATATAGACAATATTTTAAACCTTGATAATAAAGAACTTAACAAAATGGCCATAGTTTGAAGAATGTGTTAAGGCCTACCTATATTCAAGCCATATATAACTATGTATTCTAACTTTTCAAATATTTTAGTATTATATTGATAAATTATGCAACAATATTTTAGTACCACATATATATCAATACTGACACCTAAAATATTTGACTCAGTGTGCCGACTTTTCAAATGAGTTTGGTTTTATAATTACAAGTAAATCATTATAAATGTATACCAAGTTTACTTGCACTCGGTAACCCTCATTGGTTAATATGTGAAAAAAGTGACAAATTATATCTCTTGAATGTTTCACTGACTGTCATATAAGACATCATTATACCATTAACTTACGACATTTTTTCTTCTACCAATTCTATGAATTTGCAGGGCCCACTCTGGGGGCATTGTCGCAGATTATAAGTTTCTGGAAATTTAAAATGAATATGATTTTAAATAACACATTTCAATTAAACTGATTGTTAACTCCTGTACAAACTGTAACATATACACACGCTCATGTTTGTATATCACTATTCATAACTTGAACAAATTTACATGTTATGTAATAAAGTAAAGATGTAAATTTCAGCATTCTTACCTTTTGCATGTGCATCTTATAAGCCCGGTCATTTTCATACTGCATAAGAAGTTTGTTGGCAGCAGGGAAACTTCCAGCCCCTAGACCAGTTCCGTGCCGAGGCATATTTGTTAACTGTCGTCAATTCTGAATATAAACGTTAATATATCCCATTCACAGTACACTATGTATAAATCCAGTAAAGATAATAAATAAATAAAATCACTGCTTTGACAATTAATATTTAATTAACATATTTAATAATTTATTTAACTTCAGTAATGATACATTTATTAAGCGTTACTGAATAAACAATCTCAGGTATTAGTTAAACAAGCAAGCGTATCTCCACATCTATCATAGAGAACACATGATCCGTTCTACCTTGTCTTTATATCACTAATTTACATCAGAAAGAATACACCCTACTGATCTGTAGTCATTGTCGATGATATTATAAATATCACAGAGCGAACTTCAACAATTAATACCATTTGTATCGAGTCTAGATAAACTAATATTGATCAATAGAATGTATAGGTATATATTACTACTTTCCACCCTTCTTCTCATACATAGTTAATTTTATTTCTTATTTACCTTAAGACATTCACGCAAATCTACATTAAGCGTCGGGTCGTTGTCATGACTACTGGGTCATTTTAATTTCATCGGAGTTTAAATAGCGATTTTCGCGACAAAAAATAGCAAAATACAAAATGATCGAGAGAGAAAGGATATCGTTTTGAAACAACCACTGCTTCTAATAGTTTCGCTAATCGGAAGGACAGGTACTTGCCATCGTCTGCTAATTGCTTTATACCATACGCAGTTATTCCCCTTTATCTGACGGAATACCCGGAATACTTCGTCGATTATTCTTAAACTTTGGCGGAAATCGCCGAGAAATTACGACCTATGGGATAACTCTTAAAAGTTCGCGCTTAAAGTTCTACGCAGTAATCTCCCTTTTCTCATGAACGAACGTAATCTTCCGGGACCGCAACTCATGATATATTTAACGTTTATAAGAATATAGGGGTTTTAAAATGTTCCACAGGATATTGTAATTGACACGTCTGATGGTATGTAAAGTAAATGTATTTGTTGTAGTTTATTTCATCTAGTGAGTTAATAATAACCGTTTAGTGTACATGTATTCGGACAAAACTTTTCGGATACATAATAATAGGATTGGCTAAACCAGAGACTATAGAATTAATGTTATCTATAGTCTCTGGCTAAACTTTGTCCAATATCCTGTTGACTGTTACTTAAAGCATATTCATGAACTTATGTAACATGTGTGTTTTTTAGGTCATATCAATGACTCTTTATTAGTATGTGCAGTGTTGTTATAACAAATAAGATTTTACCACTGTTTACTATATATGACAGGCTACTAACAGAATTGACAATTATAAAAGTGCCTGTCACATTTGTAGCCGTGTAGGTTTATTATTCATTGAAATGGTATATTACGGGTATCAGCATGTAGCTACTATATTTTTCTTTCAGGATATATCAACACTTTAGTCCTTAAATACACACAACGAACATCAGAATCACGAACCACAGTTCCCTTATTTGTTTGCTAATTATGTCGTTCAGCACCACCCAGATTTCCACGCTTGTAAACGTGAAGTTTGCCTTGAAACATAATGTAAACGTCACAAACCGTGAAACAGGCCTAGATGGTCATCCTTTCAGTTAGTGTAACTAAATAACTTACCTCTTATGCCAATTAAACATCGCAACATTTCACTAAATCGATAATTAAAAAAAATGTACGAAATTCATCTCCCGTCAAATTCCAATTCTATTTAATATTCCGATAACCTTTCAAACTCAACAGATCTCGAAGTGATCGTTTGATTGGCTAGACTGGATGTCGCGTCATCCATAGTTGTTGAATCGTGAAAGCTCGGCCATTTCCGCTTGTGTCCGGTGTATATACTGAACGCCTAAATTGGTGACCAAACCAAATTTGCGATTCTGACTTATATTGTGTGTTTTTAAGGACTGAAGTGTTGATATATCCTGAAAGTAAAATATCTTCGCTACACGCTGATACCCGTAATATAGCATTTGAATGAATAAATAAAAAAATACGACAAGTTATGTTACAGGCACTCCATTTTCTGATATGCGCCTTTATTAATATAGGTAAACAATGAGAAGGTTGAATTGACTGGGGAAGTAGTAGGGAACGTGCTGGCTGCCTATGGTTGTTATTCTATACTTATCAATGGATCATAGAGATTTATCAGTGAAAATACTGACTATTATATCAAGGATCATACAAGTCTAAAGCTAGCCGTGTTATGACTGAAGTACCATAATGCATTGCGCGCCCTTCTGTAATTATCAGCCATTTCTGTTTTATCAAAGGTTTAATCGCGTTAGGTTAACTCCGTTTCTTACCGTAATTAAATTTTTTAGTTTACCGTAGTAGTGTATCCAAATGAAAACCTTTTTTCGTAATAAAACCAAAAACCATAGTGGTTTGATCATTTGTAGCAGATAGAGAATGTCCCATCACAAAAAAATAATGATTTATAAGAATAACAGTCGTAAATAAGTTTCCTTTTTAAAATACCGTTTCGTTAGAACGTCCGTCCGACCGTCAGAAAATCTGGATCCTGACATAACTGTAACAGTTTCCAAGCTAGGTTTATAAAACTTGGTATGTTGATAGGTGGCAATAAGGATTATGCACGTCCAAAAATATTTTGAATCTGACAAAAATTGGGGTTGCTATGGCGACAAAAAGAGTGAAAATATGCCAAAATCTGGATTCTGCCATTACTCAAACAGTTTCCAAGCTAAGTTTATGAAACTTGATATGTAGATATGGGGCATTAAGGGGATTATGCACGTCTACAAATATTTTGATTCTGACAAAAATTGTAGTTGCTATGGCAACAGAAACATTGAAAAAGGCTTCAAACCGATAAGGGACTTCTGTATTGCTTGCAATTCTTAATGACTTGTTAAATGTAGATACATGAGTATATGATATCTCAAATTATGGAAGGCAGTATATGATATCTCACATTGTAGAAAGCAGTATATGATATCTCACATTATGGAAAGCAGTATATGATATCTCACATTGTAGAAAGCAGTATATGATATCTCACATTATGGAAAGCAGTATATGATATCTCACATTAAGCAGTTGTTAAATGTAGATACATGTAGATTTCCACGGGTCGAAATGTAAGCAAAATGAATTTATGACATTTAACCTGATGATGTGAAAATATTAGCAATTTTTTCTTTATTTGTAGCATTCTTTGTTGGCCAAAATTTTACGCTAGATGAAATGTTAGCAAATTTTGAAAATTCACGAAATCGGCTAATATTTCCATTTCGCTAATTTTACCTATAATGATGTAGCTATTGACTATTTTACCTTTGAAGTTGAGGTGGATCAATGTTCTCCTCATCTCGAGATAAAACTGACCTGGAAAATAAGCTCTGTGCCAGCTCTGACTTATTATTGATCATCCAGGAGATAATTGAACTTATTAAGTAGTTTTATATTAGTTGCTTTAACAGTTGCTGTAGTTGTCATGAAGATTAGTGATAATTATACCTTTGGCATAAAAAAGTTGTTAGTTTCTCGTAATACTTTTTTGGAATTTTTACATAGAGAAACAGCAATTTCCTTTGAAAAGTATAAAAAAAATACAGAAAATATTGATATTTTTATCAATGCCATAAAAATATAATTATATAGTCAAGATGAGTTTGGATACAGAAAACAAATACTTTTTTCAGACCTTACCTTCAAAGCTTGGTACTGAAATCCTAGTCTCTACATTATGTGGCGGGTCATAAAGACTTTTAAAAGATGATATGTTTCAATGACAATATGTATCTGTAGGCTAAATTACTGAATTAAATGAACATATTAAATCAAATTTCCGTACGATTTGGACATTTTGCCAGTGTGTGTACTACATGTATTATCTGATTGTGATATTTCAGTGTAAGCATGTATGCAGGGTGTGTTTAAACAATGGTGTAGAATAATGGAAATAAACAAGGGCAGTTATCTGCCATTTCAGGTAAGTCAATCATTTTCTACTAGTATATATCAGATCTATCTATCTGATGCTTATGTTTCCGACAGTTAACTGTGATTCTGCCTGGATAGCCTAGTGGTTGAGTGCAAGAGGTCTCGGGGTTTCATTGATAGGCTGTGACTTACTAAAGTCTTAAATCAAAGCACTGGGAGTTCTGATGGGAGGCAATCTGGTTGCTGCTACTAAAGCTTTAAAAACTGACTTTATACGTTTAATGTTCGTTTTCTTACTGCCGATCTTGTCTTGAATGTCAAAATAGGTATATGTGACTATATAGGCATGTTGGGTATCTAAATAATTGTAAAAAGGGGCATATTAATGTATATGGAATACATGTATTGAATGCGTAAATCAAAAGTGGCTTTAAAATAATACTACGCGCCTATTTATCAGATTCTACAGTACCGTCTTGTAATCACTTCCCTCACAGCGTGAGACAGTCTATAGAAAGCGGCTAGTATAGCCACACCATATGATTGCATAACAGTACTTTGCAGAAGATATACGATTCATTGATAAAACCATCACTTGACCCCGGTCTGAAGTTTCTTAAAATAGCTATGGGACATTTGATGAACACGTCATTTTCATGCATGTATTACGAAACAAGTTTGATATCGCTCTGGCAGAGTGATTATCTGCAAAGATATCGATTTAACGAACAGTTTCACAATAATTGTTGATCTTAGAATAAACAAATGTTAATGATTGAATTAAATCAGTTTAAAAATTTGGAGAAACATATGTAGCAGTATTGGGAATGTTGACAGTTTCTGGAACTACTTGAATGCGGATTCACATTGTTTAGCCTTAAGGCGGTTCAGGTTGAATTAAGAAATGGGCAATGATCGTATAAAGCCTCCCAAAAATAGTAGTGGTATATCTCCATAGCTTGACGCTCAGCATAGGTAGTTGCTAGTTTGTCTGATGTCAGGATAAGGTGACTGGGTTGTCTCTATATCACTGAAATACTTTTTACCAGTGGGACTTAAAACAGGGGTTTCATTTGACTCGGAAGTTGGGGTTTTGACCATTGAAATTTCAAAAAAGCAGCATTTTGACCCACAAGATTTTGGTTTGAATAGTTATTTTCTCTTAAAGTCACGGGTAGTTGTCTATTAAATGGTAAAATGTAATCATAAGTTTCAAACTGACCCACAAGATTCAGAAGCTAGTGGAACCTCTATTAAAGTCACAGGTAACTGTATTATTGATAAAGAGTAAAAAGAAAAACATATATTTTGGGTAAATTTATATACAAAATATTTTCAAGGCATCAAAAAAAAGAATGGGCTTTCGATAGCTTAATATACAAATTACATTCATACAAAACATAGTTTAAACTACTTCCATACAAAATCCCATCGAAATTTATGAACTGGTTAAAACAATTAAACCAACCGTTATAAAATACACTCTTGTGTTGTCAGACTCGCTAAAAACTCCATAGCGGTCCTTACAGTGTTTTACGCCATTGAAAGTTAAAGTCAACATTTAAACAATAAATTATATTGTATGAAAATGAATTTAAGCATGCTTTCAATACATAAAATCTTGTAAAAATTCTCTCATTGTTTGCTGTTGCATAGATATCCTGCCCTGCACACTGGTATTCTTTGATTTCAATTCTGCCGATCGATTTTCTTTTGATAGTCTCACCACTTCAGAATAAGAAAGAGTGCATTTTAACACAAGCATCTTTTAAGGCAATAATAAATTGGGGAACATTTGTTTCGACGGCGCTCGATTAATATGTTAACTGTGTTAGTCTTATGACGTTACCGCGTCCATGTTGTATTTAGTGAAGTAGAAGGAAGGCGCGTGCTAATGACGTCATCAACGTAAATGTCCTTAAAATTTCTGAACAAAACGAAAATGATTTAAATATTTATTATGCAAAATTTCATTTATTTATAATCTTGATGTGTTTTTGAGATAATTCATAGTTTGCTTTGTACATTGAATGACCATCGTAGATGATCAATATACATAAATACCGTAAATTATGAAAATCAAAATGCACTTTAGTGTGTGTCTCATCAATTTCCCGACAAATTTTTAATGGACCTTTATAGTATAATATAAATTTTACTCTTTATCAATGTTACAGTTACCTGTGGTTATAAAATAGCATTACATTTTTAAAAAGTTAACTGAATTGTGCCTCTCCTAAAAAATAATGACAATCCTCCAGTGCATTGTTTATAATTTATCTATCAAGATGTTTGCACAGACTAGTGTAGATTATTTATGTTAGTGTGTCTATAATTTTCTAAACAATACTGCAGAATTTAGCGGAGAATTCAAATTCAAAATTACGGCAGAAAAAGAAGAAAACATGTCATCTGACGAAGATTAACCTGCTTGTTGGTACAGTGTTAGGTGTCGGTCTATTGATAACATTGTTAAATGTCTACCAGCTTCAACAGATGAAAGAAGAACATTTATTACATATCAAAGATGCTGGCTCGAGTGTTGAAGCACACAGTGGAAAAGGAACCAGAAATTCTCCAGTGGTTTGGATACATGGGAAAAATGTATGTCACCCATCGTAACAAATAAACCATAATGATAGTCTGTAGTGGTTTGTCTGATTTAAATTGATGCTCTGTCACCTTGTTAGCTCCTTGTTTGAGCACCCATTTGTTCACCTTGTTAGCTCCTTGGTTGAACACCCACTTGTTCACCTTGTTAGCCCCTTGGTTGAACACCCACTTGTTCACCTTGTTAGCTCCTTGGTTGAACACCCACTTGTTCACCTTGTTAGCTCCTTGGCTGAACACCCACTTGTTCACCTTGTTAGCTCCTTGGTTGAACACCCACTTGTTCACCTTGTTAGCTCCGTGGTTGAACACCCACTTGTTCACCTTGTTAGCTCCGTGGTTGAACACCCATTTGTTCACCTTGTTAGCTCCTTGGTTGAACACCCATTTATTCACCTTGTTAGCTCCTTGGTTGAACACCCACTTGTTCACCTTGTTAGCTCCTTGGTTGAACACCTTTTTGTTCACCTTGTTAGCTCCTTGGTTGAACACCCACTTGTTCACCTTGTTAGCTCCTTGGTTGAACACCCACTTGCTCACCTTGTTAGCTCCTTGGTTGAACACCCACTTGTTCACCTTGTTAGCTCCTTGGTTGAACACCCATTTATTCACCTTGTTAGCCACTTGGTTGAACACCCACCTGTTCACCTGGTTAGCTCCTTGGTTGAACACCCACTTGTTCACCTGGTTAGCTCCTTGGTTGAACACCCACTTGTTCACCTTGTTAGCTCCGTGGTTGAACACCC
The DNA here is from genome assembly GCA_947247005.1 of Spisula solida. NCBI lineage: Eukaryota > Metazoa > Mollusca > Bivalvia > Venerida > Mactridae > Spisula > Spisula solida. Next base: position 36,212,243 of record OX365945.1, read on the forward strand.
ATTTGTTCACCTTGTTAGCTCCTTGGTTGAACACCCATTTATTCACCTTGTTAGCTCCTTGGTTGAACACCCACTTGTTCACCTGGTTAGCTCCTTGGTTGAACACCCACTTGTTCACCTTATTAGCTCCTTGGTTGAGCACCCACTTTGAGTGCCTACTTCTACTGCCTTCCTGTGCGAAAGGTCCGGGTTCGCTTTGTGAACGTGTCATACCAAAACTGAGAAAAAAGTGATACAATGATTTCAATGCTTGATGGTCAGCATAAATAGAGAAAACTGGCTTCATTTTTAGCTCACCTGAGCATGAAGGGCTCAAGGTGAGCTATTGTGATCACCCTTTTGTCTGTCGTATGCTGTCCACTGTCAACAATTTGACTGTTAACACTCTAGAGGTCAGTTTTCATTTAATCTTTATGAAACTTGGTCACAATGTTTGTCTCTATGAAATCTAGACCAAGTTTGTAAATGGGTCATCTGGGGTCAAAAAGTAGGTCACCAGGTTACATCAAAGAAAAACCTTGTTTACACTCTAGAGGTCACATTTTTATGTGATATTAATGACACTTGGCCACAATGTGTGGCTTTATGAAATCTAGGCCAGGTTCACAACTGGATCATCTTGGGTCAAAAACTAGGTCACAAGGTCACTGATTCTGCCTAAACTGCTAGTCATCAGGTGAGCCCTATTAGGGCCAATAGCCCTCTTGTTCTAATACCCTCATAGCGATTGATACCATAAGGAATGAGGTGCCAAGACTCGAGAGTTATTATAAACTATGGATTATTATAAACTATTGATAAGCAATGTACTATGCTTACAGTCTACAAATTATTTTGCAAACACTGCTCTATTAAAACATCTATCAAGACTTTGATTTTGAATTTGTGAATGCCATTTTAACATTCTTTTGGCAAAGTAATCTGTAGCAAGCAAATAATGGTTATAAGATTGTTTGCATATATTATAGTGATCTCTGTCTTACACCAATACTCGGCAAAACTAATTAATGGAACCAGAATTGAAAAACAAAATTTTGTGGTGTCTTAGTGACTTAAACACAAACATATTTTTGTTCTATAAATGAATAAATGATAATATAAGATATATGAATACTTCAGATGCACACTGGATATTTGGACCATGTGAAGATTGTGTTTGAACGACTTGGATTTATTGTATCGACCGGAGAGGAAGACTGGGATGTATTATGGGTTCATGACTACCCATTTATTACAATGTCGAAACTCATGCATCACTTGAGACCTTATCAAAAGGTAGGCTGACATAATTATGGAGAGAATTCTTAGCTCACCTGTCACATAGTGACACTTGTCCTGAATCTGTCTGACTACACCTTATATTTAAATGAAATGATACAAACAAAAAAGTGCAGTTGTTTTCTTCCCAATGATTTGTCGTCTATTTGTCCTTCAAAAATTGCTTACCATTTGGGTCTAATATTTACGAAACTTTATCTCATAGTCAGATCATCTGTGTAAAATCTAAGTGAAGTTCTATACTGTATCATCTGGGGTCAAAAACTACACATATGATTGATACTATACATGTTTTTATTATCTATGTACATTGTATTATTTTGTAGGTGAATCACTTTCCAGGATCTGGTTTTATAACAAACAAAGGTAGTTTGGCTACGTTAGAACTTGATGCATTCCCTAAAGCATTCAGGATACCTAAAGACAAAGACAAGTTGATGGAATATGTAAGTAATTAATAACTTACACTGCCTATCAAAAATAAGTATACAGAGGTCATTTCCCCATTTAATTATTTGTTAATTAGTAACATTATTTGCAGATCAGTAAAGCAACATTTTTGAAGACAAGGATAAGTTTTGTTTATTTAGTGTAAAGACCATACAAAAATTGGTACCTTGGTGCAAAATATAAAGTCTTTTTGTCCCTCTTGAAAGGTAACTTTGTCATAAAAAGATGGAAATTCAGTCTATTGGATCACATCATTATTTTAATTCAAAACATCTTCATCTTTACTTGGGCACTGTACAGTACATAAGGTCCACCACATTAATTTGACCACCTTGATTTCACTGTCTAGGTCCAGGTCTTAATGTCACCCAAATATCAAGGTCTCTACAATGAGAAGCTGCTTATTTGAAAGTCTCAAAGTAGGTTTTACTTTGAATATAATTGCAATAACTTCCATGTGACATGATAACTGTCTGTTGCACATTGTATAACTTGAAGAACAAATAATTGTACCTAGTTAAGTATGTGAAACTGAATGACTTATTTTTACTAACCGTTAACGTTTTGGCTTAATACTTAGGCCTACGTCAGGGTTATGTATACATGAAAAAGGGAAAAAAACTCCAAAATACTTCTCTTAATACTAAAAAGGAGAGTAATTGTCACATTTTGTCATAATTATATGAATGAAGAACTGATTAAAAAGTGAGCAAAAATGGAAAATAGAACATGTTTAACACTTAGGACTACTCTGTGTTTGTTGTCTCATGAAGTATCAGTCAATGCTGTGCACTTTATCCCTGATATTTATTCTGGTTATGTTTCAGGCTAAAAAGAACCCATCAGTCAAGTGGGTACAGAAAAACAACAACCATCGAGGGATTAAAATCAAAAAGATTGAAGGTGAGCTAATGAATGATCATCGTCAGATATCTGGTTTATATATACTGTAAAATCAATAATTACGCGGATTTTGGTACAATGGTAATTTGGCGGTTTATTAAATTTGTAGATTTAAATTGTTAAGAATACTCTCTTGTTAACATATTTTGGGATCAATTATTAGGGGGGTAACATATATTTGGGTCAATTATTGGGGGGGGGGGGGGGTAACATATTTTGGGGTCAATTATTCAGGGGGGGGGTAATATATTTGTGGGTTAACATATTTTGGGGTTAATTTTTCGGTGGATTTAATTTCGCAATCTAGTTCATCTGCAAAATTAACGAAAATGTACAATTCATCAAGCCTTCTGTAGAGACATTTTCTGGATAACAATGGGCAGAATAAACTTTGCTTGGAGAAGTGTCATCTGAATACTTCTTATTTAAGAGTCCTTGATAGGAATTCTGCATATGATGGTGAGGTTTTCCTATCTTGTATAAACTAGCTGATGATTGATTATATTTCTCCAACTTATCTTATATGACATCACTGAGTAATGCGACGTTTGATAAACTTTGGTAAAAGGTACTAACAGATTCACAAGTTTGTTCCCCTTACTAAGCATATTAAGAAACTGGATAAATAGAATAAAATGTTTGTGACATGAATGAAGTAGTTGATGTGTCATAGTGCTGATTTAACCTATGACACAATAGAACCACTTTGCTGTACACCTCCCTGACATGGATCATGATAAAACAATCATTATTTATTTGTATTCAATTTATCTTACAGAGTTGGACTTTAAGTCAAATGGTTCATTTGTTCAGGAGTTTGTGGCCAAGCCATATCTTATTGATGGAAGGTATGTATATAGTGGTAGACGCTCATGTTGATTTGTATTTCATGCTCCATTTATCTGACTAGAAGAGGTGAATTCAACATACGCCACTGACTATTACAGGAATATTATTTTCACGATGAAATCTTTATAAGATAAAATAATCAGCAGTTTGACCAAAATACTGGGTAGATTAAAGGCATCATAAACCCTTTTTTAGCTCCACTATTCGAAGATTATTGCAGTAACTCAGGCATTGACATTGGTGTAATACTTCACAGGAGTAGGTAACTCTTACAAATATTTTGTTCAAATTATCTGCCCTTTTCAACTTTCAAATCCATGTTAAAGTTTAGGTACAACCTCAAATATTTTCAAAGTGCAGGGACATATTGCTTTGATACTTTGCACACTTGTTCACTATCATGACCCCGTCCCAAACACAGGAGTACATACTTATTACAAAGCTTTCTTTAGTTGCTTTGATTATACTATCCAAGCATGGCATTGAGAATAGTAGAGCACCCTGTTCAAGGACAGCTCTGGTTGTGACTACACTTGGTGCCTGTATTGTACTGTATTTATAACTTGTTGTTTCAGAAAGTTTGATATTGGTGTATATACCATAATGACATCACTGAATCCACTGAGAGTGTATATTGTAAATGATGAAGCTTTGATCAGGTATGTATACTGATCCACTGAGAGTGTATATTGTAAATGATGAAGCTTTGATCAGGTATGTATACTGGTCCACTGAGAGTATATATTGTAAATGATGAAGCTTTGATCAGGTATGTATACTGGTCCACTGAGAGTATATATTGTAAATGATGAAGCTTTGATCAGGTATGTATACTGGGCCACTGAGAGTATATATTGTAAATGATGAAGCTTTGATCAGGTATGTATACTGGTCCACTGAGAGTATATATTGTAAATGATGAAGCTTTGATCAGGTATGTATACTGGTCCACTGAGAGTATATATTGTAAATGATGAAGCTTTGATCAGGTATGTATACTGGTCCACTGAGAGTATATATTGTAAATAATGAAGCTTTGATCAGGTATGTATACTGATCCACTGAGAGTGTATATTGTAAATGATGAAGCTTTGATCATTGTTTTAGAATAAAAGGTAAGGACAGTTTATGAATATTTCATTTCAATTCTTACAAGGCATAAATGTCAATTGTGTCTTAAGCAAGTGTTAATTTGCGAGAGTATGTAGGGCTTAAAATAAAATATTGTTTGTTTCCCCATCCCCTACCTACCCGACTAAAAAGGGCCCTACCCAAAATATTTTATTGCCCAAATTGAAATAATATTTTTTTTATTAAAAATTGGAAGTGAAAATGTTAATTTTTGTTTACTGACTTCCTTTTTACCATTAAATTTAAGACTGTTGGTGTTCGCCTTAAAGTTAATTCTAAATTTCATTATTTGTATGTCTTAACCAATAACTATCATACTGAAACGGTTCCAAAAAAAAAATTTAACCCTACCTACCTACCCATTCTAAATCTGCTAGTGTCGGGATGGGGAAACCAAGAATATTTTAAGTTCGGCCTAGTTCAGTTTACTAGTTTACCAGTGCATCGTCATAAATAGAATACCTACATGATGTAACGTCACTGCCATTTGTATCAAACCTTATACAATGCTATTCTTGTTCTTTGTAAAGTATAAAAATGCCAAAACTACAAAAAAAAATCAAACGTCATAAAGACATTTAAGGTCACAGAAAAATATCTAAGGGTAGGTGAGGATAGTGGAAACCAACAGTTATTGAAGCCTTATCTGAACTCTTTGTTGTGATGTTATGTCTCAGACTGATTGTGCTTGATATTACAGATTTTGTTCCAAAGATTACTATCCATTCAATACAGATGATGTGGATAAATATGTTGTACATGATGATTACACACCAATGTGGCAGGTTAGTCAATCTGATCATATCCTCTAACCCGCTACCCATGAGGATCTGACGACGACCTACAGAAGGTCACCTCAGGCCACCTTTGCCATTAGCCAATCGGCACCTTGCTTTCAGAATTCTGAAAGCTATTTGATTCTATTTCTAAATACGGTAGTTATCACGAACGCATGCATCTTACGCGCCTACTTCGTTCTGATCACCTTGGTCTTTATGGATTGCAATATTTACAGGAGACAAACGGAAATGGCTGAGCTTTCACGATTGATAATCAACAGTGCGTTTATATTAAATTATTTGTACTACAAATTCTACAATGGACGAATTAATCAGGATTACTCCAAAAAAGCATAATAAAGTTGTTTGATTTACCGTTTATTAATACGACCGAAGTACCAATGTAACGTTATCTCGAACTCGCTTATGTCTAATTTTCCGTTATGTCGAAGTTTTTTTCAAGTCCTGATTTTTCTTCTTCTTTGTCTATATGAAATATCGAGACCTATCTCGAAGTTTCGGCTCGAATTTGGCTCGAATTTTCCGTTATGTCGAATTATTTTTTTGGTCCTGATTAACTAATTCGCACTTTAAATCTTTTGTTCATCTCGAAGTCGGGTCGAAGTCGGATCGTATTCGACTAGCGTCGAATGTTTTTCACACCTTGCCAGTCTCAAAAATTCGATTTACCTGTAATTTTCACGCCTTCCATTGTTTAACAAATCTTTGTTTGCAACAATTTGCGCAAACATGTCATAAAGATTCGAGTTATGTCCACACATCAATAAACAATTGTTCGAAAAAATAATAATTAAAAACATTATGTTTGACTTTATATACATGAACACGGTCTTGAATAAAAAAAGAAACTATCACTACTGTTTATCTTTATTTCTCATGTATTTATGATGTAGGCCTACAGTTAAATGTACATGTAAGATCGAGGGTGTTGGCATTTACTTATTCGATCGTACACATACACTAGCATGTGATACACTAGACTTACTGATGAGTACTATTATCATCATAGTTTAATGCAAACAACACAACGTACACAATCGAAAGTTAATAAAATGCATTTTCTCGAGTAGGAGTACATGTACATAAATATCAAAACAAGCAATTCTCACGAATTTGTTGCTCTTATGACTGTAACAATATGGCAGCATAAAAGATAGAAACTAGAAAACTTGCAACTTTGATTCCGAAAAATCTATCTCGGATTTTCGTTATGTCGAAGTAATTTCAATGGTCCCATGAAATTCGAGATAACGAGAGTTGACTGTATATGATTGGCTGAATTATAAATAGATATAAATAGCGATAGTGAAAATTCCGATTTCTGAAAACAGAAACTTGTACAGGTTGTCATCAGATCTTGCCGTAAGGAAGATCAAGTACTTTAGTCAGATTGGCAGGTTAGTTTACATACAAACTGTATGTACAGTGAAACGTCTTGAGAGCTGCCCTCTGTATAACAACAACCTCTCCTATAACAACACTGTCAAACATTCCCTAGGCTAATATTTACTATGAATTTAACCTCTGTAGAGCAACAACGTCTGTATAATAGCCAGTATTTGCAGCTACCATAGATTGTACTGTACATTTGTACACATAATGAGTGAAGGAATAATTGTGGAAGTGGTTTTTTATTTGTTGAACATATTGTGAAAACTTGTATAATTTCAATTGTACATTATAATACTTGATGATGATACAGGATTGGCATGAATAATATTACTAAAATCTATTTGTTTGGAACTCAAACAATTAGTTTTCAAAACTCACCTAGGATTATATGGATATATTACACTATTGTACTGATGCTTATTAAAACTTTTTAGCTCCACTATTCGTAGAATAAGGGGAGCTCTTGCGTTCACCCGAGCGTTGGCGTCGGCGTAACACTTTTGTTAAACTTTAGGTACAGGTTTTTTAACCTCTTACATTCTCTAAGTCCTTTGAGATATTGCTTTCATACTTTGCATACTTGTTTGCCACCATGACCCCAACCCATATGCAGGAGTAGGTAACTCTATCAGGCATTTTGTTGAAATTATGCCCCCTTTTTCTACTTAGTGCAAATAGTGCAAATGTTAAAGTTTAGGTACAGGTTTTTTAACCTCTAATATCTTCATAGTGCATTGACATATTGCTTTTATACTTTGCATACTTGTTTACCATCATGACCCCAACTCATAAACAGGGATAGGTAACTCTATCAAGCATTTTGGTGAAAGTATGCCCCCTTTTTCAACTTAGTGCAATGGTTAAAGTTTAGGTACAGGTTTTTTCACCTCTAATATTTTCAAAGTGCATTCACATAATGCTATGTATACTTGTTCTCCATCATGACCCCAACCCCAATACACAGGGGTGGGTAACTCTATCAAGCATTTTGTTGAAATTATGCCCCCTTTTGGACTTAGAAATGCAAATGTTAAAGTTTAGGTACAGGTTTTTTATGCCCCCGTATCGATAGATCGGGAGGCATATAGTTCGTCCGTCCAATTCTTGTCCGGGCTATTTCTCAAGAACCACTGCTCAGATTTTAACAAAACTTCATGGATAGCTTCACTACCAAGTGGAGATGCGCATATCGTTGGAACGTTCCGGTTCGCTGATTATTTACACAGTTATGCCCCTTGGAAGATTTGCACTATAAATTCTTGTCCGGGCTATTTCTCAAGAACCACTGCTCAGATTTTAACAAAACTTCATGGATAGCTTCACTACCAAGTGGAGATGCGCATATCGTTGGCACGTTCCGGTTCGCTGATTATTTACACAGTTATGCCCCTTGGAAGATTTGCACTATAAATTCTTGTTCGCGCTATTTCTCAAGAACCACTGCTCAGATTTTAACAAAACTTCATGGATAGCTTCACTACCAAGTGGCGATGCGCATATCGTAGGCACGTTTGGGTTCGCTGATAATTAACACAGTTTTGCCCCTTGGAAAATATCCCAATATAACTAGATACTTTATTCTTGTCCGCAATATTTTTGGCTTTTTTGGTTTTCTTTCCATTCAAAGTAAGTATATTTTGTGTGTAGATGTTTTTATGGACTATGAGGCTGGCTTCCACAGGGGCATAAGCGTTTATTGAACGCAGTCTTGTTTAACCTCTAATTTGTTCAAAGTGCATTGGTATGTTGCTTTGATACTTTGCATACTTGTTCACCATCATGACCCCAACCCATACACAGGAGAAGATAACTATTTAGCATTTTGTTGAAAGTATGCCCCCTTTTGGACTAAGAAATGCTTATTTGTTAACCTTCATGACCAAGAGGACCTACACATGAGTAGGTAATGGTTCTGCATAATTTGTCCAAATTATCCCCCTTTTTCGACTTAGATACCCCAACCTCTACACAGCAGAGGTAAATGCTGCTGTTATGAAGCATTTTGCTTTGAATATATAATGATTGTACTATCCCAGCATGGCGCTGCGAATAGTGGAGCGTGCAGTTCGTGGACAGCTCTTGTTAAAAATGTTGTTAGTTTTGTATGATGAATGAGTGATGATATGTTTTGGTTTCAGATGTTGTCATTCAAGGATTTGTATGTAGATAAGAAGTTTGGTTTCAAGGAATCATTTAACAGGCACATGATCAATAAAGGTAAGCAGATGAATCAATAGAAATGAAACGAAGAAGTGCTTGTACATGGAATATTAAGTACTGAGTTTCAGTATTTAGATATCTGTGAATAAGGTCCTCTTTATGTCAATGTTTATATTGCATCAGTCCCATTTTATGTCAATCAATTACATTCTAGCCCACATTGACTGCCACAGAACTATTTAGTTTATCAGGACTGCCACAGGACTATGTAGTTTATCAGGACTGCCACAGAACTATGTAGTTAATCAGGACTACCACATGACTATGTAGTTAATCAGGACAACCACATGACTATGTAGTTTATCAGGACTACCACATGACTATGTAGTTTGTCAGGACTGCCACAGAACTATGTAGTTAATCAGGACTACCACAGGACTATGTAGTTTATCAGGACTACCACATGACTATGTAGTTTGTCAGGACTGCCACAGAACTATGTAGTTAATCAGGACTACCACATGACTATGTAGTTAATCAGGACAACCACATGACTATGTAGTTTATCAGGACTGCCACAGGACTATGTAGTTGATCAGGACTGCCACATGATTATGTAGTTTATCAGGACTGCCACAGGACTATGTAGTTTATCAGGACTGCCACAGAACTATGTAGTTGATCAGGACTGCCACATGATTATGTAGTTTATCAGGACTGCCACAGGACTATGTAGTTTATCAGGAATGCCACAGAACTATGTAGTTGATCAGGACTGCCACATGATTATGTAGTTTATCAGGACTGCCACAGAACTATGTAGTTTATCAGGACTGCCACAAGACTATGTAGTTTATCAGGACTGCCACAGAACTATGTAGTTGATCAGGACTGCCACATGATTATGTAGTTTATCAGGACTGCCACAGAACTATGTAGTTTATCAGGACTGCGACAAGACTATGTAGTTTATCAGGACTGCCACAGAACTATGTAGTTGATCAGGACTGCCACAGGATTATGTAGTTTATCAGGACTACCACAAGACTATGTAGATTATCAGGACTGCCACAGGACTATGTAGTTTATCAGGACTATGTAGTTTATTCAGGACAGCCATAGAACTATGTAGTTTATCAGGACTACCACATGACTATGTAGTTTATCAGGACTACCACATTGAATGATATATATTAATAAGGTCCTCATTTGGTTCCATAACTTTTGGTAGTTAGAATCTTTTATAGGACCCGACATGTCATACCGATAAAGAGTTTGTGAAATCTTTTGGACAGTTTGTGAAAATCTAATGGGCAGTTTGTGAAAATCTAATGGGCAGTTTGTGAAAATGACTAGATGTTGATTTATTTCAGGCATCAATATAAGCAAGATCTGGTCAGATATACATGATACTATACGTGCTGTTTATCTGAAGAAACAACCAACACTGATGTCCTCTAGTGCTAAATACAAAACTTCAAAGTAAGTTAAACTGCTGGTAAAAAGTAGGTATATTGTGATCTGTTTGAACATGTATGATCTTTCAAGGTGTCTGTCGGTTGGTAGACCAAATGTTTTCTGTTCAGTAACGCTTGACCCCAGAATCCTCAAACTTAATATGGTACTAGGTCATCAACAGTAGATGATTCCTATTGATTTTAAGGTCAGTAGGTCAAAGTTAAAGGTCCCTGTGACCTTTAACATGAATAAATGGACCAAAGGGTTTCTGATCAATTACTCCAGAATGGTTGGGCACAGGTAATTTCAAACTTAATAGGGACATCTGTAGTGACATGTAAATCTATAACATGACAGGTTGAGCTGATTCAAAAAAAGGCATAGTGTTAGAATTATGTCATAATATTGTGACTATGGTTACCTTATTGTGGTCCTGTGAAACACTGAATGAAAACTGTACCATTGTATTCATTTATACCCTGTTACAATATGCCTACCATAATATTATTTGATTCTGTTTATTTTCAGAAACTTTTTTGAACTAGTCAGATTTGATTTTGTCCTTGATGAAAAGTTGAAAGTGTACCTAATGGAGGTGAGTAGAATGTGAACCCCACTCTTCCACTAAACCAGTCATTATGCCACATAGGTGAACCTCACTCTTCCATTAAACCAGTCATTATGCCACATAGGTGAACCCCACTCTTCCACTAAACCAGTCATTATGCCACATAGGTGAACCTCACTCTTCCATTAAACCAGTCATTATGCCACATAGGTGAACCTCACTCTTCCATTAAACCAATCATTATGCCACATAGGTGAACCTCACTCTTCCATTAAACCAGTCATTATGCCACATAGGTGAACCTCACTCTTCCATTAAACCAGTCATTATGCCACATAGGTGAACCTCACTCTTCCATTAAACCAGTCATTATGCCACATAGGTGAACCCCACTCTTCCATTAAACCAGTCATTATGCCACATAGGTGAACCTCACTCTTCCATTAAACCAGTCATTATGCCACATAGGTGAACCCCACTCTTCCACTAAACCAGTCATTATGCCACATTAAGCCTTCAACAGCTATTTTTAAAAAGCAACATCTTTGTAACCTATCTGCAGAATGGTGCATTTTTAGCACTCTAGCACATGATGCATTTTTAGCACTTTAGCATATGAAGTAAAAGAAATTGAATTACAGCCTACAGTCGGTTTGTAAACAAAATAACGAATGTGAACAATAAATGCATAATTTATAGTCTAAGGAAAGCAACTCTTGCAAAACTAGTATTTTGTACATTTTACTAAAGGTAATTTTTGGCTTCCTATTTCGACAGATATTGTTAACATTTTGTCATCAATTATTGGTCATTTGTGAAAAACTTTATAATTCCTTGTATTTAGTCTATTTACTTGTTGATGGGAAAAAAGTTTTGGGAGAGATAACGGGGCTTTAACAAAGTTATAAGCATTTTCTCGTTCATCCCTTGTATCCTCCCTCATATGTGTTGTGTATGTTAGTGTATTAACTAGTTACAAGCATTTTCTCGTTACTTATTGATCATCCCTTGTATGTGTTGTGTATGTTAGTGTATTAACTAGTTACAAGCATTTTCGCGTTACTTATTGATCATCCCTTGTATGTGTTGTGTATGTTAGTGTATTAACTAGTTACATGCATTTTCTCGTTACTTATTGATCATCCCTTGTATGTGTTGTGTATGTTAGTGTATTAACTAGTTACAAGCATTTTCTTGTTACTTATTGATCATCCCTTGTATGTGTTGTGTATGTTAGTGTATTAACTAGTTACAAGCATTTGCTCATTATTTTTTTATAATGCCTCGTATGTGTTGTGTATATTACAGGTGAATATGTCGCCCAATCTGTCGACGGGTCACTTCAAGGATAACAAACGAGTATATCAACATGTTATATATAACGTTCTCAGGTTGACAGGTGTTGCATCAATAGTGGAAAACCATTTCCATAACAGGTAGAATAATTTAAGTTGTTCAAAGTCAGCTGTTCGAGTCAGCTATTGTGATTCCTCTTAATCTGTTATCTTTCTTTTATAGATCTATGTAAATATTTACTCAACATATATTTTTTTTGTATTATAGTTATACAATATTTAAAATGAAATTAAAAGAAGTAAGACGCTTCCTGTATCATTATAAGGACATCACAAAAATGACATTTCAAAAATAAAAAACTTTTAGGTTGAAACTTTAAAGAATTTGCACAATTTAAATTGACAAGCATTTCATTTCCATCGAATTGAACTCAATAGAATTTTGTTGGATTATTATTTGTTACAAACTGTGCATGTATGACAGTCTAGACTGAAACTGATACATTTATAACAACATGGCCATGAAAAAAACATTTCACATTTTGAAGTCTAACTCTGAGTGCCAGTCTTAAATTGTTTGTGAATCATGTTAATATTAACCTGGCATGAACTATATACATATTTATAACATGTTTGTTGACAGTGATACTGATATGAAGAATATGATAGCATCAGACAGAGAAGTGTTAGTATTCTCTGAGTGGTGTACATCCGCCCAGTGTATACGGTGTGATAGTATGGTAAGATCTTATAATTATTGACACATGGAAATACATTTAATCTCCGTCCGTCTGTCTGTCAGTCCGTCAAAAATCTTGATCGTGTCATAACTCAAACAGTTTCCAAGCTAGGTTTATAAAACTCAGTATGTGGATTGGGGCAATTAGAGGATTATGCTTGTCTACAAATATTTGGATTTGGACAAAAATTGTGGTTGCTATGGAGACAGAAAGAGTGAAAATATGTTCAAAATCTGGATCCAGCCATGACTCGAACAGTCGCCAAGCTATGTTAATGAAACTTGGTGTGTGTGTAGGTGCCAATAAGGAAATTATGCCCATTTAATTATTCTTTTGATTCTTACAAAAAATGTGGTTGCTATTGCAACAGAAACATTGAAAATAATTTAAAAGTCTTGGCTTTAAACTGGTAGGGGATTTCTGTATTGCTTGCAATTCTTTGTGACTTGTTATTCTTGAAGGCCAAAAGAAATGTCATGTGTGATGAATAATGCATCCATGCATAGTCACAGGAGAAAGAAAAAAGAACGTTTTTAGTTAAAAAAAGATGTAGAGCATTTACTATACCAAACTGCTTGATAGAGTCCCCTCCTCCTGTCTGCAGGATAAGGTTATCAGTGTGATGAAGTATGCTGTGTTTCTAATCCCTCATCTAAAGTTTGAGAAATTGGACTTGGTTATCACTTTGATCACTTTGTGCAGTCAGTTTCAAATAAATTTTTACCTAAGATATTAAAAATTTCCACATAAATAAAACATTCTAAGATGCAAAGGGCAATAACTGTAAATAGAAATAAATCACAGGGTTACCTTCTCTTGTGTACACACCGAGGTCATCACTGTAACAAGGTATGATGAATTTTAAGTACATACCTCTTGTAGATATTAAGAAATGTTGGCAAATTTTGAGTTAAAATGGGCCATAACTATGTAAAAGAAAGATCCGTGTACAGTTTTAGCAATCAGTTCTTCAACAGCTTTTTCATGTACAATTTGATTGCAATGTGAAGAAAAAGAATGAGTTTGAAACTTTGTCAAAAGACTGCAACATCCTCTTTTAGTTCAGTTTTGCCGACATATATCTGTGGCTATATTTACAGAAATGTTCCATGTGTCGACAATGTATGCAGCCACAACAGATAGAAGAGTACAAAGATGCTTACCTTGAACATATCAACAGAGCAGGTTGTAAAAGAATGTTTCCACCAGAAGTGGTGAGTTAATTATGCCCCTTGAACTTTAAACATTTCTAAAATTTGGTGATTTCTACTCATTATCTCAGTTGTGCATTGAAATTTTAAATTGATATTTTTCTTTATTTTCTGCCAATAGACGCATCTAGTCCAGTTACCGGGTATATTTGTTGACCCATTTATCTAACCAGTTTTCATGGACTGCATTCTAACCCTTCAGCAAGGAAACCAGCAAATTTGCCACATATGCGGATAAAAATTGATAGCATTGTCTAATTTTCATGGCAGGGTACCTGCTGTTACCAGGAATCAAACCCAGTTTATTAGATTCAACACTGGATCACAGCCGCGGCTAAATTTACTACATCTTAGCTGCGACCATGTGGTTTGGGTTTCCACCTTGGTAATGGGAGTTTGAAGGTTTGAATCCCAGGGAAAGCTGGGTTAGAACTGATATGGTTGGTTGGTGAGCCGCCAGCTAGTTAAAGCATTGTTACTGTATGCCCATCTCTACCAGGTGCCCAACAATAAGAGATGGGTTATGGCAGGTACTGTGCACAATTGCCCACAAAAAATAGGTGTTTCATAAGTCGAATTGCCAGGCCATTTCAAAATAGGGCACTATAATAAACAAAGCCTTTTGTACATCATGTTTTATTGTTTTTAGAATCAAACAGATGCGCTAAGATGGGATCCAGATAATGACAGATTGGGATTATCTTCATACACTGATACAAACAAGAATATGTATCTCTGGTTTATTGGAATGTGTAGAAAAGATGCAACTTTCTGTAGCTAACTTCAATAGTTACATGTTTGCCAATGAATTGGTTTCGCCTTGACTATTCTCCAGTGCAGAGCTTGCTCTGTCAGATTGTCACTGGTTGTTTCTGTCAGGAATTTTAACAGTAAATTCTTTGGACTAAACAAGCGTATGCTATGATTCTATAATGTAATCTATTTATTGATCAAGCACTAATTGTTTGATACCTAACTGATTAATCTAATAGGAAATGTAGATAAATCATACTCAATCTGACTAATGTACTTGATCTTCCTTACTTGAAGATCTGACGAGGACCTTTACAAGTTTCTGTTTTCAGAATTCGGAATTTCCAGTATTGCTATTTATAACTCAGCCAATCATATAGCTTGTTACATTGGTACTTAGGTTGTATAAATAAATGGTAAATTAAACGGTAAATTACAAATAAAACAGTTGTTCACAACTTCAGTCTGCTTTTTTTGAGCAATCCTGATTAATTTGTTCATTGTAGAATTTGTAGTACAGATAATTTGATATATAACGCACTGTTGATTATCAATCGTGAAAGCTCGGCCATTTCCGTTTGTCTCCAGGAAATATTGCAATCCATAAAGACCGAGATGATCAGAAAGAAGAAGCGTGTAAGATGCATGTGTTCATGATAACTACCGTATTTAAAAATAGAATCAAAATCGCTTTCAGAATTGTGAAAGCAAGACGCTGATTGGCTAATGGGAAAGGTTGCCTGAGGTGACCTTCTATAGGTCGTCGTCAGATCCTCATGTATAGTGGGTTTCATACTTCACTTACTAATGTCAAACAAAATCAAACTTAGTTAGATCCATGATGCATAATATAAATATCATAATTTCATTGGTTGTGTAAGGGATAGCCTTGATAGAAGTTCATAATCTTAGTGTTCAAATAGTGTAACTATATATATGCTAATGTTGAAAATTTCTTTATCACATAGCCTGCGGTCCAGAAGTGCTGTAAACCTGTGCCAAAATAAATATTGTTTGGCACTCCAAGAGTGTGCAATTAATGTTTAAATTAGCAATATGTGAGGTTAGCCAATCAATGCTTAGATTGGCCCATGATGTCAGAATAATACGAGGGTCATTCAATATATTCATAGACAATCGTTCTCATTTGATTATTATTGCGTTTTAACAATAATTTCTTACAGCATTACAAACAGTAACTTATTACCAACGGTCAATGCAAATTTATCTTCAATAATGCCAACCAGTAGCATGTTATCAGCCACTCTATTACCATAGTAACACGCTACCACCCTCGACCGACGCAACGTGCCTTTTTCATTAGTTCAACTAGTTATAAATTCCGATTAAGTTAACGTAAACTCCAATGTTTCTGCCAGATTATTACAAAATATTATCATGGGATTTCATGAAATTATGTTATTTGGACGTCGGAGTGTGAACTAAAAACTGTTTTATCAAGTCGAGTCACGTTTTCAATAACTTCTAAACGTCTATTTCTTTACGCAAGGAAATTCATATGACTATTGAATTGTGCATTGGGTTTGGAAAACACGGCAGACACACAAGAGCTGCTACAGAAAGTGGAAGGAGAACATACAGCTGCAGTGGTCTTGTGTTTAAGTTGCAAAAACAAATTTCTAAAATGCAGCATGGAATTTAAAACGATACAGGGATGTGCAGATACGCAAACGTAGTCCGTTGAAAAGTGTGAGGTGTTTTCACATTGATATACAACCATTATGCCAAGCCTTAATCCTTAACTTAGACTTTATAAGATATTGTGGAAGATATGTTAAATCATATACAATTTGAATGTTTATGTTTATTTCTATGTTAATAACATAATTTCATTTCGGGTTACCATTTGAGAATCAGCAAAACGTCAATAACGTCGCTGACGTCAGATCATAAATTGCAGTGAATGGTGGTACCGGTGCGGTATTTATATTTTAGCCATATTTTTAGGTCACCTGTCACAAAGTGACCACCGTCACAAAGTGACCACCTGTCACAAAGTGACAGAGTGAGCTTTTGTGATCCCTCTTCGTCTGTCGTCCGTCCATCCGTCAACAATTTGGTTGTGTCCTTTCTAGAGGTCACAATTTTGGCCTAATCTTTATGAAACTTGGTCACAATGATCATCTCAACAAAATCTAGGTAAAGTGCGAGGTCACTAGGTGAAATTACAGGACTTGCATGCACTACTATGACAGGTGAGCAACCTAGGGCCCTTTGGGTCCTCTTGTCTTTAAAAATGCGTTGTTTCACACAATATTTTCAGAACTTGTGTCCAAAAGGCTGTAGTTCAACGTGATGTAGTTTGTTTTTCTCTGTGTCATCGGATCTTAAAATGATTAACACAGTCTACAAATTTATTGAATGACCCTCATATACTCAGTACATCTAGAAACATTTTTATCCACGATTTTTTCTTACTTGCATTGTACATGTATATTTGAACTTTGTGCAGTTGTGTTGTATAATCTTGTAGAAACTTGGTGATCATCCAAATGTTATCGATTGTGTTACGTAAATCCCATGCACCAATAGAATCTCAAAAAGTGTACCATTTAAGCATGATAAAATTTGGTTAAAATTGCACGAACGTTCTGTCAAGTTTTCTATTAAAAAGAAAATCACCAAGGAAATGGCATAAGTTTCGGATTAAAAATGCCATGATTGTCCGAATATGAGCGTAATCAGACCGTTTGGATGCTTGTGGCAGGGATATCCAACTCAAAGTTGCATGACGGTTAATTGTCATGCACTGAAAGTCTTGTGTCATTTCATTTTGTCCACTTGTTTAATAATACTCGTATGTAATGAGCACTCATGCATGATCCTCTATGTAAGAATTCAATATTATTATTGTTGTTGTGGTTCATGTGTTCTGGTTTATATTTCATTCCATCAAAAGTGAGGTGTGGTATCCATTGTGCCGTGTTTTTGTGCAATAGTAATTTCATGGACACTAACTTGTATGATTGTGAACAGTTGGTTGTGAAATCCTTTTTCTTAGTTGATAACATTTCTTGGATCACATAACAACACAATTTTCTGCATTTTAGTTAGATTTTAACACATCGCCAATATATTATATCATATTTGTGTAAAACTATATTGATGAAAAATATTTGTTCTTATTCAACACTCTATAGTCATTTGACTACCTTTAATTTGCTACAATGTTTATTTTGTTTTGTTTATCACAATACATGACTAATATATCTGTACATTCATGCAGAAAGGTGAGATGAGGAGTGGCTTGGCCCCAACACTCTCTGTTGACTGGGATATTAAATGGGCTATACGAAATAGCTGAAAAAAAACGATTGTATGAATTTATTTTGGATTGTTAGTGAAAGAGTTTGTACAAGTTCGGGTACATACATCACTGTCGACTTGTAGACTCTTTATGTTATCCGTTGTCTGCATAATACCAGTATAATAATCAATATAATCCATCAGTGATGTGTCTCTTTGATAAATGAATCATAACATTTTAATTCTCAATCAGTTATGTATGTCATTAAGCTTTAGGGGATGGGATTGAGTAGCTATACACCAATATGTTAGTGCTAATAATATAGTCACTTTTATCTCAATCAAACTCGCATATTTTGTTATTTTTGTATATTTTTACTGTGCTTTTATATGTTTTATATATTTTTATTTTAATGTTATACAACTCCACCGATTTTACAGTCATTTAATTTTATGTATCAAACTTTTTATGAAAATACAGTATACATGTATAGTGTTTAAAACTTCAGTTATATGATGGTACTTGAAGTATGAATATATAATTTTATGTATTAAACTTTTTTATGAAAACACAAATTACTAGTGCTAAGCTACGAGTAATATTTTTATGCCCCCCATCTTTGATGAGGGGGTATATTGATTTGCACATGTTGGTCGGTAAACCAAGTGGTTTCCCTTTAATAACTCAAGATAGCTTTGTCCTAGGATCCTCAAACTTTATATGGAGGTTGTTAATCAATTGTAGATGACCCTTATTGATTTTGAGGTCAGTGGGGCTAAGGTGACTGTGACCTTTAACATTTCTGACTATTGGGCTGCCATGGGGGCTTACATGTTTTAGTAATATCTCTTGTCTGTATTAAAATGATTACTTGTACATTATATATGATTAATTTATTTGCATTATATGTATTTGTGGAATATTTCTGTATGAAACATTTTTGGTGAATTCAAGTTATATATGAGCCGTTCTCATGGAAAACTGGGCTTTATTTGTTGGTGAATTCAAATTATATTTATGAGCTGTTCTCCAGGAAAACTGGCCCGATTTTAAAGACATTATGTTATGATTATGTAATTGAGTTTACAAAAGGCTCTATAATGAGAGAAATGTCATGTCTTTTGATTAATTTAATTCTTTGAATAATACCGTACTATCTCTTAGTTTTAAAATTTCTCATGAATTACGTTAACTTGACCTACATCATTGCTATGTTGACCAGTTTCTGAAAATATTCATTTTTAAAAAAATTAGGTGTTAGTAGTAAACAGTAGTCACTTTCTCACTGTTTTGATATGTTTTATCAAAGCAACTACATAATTCTATTATTCTTTATATTTTTATACCCCTAGATACATAGTATATCGGGGCTATATTGGAGTCATGCTTGAGGTTGGTTGGTTGGTCTGTCGGTCGGTCCCTGCAAATTTTGTCTGCGCTATTTCTCTGTAATAAATGGTCGGATTACAACTTAACTTTGCATGAATAATCAGTACCAGGTCTAGTTGTGCATATCGTCAGCACGGGTTGGTTGCATCAATTTTAAGGGAGTTATGGCCCTTTTTACCAAATGTCAGATTTCAATGAAACTTTGCATAAATGATCAGTACCAAGTCTAGTTGTACATATTGTCTGCACTTTCCCCTGTAACCATTGGTAGAATTTCCATAAAAGCTTGCATTATTTATAATAACGAAGTCTAGTTGTGCATATTGTCAGAGCACATTGGAGTGACTCTGTCAAGCAGTATCTGGGGGTATTCACCACATTCAATGACATTTCTTGTAAATGATAGAATCACATTTTAGAATTTCAAATGCTTGTTAATATTGCCTCAAATAACAGTTGTATAACATTTGTAAAATATTTGCTAAAATAGACTGGAGTGATTAAATTTAAAGGTGTGTAAATTTGTAAATGGATGCAATATTTAGCTCAGATTTTATGGAACTGTTCTTATAAACTCTCTGATTTAAGACAATATGATCATGATTATGTTGCCACCAATACTGGCGAATGGCTCGTATATTGTTTGGAACTTCTTTGATGTGCTGGCACTTAAAGTATAAACATTGTTTCTTTTAACATGTAAGTATGTATGTAATTTTTTGGTGTCAAAATAAGAGGGTCAAAACTATTGAGAAATAAGTTTTATTCATTTCTATGTATAGTTGTTAGCTCACCTGTCACAAAGTGACAGAGTGAGCTTTTGTGATCACACTTCGTCCGTCGTCCGTCCGTCCGTCAACAATTGGGTTGTGTCCTCTCTAGAGGTCACAATTTTGGCCTAATCTTTATGAAACTTGGTCACAATGATCATCTCAACAAAATCTAGGTCAAGTTCGATATTGGGTCATCTGAGGTCAAAAACTAGCTCACTAGGTCAAATTATAGAAAAACCTTGTGTAGTCACCAGAGGTTACAATTTTTTTTTTTTTTTTTTTTTTTTAAGTGTTCAGGTATTGTTTTGTCTTTATAACATGTATTTGTACAGTTATATGGAGGAAAATATTTTGTTTAAATTATAGGTCAAATCATAGAAAAACCTTTTGTAGTCATCAGAGGTTACAATTTCAACTTTATCTTTTTGGAACTTTGTCATAATGATCCTGTCAACAGAATCTAGGTCAAGTTCGATTTTGGGTCATCTGGGGTCAAAAACAAGGTCACACTGTCAATTGACATTTTCTACTCTTCAATTGCCTCGCCCGAAACTACATCGTGTCTAGGCTCTGCATTGTATATAAAACGCGTGTGTGTTAAAAGAATGACTTGTATTATATATTAATACTCTCGCACTATCAGTTTATCATACTGATTGTAACAAATTAATAATGACCAGTGTGTAGAACCATGAAATATTTAAACCTCAGACCGTGTGTGTACTCATTTAAACCTTTCAACATGTAGTCTTCATGGTCACTAAACTCTCTGCTGTAACTCTCTCTGTATACATGCAAGTAAACTTTCATCAACCAATGAAAATGTGTATCAGGGTTCACAGCAGTTTTGTAAAGGTCAAATATCAAAATATTCTAGTATTTTAAGCAGGGTGTGAATTGTAATGGTTAAGAGGAAATCAAAGCGCTGTAGGGAGCGTAGACATTTCCTGAGGGTCGTGGGTTCAAACCCCACTGGAACCATAATTTTTATTTTTTTAATTTTTATTTTTTTAAGTATTTAGGTATTGTTTTGTCTTCATGGCATGTATTTGTACAGTTATATGGAGGAAAATAATTTTCCCAAAATATTTTGTTTAAATTATAGGTCAAATCATAGAAAAACCTTGTGTAGTCACCAGAGGTTACAATTTCAACTTAATCTTTATGAAACTTTGTCACATTGATCCTGTCAACAAAATCTAGGCCAAATTCGATTTTGGGTCATCTGGGGTCAAAAACAAGGTCACATGGTCAAATCATAAAAAATTTGCAATAGAGGCTGAATTTCCTTAAATTTTATTCAGAAAATGTGTAGGGTCACCATAGGGGTGTGCATGCACTAGTACGACAGGTGAGCGACCCAGGGCCCTTTGGGCCCTCTTGTTTTATATTTCTTAATGCTCTTTTAACATCTACACAAAATTGTTATAATGTGCTGTTAATTTATGTTACTATCTTATGTATTATTAATCTATGCAGATCTTTTTACGCATATTATTTTAACCAATACATTTACTCAGTTTTAAATACTCCTAAATATTTATTCATTTTTTTATATTTTTTGTTATGGGTTCATTTTAGTTATTTTGATGCCCATTTTATTGAGCTGAATCAAATATATCTGTTTCTTTAACTGAATATTTTTGTTGTGTTAGATTTGCAGGCAATACTTTTACTTTATATTTTTATGTTAATATGTTTTTACATGCACATAAATGACATTTTTCCAAATTTGTTATTGAGGTTGTTAATTGTTTGTATGTTTTATATCTTCATGTATGTAACATATATGTGCCTTGTGCAACCTCTGAGGATAAAATTCTGCATTGATGTCTAGTACACTACTTGTAAGTAGATAGAGCGCTAGTCACTGTTACCCAGCAGGTCAGGGTACAATTCTCCAGTTTGGCAGTGAATTTCAATTTACCCGAAAAAGACAAGTTAGTACTGGTTGATCCTCCATTCAAGGAAATCTGATTACATTAATTTGTTGCAGTATACAAAAAAGGCATATAACTTATTATACAAACTGACTGCACAATCAAGACTGTAGCCATGCTGAGACACACCTAAGTGGCAAGCATGCTTCAGTGAAATAATGTTTTTGAAGAAAAAGTGAACCCTAGAAAATATTTGCCTTGGTGCACTTTTGTCTCTGGATCTGGCCGTCATGAATCATACCCCCGCAGCACTGTCTGACACAAGAATATTATTTACACATCATCTTGATGTGGTGAGCATTTGTACATTCTAAAATCTAGTAAGAAACGACTAAAATACAGCGCAGACAAGACTTGCATGAACTTAAAACCTTTGATCTCTAAGTTTGACTTTGAGCTAGGGACCTGGGTCTTGTGCTTGACACACCATCTTGATGTAATGAACATTTTAACCAAGCAATAATAAAATCGAGTAAGAAACAACAAAGTTACAGAGCAGACACGACTTGAATGACTATATAACTTTTGACCTCTAAGTGTAATCTTGACCTTTGAGGTAGGGACCTGGGTCTTGTGAATGACACACTGGTGATGTGGTGAACATTTATATCAAGCAATTGTAAAATCAAGTAAGAAACAACAAAATTACAGAACAAACATGACTTGCATGACTATATAACCTTTGACCTCTCAGTGTGACCTTGACCTTCGAGCTAGGAACCTGGGTCATGCGCATGACACACTGTCTTGATGTGGTAAACATTTGTACCAAGCAATTTTAAAATCCAGTAAGAAACGACAAAGTTACAGAGCGGACACGCTTTTGCTAACAGGCGGACGGACCGACTGACACGATGACTCCAGTATACCCCCTTCAAACTTTGTTTGCGGGGTATAATTATACAAATTATAAACAAATGATGCCTTTTCATGTTATGTCTTATCAAATATTGAACGTAAAATCCATGCTCTGTGTGTAAAATATTCTTGAAGCTTTTGTGATTAATAAGATCTTAAAGTTCTTTCCTTGACAAATTATTGATGTTTTCTGTAGCACAGTGTGTTTATTGATATTTTAAGTGGATGAATGAACTAGGGATGGCAATGTGTACTCAATTATCCATCTTGGTACTCATTGACATCCCTAAAATGAAGCATAATGTTAGTACTTTGAATATCATCCTGCTTATTTTTGTACAAAGTTGAACTTTAAACCACATTGTAATTTATAACATATTTAATGCTTGGACACAGTCTGAGGCAGACATTGAATCTCTGAATAAATGACTTGAAATATGCTGCTGTCTTTACTTTGTATGTTGAGTCATCTACCAACCAACCTGTGACAATTTGCTGCATTCTAACATAATAATCTGAGCCAATAGAGCCCGTTCTCTTAATCCATTCTGTCACTGCCTATAGTCCATCCAGTCTTACTAGTTTGTTTAAGCTCTTCTTCTTCCTGTTTAGTACAGATCCCACTCTGGGGCAATATCGTACTATAGCTCGGTTATTCATTTGATTGCGTTTGACTGAAATAATCACAGGTATTCAGTTTTTTCCTTTGCAGATTGGCCAATGACCCCCAACTTCGAGGGAAGAGATAGTTGTGTGATTCAAGGATTCTGTGTGCGATACTCTTTCCCTATAGAATCCTTGATTCTATAATATGCGGCCATGCCTGGTGTATAGCACGGATACACGCGATACTACCTCTGGGCTACTTGTTATATTGTAATGAAATGATGTGTGCCCAGCAGACAATTTGTAAGATTATTTGTAAACTGGTTGCCTGTCTAAACTGGTAGAGAGCAAGTTCACGATGGGATAAAACTCGTCTAAACGGGTAGAGAGCAAGTTCACGATGGGATAAAACTCGTCTAAACGGGTAGAGAGCAAGTTCACGATGGGATAAAACTCGTCTAAACGGGTAGAGAACAAGTTCACAATGGGATAAAACTCGTCTAAACGGGTAGAGAGCAAGTTCACAATGGGAAACAGCCATTCTGTAATTTTATTGTGAAGGCACTATAATAAATCACAGCACAAACTTAATATGAATATTTTATTATAAAAAATTATAAATATTTTTCAGTATAACATTAATAACATTCAATTGTCATTTCATATTAACAAAATAATTAATAAGTCAAATAGCTTTGCTACAATAAAAACAACACAAAAAATACTTGTAAAAAAACTGAATATAAAAACTTCCTGCACAATAAGTTTGTAATAGCTACATTTTTCAGTTTCAGACTTACACACAGAAATAAATCTTATAAATACATGTATGTCTTATTTGCATTCACCAAAATACTCTTAGAAGGCTGAATGCATGTATATATGAAAAGAAATGGCAAAATTTGATGCCCATATACAAGCAAATAATGCTCCTATAATTGTCTATCTATAACTATACAATAGACCATACAAACAAAAGGCCTGGTTAGCTACCATCTTGCATACTAGTTTGGTAGACTGGTAAGTCCTCCTATAGAATCGGTCAATATCGGTAAATATTTCTAGTTGTTCAAATCGTTTCATGATTTTTCCATGCCTTATTTTGTACACTATATGTTGACCATTATGCTAATAATTAATAATTAACTATGTTGACCATAGAGCTAAGGAATTTGCTACATTGATCATCATGCTAAGTAATTTGACTGTTTTGGATACTAATATTATTACCGTCAATATTGTCTATGTATCTATCATGTTGAATAAAAACATGGAAGTTGAAACCAGCCAGTTCATTCACAAATCTCAGAACATCAATAAATAGTTTAAATACTGGCCATCTAAACTCAGGATAGCAAACAATAGGAAAAGCTTTTGTAAAATGCTTTAAAAACCAGCATTTCTGTCATGAAAATTCTAACTATGCACATAATTATATACAGGTTGATGCATGGCAACTAAATTGAGCAGTGCAACCGACTTGACTAAAATAGGAACAGAAAAACATACAAGATATCATAAACCCAGCTGCTAAATAAATTCAAATTTACATGAGCAAAAAGAGAACATGCTGACTTAAATAAATCCACATAATTATATTTATATGCAGATTTGCTTTGAATAAATGGTAAATTAAATGGCAAATAAAAAATGAAATAAAATACAATGTACAGTAAAATGCTCCACTGTGTTTTAAAGGAATGTAGAAAATGTATAATTTCAGCTGATCCATGTTGTAAATACCTCATGCTTATAGCACTATATAATGGATGAGTATGATGGAGTCTTACCAATTAGTGCCGACAGAACTGAATTAGAATTGCTACAGGATTTGTAAATTACCGATCACTTAGTGGAATATGCACAATGCATGTATCCCCAGAACACACAATTATGTTAAACCCAAGTAATAATATCTTGACAGTGAATAATGCACTAACAAGATACTTTGAAACTTTGAAATTTCACATTCATAAGGCCGAGAACTCTTCTACTAAAACTTGGTTCCAGAAAAATACTAAACCCCACATGAGCAACTTTACAACACTCCAGGTGAGCAACTTCTCATGTTGATATTTTTCATCATGGCAAACTTAAATGACCCTAACAAAAATACTTTTAGAATATGTTCATGATAAATGTAAAAACGTATGTCCCAACAATAGTAGTCATAATGTACGTCACCTGTATGAAGTTTCCTGACAAATGTACATCTGAAATAGTTTGCTCCACAAAGTAAAACACAAGATGGCATCCAATCGGCCATTTTGAATTTTGTTGCTCTAAAGATGATGTCAGGTGCCTGCCTAACTCACCAACCTACTAACTGTTGGTAAACCTTGTAAAAACTTATTATAAATCAGTTTTTAACACATTATATACACAGAATTTATATACATAAATTAATACTACAGTAATTTACAACATAATGGAGACAAAAACAAAACTATGTATAATACAAAACATCTTTTCCTTGAAATATCAGTAAATAAGGACGGATTTAAAAACTAGAATTCAAGTATTTGTAAGTGAACATAAAATATACGAAAAATGTAAACAATCATATCAATAACATATATAATAACACATGTAATAAATAAATGGAACGTAGCTGCACACATATATAAACTAGTGAGACAGATTTTCACGATTGTAAAAATTTAAAGTTAACTAAATTCTGAATATAATTTTTTGAAGAATTGTGTTTGTGCATTGTACAAATATAATTATCTGAACCAAAAATGGAAAATGGATTTCGTCAAAAGTTGTAACAAACTTCTAAAATTTCACATACATAATATACAAACATAAATGTCAACTGATTAAGTACTTAAGTCATACTAATCATTACTATTGTTGGATAATATCGAAATTTATAAATATTCAGCAGCAGACAGCAGGCTGGCAGACGGACAGTTATGTTACCAGAAGGAGGTTTATCAAGTACTTGAAGACAGGCACAGAACCATATAATGTAAGCATCATATAAATTCAACACAGACAACAATAAACTTAAAGTAAGAGGTACATGTGTACATATATTTAGTCTTCAATGCCCATTCAACTCATGTCTGCTTCCTGTAACAAGATTGTCCTTGTCTGAACATAGATCACACCAACCGTGTAGTCAGATCTGTACATAAATCACACCAACCGTGTAGTCAGAACTGTACATAGATCACACCAACCGTGTAGTCAGATCTGTACATAGATCACACCAACCGTGTAGTCAGAACTGTACATAGATCACACCAACCGTGTAGTCAGATCTGTACATAGATCACACCAACCGTGTAGTCAGAACTGAAATAAACAATCAAACAAATGTAAAAATAACTAGAACAGTTTGACAAAAATGTATACCTCTCTAAAAGGACCATAACTCCCGACAAATGTCATCCAACCTAAAACTCCTGATGATATGTACAACCAGGTTTTGTACCAAAGTTTGGTGTTTTTAATATTCATAGACATCAGGACAGGTCCAGCACAAGATAAATATGACTTCTCCCACCCACTATATGTAGGAGACATAATGTACAGATACAGTGTAATAAGAATAGAAAACATTTGAAAAACAAGTTATTCTTACAAGATATAAGTACATATATCGTAGCATGTATGTTCAAAACTAAGTGACCATTGACATACCACTCATTTAATATTCTATTATGTATATGGTCGGTGTAATTTAGTATGAGTACAAGAACATCATTACTATATATATCCTGTATAATGTATAATCTAAATACCGCCCCATATATTGCTTTCATCACATAACATTCACATGATGGAGAAAGTAATGACTACAACAATGATAGATACATGACTTGAATACTATAAGCATCTGTCTACAATCTTAACACTTCATACAATGCATGAATAAAAATTAGAAAATTATCTATACAAGATCTTTCCCTAGACACTCTAAAGACATTTACCAAAACAAGTTAGAACACTTACTGTAAGCCTACGTAGTGTGCTGTCTCCGATATGGTGCTGATTCCTACATCTCAGTATTTTACACCATACAGTCATCTAGTTCTAATATCACATTGTTTAAATAATTTGGCACCAATTTTATCACAGTCACAGTGGTAATACATAGTCCATATAACACTAGGCCTTTCACCATCGAATAACTACACATCAGGTAACTTACAAGTCCAGTTTGACGAAAACACAATATCCAATTAATGCAATACAAGTTAATTGGTAATGTGATTGTTTCATGTTCATTTGTGCAGGTTAAACATAAGTGCAAGACTTCAATAATAACCATAATATCCACAGAAACCCAACCTTAAAAGCCTGCGACTGTTCACAGAATATGCAGAAAACTGAACACAGACAGATCTGCAAGTCTAAACTCAACCTAAAACAATACTATAAAGCATTATGAACTGTCCAGTCATTGGTATGAACACATGTATTGGAATGATTACACAAAAGCACTTTCTTAATGCTTTTTTCTCAAATTCAACGTTTGTGTCGATTAATTCGAGCTTTTATATCGTCTGCTCTGATTGGTCGAAGTCTTTTGATTGTATCCTCGTCAACAGTACCCGGATGTCTTTGACCAGAGTCTGAGAAAGTATCGGAATCACAAGATAACACTGAGGAGGTGTCTGAATGGTCCTGGTAAAGTTCAAAAGTTCCTCGTAAAATGCCACCTGGTGATGAACGCTCATTTGGAATGATATGTTCCCGTGCGTATGCTGAGTAAGGGCTGTATGGTCCTGACACATCATCTTGTAGACAATCCAGGTTCAAAGATAAAGGCTGAAATACAAGTAGAGAGACTTATGACAGGGAAAACGGTGATAGTAGGCTGATGAAATATGCAGGTTGAACAAACATCTCCTGAAGCATCTCAAGTAGAAACCTCAACTCAAATTGAGATTTTGCTCAACTCGGGGTAAGTATTAGAGATATGTCTGAAGTTAAGCTTATTGAAATTTTACTGTAATAACAGTGAGCATAGTTCCTGCTTAATACTTATTAAGAGTCTGATCCAATAAGGAACTTAACTTGAGAGATGTGACAATATTTGAGCTGAGGTTAAACTCAGATTAAGATGCTTCAAATGATTGGCATCTGTATGGTATCCAGACACATACAAAATGCTTCAAAAGTAACACGGCAGTAATGAAGAATATTTGGTACTAGTATATTGCAAACAGCAGTTCTGTAGCAGTGGGTCTGTAGATTGTCAACCAAATTATCCAAATTTACTTTCCATATAATAATGTAAGGATTGTTATGTTCTTTTGTAACATTGGTCATGGTCAAGTCTTCTTAAACAAGAAGTGTTCAGGTGCAAGTTAGTTCTAAGTGAAAATTAATCCCAGGAAAACTGGCTATATGTTCAACTGGCTACAGTTGATTAACGAAAGATTGTAGAAAAAGTAGGTAAAACTTGAACGAAACGAAACAAACAAACAAATGAACAAATAAACAAATGAAAGAACAAACAAACAAATGAATGAACAAACAAACAAAAGCACACACACAAACAAACTTACATTATCTGTTGGTCTGGATAATGGTGAATGTTGACTGGGTAACCTAGGGTTGGAACGTGACCGAGGTGAAATACTCGCCATTTCTGGTCTTGATGGGCTACTCCTGTAAATATACAATATATCATGTTTTAATGTTAATTATGTAATATATGTTAATTGTTATTCTATAGCAAACAACCAAATCTGACCTGTTTGTAAGGTTTATCTTTGGTAGTAAATAAAAGGTTCATAAGTACAGTAAAACCTGCATTAAGCACCCATCTGTCTTAAACATTCAATATGAGTTAATCCCATTTAAGCAACAATCTATCAGCCAATATAATCAAATCTCAATTAAGCAACCACCTGAGTGTCTTATGCTTAAATCCCAATAAAGTAACCACCTATCTTAAACAGCTAATATGATTAAATCCCAATAAAGCAACCACCTGTCTTAAGACAGAAAATATTATTAAATTCCAATTTAGTAACCACCTTTTTATGCATCTAAAGGGTGTAAAGAAAGTTCGTTCCGGTCAGAAAGTATGGCATATTTTTATTTTTACCGAGCGAAATATCACGAAATTTGGAACAAAGGTACACTACTAAATTTAGGAGCTGTGGATTATTTTTGCTTGGATTCCGTTCTGATGGGCACCGTTGTTATGGATCTATAGAACGCAGAAGTAAGCTTACGACTGCCATTTTAAAATGAGTCGACATACAGAAATAGCTGCAAAAATGAAACATAGCCAGATTTATGCATTTTAGACAATCATATTGTTAAATAATTGGTTATGCTTAAAGTTATCGATTGCTAAAGGATGAATACTCATATAATTGGAGCACAACTATGAATCTGCAAGTACATGGTATCGATTTCATCGAACGTGACGTGACGTAAACGTCATGCGAAATTTGAGAGTAGGGTAGAGAAAATGACCGCCTGTGAAAAATATAACGGCAGAAAATTACAAGAACAACTTCTATGAACATCATAAAGCATTGGCGAAGACATGCTTGACTTTTCAAGTAAAGAGTAACTTAATAACTCCAAAAGTAAAGAGACGTCTGAATAGTCAAAAACGTGTTATTTTGAGAAAAACACGTATATGGGAAAACAAAAGGCATTTATTGGCAAAACAAAAACTCGTACAGCCTCATAACTTGAATGATGTTTTGTTATTATGTAAGGTTTAATATTAGTTCAGTTCAATACAAGTTTAAATTATACTAAACGAAACAGTGAGGGGATAACAAAGGGAGTATTTCGAACTTTACCCGGTCACGATGTCGTTAACGTCGTCTTCAAAACAAGATAACCAAATTTATTCATTGCGTTTTAAAAAATACTGACAGTCAAATCAGTTAAAACTATTACACATATTGATGTCATTGTACCAGGAGTCTGAATGCAAAATTTGGTGCAAATATATACATTTGTTTTGTGTACAAAAGCTTCTCAAAAACCGGAACGAACTTTCTTTACACCTTTATAATATTAAATCCCAATTAAGCCAAACATCTGTCTTAAACAGACTCTATGGTTGAATCCCAATTAATAATCACCTGTCTTAAACATTTAATATAATTAATCCCAATAAACAAATCACCTGTCTTAATAACCAATATGATTAAATCCCAATTAAGTAACCACTAGTGTCTTAAAAAGTAATATTATTAAATCCCAATCAAATCCCAATAAATTCGGAGTGAAGCCTACATGTAACATCTTAATTCAGAGTGAAGCCTACATGTAACATCTTAATTCAGAGTGAAGCCTACATGTAACATCTTAATTCAGAGTGAAGTCTACATGTAACATCTTAATTCAGAGTGAAGCCTACATGTAACATCTTAATTCAGAGTGAAGCCTACATGTAACATCTTAATTCAGAGTGAAGTCTACATGTAACCTCTTAATTCAGAGTGAAGTCTACATGTAACATCTTAATTCAGAGTGAAGCCTACATGTAACATCTTAATTCAGAGTGAAGCCTACATGTAACATCTTAATTCAGAGTGAAGCCTACATGTAACATCTTATTTCAGAGTGAAGCCTACATGTAACATCTTAATTCAGAGTGAAGTCTACATGTAACATCTTAATTCAGAGTGAAGCCTACATGTAACATCTTAGTTCAGAGATATTCCGGGCAGATAAGATCTCACTTGAATGTGTCACAATTGTGTGTAGCAAACACTTACAGACAGGCCAGAAAGGCACATAGGCAATTTATCAAACTTTCTCTCAGCACATATGCAAAACATTACAGACACAATCTTGAAATATTGATTAATTTTAGCATTACAATAAGGATATAAGAAACAACCTTATCAATTTGCTATTCTTGCATTGATAATCTGGCATTGAGTTGGTAAACTGAAAATATAGTTTTTAAATCCCATCACAAATTCGTCAAAAAATATAAATATTGTATTTCAATTATTTCAATTAATTCTAAGTATCGATTTAAAATACTAAGCAATGACCATGTGCAGTTCCAGAGGGAGAGACGGGTGTTCCAACCCCCCCCCCCCGACCCCCGGAAATTTGGTGCAAATGTGGTTCTACTGAAATAACAAGCCTAATAGCTGGTCGGACCTCCTTGAGAGAAAAAGCTGGTTGGACTTCCCGGAGGTAATAGCTGATCTGAGACCCCCCTGAGGAAAAAGCTGGTCGGACCTCCCAGAGGAAAAAGCTGGTCGGACCTCCCAGAGGAAAAAGCTGGATCAGCACATGGAAACTCTATTGCAAGCTATAAAATTCAATAGTTAATCAGTCAGTTAGTTACTAATCAATTTGTGGAAATGCTAAATTATCTCTATTCTATCAAAGAGCGATCATATTGAATAATGCTAATTACACACAACAAGAAATAAGATGCTTAAGTGCATTGTTGTTGTTTGTTTGCAACTGACATATCTAGACAGTCATAATGTGTGGTCATTAGTTTTTTTCCTAGACAGATCGGCCAATGACCTCCGACCTCGAGGGACTAATGTGCACATTCTCGTTCAGAGTATACCAGAGTATTCTTCACCAGTGATAGTCTGGGAACTTGACTAACCACTGATGTATGATGATGAATGTGCATTGCATAAAGACACAACTGTGCAGGACATTTTTAGAACAATTTGTTGACCTTGATGTGGCCTTGACTTTTGCTCTGCTGATCTCAAAGCAGTATTGATTCATTTCAGAAAAACTTTTTAAAATTGTTCTAACTTTATCATTGTGATATCAATGAAATGACTGATTGATGTGTGCAAAAGCAATAAAGCCTAGAACAGTTCTATTACAGTGGCATACTAATTGAGGAAATGATCAATGTGTACTAAAGGCCTTGAAGACATAATCAATGTGCACTAAAGGCCTAGGAAAGTTATATATTTATATCAATCAAGTAACTGTCTGGTCTATCAAGGGCTGACCAAGAGACAACCAACATGTGGAAAGAAATGTACCCTCACTTATTTGAAGGGTCATTATTTTGAATTTATAACCAGTACCGGGTATAAATATTCTTATACTACACTAGTATGTTCAAATGATGTCACTTTATCTCCTAAATGATGTCACTTTATCTCCTAAATGATGTCACTTTATCTCCTAAATGACAATATTTTTGGTGTTTTTTCAACAGAATGATGTGTATTTTTGTGTTATTACTGTCATATATGATAAAAAGAATCTAATGCTCATTGTCAATTGATACAAACATAAATATTAAACTAATTCTGGAAATATTATAAAGCTTGTCAGAGGTTCGCTTTTATTTTTTTCCAGAGCTTGTTTAATGTAAGTTTATACCAATGGACACCTCTGATAGATCCTCTATATATATTATGTGATGATTGGAAGATAACAGAGGCTACACATATTTATGATGTATAAGTCTGGTAATATATGGGAAATATATAAAATAAATAAAAGGTGTATCTTTTTGTTGCCATAAAATAATACTCTAGCTAATATATATATTGCTATGATTGGTAAAAATGTATTTAAATGAAAGCTGAATGTTAGCAAATCAAGCAGAAATATTTGTTCAATTAAGTTTTCATCCAACTTGAAATATGTAATCTTTCTCTAGAATATTCAAACAATACGAATAATTATGAAAAAACAGCAAAAGGCTGAAACTCTGAAATATTTAGCATAACTCTTCTAGTAATGTTTTTGAAACAAATTAATCAGGATACGTTTACAGTTTAAATTTAATGATATACCAACAGTAAGTACATTGTATTTTAAACCTTGAAGGAAAGTTCAATTTTTTTCTGCAAAATTCTACAATTTGTGCACTTCTAGAATTAACCTACAGTACTTATTCTAACACAGTTTGCAGCAAAGCTAGAATTGTTTGATAATGTATATAAATGTGCAGATGATGTGTATATATAATACTGCCTGATATCCTCTACTGAAGCATCATGCAAGGTGTATGATAGATACCTGAATCTTAATGTTGAACTGAATAAAGTCATATAGCGTAACAATGGCCTGAAAATATTCATGCATCAATCAAAACAGGCTTCAGAACAACAAAAACAATCAATTTCAAAATCAATGAAACTTGGTTCATGTAATGAAAAAATTTAATAGAACAGTAAATTGGAGGGAATTGACCTTACGAAATTGCAGAGGTATCCATGCCTTATCATTAGTCAAACAATAACAAAGGAATTCATTGATTTATGCAAACATGAGCAAGTTACAAATATTTTTACAACCAAAATTAAATCCTTTCATTTGTCAACTTAATTCTGTCGTAAGGCCAATTCAAAATAAAGTTAAACCACTACACATGAACACCCTGTTAGTGATATCGTCATTATTTCAAAGCTTAGATACAGTGAGTAAAAGTAAAGTAAAACTTACATTTGACTTCCAGTGGAAGAAAAGGAGGATCGCCGTAGCATCTCCTCCATTGGTGTCGACATACTCGGTGGATTTCTCTTCATTTCTTCAATCTCACGTAATATCTGCTCTGATTCCTGAGGGGTAAATACATCAGATGAAGGTCGTCCATAACCTGGAGTTCTTTCTGGAGAATTCTGATAACTGCCATAGGGATTACTTGGTTGTCTATATCCTGGACCAGAAGGAGAAGGAGCTGATCTTCTTACAGGACTGTACGATGTAGAACCTGGTAGTACAGCATATGTTTTACTACCTGAAGGTGACAGTGAGGAAGACGATGAACAACTTGCCATATCAGTTGCAGACACTGAGACTTTAGGAGAGAAGCCAAGAGACTGTTCACTTGGAGACCTATGTTTCTGTACAGGTGGTGTGTTCAGTAAGCTTGGTGAACATGATCTGCTATGCTGAATCTCTTCCTCCACCACATCATTAATCAACTGCTTCCTTAACTCAACTAAATGAAGTTTATGATCCCTGGGTTTCATAAAACCAGGGGAATTAGGACTGGCACTTCTAGAAACATCTGACCGCGGGGTCACCACAGGGCTGTTTCCATACAATGGTGTGGTTCCTTTAAGTGGTGTATTCCCTCTAGTAGGGGTACCGTGTCTTGATCTTTCATAATCTTGTTGTTCACGGAGTCTTTCAAGTCTAAATGCATCAACTTCAGCTTGACGATGTTGATTTAGCATATCTCTTCTCCTAAAAGGAGTCCTACCCCTGCCAGCACCTCTTCCTCTACCTTTGTTAATGTGCTGTCTACACTCCTCTATGTCCTCTTTAGATTTCTTGAGATCAGCTCTGTATTTGGATATGTAGTCCTTGGTGTGTGACTGTTCGGGTATAGGCTTTTTAGGAGAATCAAATTCTAAATAATCGTCAAGATTATCCAGCAACAGATCAGTCTGACCGATACAATAATTCAACTTGGCTTCTAGTAGTTCAACAGTTAGACTGTTAGGAAGATAGGATAAACCAAGCAGATCCATAATATGCTGTCTTTCAACTTGAAGACTTTCAAGCTCTTCTTTTACTTGCTGCGGAGGCTGTGATTCAGTTGGGGAACTCTTTCCGATTTCTGGACTACCATGGTGTAAATTAGGTTTTGGAACAGCATTGGTAGGTTTTGACAGAGCGTTCTCTTTACTTTTAGGAGATATAATATCTTCAACAACAGGCTCTGGGTCTGTTTGGGTACCATCATCAAGGAATTCTACACTCATCTGAGTACAATCATCGGCAAATCGTACTGGCTTTTTTGAACGTACAGGCATCGTTTCTGTATGAGAATGATTAACTGGTGCAACTTCATCAGAAATAATTTCTACAGGTTCCAACAACTCCGGACTTACTGCCATCTGTTGCTCTCTAAGTCTCTGAGCTTTGAGTTTGGGACTAGTCTCACACTTAACAACAACAGGCTTATTTGGTCCGCGTTTCCTAGGCTCACTTGACTTACTATCATCACTATCCAAACTATTCTCTTCAGATGGTTTACCTTTATCATTCAGCAATGCTTTTACATCTGGAACATGCTCATTTCTCTTATGTTTGTCAGGAATAATCTCAAATTCTTCCACTGTGTCATCATGTTCACTCAAAGCAGTTTTAACATTTGGAACATGTTCATTTCTGTCATGTTTATCAGGAACAATTTCAAATTCCTCTACAGTGACATTATGATCACTTAAAACCGGTTCAGAACCATGTCTTGGACTAAGTACATCATCGATTTCCAAAGAAGATTCCTCATCATCATGTGGCCCATTTTCTTCAGACTCTGATACAGGCCTTATATCCTGAATAGATCTTAACTGAGGACCTTCTATTTCCCATGTATGCTGTTCCTTTGTTCCCACTGGTGATGCTGAATTTCTTTCCTTTGTATTTGCTTTAGTCAGTGGTTTTTTGTATGTTTTATTTTCAACTTTCACACCTGTATTGGGGTCAGTTTGGATTTTAATCTGCACAATATCACCTGGATCAGATGAGTCTGTTTCTGACCTTGATTTTGTGCCTGACATCTCTAATGGTATTTCATCATCATCAGACCTTACAATATCTTCACTATCACTATTTTCAGGTTTTGAATCAATATTCTTCTTAACACTTTCAACCTGAGATGGCTTGGTAGTGTCCTGGATTTTTCCAAAGTCAATTGCTGGTTCTGAGCTACCTGGCATTTTTTCCTCATTTTTGGAATCTGATAAAGGCTTCTTTCTTGCCTGTAATTGATCTTTTCTGGATTTCCTATCATCAGATGCTTTCTTGAGATTTTCCATAAGTTTTGCATGTTCTTTACGCAACTCCTCAATTTCTGGTGTGTTTGGCAATGTGAAGCCTGGTAATACTTTCCTAGCTGGTGCATCTGTTTTATCAACACCATCTGTCCTGACAGGAGACTTCTTGGCTAACATATTAACACTTTCATCATCAGATGGTTTTTTATCTAGACCTAATTCTGCTTTAACTTGTGGTATGAATTTTGCTTTAACAAACTTTTCTGAACTTGTTGCTGGCTTGCTTACACATAATTCGGTATTACCATTCACTGATGGAACAAATGCTTCATCATCTTCATCAGATTTAACTACATCATTTTTGTCCAGATTTGTACCTGGCTTCTTTGGTGTTTTCTTGTTATTACTCACTGACTGAGTTAATGCTTCATCGTCCTCATCAGATTTCACAACATCATTTTCATCCAGATTTGTACCTGGCTTCTTTGATGTTTTCTTGTTATTATTCACTGACTGAGTTAATGCTTCATCATCCTCATCTGATTTCACAACATCATTTTCTTCAGCATTCGATACTGGCTTCATTGATGCAACTGCTGCATCATCTTCGTCAGATTTGATTACATCATTTTCCTCGTCTGAATCCTCCTCAGTTTGAATGGATACATTACAAGCACCATATGGCATCATGTCATTAGTCTCTACTTCACACTGAACTAGTGGATCTAGTTTCATTTCAGTGTCAACTTGTGTTGATTCAGAACACATCTGTTTTGAACTTGTTTGAACAGGATAATCAGTTTCATCAGTTTGAAGTCCGACTGTTGTAAGGTTGTTTAAAGAACGTCCTGTTTGGATGCTTATTTCTCTCCATTGTTGTAATATTTGACTAGCTTGCTTTTCTTCCGATGTTGTTTTATCCTGCTGTTCAGGTAACCTGTCATTGATTCGTCTCAACAAATGTGTAGTTTCAACCATAAGCTCCCCAAGTGTGCACCAATTTTTAGATCCTTCAGACAATTCAAGTTGCTGCTCATTATTTGTTCCAAGACCAAAACTGTCAACAGATTGAGATCTAAATGGAGCAGCTAGAGCAGGGAGGATGATGTGGTGTGGCTGTATAACAGTCTGCATAGTAGCATTATCAGCTGTCTGGGTACTGGTCTCAGATGATGTTGTCTGTAAACCAATGGAAACTGGATTCAAGGAAGCATCAGGATCCGTTGTAGAAACTCCACGATCAACCATTGTTGGTCCAGGCATAATCAATCTTTGAACAGTCTCTAGAACTTCTCTAAGGTGTTGTTCTTCATCCAGCATCGGATCAACTTCACCATCAGAGTTAACATCATCTGCAACAGATGTATTCCTGCTTGCTCTATCAACACTGGTTCTGTACGTGAGAATGAATTCTTCCTCAAAACTTTCTATAGAAGAAGAATTGCTACAAATGGACTTCACTATAGCAGAAGAATTCTCTTCACCATCTGAGACGTTCGAGAATACATTGTCCGATGTTTGGTTGGAAAATGAGGCATCAATATCTGAAAATGTTCGTGGAGACACCTTTTCCAGCCCTCCATCAGACATGGTTTGCATGGAAAGGGATTGATTAGTTGGGTCTCCATCAGCACATGATGATATAGGTCTAGGAGGAAAGATACCACTTTCTGATTCGGTATTGTCGTTAGTAGCACCAACAGCTATCATACCAGTTGACCTTGATCTGTGAAGATCTTTCATTAACATCAAGTGTTTCGGGATATTATCAGCTGAGACAGATCTTTCTGATATAGGTAGAACAGATTCATCGATACCAAACTTATGTCTGAGAGGCTCTGAATCATCATCATCATATACTCTATGTCTGTTTTGGACAAAGCCATCTGATGTGTCAGTGTATGAGGGTGGAGAAACATCTTGACAACTATTTCCCACATTAGCTACACTTTCTAGTTGCTCGGTATTATCCTTCCTACATATAATCTCTTCTATCTCTTCACTGGCTGTATGTGTCGACAATCTCTCCAGCACCGAGTCATCTGAAGCACTTATACTTAGAACATCAGACACACGATCCTCACTATCATCTGTTGGATGGCCTCTTCCACTAATATTTACCAAG
Source organism: Spisula solida (assembly GCA_947247005.1). Classification (NCBI taxonomy): domain Eukaryota; kingdom Metazoa; phylum Mollusca; class Bivalvia; order Venerida; family Mactridae; genus Spisula; species Spisula solida. The sequence continues at coordinate 36,250,864 of OX365945.1, forward strand.
TATGGGTCTTGTTGTAAATCAGATTCCTTGACAGTATCTTCCTCGACTTCTTGTGATGCTGGTCGGGTGTCACCAATAAATACAAATGTAATACTATCATTAGAATCATTAGAAGTATTCATTTGATCGAAGTCATCGATATTACTCTCAGACAGAGACCTTAGATATTCCCTCTCATGATTCCCCTCCAGTTCATACATGGATGAACATTTTTCTGTTACTTTTCTTCTTTGATTGTCAGTATGACCAACTGGTCTTTCTCCCGATTCAAGGGCATGATACAAGTCATTAATATCATCTTGATTCATTCCTATTTCACCAGGGGACTGAGACCTTGCTGTACTGCTTAAACCAGAAGATGAGATCAGATTATCATTTTCATTTCGAGCATTACCATTGACGTCACCTAAATTCAATGCTGTAATTTCTTCAGTTGACTGACCTCCCCTAACTGCTCTTGAAAACTGTGTTTCTAAATTTATTATAGTAGACAGACTATCCAGGGAAGCACTTCTATGAAGAGGGTAGGGTTTAACAGCAAGTAATGCATGAATTAATCTCTCAGGGAAAGCACTAACAGCACCGACTGAAGGTGAAAAATGCTCTTTGGTGAGCTGTAATTCTTTACCTTTCTGTAATTGTGTTGGTTGACATTTCTCTGTATCTCCATCTTCCCCATCAAATACATTGCCAGAGTCCTTAAACGGTAACTTTTTAGCAGGAGAGCTTTCAAAATTTAAGCCATCCCCACCTCTAGCTTGGGAATGAGACAGTCTAAAAGCTTTGACATGATGATGTCCGATGCTGCTGTGTAAGGCCCTATCACCAGAAAATATCTTATCATCATACACTCTACTTCCTCTTGGTGACAAAGAGGAAGAATCTCCATCTGTGAAGTCAGAACTAATTGCTGAGTCACTCAAGCTCCGAACATGGCGTTGTAGTTTATCAATCTTCTTTTCAAGTTCCTTCCTCAAAGCCTCTGTTTGGACCGGATTATTGGCATTGCCAAACAGACTCGAAATCGAAATAGCAGGTGGCGCCGAAAGTGTTGAGGAAGGAACAGATTCTGTGTTGACAGATACAGTTCTCACTTCATTATTCTGCTTTGGAGAGGATGTGAGAACTGGGGCTTGATCCAGGGCAATGTCATCCACTGTTTCTCTAGGTGTTGTTTGCAACTTTTCAACAGCATAATAGTCAGGTATGAAAACATCTTCAACTTGTCTCGAAACTGCACCCTCAGTTTCACTACCATTCCTAGGTGACTGCTGTGGTGTTTTGTAATCAGACGAACAAGTTGAAGTATTGACGTCTGACTGATCTAGAGACATGTAAGTACTATCATCTGTAGAACTGCATGAAATCTTCTTTTCTCTTCTTGGGGACGTAGAAGGAGATACACCAATTTCAAGTTTAGGTATTTTAGGCATTGAACTACCGGTAAAATGTTCCTGACTGCCAAGAACACTTGCTTCATCATTGAGAGTCTCCTGAGAATAGAATTTATCATCATCTTCAATATTTGCTGGCATTACAGTGCTAACACTACTAGTATCAGTTTCCATATCTTCATCAGTAGGATCAGATTTTTCTAGGTTGTCTTCATTTAATGGATTCTCCAAGTCCTGCTTTATTTCACTACTGGAATCACATTCAATTGATGAGGAAGAAACAGACTGCACAGTAGTTCCTAACAAGTTCAATGGCGATGCTACATCAGCAACAGAGCACAACTGTTGTCCTTGCTCAGGAATAACATGCGTTTCTTCCATTTGATCAGTTTGTTCTTTATTCAGTGCAGAAATAAATGAGGTTCTAGGTGATATGTTAGGAGAGCTTGTAACTACCATATCATTATCCTCAGAGTCAGATGTAAATGGAGTATTACCCTTCCGTCCCTCTATTGATGTTATAGTACCATAATCTGAGGTGTAATCTGATTCATTTAAACAAGCACCACTCTCATCATACTTTCCAGGATCAGCATCATTAGAGAAAGATGGTGGCAATGAACTGGGAAAGTTTGTAGTTTCTACAACACCAGAACTTTGTAGTGTTATTGTCTTTTTCTTAGGAACTTTGGAATCGGAACTTTGTGATGAAACAAACGTAGATGAGTTTTCTTCTCCACTTTCCTTTCTTTCACTGAACTGATCTTTAACTACCTGATCATTTTCTGATACAGTTTCTCTTTCAGAAGATGTAGATGATCTGTATGACCTTTCAATGACAAGACTGTCACGTGGGGATGTCTCACCATCACTGTGATGTATACTTATATCTTCTGTATAATGCTGAACAAAGTTTTCTTCAACTTCTATGTTCACACTTTCATTCAAATTCACAAGAATTCTATCTGGAATAATCCCAACATTTGATTCAGTTTGATTTCTTAATGCATAAGTTTTGTACTCAGTTTTCTCCACATTGTAAGAAATGTTTGTAGTGTCCTCATGAACTACCACTTCAAATGTCACTGGTGTAGTTGTATCAAGTTTACTCACTTTGTGTAACTGAGATTTTGGATAAGAAATATTTACCACTTTTGCAGAGTTAGTTGGAGTGCTACTGGCTGGTATAAGTTTTTCACCTTGTGGAGATCTCGTATACACAGAAGATTGCTGGCTTTCAGAATAATCCAAAGAAGAAGCACTGGGGCTCATCCCCTCAGATTCAAACACATAAGAAAGTTCATCGGGGAAGTTTGGCAAAGGACGTAATTCAGTAGCACTAGATGACCAAACTTCTGTTGGTCCTCTATCTAAATTACTTCTATATGAGGAAAAACTGAAGTTTGACCTTGTGCTGGACCTTGGTGTCTGTACACTGATGTCCAAATCATTCACATTTCTAATAATGCCAGCTGATGAGGTAGAATTCCGATCACTTTGTGAATCACTTCCAGCTCTATCATGAGATGTCCACAAACTTACTGGAGACATGACCATACCTCGACCCAGTTCACCGCTAGCGAAACTAGCATCACAATCAGATAGATCCGCTCGTCCAAATGATCGGTTTCTAACATGATTGTCTGCTGTCTGAATTCCCACAGTTCTTTTACCATCTGACTCTTCGGTGACTTCCAGACCCTCTCGTACAGGTCGTGCACGACTTGCTGATGGACGACCATGTTGTTTGTGTTTGTGTCTGGACAGCATGATGTCAGATTCACTATTATTGCCCACTATACCACTATCATTATCGTTGAGGTAAGAGTTACCATTCACTGTAATCCTACCAGCATCACCAGCACCTCTCAGTCTATCAATAGAGTCATCTGAATACACACTATCATTGTCTGAACTATCATAGGCATCTGATGAAAGCTCATTGAGCTGTTTTACTGTTTTATCCACGGTTTTATTAGATGGACGTTTTCTTCTTCTTGATCCTGAGCCTGGACGACTTGAAGCTTTAGTCTGAGTTCCTGAAAATATAAACATAATATTTTGAATGATCGAACAGTTTACAAGATTTAGAACATGAATTACCTCCTTGATGACCTGCAATGCCCCCATGATCTATGACTTACTGATCCCATCTGCCGGTTGTGACTAACTTCCAATCAAATTTGATGATCCCTAAGGCAGGTAGACTGACCCTAACATCAGCAAAACAATAAACCCACCCATCAACAATGGGAGGCATAACTGTACAGATATAATGCATGTTACTCAATCAAAGTTTAATTCATTTTGAAGGATAAAGGCATAGCTGTTCTAAGTACATATAAAGAATGAAGATAAAAGGATTTCAGATGTCCAATATACATCCTCAAATACCAAGATTTCAGATGTCCAATATACATCGTCAAATACCTAGAGTATTCCATAAACCACAAGATAAACAAAGGACATTAAACCTTGACTTTAATAAATACTTTCAGTCAAAAATTAAATTTTGTCCTATATATTAAGGTTTAATTTGTAAGGGTATACATGCAACTCTCTCACTCTCAGTCTCCCTCATTTGTTTTACAAGCTCGCCTTAGATTTATGGTATATTGCACAATACATACATTTTATGAACTCAAGACTGTATATAGCGGCCACACAAATTAAGCAACAACCCTAATCGGCGATTAAACATGAAATATACATAATGTACCTGCATGTGAAATAATCAACAGCTACCTAACTCCAATATGATTATTATGAGAGCAATGATTTACCTTGACACCTAACAAGTCTACGGTGATAGAGAATGAGAATACTTGCACAAATTCCAACAGCAGCAACACCAAGTATAATCCAATGTTGTTGCTTCATTCTGACACCTAAACACTATTCACCAGTATACATATGATATAAGGTACCTAGATACTGAACTCATGTCTCTACTTTCATCTGGCATTCTTATTTAATCTATATACATCCAAATTGATCATGTTAAATGTGAATATTTTATTATCACACAGCCAGGAAAGTGTTAATGTTAGGTATTATAATGACACTAGTGAGTCAATGCTGGGGGTCAATGCTGGGTGTCAATGCTGGATGTCAATGCTGGGTGTCAATGCTGGGTGTCAATGCTGGGTGTCAATGCTGGGTGTCAACGCTGGATGTCAATGATGGGTGTCAATGATGGGTGTCAATGCTGGGTGTCAATGCTGAATGTCCGACAGACTGCGAAATCACATCCTGCACATGATGTCAGGTTCTCAATGCTTTCTATGATCAGTCAATCATTGATATATGTACATTTCTATGCTAGGAAGAATCCGTATCCGTATCAAACACCCATGATGAGACCCAACGAGGACACATTCACAAGTGATCATATTATCACATACAGAGTTACCCGTGTAACCGGTGCAGCAACCAAGGTATATAACTGCGTCACAATTTCACATTGTATCATAACACATGTATATCCAACATAATGATATCAGTGTGACTTATGTTCATATTATCACTATATAGCTTATTTCATCACATTATTGATACAGATCATTGTGTTTATTCCATATGGATTTGTTCCAATGTTGCCAACAATGTGCCATTTCTAATCAATGAGTCGATAATCATAATACATGCCAACATGATTGACCGATCTTTTTCATTCAAACTTCACACAACCCTTGAAAATTACCACTGAACAATTCACTCATTACCGATAAAACCATGTGATTTGTATAGCATGTTACACATGAATATTAATGAACATTAGAACAAAGTCCTTAGCAATAACCTTATCTGTAAACATCAACAGTTTAAAATGAGAAGTTGCATATTCACATATCCTGACATGTCATGCGTATCACTTTCTGTATGTAATGATTTTATCGATTAGAAACATAGCACTGAGTAATTTAAAATCCAAAGCTTGCTGATAAAACAGAAACATTCAATTTATATTTAAAACTTCAAAACCAAATAATCTGAAGCATTAAATTCTCTATATGCAAATTCATTCTGTATGAAACAGCTAGCACTATCTATGTTCATGAAGTGTGGTATAAGTACTTATATTGCTACCCACAATCCTATCTTACAACATGAACAAAATGTAAGATATTTAAATTGGAAGGGGCGAAAGGTCTCGACATGTGGTGGGCATATAGATAGCATTATCTTTAAGGTTCTGTGACATATATGAGAGTAAAATTTTACAACCAATATGAAGTGTGGATTTTGGACCCGTTAACAAACAAAATTAACCTTTTTTCCTGACCAGTATAGGATAACATTGCACGATATACAGCGGAAATAAAGTTAAAATAAAAGTTATGATATACTTCAAAACCGTTTCATAAAATACGTTATCACAGCAAGAATTCCAATAAGTGTATACAGAGGAGATTAAAATTTTAAATCAATAACGCAAACTAGGAGGTACGGGGATTAATTTACGATCTTCAGTGAAGATATTGAAATGAAATTTCATCTGATACATCTAATTTCACACAACTTTGTATGCATGCAACTTTAAAATTGAAATGATTCTTAATTAAGATTCATTAAAGGATTTCTAAATACAGAAAAAAAGTGTAAGTTAAATTATAATGTTATATTAATGCTCAGTCGAACCAGTGGTGACAAAATTTGAATAAATTTTGCAACATCATGTTAAGCCTACATCTACAATGTAAAATCACAAGTCAGAAAATCTGTTCACATATTATATTCACGTTTCCATAACTGAACCTCGCCATCACTTTATATCACATCTCATAGATATGAGATATCATTAATCAAATATAGGCAAACATTTTATGCCCATATATCATAGGTGACATTATTCTTCTAGATAAACCTCATTGAAAATATCCAAATCATGAATTTGTCAGCACTGCCATGTTAAGTCATCGGTAGAAACACTCATTCTGTATTTGAATACTAAATAAAGTTGAATAAAGTAGAATATAAAGTTATATAATAAAGTTGAATAAAGTAGTATATGTCAGTGATATACAAAACTACTTATTTACGAATAGTACAGTACTGTAAACAACTGACACAAGGATCTCTTGATCTTGAAGAAAGGCATGATCATATGTTCGTTAACAGCTTGAATGAAACTATTCAGACATAACTACAAGTTGATCACAATCAATGGGCCGAGGCCAGATGTGACATGAAATAATTTTTTGTTCACTTTCAAATTGCAAAATAAATCGCATGTAAAGGGCAAGTTATTGTAAAGAAATCTATTAATAATAAACAAATATTTGGAAAGGGCATGTATGTTTATAGTGCTGTTCTGGTTGTAAACTGCAACAAACGCATGCAGCAATGGTTCTTTAAATGTCCACATCATGTAACAATACTAGATTATCTTGTGTGAAAGTAATACAATTACTGAAAATAGAAGGACGCATTAATCACTAAACCTATGTATCCCTGTATAGTGACCGTTCCAGTTCTATGGTAAGGTAATTGCACTTCCATGGCACACAAAAAACATTAGAAAACTCCTCCTTTATCACGCAAGAGTTAAAACAACCAATAAAAGAGTTAAAGCAACCATTGCAAGAGTTAAAGCAACCATTGCAAGACTTAAAGCAACCATTGCAAGACTTACAGCAACCATAACAAGACAGACTACCACAATCATGACAAGACTTAAGACTTAATGCAACCATGACAAGACTTAAAGCAACCATGACAAGACTTAAAGCAACCAAGGCAAGACTTAAAGCAATCATGACAAGACTTAAAGCAACCATTGCAAGAGTTAAAGCAACCATGACAAGACTTAAAGCAACCATGACAAGACTTAAAGCAACCAAGGCAAGACTTAAAGCAATCATGACAAGACTTAAAGCAACCATTGCAAGAGTTAAAGCAACCAAGGCAAGACTTAAAGCAACCATGACAAGACTTAAAGCAACCAAGGCAAGACTTAAAGCAACCATGACAAGACTTAAAGCAACCATTGCAAGAGTTAAAGCTGACAAGACTTAAAGCAACCAAGGCAAGACTTAAAGCAACCATGACAAGACTTAAAGCAACCATTGCAAGAGTTAAAGCTGACAAGACTTAAAGCAACCATTGCAAGAGTAAAAGCAACCATTGCAAGAGTTAAAGCTGACAAGACTTAAAGCAACCAAGGCAAGACTTAAAGCAACCATGACAAGACTTAAAGCAACCATTGCAAGAGTTAAAGCTGACAAGACTTAAAGCAACCATTGCAAGAGTTAAAGCAACCATTGCAAGAGTTAAAGCAACCAAGGCAAGACTTAAAGCAACCATGACAAGACTTAAAGCAACCATGACAAGACTTAAAGCAACCATGACAAGACTTAAAGCAACCATGGCAAGACTTAAAGCAACCATAACAAGACTTAAAGCAACCATGACAAGACTTAAAGCAACCATTGCAAGAGTTAAAGCTGACAAGACTTAAAGCAACCAAGGCAAGACTTAAAGCAACCATGACAAGACTTAAAGCAACCATTGCAAGAGTTAAAGCTGACAAGACTTAAAGCAACCATTGCAAGAGTTAAAGCAACCATTGCAAGAGTTAAAGCAACCAAGGCAATACTTAAAGCAACCATGACAAGACTTAAAGCAACCATGACAAGACTTAAAGCAACCATGACAAGACTTAAAGCAACCATGGCAAGACTTAAAGCAACCATGACAAGACTTAAAGCAACCATGACAAGACTTAAAGCAACCATTGCAAGAGTTAAAGCAACCAAGGCAAGACTTAAAGCAACCATGACAAGACTTAAAGCAACCAAGGCAAGACTTAAAGCAATCATGACAAGACTTAAAGCAACCATGACAAGACTTAAAGCAACCATAACAAGACTTAAAGCAACCATGACAAGACTTAAAGCAACCATTGCAAGAGTTAAAGCAACCATGACAAGACTTAAAGCAACCATGACAAGACTTAAAGCAACCATAACAAGACTTAAAGCAACCATGACAAGACTTAAAGCAACCATAACAAGACTTAAAGCAATCATGACAAGACTTAAAGCAACCATGACAAGACTTAAAGCAACCATGACAAGACTTAAAGCAACCATGACAAGACTTAAAGCAACCATGACAAGACTTAAAGCAATCATGACAAGACTTAAAGCAACCATGTTAAGACTTAAAGCAACCATAACAAGACTTAAAGCAACCATAACAAGACTTAAAGCAACCATGACAAGACTTAAAGCAACCATTGCAAGAGTTAAAGCTGACAAGACTTAAAGCAACCATTGCAAGAGTTAAAGCAACCATTGCAAGAGTTAAAGCAACCATTGCAAGCATTAAAGCAACCAAGGCAAGACAGACTTCCACAATCATGACAAGACTAAATGCAACCAGAAACAAGTGGAGCCACCAAAACTTTCCTATAAATGCTTTGAACCACCTCATATGTTCAGTGTAACACCTTTTTGTAAAGTAATTATTTTAAGGCCAATGGAAAGAATGTCAACTTCATCCAGATTGTTATCTCTATATCACCAACATGCTGTCAGATCAAGGACAAACTGAGACCTCCAAACAGATCTGAAGTAGATAGTACTAGCTTTATATCCACATAATTATAGTCAAAATAATATTCACATTGAATAATTAAGTAATTTTAGCATCAAAATAGTACAAATCAGTTGTCAATTGAGAAAAATATTTCTTAATTTGAACTTACTATAACGACAACAGACAACATCTGGTATGTGGGATATTACACTAGTACATTAATTGTATTATAACTGTACAAATATAATGTATGTTATTCAAAATCTTTTTTAATCAGACTATAATTCGATCAACAGTAACCCTGAAATTCTTTTTATCAAATTAATCTGCAGAATTTTGCTGACAGCACAAGGTTAGGTAGTTCAGATTATATATATTTTACTGTTTACATCAAAACAATGTACTGATCGATCAGTATTTACCTTTCACAGGCATACAAATAGTGGAACCTTTAAGTAGCAATAAAATACAGCGGGTCTGGAACATACAATTTGTAAACCATGGAATGTAGCTACAGGAACATTGGAGTGCTACCTGATACAACCATACTGTCATATCTTACAATCCAATTAATGATAGCAACACTTGATTGGTGTAACTTAATCAAGGTGACAATTACGATATTAATCATTAATGAATGACAAATACTTAAAGTACAAACATTAAGCTTGAGTACGGGGAAGACAAAACTAGTATAAGAATTAGGTTAAATGCTACATTGATTCAATAGATAATGAAATCCTGTTCAATCATTTATCTATGCAGGTTTGCAAATATATCACCAGACCAGAATTTAAGCCATTTGACTGCTGTATTTTTTAAGGTAATAACTAAAGTTTTTACAATGAAATGTACACATATAATTGTTTGTTAAAATGGATAATAGATTAAATGTTTACTAATTATGCCCCACATCTTTATTGAGGGGTAAATTTTATTGCTTATTGCACATGTTGGTCGGTTCCCGGTAGACCAAATGATTTCCCTTCAATAACTCAAGAACTCTTTGCCCTAGGATCTTCAAACTTTACATGGAGGTTGGTCAGCAACAGTAGATGACCCCTATTGATTTTAAGGTCAGTAGGTCACGGTCGCTGATTTATCTTGACACCACATTCCTGATGGTAATCATCGCTGGGCGGTATGAGTCAGAATTATAATTTCATTAATTTTCTTGAAATGTATATTCTGAAGTATGAGTCAAGTTTATATTGATCATATGCAATGTAGCAGACAGAAAATTGGATTAATTTGTGCATATGCACTATAGAAAATTGTTTGCAAGAGAAATTTCAACCAATGTGAAGCAAGAGCAATCATTTAAACATTTGATGGTTATAATTGGTAAAGAAAACAAGCCCAGAAAGATCTATAATGGAAACATCTTTGAAGTTATATTGGGAAGTTGCCAAACAGTTTATGAAGAAACAAGTTTGTTCTGGTTGGAAACCCAGCGAAAACCTCAGACGAGGTCAACTTACAACATTAAATAACTGAATATGCTTTAAAATACAGATCGAAGACCCACAAATAGAGAAAGCTAGACAAATGTTAAACAAATTAAATGTGCCATTAAGGTGTTGTTCTTACTATCAATATAATGTTACATCAAACCAAATTTTCAATCAATACAATACACAAATAGCCAGTGTATCTGTTTGTAAAAGAATTTACTGTATTTTGACACTGTTTTAATTGCCCTGCTCCCCCACACCTTGGCAAGCAGCCAAAATCACCATACTATCTTCACTATGTTCAGCAATTTTTAAGTACAATTCCTAGTGTGATCAATTTTCAATCAATTAAGAAAACTAGCTTTTTAAGAAAAATCAATTTTCCAAATGACATAAGATATCAACGTAATAAATTTACAATAGCTTTGAATGCTATGTTGTAAAACTGTTTTGTCATGTATTATAAATTATACAAACATACACATCTTAATTTAAATATTTCCTATATTCAAAAGAAGCCTTAATCGGTTTCATCAATTATATATGCTCCATTCGGGTGAAAAACCAATCTTCACTTACCAGAGTACATAAATCTGAGTTTTCATTGATTTTTTCATAAACAATTGAAATCTATGCATTTATAATGATGACATTGTATTAGGTTTGAAGGTCAGGTATAGAATATTCCACCCAGACGTAAGGTCTCAGATACAGCTTATATAGGAGACATCACCAATGAAATCAAGAAGGCCTTTTTACCATATCAAGAATTTTTATCAGGCAAATCAATATTACTCTGTGAAAAGGGTCAAATTGTCCAAATACAATAGATTGAATTCGTATAGTTTATACCAAATCCTTAACAGTTACCAATAAATATGCGCATGAACAGATGTGACTTCAAACTAAATTTTGAACACTGCTTTCATAGGTTATAATATTATACTAGTAGACATGAAGAACAACATTATTGTTTTTGTATTACCCGGTACCTACATTTCCAATCTGGTAATAGCCAAAATATAAACTGACACACACAATCCCAACATCAACAAAATAAGACACATTCTGAGACTTTGCGATAACATCAGTCAAGTTGTCATCAAAACTTTTACGACAGATAAATCATCCCAACTCTGTGAGATTTTGCAGCAATCTCAGACAATTTGTCAACCCGATTTTTAGGTTGTACTAAATTGATTACCTACTAAATTGAGCAACACATGGTGCGAGAACTAGATTTAATTAAACTATAGACAATGCAATTATCTGGTTGACAAGTGCTCTCAATAAGACAATGAAATATTACCTGTAACAGATTCAATCAATGATGAGCGTCTGACCAAACTAATTTAGATGATACATACGAATAACAGACTAAGGGTGCCGTCACACTACCCTATATAATATAACAACATATGCTGAATGTATGAGAATTTCAGCAAACAACAGCCCTATGTTCAAGGAGAAATCATGTGACGCACGTTTCGTTCCTGTTACATACCAGGTACGAAACGTTTCATGCCTGGTATGTAACAGTTAAGTAACAGGTACGAAACCTGAGTCACGTAATTTTTCCTTGAATGCAGGTCTGACCTAAGTCCTAAACGTAACAGGTAACATTGCGTAGAAGTTGCTATAGATACGCTGGGGTCATACCGTCATATGATTTGGTAAGTTGTATACGGTTACATACATACAATTTAGAAACAAGTCAAATAGTTCCTGCGAGCAAATGATGTACCGACTTCATTTGACAGAGAATTGACAGGATCCTCGACCTTCTATCTGCATAATTCATCAGCTGATGTGAAATTAAGCATGAAAATCTCAAAATTGTGAGAGAAAAATAAGCGCGATAGGCCAGTAGCTTTCAAATTGGGAAAACTATATGCACGATAATTTGACATACAAAATTTATCAACAAATTGTTAAATAATTTCATGTGTAACAAACCAATTTTCAAGACACTTAATTGCATATTGTGACTCCCTTGTTCCATATAATATGTATATGCTTATAAATAAAACCTCGTATCAGTTCATTAAAAGGTATTATCACAAGACATGTTTTCAGTGTTCAACAATATCAAAGATCATAAACCAATGCAGCTGCAGTCACCTGCTGTTTAGATCCATGGTCTCAATATTGCCTGGCGCTCACTGAAATTTCGGACAGTTCTGATTTCTTCGGTAAATAAACTATTGCAATGCGACAAAGACCGATGTTATCCGCATGGAATAATGGAATTAGTCTGGTTCACGACATTCTTATGAAATGCATCTTTTTTTGGATTTATTTTTTTTGAAATCGTAAACCATCGAGAACAGGTCACGTGCCCCTCCATGGACTTTTTACTTAAGGCATTCCAATATACCTGCTCGCTCAAGGCTCGCAGGTAATAAGTTACCAATATGTTAACAATACATTAAACATAGTTGAAATACCAATTTTGCATATGTCCAGAGAAGGCTTCAAATTGTTGTTTTCCCCAGCATATATCAATGTCTCAAACATTGGGGATACATTGTTGTAATACATCGTAGTGTGACGGCGCCATAACACAATTAATTTGGGTGATACATATAACAGACTAACACAACTATCTGTTGGCAAGACATCAGCAATGTCATTGGTACCACATATTGCAACCATCCTATTTATGGAAATCATGAATATGACATCAATCCACTGAAGCTTTACTGCCCAATTACCATCTCAAACAGGATTGGCAAGTCCAGCAAAAAGACAAGATAAATATTGAATATTCTGATAATGTAACTAGGATGGATATGACTTCTTATCAACCATATTGTCATATATATGGTTAGCCTGTCAATGAGAGCTCCAGTTTTACAACATGTGGTGATATAGCATTCAAGTCCTTATAGTCCACACTCTTAACAACCTGCATTCAGGAGTCCACACTCTAACAGCCTGCATTCAGGAGTCCACACTCAAACAGCCTGCAGTCAGGAGTCCACACTCAAACAGCCTGCATTCAGGAGTCCACACTCAAACAGCCTGCATTCAGGAGTCCACACTCAAACAACCTGCATTCAGGAGTCCACACTCAAACAACCTGCATTCAGGAGTCCACACTCAAACAGCCTGCATTCAGGAGTCCACACTCTAACAACCTGCATTCAGGAGTCCACACTCTAACAGCCTGCATTCAGGAGTCCACACTCTAACAACCTGCATTCAGGAGTCCACACTCAAACAGCCTGCATTCAGGAGTCCACACTCTAACAACCTGCATTCAGGAGTCCACACTCTAACAGCCTGCATTCAGGAGTCCACACTCTAACAACCTGCATTCAGGAGTCCACACTCAAACAGCCTGCATTCAGGAGTCCACACTCTAACAACCTGCATTCAGGAGTCCACACTCTAACAACCTGCATTCAGGAGTCCACACTCAAACAACCTGCATTCAGGAGTCCACACTCAAACAGCCTGCATTCAGGAGTCCACACTCAAACAGCCTGCATTCAAGAGTCCACACTCCAACAGCCTGCATTCAGGAGTCCACACTCTAACAGCCTGCAGTCAGGAGTCCACACTCTAACAACCTGCATTCAGGAGTCCACACTCTAACAGCCTGTCACCAGATCCTAACTAGATTATACTTGAATTTTTTCAGTACTGCTCAATTTGATCATTAAAGCTATTGTAAAGTTTTTTGACCTGTCAAAATGAACATAATTACACATTAGCTGCACACTATAGATTAGTGACAATGCTCACCATTCTGGTGATGACTTTTCTACAGTGTTCATATACATGTACCCGTTATATTATGTGTTTTTTGACAGGTCAATAAAACTCTACAATAATCCAGAGTACTAGAACAATGTAAGTATTAGGAAGATGACAAACCTGAGTATGGTGAAGAGTCGGACAGCTGTGTGACTCCATCAGAATCAGTGCCACTGTGTTGTTGACGAATCATGGCCCGCTGTCTGGCTGCACGCCGCGATGTAGAGAGCTGAGGCCCTGATGCTGGTCTGTAATGTACAAGTTAATACAAGTTAGTATTATTTCATTGAAATCATGCCAACTACAACAAGTGTGGGTGATTGAAAAATGACATCATGCCACTGACATAATACATACAGTCAAACCTGTATTAGTGTTTATGTGAATTAAGCAACTACCTGTCTTCACCAGTCACTTTAGATCTTTTAAAATCAGTCACTTTAGATCTTTTAAAATCAGTCACTTTAGATCTTTTAAAATCAGTCACTTAAGATCTTTTTAAAATCAGTCACTTAAGATCTTTTAAAATCAGTCACTTTAGATCTTTTAAAATCAGTCACTTTTATATTAAATATATATGTATTGAACAGCCTAATGGTGTAAGCAGCCTTGAATGACTGTTCACTACCGCTGTAACCACTACGGTATATATCTATTTACTGCAACATTTGGCTATCCAAAACCAAAGGTTATTTGCAACAATTTGAGAATGACACAAGTATTTCAGATCACTCATTATTACAGTAACTCCAATGCATAAATTGTGTAAGAAATCCACCTTTTATAAGAATAATCCTTTAACAAATCAGTTCTATAGACTTAGATTGCATTATTCTTAGGGCAATCCTGAGAAAATGTGAAAAGTTTTATGATATCTGAAACACTTGATTTAGCATATCAGTAGTAATCTAACCCTTCCATAACTTCTCTTCTTATTTAATAATGTCCGGTTATAAGGAAGATAACCCAAGTTCGATATTCCATTGTCAAAATAAGCACAGCAAGTGAAATTCAAGTAAAACAGCAGCATATTATGTTCCATCATTTACAGGATACCATAGCGCTAACATGCTTATTTCATGAATATCCATTATATTATATAAATGTAAGAATAATTTAAAGAGCATTTTCCATGACAGTTTACATTCTACTCTTAATTGCTTTTTAATTGCCATGACCATAAACATGGGCATAAAAAATCTGAAGTAATCCACCTTTCCATTTAAAGTCAGAATAAATGCCTTCAGCTTTTGTACACATGGTAATAAATTTGTAATAAAATCCAACGGAATCCCAGTAATAAAAGTTAAAGATAGTGACCATAAATTGGTAGCATCCTACATAAAACAGTGACCTCTGTCTTTTTTACAACCAAAACATAGTTACAAACAGTTCCACCTTAAGGTAATGATCTTTGATACAGTTCCACTTTAAGGTAATGCCATATTTGATACAGACAGTTCCACTTTAAGGTAATGATCTTTGATACAGTTCCACTTTAAGGTAATGCCATATTTGATACAGACAGTTCCACTTTAAGGTAATGATCTTTGATACAGTTCCACCTTAAGGTAATGATCTTTGATACAGACAGTTCCACTTAAGGTAATGATCTTTGATACAGACAGTTCCACTTAAGGTAATGATCTTTGATACAGTTCCACTTAAGGTAATGATCTTTGATACAGTTCCACTTTAAGGTAATGATCTTTGATACAGACAGTTCCACTTAAGGTAATGATCTTTGATACAGACAGTTCCACTTAAGGTAATGCTCTTTGATACTGTTCCACCTTAAAGTAATGATCTTTGATACAGACAGTTCCACTTTAAGGTAAGGATCTTTGATCCTGGTTAATGTATTACTTTTTAACATCATACTCAATAACAGATTAAACAAATAATGTTAAGCAAACAGCTAGCTTCCAATTTCAACCAAATGTAAACAACATGAATTATTTATCACTTAATTCATGCAATTAGCTGATGTAAAGTTAATTGAACCCTATTCAGCACAATTCAAGGGAACAACTTTAATGTTTGGCTAGAGCAACACTGCTGAAACACATTAATACCATTATCTTTCATCTTAATATGAACAATTTCAATCATTAGAAAAAGTTTCAAAACCTGGCTAAAAACAAATGACAAAGTGAACTCTACTCTTTAAACTCTACATTAGTGCTTATACATGTATACTGGGTTACTACCAATAATTGTAAAATTCAACACCACCCCCATACAATTCTTCAGTGTCATCATGAATTTCAGTCTATTGTCATTTGTTTGCATATGGATATATTAACTTGTAGGTTAAGTATCGGAATTCATTTTTTTTTCTAAATATAAATTTTTCAATGCCACGTTGTAAGATAACATGTCCACCCATTAAGATTATTGATCAGAATAAATAATATCAATAATGGTTGTGAAAGCATGATATCTAAGAATTTATTTCTTAGTTTAAACTTTTTATATTTATCACTATCGACACCTCATTCCTGATGGTATATATCCCTATGAGGGTCAAAAGGGGTATTTTTTATTTTCTTAATTCAAGTCTAGCTATTCTTACAAGAGGGCCCAAAGGGCCCTAGGTCGCTCACCTGTTATAGCAGTACATGCAAGACCTGTGATTTCACCTAGTGACCTAGTTCTTGGCCCCATATGACGCAATATCGCACTTGACCTAGATTTTGTTGAGATGATCACTCTGACCAAGTTTCATAAGGATTAGGCTAAAATTGTGACCTCTAGTGACTATACAAGGTTTTTCTATGATTTGACCTTGTGACCTAGTTTTTGACCCCGGATGACCCAATATCTAACTTGACCTAGATTTTGTTGTGATGATCATTGTGACCAAGTTTCATAAAGATTAGGTCAAAATTGTGACCTCTAGTGACTACACAAGGTTTTTTCTATGATTAGACCTTGTGACCTAGTTTTTGACCCCAGATGACCCAATATCGAACTTGACCTAGATTTTGTTTTGATAATCATTGTGACCAAGTTTCATAAAGATTAGGTCAAAATTGTGACCTCTAGTGACTACACAAGGTTTTTCTATGATTTGACCTTGTGACCTAGTTTTTGACCCCGAATGACCCAATATCGAACTTGACCTAGATTTTGTTGTACTGATCATTGTGACCAAGTTTCATAAATATTAGGTCAAAATTGTGACCTCTAGTGACTACACAAGGTTTTTCTATGATTAGACCTTGTGACCTAGTTTTTGACCCCGGATGACATAATATCGAACTTGACCTAGATTTTGTTGTGATGATCATTGTGACCAAGTTTCATAAAGATTAGGTCAAAATTGTGACCTCAAGTGACTACACAGGTTTTTCTATGATTTGACCTTGTGACCTAGTTTTTGACCCCTGATGACCCAATATCGAACTTGACCTAGATTTTGTTGACATGATCATTGTGACTAAGTTTCATAAAGATTAAGTCAAAATTGTGACCTCTATAGTCTACACAAGGTTGTTTTATGATTTGACCTTGTGACCTAGTTTTTGACCCCAGATGACCCAATATCGAACTTGACCTAGATTTTGTTGTGATAATCATTGTGACCAAGTTTCATAAAGATTAGGTCAAAATTGTTACCTCTAGTGACTACACAAGGTTTTTCTATGATTTGACCTTGTGACCTAGTTTTTGACCCCGAATGACCCAATATCGAACTTGACCTAGATTTTGTTGAGATGATCATTGTGACTAAGTTTCATAAAGATTAAGTCAAAATTGTGACCTCTAGTGTCTACACAAGCAAATTGTTGACGGACGGACGGACTGACGACGGACGACAGACGACGGACGACGGACGACGGACGAAGAGTGATCACAAAAGCTCACTCTGTCACTTTGTGACAGGTGAGCTAATAAAAAAACCGAAGTATCAATAGCCAGTTTATACTGAGTGCTATTTCATGTTTATGGTAATTCATTAATTGTGTTAATTATCAATCAATAACAGATTGTACTATTATTTGTCTATTGGATCGTCACGGATATCAAACATCACGGAAATGCCACACAAATTTTTTGTCCTGATAATAAAAACTGATCTACCTTAATACCATTTATATCTAATCAAATGTGCATAACCATGCACCAATGACCGCTTATTGAAAAGTACCCAAACTAATCTGCATTCCAAATATTTGGAATTATTCTATCAATTTAATTCTATAATCACCAATTACCACACAAAAATACCTCATCCTTTACAAAAAAACAGAAAAAATTGTCACAATAACTTTATTTCAGGTTTTTGTCCTTTGGTTCAGGATGCTTAACATGCTTTAAGTTAACAACCTGATTCTAATAGGTAACCAAACCACCAAATGTCTATATCCTTTCCACTACCATAGCATACTAATGCAGACTGGTTGGGATGGCCATTTCGGCCTTCCGTAGTTTACGACCTAAATGCCCAAATTCGGAAATTTTGTGGTTATGGGTACACATGCATCCCAGATTAAAGGATATTACAAGCCCAAGGTCGTGCACAGGTTTTTGGGCCCACTGGCCCCCTTTAAAAAAGGGTTTGAACATTAGAATCATGAAATTGGGTTTAAATGCTTTGTACACAAAAATTTTCATATATGATAAGCAACCCCCAGATGGTTTTCATTTGCTTGAAGCAGTAAGCTATTTCAATTGATTGGTGGATTTTGAGAGGTCCCCATTGACAAACAGTTGACATTTTTGGGCTTGGCAATTTGTCACTTTACATTGAACTAAACTAAACTTTACATTGGACTCAAGCTTTTCAGACGATCCAAGACGCATCTTTAGTTTACAAATGCATAATGCACTAACATGAATGCAGACACGAATGATATCTACTTTAAAATAATGTAAGTACGCCCCTACAATCATTTTACTTATGATAAAGTGATTGGATATTCGGACGTACTCGATATCGGATAAGCGAAAATAAACTAAATTTTTAACAAATTTTTCGCGAGAATCATGATTTCGCGAGGCAACGACCCTCGCGAATATTAGCAAAAATAAAACTCTCGCGAAAAAAACGTGATTTACAGTATGCATGTGAAGATCTTTGCAAATATTCCTGCACAGACACATACAGAAAGCCGATAAAACGTGATTGTACCAAACATAAAATGTTTTAATGCATTATCATATGTCACCTCATCAATATAGCTTCGCGTTTCTAAAACTGATCGAATTTAATATTTCATTGAAAATATTACACCTTATACATATATTAAGTACCAGTTATATGAACTTGGTTTGAACTATCATATTACACCAACTATCATTAACCGTACCTTAATAAAAGGATTGAACGTAACTTATGTTTACTTTATGCAGATCGGAATTTCTAATTATAGTGAAGTTCTATCAGTCGACCAAACCATTCCTACAGAATGAAGGTTCTGGTACTTCACAGGTAAATCAGTATTTTACATTCAGTTCAATTAACTCTCTGTTCACACAATATTCATACCAAATACATGTACTTAGATAGTAATGTACGTGACATAGCATACATTGTAATATTTAAAACCAAATGTTTTCGTAACATGAAAGTATTTGAAATTTCCAATAATATGTTCACATTGTGCATACTATACTTAACACACCAAGGAATTAATTACCACTACATTCAATAAATCCAATCAATTATTAAATAGGCCTCATTCAAGTGGTCGAAACAATACAAATATACTGAACACAAAATTAAAGCAATCCAGAAGTCACTTATACACAACCCAACTGAACTCAAAACAAACTGATCCACAAGGTTAACTCTGCAAGTCATACCTTAAAATTCCACCAAACTCAGTCATTAACAAAAACTCAACAAACTTTATGCGGTTACACTATAAACTATAAGATCTGAGATAATCTTGTCATGTTTAGGTGTCAACAACTACTGCCTTCATGCAAATCAATAATCAATTAACAACATATGGTGCCAGACAGATATAGCTCACTATAGCCTGGGACATGTCACCATTACTACAATACTACATGCACTCCATGTACCAGCCATGATACATCAATATATTCATACAGCAAGCCACTATATATCGACAGTTACCGCACGGACAGTAGTAGATATTGCAAACTGCACAAACTTCATTTAGTTAAGTGGAACATGAATTACCAGATATGACATGTTTCAAGCAAGTACTATATATCCAACAACCACCATATTATAAAGTCTTTGAATGATTAAAGATATTGAGCTATACTTTCACAATTATTGTCATTATTCTGATTTGGAAGAAGAGAAGTTTGCACTTATACCCCCAACTGCTAGGAAAATATTCATTTTGCTAAAAGTCACTGTGACCTTGACCTTTGACCCATTGATCTAAAAATCAAGTGTTTTGTACTAAATTGAAAGGTCTTAAATTGTGACCTTGACCTTAGAGGCACTGATCTTAAAAGCAATAAGGTTTGGTGCTACAGGTCATTGTGACCTTGACCTTTGACTTGCTGATCAATAAAGCACTGTTCATGACCAACCTCTTACCAAGTTTTAAGACAGTAAACAGTTTTAAGTATACTCCTGAGTTATCAACCACACAAAAGTTTGCTCAGCTGACACTTACTGACCACAGCCTCAAACTTACTGACCAATATACCTCTACTTCTTCAAAGAGCAGACAGGGGCATAACAAGCAAGTAGGCCTTCAGGAACATGAATAACTACGTCATCAAAGAGTAGGCAAGGGCTTGGTAGGACTTCAGTAACATGAATAAGTAACAAGATAATCAGTTGAAAGTTAAAAGCACATACATACTTCATAAAGAGAAATACAAACCAATAAGCATTACAAATCCATTATAATCATCAAACAGACTCATGTTAAAGTCAGAGCATTAATTCCAATAGAGGATAATTTTCATACTGCAATGCCTATTACTCACTTGATATAAAATTTCTATGTTTAGTATTCAGCATTCAATGTTATGTATCTATCCAGTTATATATGCTTCAAGCAAAAACTCACACATTTAATCTTAATTAATTACATCAGATCACATGACTAATTACAGCAATCAGCTGCTGATTAAGACACCAAATTATTAATTAACCACAGTGCTCTGCAATAAATGGAGTATTATGTATCAGATACAGCGACATAATTGTATCACATATTATCATGCTGCATTTCTGCCTTTAGTTGATATTCAAAAATATTTTTCATGATAGCCATGGCAACAGAATATAAACAATGTATACATGTAATTCAATATGAATCTAATCTAATTAAACTTTAACATTAAACAACTCAATCATGGAATATATATGTTACGAAATTAAAAATTAAATTAATTAACTGCGTTGATTATAGAACTGATGTATAAAATAAAGCAATATTCTTTGTAATGGAAATTGAAGACATTTTCAATTTAAAATATTTTATTTAAACATCTGATTGGGCAATTTATTTACCTCCATCCTAAAGATTATGTTTGTTCCACCATGCAAAAAACAGCACCTCTCTGTTACCATATGCCACCTGCTTTTATCTTTGTAATATCTAACAAGTTTTATTTAAATAATTCCTGTCAAAACTGATAAACTCAGAGCCAAAAAAATCACAAAATTTCACCAGCGAAAACTATAACAAACCACTTCATAGTACAACTGTTACTGTGCGATTTACAGTCTGGGCCAGCCTGATAAGTTACGATTCCTTTCGTCAATCATTAAAATTCCACTATTTAAAACGAACCAAACATTAGTTTTGGTATCTTTCCAAGTTTGCTATCCATTCTTCTATGAGCCTTCTCTTACTTCTTTTCAAATATAGCGATATTTGTTTATAACCAGTGTGCATTCACTTTTCTATAGTTTCAATCAATATAAAAATTAATGACAAAATTTTGAAGCCAGTCACAGAATTAAATTCCCACAACAAAAACTATTGTAAGGACGTATGCATAACATCTACATATTAAATAGCAAAGTTTATATCAACCTAACAAATCAATATCTTCATTAAATTGGACAAATGCGGCAAGTTAAATAAATATGTAGACTATTAAGTACGTAGCTATAATATGACCATATAAGTAAACTTACTGGGTTTTAAATAGTGGTCGGATTGTAAGGTTACAGTTTAACACAAAACACACAAAAGAATTTGCAATATAATATTAATTATGTGTGGATATGATTAAGTCATTAAGCTTATAAGCAGGATTTACAATAAAAAAATAAACCAGTATATATTTAATGAAATCTGTCATACTTACCTACCTAAAGAAGTGGACAATATCGTTGACTAACAATCATTGCACATTGCATAATAGTCCCCATTCAAATTTATGCTCAAATGACAATTACTTCCATTGTAATAAACCACTTAAATAATAATCAAAGAACAATTATCCAAAAATGTTTTAAAACAAATTTGCCTTAGTATAACAAAATGTTAAATTTCACATAATGACCAAATTCGACAACCCTGAATTTGTAGAAGTTACTAGCTGTAGTAAAATATTGGAAACTTCATTATTGAACAGTCGTTGAACAAATCTTTCATACAATATAGCTTCCAGTGTTATTATTTTGTACAATAGAGGACTTAGCATTTATTTACAGTTTACAGTAACCCATTAAATCTCAAATCTATGGTATCCTTGGTCTAAATCAAGCTTTGCTGTATCGCACACGGGGTAATCATTAAAATACCTTCAAAAATATCTTATCATATCGAACATGTTGGGACCGATCGAAAATATTTGACAATACTTATAATAAAGATTATCAAAGATTTTTTTCTTGTACATTTGAAGAAAACTGATCAAGTTCAAAATTACTGTCAGTATACACAATCTGGTGGCAGAGATCAACGTATACTAAGTAATTAATAATATTTCTATACAATGTAGAGACCTAATAAAGGAAACAGGAGGGGGTACGAGGTCAAATTTCATTTCACTCTTATTGATCCAAGGCATACTTTAATGTCGATTGTACAGAACATATCAATGTAATTTAAGTTAATCAAACACTAAAAGAGGTTTATAAATTTCTATAAAGAAATCATTTCATAATACCATAATTGCTTCATTAACTAGAGAAGAACTCAAACTGAAATATATTATAGCTCCTGGTATAAAATCCCAGGTAAGTTAATCGGTCAGCAGGGGTTGCAGCGACTTTGAACGTAAATAAATCCATTTATATGTTGTACAATTCATATAGAATTAAACATAATACAGAAATGGCAGAAAAATTATAATCACTCGTCCTACTGATACACTTATAACCTTTGTATCGGACTCAGTCCTGATTACTAATGTTAGTTGACAAAGATAGTAACTAGAGCTATTACTGGAGTGATCAATCATACCCATGGCATCACTGCCTTGACACAGGCATATTATTTGCCTTGACCTTTGAGCTAGGGACCTGGGTCTTGCACATGACACACCGTCTTAATGTAGTGAACATTTGTACCAAGCAACTTAAAAATCCAGTAAGAAACGACAAAGTTACAGAGCGGACACAATTTGCATGACTATCAAACCTTTTACCTCTAAGTGTGACCTTGACCTTTGAGCTAGGGACCTAGGTCTTGCACATGACACACCATCTTGATGTGAACATTTGTAACATGCACTTTTAAAATCAAGTAAGAAACAACAAAGTTACAGAGCAGACACAATTTTGCTAACAGACCAACAGACCAACCAACATGGTGTCTCCAGTAAACCCCCTTCGTGACTCCAGTATACCCCCTTAAAAAAACAGTAAACAAATTGGTGGCGGCTGGCCTACCGGTCAAAATGATGAATACTGAGTTTACATTGTCAAGAATGAAGTCTCAATTGTCAGTTACAGAAAAAGTACCCAACAGTGTTAAGCAGCCATTAAACTGTGCGGCTTAAAGTAGGAATGGTAGTTGTCTAACACAGGTGAACTTGCTCAATGATTTATTTAAAATAATTAGATATTGAAGACAGGTGGTTGTATAATTGAGGTGATCACCAACATAGGTTTGACTGTATATGACATATACTTGCAACCACATGTTGTGTTTTACGTGTCCAAAGACCAATTAATATTATATTGTTCCAGGTAAACATTTTAATGTTCTTTATGCCTAACAAACATATATACATTTATTATATTGTATACATTTATATATCTTTACATAGCCGGACAGTAAAATTATGATTTATTTAACAAACACTTCAATGTGTAAGGGTTTAAATTCTGTAGAGATTTTAGGTCTCACTTCTTATCCCTAAATTCCTTTTTTAATACCATTTTATCAAACATAAGTGGAAATGGGTAAAGCTCAGATAATGTAAGTACTTAACTTTGGTACAGTTAAGTTTACAGAACACATAATACAATACAATCCAAGGGAAGTAACTGTTGTATTACCAATATAATATGATGAAGATTCTACATATTTTTACGCTCAATTTGCATTTATTTGTATATAGGTACTTCAACGTAACTTTAGGTTGAGTCCAAAACGCACACTAATAATAACTTTTAATATTGTTTGATAGCAGGGCTACATAATTTGAAATGTTCACCAACATGCAGTCTTAGGAAAGTAATACTGTAAAATCATTAACTTTCACTGACTTTGTGTATGAACTTGACCACGAAATGAAAGTTCCACAAATTATAAACAACCATTGTTTATATCAAGGGTTTTTCCTTCCAAAGTTTAAAATCCCCAAATTTATGACCCAACCTAATTGTCATTTAATTAAAACCCATGTAAATTGATGTATTTACAGTATTCAATAAAGAATAAAATAGTACATACTTTGCAGGTAATTGTTCCAATGCTTCTTGTAACACCTCAAGTTCCTTCTCTGGGTCCAATAAAAATGAATCATTGGACCCTTGACTAGCATCGCCTTCAAATTCACCCTCTTCTTCATCATCAAACATATCAAAACTGGTTCCTACACCGATTGTTCTCGTCAGGCTGACCACATGATAAACAACTCCAGTCATTTCTTGTTCTTCTGTATTAGTAGCCCTGTTGTCAACAGTAGGAGCCTCCAAGGGACTTGGTATTCTGTTTCTATCAATAATTTCGGAGTCCATACCTTTGTTTATGTCTTCCAAGTCATTACAGAGTTCAGTCTCCACATTTTGGTCAATATCTTCAGAGTCCATGACTTTGTTGCTATCTTCCGAATCACTACAAAGTTCAGTCTCCATAGTTTTGTCATTTTTTCCATCCATTCCTACATTATGTATAAAGTCAGGTTCAATGTCAACATCTCTATTGTCTGAATCTTTTTGTTGTTGGTTAAACACTCTTTCAGTGTTAGCTGACAAGGATTCTTCCAACTGTGTAGTTTTATCACCAATAGCAGAAGTTTCCATTGAACAAATTGATATATCGGCATCAAGAATTTCAGCATCAGACTCTTTATTTTTATGTTCTATACCCATATGATGTTCAGATTCTACACTCGCTTGATTTCTTTTTTCAATTCCTGAGGATTTTTCATCTGCATTTGAAGATTTGGACTTATCAAACCCTTCAACACATATTCCTGTTTCAACAGTATTTTCAGATTCAAAAGGTGTGGTAGTTTCAAAGCTTCCATTACTTTGTTCCTGAGATTCTGTTGGTTCATGAATTTCCTGATTAGGCATACTTTCTACAACATTGTGATTTTCATCCACAAGAAGAGGCTGTTTTTTGTCATGCTTATTATGCTTATTTTCACCATCTGAATCAGGACTATCATCATTGATGCAAGCTCCATGTGTTTGTGTTGCAGAGGCATTAGTATCATCAGCACCTCTTGCATTAGGTACATCGGCAGTGCTTACAAGCATGTCATCATTAGAATCACCAGTACCACTTGCAAGCATTTCACCATTATGTGCATCCGCAATGCTTGCTGTGTCATCATTAGAATCACCAGTACCACTTGCAAGCATGTCACCATTAGGTGCATCCGCAATGCCTTTCGAGTCACCATTCGACTTATCAGTACAACTTGCAAGCATTTCTCCCTCTGATGACTGTTCACTTACAGTGTTAGCAAGCTTATTGGTGTCACTATTAATACATTTAGAAGCACTATTATCGGAAACGTTATCTTCAAAGTTTTGTTCATTTTCTCTATTCAGATTGTTATCTCTCTCGCAGGATAAAGCACTTTCTGGCTCATTTTGAAACATTTCATTTGTTAAATTTGATGCAACTACATTTATACTGGCGTTGTCATTACACTGAGAATTTAAAGAATCCACAGAGGTTTCATCTTGGTCCCTATTCACCTTTGGAGTGTA
Organism: Spisula solida; assembly: GCA_947247005.1. Classification (NCBI taxonomy): domain Eukaryota; kingdom Metazoa; phylum Mollusca; class Bivalvia; order Venerida; family Mactridae; genus Spisula; species Spisula solida. Next base: position 36,277,311 of record OX365945.1, read on the forward strand.
ATCTTTGCACGGAATGTCAGTTAAACTATCCTCTAGGTTCATGAGATCCTTGTCTTTGTCAGAATTTGATATTTCGTTATCTGTATGATCCTCAGCAGCATGAGAAGAATTGCTTCCTTTGAACTTAATTGCAGAATGTATTTTATCATTTTGTAACATGTCTTCAATGAGGTTGCTGACAATAACATTAGCACTTTCATTTTGCTGAGTGTCATGTTCAATTACTGGAGGTACCTCAGTGCATGATTTATCACTTTCTATAAATGTATCATGTTCAACCATTTCAGCATCAGCATTATCCATAGTGTTTTGGTTATACTTATCATAAAATGCTTCCTGGCCATCAGGCAAATCATCCTGATTATCAGGTACCACCCTGTCAGATTGGAATGAATCACTGACATATTTATCAAGACTAGTAGTAATTTTATCAGCCATAGGAGAATCACATGTTTCTTCAGGTAATGAATTGGATTCAGATAGGTTGTTAGCAGCTTCAGTATTCTTTTCAGTTGAAGAGTTAGAATCATGAGTATGGCATGCAGCTATGTCAGGCTTAGTCTGGTTCTTTGATTGCTCATCAGTCTCGGGGCTTTCGACAGTTTCACTTAAAACATCAATGTTGGGAAGCACAATAAGTTTTAAAGCACCTTCTTTAACATTACATTTAGAGGAGGCACCGGTATTTGAAGATTCAATATTCAATGTTGTATTGTCCTGAGCAGAATTGAGTTCATCTGAATTGTCTACAATATTAATAGCACACTCACCAGTAGGCATGAAATCCACAGAATCTACCGCTGACTTGGTAAGAACACTACTGACGTTGGAAGTTGGATTATATTCATAACACTGTACTTCAGCACGGGACAATTTTTCAGTTTCAGCAGAGTCATTAAGGTTTTGCCTCATGTCTTTTGAAGTTTTTGTTTCATCATCGATACTATTACCTACTAGTTTTTCACTTGTTTCAACATTTTCTTTATTAAAACTTGTGTCATGCTCCTTTTCACTGAGAGAATCGTCGGATACTGGTTTATCAGATTGAAATAAATAATTTGGAAGACTTTGTGTTAACCGAACATCAATTTCATTACCTTCTAAAGAATCAATACTTATATTAGCATCCAAAGAATCGTCAGAAAATGCTTCATTTTCAACTGTTTTACTTTTACCAAGTCGTTCTACACTCCCATTCACAGGTTTGGACCTCTTTTTTGGAATGTCAGTTGATGTATCTGTGTCATGTTCTCTTTTTCCAAGTACAACTGCTGTATCATTTTCATCATTTGATGTAGTTACATTTTCACAGATATCCACTGAATCGTCCCCAGCTTCATCATCTCCAAGCTCCCATTTAACTCCTTTATCATTAATACTGTTATTAAATACTTGATCTTCATTAGATACGTTGTGGTTCTCTCTGCTATCGTCATCCATCTGTTCATTTTCAGCTTCCATTTCTAACTCTGATGTTTCCCATCCATCGTTTGCAGCATCTACAGGAAACTCATCAGTTACATCAGGAACAACATTCTCTTCCTTACATATATCAGAATCATCAACAGAAATGGAAGCACCAACAATATTTTGAAAGTCTGAATCAATCTTTCCAGCATAATTATCAAAGTCTCGAGACATTCTCTCAGAATCAGGAGCAGAGTGACACCTGAATCCATCATCAAGAAAGTTTGCTCGTCCTTTCTTCTGCCTCTTCTTCACACCATATTTAGTTCCATTGTGTTCTTTTTTATTCTCAGGAGCACCAGCTTCATCATGTTCAGATAGAGACTCTGGAACACTAGCAAGACTAGAAGCACTTGTCATGTGTCTGAGAGGAGGTGGACCAGTTCTTCCAGCATTTGGTCCAACAGCGAGACGCCTTTCTGGTGACCCAGCACCACTCAATCTCGAAGTAGGAGATTCAGTTCTATGAGGTGATTGTGACTTTTTACTTGTATTTAGTACAGTATTGGCTTTTGATTTATCATTAAAGTCCTTATCATTTTTATCTTTTGTTTTAGAACCTCCCTTTTTGGGTTTATTATCTTTCAGCGGTGTGCCTGGTTTATTATCCTTCAGTGGTGCGCTGGTAGATCTTTTCTTTAATTCGAGATCTCTCCTTGGTGATGGACTTGTTCTCTTACTAGTAACTCTCTGAGGAGATTCACTCTTAGATCGATCAAAGTCTCTCAAACCTTTCACAGGTTGAGCCCAAGGTTTAACTTCAGCTGTCCTATCTCGTACAACCTTTGTTCTCGGTACTGTCTTCACCTCTTTCACTTTCTCTTTTGGTACATACTTAAACTTGGGCTCTGGGGGTTTGTAAAGCCTACTAGTCACTTGCTTAGCAACAGAAGAAATCTTTTTATCCATCTTATCATCTTTGTCATCCTGATCATCTTGATCAGGTTGATTATCAGGTTGAACATTTTTATCAGCTTTATCTGAGGTTGAACCTTGTTTGGCTTCCAGGCTGGATGACCTTTGTACTGGCCTTGACCTTGGTGACATTGGGTCCATTTCTTCACTTTCAGCAACCTTAATTATACAAATACTACAAATCATAATGACATACGAATGTTACGAAACGTTTTGTAGTATATTTAGGCTCAATTTGGATAATAGGCAGTTACATATACAGATATACACAATACTTCAGTGCAGTTTGTAAGTTTCATTGGAATCCAACTAATGGTAACAAACTTTGCGACATCCATCACAAAATCAGTATGTCTATTCTACTATATGAGGGAGACAAAAATATTCAAAGACATACTTTCGTATGCAAGACACTCAAATCATCCTTACACTTTTGAACACACTACTGAAAATTATCTAATTTCAGCAGCTATGTATTAACTTCTATAGTAACAGCAATTGTAATATCTGATCCAAATTCTGGGGAGCCTTGGCCTCAAGGTAGAGTGCACGCTTTTGGATTGAAAGGTCCTGGGTTCAATCCCAGTCTGCGCCACTGCTTAATTTCTCTGAGCAAGAATAACCCAAAATGCTCCACTTGACCAGTGTGAATTGGTACCCGTGAGGAAGGTGTCTGTACATGTTGATAATCCAGGACCGGTATCTCGATGTTGGCTGCACACAAACTAGGAGAGAAATAGACTCCCCAGGGAGACTCTAACACAGGTTTCCTTAGGTAGCCTAATGACCACGGGAAGTTAAATGTCAAAGGGTTGCTTAAAAATGGTTGAATTTCTGAAAGCGGCCCTCGAAATAGGTAAACTAACCTTTTTTTGAATTCTACTTTATAAAATGAAGGTGAATATTTAGGTGAATATTTAGGTGAATACATGCAGGGTAGTAATAACCATGTACCCTGATGACATAAACAGGATAATATTGGCTAACCTGAATATCTAGTAAACTTGCAGTCTTCTGTTGTGGATGATATTGTAGATTGGGATCTAAGAGAAACATTTCACTTTGTGCTCCACGTAGAGGTCGTGGTTGATCTGTCCCAACATTTATCAGCTCCTCATGTTCCTGTATATACACTTCTAATTGTACTTCTTTTTTCCTTATCTCCTGTACTTCCTCATTCTGTAAACATATACAACCAGACTAGTTTATTGACCTCTTACATACTATACCCCCCCTCCATATACATATTATATGAGTGTCTGACGATTTCAAACGGTAACCATAGCAATATTCATATAATGCCAAAATAAAAGCCTAAGTTTCTCAATCATCAACTAATAAGGAAACTGAACGCAACTTACAATGTATGCATATTTTGATTAGCTGGATATCCAATATTCCACTACAATTTGCATACCTATAAAATACTTCACAAACAATCTTCACAAACAATCTGACATATATACATGATAATGAAAGAATCAGCAACATTTACATGTATAATTTTGATAATTTAAAGGAGAATCCACAAGAAAAAAAATATAAAAAGTTAAAATTTCATCAAAATGAATTATAACAGAGCCTTTATAAGTCCAGACAATTCTATGTAGAAAACTCCTATAGTAAGACTAGTATCACTGTATGAAATGACAATAGCAGAGAATAATAAAATAAAAGTTACCATACATTTGAACTTTTTACTCTCATGTTGAAATTGTATTGATAATTTTAATTGTCTTCTACTTTTTATATTCCCCTTTTTGTCAAAATGATTGCATGAACAAGATAAGACAGAATTTAATCCTAATGTATTGTGGGCTCTGTGATCAATGTCCAGAGTAATAAATACGAGACTTGTCACAAACAGATGGATTACACTAGGATTCTCATTAAAATCTTAAGTCAGTTATTAACCTTTCCATTTCAAAGAAATGTGTTAAAAACCCTAACACGTCTTGAAAGAATTGGTGAATTAAATTTTAAACAGGTCTTTTCATTTTATTTCCATGGCAGACAAATATATTAAGCTATAATGGAAATACAAACTTGCAATACAATTTCAATCAGTTTGTATCAATTGAATAAAAGCAGTTATACTATTGAACCTAACCTTTCCATTGACTCATTTCTTGATTTTAATAAATATAAGTTGGAAGTAGATAAAATACAAATAAATAATTATTAATGGCATCTAGGTAAAGATTGGTAGTATTATGAGTATTTAGATCTTATTTACATATAAACCGGTTTTTAGTCAGTTGACAATAACTGTTCAAACAAAACTATTTAAAATACTGAAAATATATATAGTATATAATATATGAATACCATAAAACATCATTTTACAGGAACAGGGGATTGGTTTTCAGTTTGAACATTTTAGAAGTACTGGAATGATAATACATTTAATTCAGACCATGATGATGTAATCGTCAAATCAAAATAGGCATTGTTGTTTGTTTGCATTCGTCTGAGACAGTTGTAAGAGTCTGGACATCCTGTTGTTTCCTGCCTAATTAGCCAATGACCTGCAGCTTAGTCTAATACAAGGAATCTGGGAGCGCTGTCCTAGCTTTTTCCAATAAGAATCCTGGGTTCTTTTAACATGCCTGTTGTATAGCACTGATACACGCAAAAAAAAGCAATGAAAACCAGAATAGAACATCTGTAAACAAAGCAGTTCAGTTGCAGTATTAAAAGTATAATTATGCTCTTTACATCAAAACTGGTTCATATGTTCAATATATTTTTTATGTTGCGGAACTATTTTTTTTAACCCACTTACATGAGTAGCCATTTCCTGAAGGTGTTCTTTGTCTAATTCCTTGTATTCATGCTCCATTTCCTTTAGTTTACGTTTTCTACTTTCAATCTGTTCCTGAGTCTGCATGTATGCATCTTCTATGTCTTCTTGCTGGATAGCCAAACTTTCCTCAGTTTCTCGGTAAGACATGCGTCTGGTAAACTCTGTCTGGTCCAGCTCATCTAACTGATCTTTTACAGAAAGTCGTCTGCCTTCTGAACAATAAAACATCCATGTATCAAGTAAAAGCATCAGCATGAGCACATTATTCAATAATCGTTAATGAGTACTTTATATCATTTTCGCCTGACAGCATATCATTCTATTGTCTACTTTCTTTGATAGACATTTCAACAACATATCCAGACATAGTTGTTTCAAGATACCAGGATCCATATATCTGTAAAGTAATTTCCATTAACAGTACTGGAGTGTTCCACTTTAAGGAGTATCTGATAATGTGCATAACAGCCATTACACCAACAATAATAGTGATACATCACACAATTATGAGACATACACAAAATAATTGTTAGTTTTCAGCATCCCTACCTATACCCACAAACCCAAATACCAAACTGGACCTAGGTTTATTTTTAGATGATCAATGTGGCTAAGCTTAAAATTAGGTAAAAATGTTGACCTCTAGTGACTACACAAGATGTACTTGACCTAATAACCCAGTTTTTAACCATATATAATACAATATCAACCTTGACCTAGCTTTTGTTGATTTGAACATTATATCCAATTTTTAGTGCCATATCAAAAGGCTAAAACTGTGACCTCTAGACTCTACTCAAGGTTTATCAATGATTTGATCTAGTGACCTAGTTTTTGACATCTTAAGACCACATATCAAACTTGACCTAGATTTTTTTGGGATGATCATTGAAACAAGGTTTCACAAAAGTTAGGCCAAAATTGTAACATGTAGTGTCTACACAAGCAATGGTGCAATTGTGGACAATTGTGGAAGGTTGAACAACGGAAGAGGAACGATCAGGAAAGGTGAGGTCACTTTGTGAAAGATGAGCTAAAAAAGCTTTCTGACCTATGTTATATAATTATGTACTGTCTACCCTATTTTGTTTTGACCTGTCATCAGAAACTCACTTTTTTGTTTGACTTAAGGCAAAATATAAATTGTTTTAAATTGTAGAATACATAGTAATGCACCAAAAAGAGACTGCAGTTTAAAATATTCATGTTATTCATCACATACTATAGCCACTAAAGACAACACAACCTATGCCAGAACAGGGTAACAATAAAAGTCTTGTTGAGCTACAATGTCTCAGCAATGAAAATACAGTAACCCCTCACACAAAATCCAACTCAATATTAATTTATAATCATTTTACTGTTAAGTTTTTAATTCAACCTCAATAATAAGTCTTAACACAATAAGAAGATCCGTTTCCAAAGGTATACACCACTGACCCTGTTCTTACTGTAGAAACTCAAACAATGGACAAAATAATACCCCTTAAAGGTGCTACCTTAGAAAGGTCATTTATAACAAGAGGGCCATGATGGCCCAATATCGCTCACCTGATTATACATGAAACCCTGCACAGTTTTCACCCAAGGGAATAATTTGAACATCTTGGTAGAAAACCACAAGATGATGCTACATACCAATTATCAAAGCTCTATGCAGTGTAGTTTTAGACAAGAAGATTTTTATATGTTTTCCCTATATAAGTCTATGTAAAACTGGTGACCCCCGGGCGTGGCCAATTTTGACCCCAGGGGCATAATTTGCACAATCTTGGTAGGGGACCACTAGATGATGCTACATACCAAACATCAAAGCGTAGGCATTGTAGTTTTTGTCAAGAAGATTTTAATATGTTTTCCCTATATAAGTCAATGTAAAACTGGTGACCCCCGGGGCAAGGCCAATTTTGACCCCAGTGGCATAATTTGAACGATCTTGGTAGGGGACCACTAGATGATGCTACATACCAAATATCAAAGCTCTAGGCATTGTAGTTTTAGACAAGAAGATTTTTATATGTTTTCCCTATATAAGTCTATGTAAAATAGTGACCCCCAGGGCGGGGCCAATTTTGACCCGAGGGGAATAATTTGAACAATCTTTGTAGAGGACCTCTAGCTGATTCTACTTACCAAATATGAAAGCCCTGGGCCAAGCCGTTTCGGAGAAGAAGATTTTTTAAGGTTTTCCCTATATAACTCTATGTAAAACTAAGGGCCCCCGGGGCGGGGCTAATTTTGACACCAGGGACATAATTTGAACAATCTTTGTAGAGGACCTCAAGGTGATGCTACATACCAAATATGAAAGCTCTAGGCCTTATGGTTTCAGAGAAAGTATTTTGAAGTTTCCTTTTTTAAAATCTATTTTTAGCCCGTGTGACCTAGTTATGCGACGGACCAGAATTTTTTTTTTTAACAACTTTGGTAGAGGTTCACCCGAGGAACATTCCTGTAAAGTTTTATCAAATTTGGCCAAGCGGTTTAGGAGGAGAAGTTGTTTGAAGAAATTGTTGACGGACGGACGATGGACATCTCGGTATGACAAAACCTCACCATGACCACTTTTTGGTCAGGTGAGCTAAAAATACCAAAGGAAAACAATTTATTTCTATTCTGCCTACCCCTAAAAACAACAGGTAACTCCTTCATGACAACATCTTCATCATTCATTGTTGTTATTGGTGACCCTGAACCAACACATGTAGATTGAACTTCCATGGGTTCTGTTCCAGAAATCTGGGTTTCCATGGGCTCAGATCCCACAGATGTGGACTGGGTGGATAGGGGCTCAGTCTGTATTGCCATAGATTCCCTGTGCTGTTTTTCTAGCTCCTTTAATTGTTTTCTGTCATCTTCTAATTTCTTCTGAACTGAAAATCCAATCAAGTTGAAAATAAGAAAATATGCCAATAGTCAGGGTTATTTTTAGATTAGTTGACATTGCATTAACAATTGATAAAATGCCAAATGTAAATAGGGGATTCACTTGACCAATGGAAGGATTTAATTTGAGTTGTAAAAACGTTGGAAACATTGCATATGTTGGTACATGTATTATGAAATGGATTCACTTTATAACCTCCGACAAACAACTTTGACAAATAAATGGACAGAGGGTTCACTACATTGACGTCTAGTTAACAGTATTGACAGCTGTAGCATGGGGTTTGAACTTTATTTACTTACATGCTTCTTTCTCCTGAGCTAAACTTTCTCGTGCAAACTGAAGTTCTTCCTCAGCCTTTGCACGTGCTCTCTCATTTTCTTCGACAAGTCTGGCAAGATGTTGTTTCTGATCTTCTATATCTGCCCGATGTTGATCATGCATATTATACATCTCCTCTTCCTTTAACTGACGCACTTCCTCTGCTTTCTCATGCTCAGCCTTTAATCTCTCCAATTCTTTCCTGAAATATTTGTCATTTTGAGTTTGTTTGTTTGGGTTTTAATGACGTTTCTCAACCATTTGTCAGTTATATATGATGGCCGACTCACCGAGTGTCCTGGACTTTATTAAACCAGTACTAACTTACCCTTCCACAAGGAGCCAGTAACTTCTCCACAGTCATTCGATGGAAAATCAACATTGTCCAATTTTTATGGAAGTTTTGAGTTTTAAAGTCTCGCTAACAGTATAGCAGTCATATCAAGACAAGCTATAGTTATAGAATAAGATGATCGTTACACTCAGGGTCAATCAGTCATAGATCCATGCTTTTATGCAGCGCCAAACAAGGGAGTCATACTTGTTATACCCTTTTTAATGACTTTGGTATTGTGCACTGAAGAAAAGACCCCCACAACCTCATGCTGCCAAGTAGGACACTTTAAAACATTTTACAAATTAATAAAATATCATATATATGCCTTAATATTACAATTGGCTATAGTGCATCAGATTCCCGTTATGAAAAATTTGTACTAAGATTTTAAATAAATCCTTTTTATTTTCACTCTGAACTTCGAAATGAAACTACTTGTTACAAAACAAAGAAGCAAACATCAAGTGTAATATTACAGTAAATATTGGCCAATAATGGTGATGGCATGCCAGGATCATCTGGACTATAGGTACAGGTTGATGTTATGTATATTGATGGTAAAATTATAAGAACATTTTCATTACTGCTTAGGAAAGTGGAACTACATGTATATGTAACAGGCTAAAGATTATAAAGAATACATTACATGAATGGGTCCAGGGGAGGTAACAGAAATACATTAGTTCTATAAATTGTTGCATCACATAGGTACATGTACAGCCAGATAATGAGATAATCTGATAGTTAGAAGAATTATGTAAGATCCATTAAGAGAGGAGAGAACAATGTAGAGAACAATGCATCAAACAAGGGGACGGTTAATAGATAATTGATCTAGATCAACAGGTTTGAAGAATCGACAGTTAATTATCAGACTTACCACAAACTCAATTCATCACAACTGTCAAATAATTAAAGCAGCTAATATACAAGGAGCAATATCTTGTCAAATATCGACATCACAAATACTTTACACACACATCATATGTTTTCATCAGAAGCCGACAAAGTAATCCAAACATAGACCTTGAAGCCATAAATCGGAAATAGAACCATCCCAAAATATACCAAACGAAATTACCATCGGAACCAATTTTGAAATAAATATGTCAAGACCAGCAGTCTTTCATCAGTGGAGAAAGCAATGACCAGAAAATGAATTTATCATCTAATCATCCACCATAATGAACAACTTGGAGAACTTTCTTCCTGCGTTTATAGACATTCACCTCATTACCTGAAGCAATGCTTGATTAATTCCCCATAAATAGAAGCCCACTGTCTGAAAATGGTGTGTCCTATAGGGGAAGTCTAGCACAAAATGCTGACATTTACCAATAACATTACTGTCAATATACTAGTAGTAAGCAGCCAGGCTGGGTGAGAACAGATCAATCAGCAGTCACAATCATTACATCATGTATAGAACAGATTAATCAGCAGTCACAATCATTACATCACTTGAAGAACAGATCAATCAGCAGTCACAATCATTACATCACTTGAAGAACAGATCAATCAGCAGTCACAATCATTACATCATGTATAGAACAGATCAATCAGCAGTCACAATCATTACATCATGTATAGAACAGATCAATCAGCAGTCACAATCATTACATCATGTATAGAACAGATTAATCAGCAGTCACAATCATTACATCACTTGAAGAACAGATCAATCAGCAGTCACAATCATTACATCACTTGAAGAACAGATCAATCAGCAGTCACAATCATTACATCACTTGAAGAACAGATTAATCAGCAGTCACAATCATTACATCATGTATAGAACAGATCAATCAGCAGTCACAATCATTACATCATGTATAGAACAGATCAATCAGCAGTCACAATCATTACATCACTTGAAGAACAGATCAATCAGCAGTCACAATCATTACATCATGTATAGAACAGATCAATCAGCAGTCACAATCATTACATCATGTATAGAACAGATCAATCAGCAGTCACAATCATTACATCACTTGAAGAACAGATCAATCAGCAGTCACAATCATTACATCATGTATAGAACAGATCTATCAGCAGTCACAATCATTACATCATGTATAGAACAGATCAATCAGCAGTCACAATCATTACATCATGTTCTACAACGTCATGACTTTCAGACAAAACATAGGCAGCTAGGATACAACTACTTTTATTGTTGTTACAACTACATTTTCACAATTTTAAATCATGGAATTTTATACACCCTACCGTATATTCTGCCATTATTATTCGTCAATTTTTATCAATTAATATATATTGTATTCTTCCAATATTATTTAATCAAATTTTATCAATTATGATTTTTATCAACCTAGAATTGTAACAAAAAATTGGATGCATCTTTTACGCAACCATGTACATTTCATAAGTCTCCAATAGGGCAAATTGGGAACGGCCATATTCTTTCATTGTATTTTATGATTTTTCGCATCAGCCTTTTTTTCTTGAATTTTCCCCTTTATTTACCTGCATTCCAATACACAGGGGTATCTAATACTAGGGCCAACACGTTAGTCACCCTAATAAAACATAAACTTGTCCCAAACAGCCAGTAATATTACATCTCAACCAGCAATTTTTATACAAGTAATGAGTAACCCTGCCTTAAACAACCAAGAGATCCAGGTCCTTTTAAGCATGGAAGAGACTAAAAGGGCCTAAATCACGATACAGTCACTTTAGCTTTTGATATGTTCGATTGTACTAAAAAACAAGAGGGCCCTAAGTCGCTCACCTGTCACTTTTTGACAGGTGAGCTAAAAAGAGTAAAGTTACCAATTTTCAAGGGCTGCTTTCAGCAATTCAGCCATTCAGCAACCCTTTGACATTTTAACTTCCCCTGGTCATTTGGCTACCTATGAAAACCTATGATAGAGTCTCCATTTCTCTCCTGGTGGGTGTGCAGCAAACAGTGAGAAACGGTGCCCAGGAATATTGAACATATTCAGATACCACCCTCACAGCTACCAATTCACACCTTGATCTAGTGGAGCATTGTATGTTATTTGTGCTCAGAGAAATTTAGCAGTGGGGCAGACAGGGATCGAACCCGGCCCTACCTCTAGGCCACCGCTCCATTTGATGTGAAAGTCACATGGCATGCTACACTGTGGGATGTATTTAGGAAATAATGGATTGTTATCTTGTAATATTTGAGCAATCTTTTTTTGAAGACGTATGGAAACCGACTTATTTCATCAATTTATGAATTTATACTTGTAGGTTACTGGATAGGTCTTCATGGATAGAACGCATATATACAAAGATTTATGAATTTGTGAGGAACTCAATTTAGAATAATGGAAAAAATTATAATATCTCACACTACGGTATATCAACAATTACTACATCAAGTGTTTTCATGTATAGAATGACTAACCTTGTCTTTGTAATATTCTTATATTCCATATCTTATAATGATGTAACAAACAAACAATAAATTATTACAACATATTCTAATTAAAATCCAAAAATCCAATTAGAAAGAAAACATTGTCGCACAAGAAAAATTCCAGACAAGAACCAGCCAACAAGCTTTCCTTATCAGCTGTAGTTATATGCAATGTTGGGAACCGAGTAAAGCTAACAAAGTCTGTCAGACTTTGTTACTAAATCAATATCAAATAGGTCTACAATATTTCCCTGTAGATAAGAAAAAGGCGAATACTGTGCCAATTGACTTCTAACACCAAATATTGCAAGTGTTCTGTAAGTGTTCCTTATATTTATGTATGTAATGAAAATGTCTAATTAGTTAGCAAGTAAATTTTTTTTGTATTTTATATAAATTTACAGATTAACCTGTCTATAATAAAGCAGCCAGCCAATAATACAATACATCAAATATGGTCTGTTGAAACAAATGGTTGCCTAAAACCTCGTTAAAGCACATCAAATATGGTCTGTTGAAACAGGTGGTTGCCTAATACCTTGTTAAAGCACATCAAATATGGTTTACTAAAACAGGTGGTTGCCTAATACCTCGTTAAAGCACATCAAATATGGTCTGTTAAAACAGGTGGTTGCCTAATACCTCATAAAAGTACATCAAATATGGTCAGTTAAAACAGGTGGTTGCCTAATACCTCGTTAAAGCACATCAAATATGGTCTATTAAAACAGGTGGTTGCCCAATACCTCGTAAAAGTACATCAAATATTGTCTGTTAAAACAGGTGGTCATCAAATATGGTCAGTTAAAACAGGTGGTTGCCTAATACCTTGTTAAAGCACATCAAATATGGTCTGTTAAAACAGATGGTTGCCTAATACCTCGTTAAAAGCACATCAAATATGGTCTGTTGAAACAGATGGTTGCCTAATACCTCGTTAAAAGCACATCAAATATGGTCTGTTGAAACAGATGGTTGCCTAATACCTCGTTAAAAGCACATCAAATATGGTCTGTTGAAACAGATGGTTGCCTAATACCTCGTTAAAAGCACATCAAATATGGTCTGTTAAAACAGGTGGTTGCCTAATACCTCGTTAAAGCACATCAAATATGGTCTATTAAAACAGGTGGTTGCCTAATACCTCGTTAAAGCACATCAAATATGGTCTATTAAAACAGGTGGTTGCCCAATACCTCGTTAAAGCACACCAAATATGATCTATTAAAACAGGTGGTTGCCTAACACCTCATTAAAGCAGTCACCTTGGATATATAATCATTGACTGGTTGTATAGAAGAGGTTACATTATAATTACCACACAACACCACTTTTCAACTTGATTTAACTAAATACGTTCAGAATTCATCATTAAAAATTTTAGGCTATTTAAAGTAATGTTATTTAAAGTAATGTTTTTTGACTAGCATAGAGGACCCATGTTACTTCATTGAGGAGTTCTGGACTGTTTTATCAATTTGAATAGATACATTTGCACAAATATATTTTTTCCCAAAACCTTTTTGCAAGACTAAGGCTTTTGCAGCTTCAGTATTTTGAAGTGAACATTGATATAAAACCTAATTGAACTCATATTACGTGGCAATGAGAGTATGGTAAAGACAAGAATTCAGTTTAATGCTCTCCGAGCACCAAGCAAAAGAAACAATGTCACCATTTTTTACCTTTGATATCATCTTTGAGATGATAATATGAAAATGCTAAATTCTCAGTGTTCTGGCAAATATGAATAATTCTAAAATATTGAACTCTCCAAACTGACCTGTCAAACACATGATTCCCCTGTGTATGTAGCGGACATTCTCCTACATTAAGGTGTGAAGGTAATTTATTACATGTATATATTGTAGAAAGTAAACATATCAGATTGTATATATTGATACTAGATATTGATACTAGATCAATCACAGTCTATATATGGGTATATCGCTCTCAATTTTATGAAATTAAAATATCAAGTACTTTGTACCTTACTGATTCCATTGATAAATGCCAAGAGGTAAACAAATGTTTAGTTATCGAACCTGGTAAAGGCAGATCATTTTATTCACATTTCTATTAAACACTGTTTGTTACTCAATAATCTTTCAGTTATATATGGCAACAGATTCACCTGACCAGTTTTCCTGGACTATATCCTAGCCCCTTTAAACCAGCACTAACTTATCTTCCACAATGAACTAGCAACTTCTCCACATGTGCATGTACATTATTGTCAAATTTTCATGGAATGGTAGGGTACGACCTGTTGCGCCGAAACATCCTATTAAACAATTTGTTGTGATCACCAATCTGATGGTGGCAACAGATAATGGCTCATTCAGACTTACATAGTTACAGTCAATTTCAAAATAAGTTAAATAACCCAAAGAAAACCACAAACTTACAGACTAGTTTATTTAAGACACTTTAATTGTGATGATGATCACTCGCAACTTCTGCTCAAGCTGTCATCAAAGCATTTCTATACAAAAGGCATTAAATTTTATCCTAATGATTAATCATTCACTAGAGCTAAATTTATGATCTAAATATATCATTTTAAATATATGCAACAGTTTGTACCTGCATATTCATAAAACATTTGTCAACATTAAACTTGCACATACATATTCAAACCAACTTGGCACAGAGATCCATTGATGAGGTATATAATCGTATGTTCAAGGCCATGCAATCATACAAACTGCCCCCCACACACAATGATTCTACACCCATGTTCTTCAGATAGAAGATAAATAAAAGCCAATAATCAACAGACTAACCTTAGGTAGAACATATCTGAACAGATAGGAACAATAACTACAGTAATCAACTCGTCAATTAACTCCTCACTATATGAATGAACATAATTTCACCAATCACAGACTTATTATAACACCTATAACTTCAGCAACAGCTACATTCTCCACAAAACATTGTATCACTTCCTCTATGTTGAAAGTTCCATCATATTGTAAGCACTCACAGTACAACCTATCCGTATGGCAATAATCACTGGTAATTATAACTTGTAAGTCAAAGTATGAATGAACATAATTCCACCTATCACATTAAAGGGAGATTTTCCAATATGTCAACAAAACAAATTGTGATACTGCTGGGTATAGCTAATATACCAAATAAACAGGAATCAAAGTCAAGTAGTCCTCAGACACTGTCCATAAAAACAAACAACAAATACAGGAATGGCCATTAAATGACAAAAAAAAAACTCACTTTCACAGAACGTATTAAAACATAACCCCACTCAGATATATAAAACCAGAACAAGCTACTGAGAAACAAATACACAATCACTTTATAATAGTTGTAAAACTTAACTTCAGCCAATGAAAACTGACTGTGGTTGTAAAACATAGAAGTGGTCAGCCAATGAAAACTTATTTTACAAAACACTGACCAATAGAGATTGTATTCACCAAACAAGATATTCTCAACTCATCCTGAATCAAAATTAAGTCCTTGAAATAATAGTGTCAAATCATACATTTTCTTTAGGTAACTTTAAAGATCTTGTATAAAAAGTGTAGCCTTATTACCATAGTTTGTGTGTCATTCAGTAAATTCTATCAAAATTTAGTATAGCTACGTCAAAACATCATGGTTACCAGCTTTTATCAGAAAAATGTTTGATTTACTTAAATAGTTGACAGACAGGGCATCAATTAATAACACTCAACTGAAAATATTCTGTAACTGAAAAGTGTCAATGATCACAGGTAGACCACAGGACCTCGATGTGATTTAATAGCCATTTTGATTTTTTTACGGGCCATAAAATCGCATCAAGGGCCTTTGGGGTAGCCTATGAAGTTTACATTAACCAAATCTTATCATAAAATTATATTGTAACAGTCAACTTGTATGAGAGGTTACCAGAACTAAAATAAGCACCTGCCAGAATCAGACAACACTATTTTACATCCCAAGCAATATTTGGTTCTTTTAAATACAATGTACAGTGAAGTTCCGCTAATAAGACCAGTCAAAAAGGTGGTCTTAATAGCGAATCGGTCTTATTAACGGACCTTTTTTGTTCTAAATTTAATACTTTGGGACCTTAAACTGGCAAAAATCTGCATGATTTCAAAATAATCAAAGTGGTCTTATTAGCGGAACTTTACTAATAATTATTAAGCAGACATCCGCTTTCAGCTGCTACTTTGATAATCCCTTGCCTGGCTATTAAAGATACGTTCGACCACAGGTAATTGTATCATCAATAAAAAATAAGTATAATTCAATTTCTGAAAAAAAGATTCTTTATCCATGATATGTGAGATGGACGTCACAAAAACAAAACTATTAAAAAAACTTACATTCAACAATTAGCATATAAAAATAGCTCCAGTCCTCAAGAAGCTTCAACAAGAAAAGATATGTGATTGTACTCACATATTTCGGCATATTTAAGTCCAGATGACTGATGACTAACACAAACAAATCTGATCAATAATTCAGAACGTGCATCTGCCTTTAAGATGATATGAAGATATTAAGATATGAGAGGGGCGTTATTTATTGATTCATAAATCATAATAAGATTGAACAGAATAAACTCTGCAAGCTTTTAAAAACACCTTATAAAAGTACACAGATATCAACATAAAGGTGGGATATAATGTTAAAACAGGGCAAAAACAAACAATACAGGTATGATAAGGTCAGGTGGTATATGTATTCAAATGTCAAAAAGCTGTTTCAGCTAATCAAACAAATTTCAAAATCAATATATATATATCTCTTCCAGTTCACTGCAAGATATATAGAATCAGTTATTTCGATCTCAGCTAGCTTCCATACAATATGCATTCAGACATTAAGGAACTATTTAGCATGCATGTTTGCACATTATATCCCCAGATCAGCAGACATATTACAATAATTGACTAACACATGTTTAAATGTTTGTATGTTATGTTTCAGTCATATATAGATACCACCCGGCGATCATCAGGCATACAATAATTGACTAACACATGTTTAAATGTTTGTATGTTATGTTTCAGACATGTGGATACCACCCATAATACCCCGACACTGGACCAATAACTCATTAAACTACCTTAAATAATAACATGTTTTAATGACTGGAGTGGGTGGCATGGCTGTCAAATGGGATAACAGATCAAGAGGTTCCTCGCCACCGCAGGTTCGAATCTCAGTTGGGTCACTTGGTCATTTTTACAATACTTTTCACAGTTTGACAGCCAACTAGAGATGATCTGATTGGAAACCAGAGGTAGTCTTGTATGTATCAATCCTGTACATTGGACATGTTTAAGAACTAAAAGATCTCAGGGTTTTGTACCAGGATTTCTTTCTATAATCCCTTCAAGTTCTACGTTATTCTAGGTCAATCTGGCACGGCAAAAAAACTGATGACCAATCACTTATGACTGTCACAGACAAACACAAACAGACAACAATAACAACAAAGAACCTGGAATTGATATGGAACATCCTGTTGCAAAGGGCAGATTATTAAAATTACAAGCAGTTCAATGAGAATCAGCTTCAGTTAGACTTGTAAGCTCAATTCTGATTTAGCTATTTCTTGAAAGTATTTATCAAGCTATGCAAATGAAGATCATAGTAGAACCCATACATGATTTCTGAGCACATCATTTTGACAACAGTACATCAGATTGTCTCCCTTTTCTACATTTTTTAGAATTACCTCCCGTTGTTTAACCCGACACAATTTATTATCAACAGTATAAAATCATCTCCTTGTTAAATAGCTTACCTTGCTTCCTCAATACGTTCCTGTTCCGACTGGTATCGTCTCTCCAGATCTCGACTGTAAAACACATACATTCATGTTATATAAAACAATCATTAACAATCACTTAATTATACTAACTTGTATAACGCAATGTCATACTAACTTGTATAACACAAGGCCATACTAACTTGTATAACAAAAGGCCATAAAATCTTTTTGGGGACAAAATTAGCAAAAGTTAATAAATATTAATTCTGTATAAAAATTTTTTTTATTAATTCTAGCCTAACATATTGGTATCATTTATTTCATGGAAACAATCTGATTGCAATTGCTAGAACAATAAATAGAGAAGTTTTCTTTTATTAAAGTTCCTCTATTAAGACCACTTTGGTTGTTTTAAAACCATGCAGATTTTTGCAGTTGTAAAGAACAAACATGAAATTTCTAACATAAAAGGTCAGATTACAGATTAACACCGAATGGCTATTAAGATATTTTTTTACTGCATGGTCTTATTAGTGGAACTTCGCTCACTTAACATAAACCAACAAAATTCCAAAGAAAACAAATTTAGGACAAATTTCTTACACATTCTTAAATCGAGGAACGATAAAGCAACTTTTAGATTAGAAAAAAGGAGTTGTTACATTCTGGAAGTATGATGTGCAGAGTGTTACAATACATTTAAGTGCTTGTCGGTATGCCTTTCTAATATTCCTGAAATTTGACAATCGAAAATAAGATGAGGCTATACTGCTAAGCCGTTCCCATAAAAAAGCATGTCTAGATATTGTAATAACAATATAAAGCATGCATACAACAGAAGATTTTATATTCTAAATAGGAACTTCTCTTATTCGCAAACTTAATCAGAATAAATTTCTGGAAGAAAATCTTCAGCAATTATGGAGTTATTCATTGTATTGTCACGAAAAATTGAGCTCCGCAGAATTTTAAGATTGTATCACATCAATATGGACGTCTGCATGCAATGACAAAAGCAATAACCAAAATAAAGCAACAAGTGAGAGAGATGAGTGGTCTGTGGAGGATTATTGGGTTATAGTTACAGGAACCAACATTGACAGGACATTTTATTTGGAGTATTCTCAGACACACAATGAAGGTTCAGATTGCTGACAGGTTTGGTTTGGTTACCATGACATTCAAAAATATAGTTGCCCAGTCTGATTTCGGACATTCAACATTTTTGATTTGATAGGAGTTTATATTATACCCAAACCTTTTGATAATCAGGATTTTTTATAGGACTCTGAGGCATATTCACCAGATTTGCCATTCTGATTTCAGGCATTTACCCACTATGCTGCATACATTCATGCCCATGTTGTTTGATTACATGTATACATACAGTAAACACATTTACTCACTTAATTAGTATATGAATTAATATCAATACAATACATTGTATATACTGTGAAAATTAATGCTACAAGTTGTTGATTTTTACTATGGAGTACGAAAATCTTAATACATAATTTTCAAATTTTGAGTGAATTGATTTCAGTTGAATACTGCCAAAACCATGCACTGAATACAATAACAAGTACATAATATTATAATTCAGACTAAAAATATAGAAGTATTACATTGAGAAATGAGGTCATGTTTTGAGTGTTTTAGTGAGACAGTTGAGGATTAAAAACAAGGCTAACATAAATCCAAATAAAAACAAGTATATTTACAATAGTTTTGTCACTTCTCCCAAACGTTTTACCACTTAATGCCGATACCAAGATTCTGTGATGTGGATACATTACCAAATGTGCTTCTTCATCGGTTTGTATGTTTCAGCATCGATATCCATTAATGTACATGCACTACTTGCATATTCTAAATTACATGATCTTGCTTTTAGGAAAGTTACTGCAACACTCCCTGCTATTTCTCATCTACCATGTAATAACCGTATTATTCCAAATATTTGCACACACTTTCAAAACAACCCAGATGAGAATGCTTGAAATCTTAATACAGCTTGATGCTTTTTTACAGCTGAAACTTGGACTTTCAGTGGTTAAGTTCCTTTTCTCGTTTAGTGGTGAGTTGGGCATTGTGCCGTGCAATTGTGGTCTGTGTTGTTTTTATGTGTTCTGTGGTTGAGTGCTGCCTTCCCTGTCCGATTTAT
This sequence comes from Spisula solida, assembly GCA_947247005.1. NCBI lineage: Eukaryota > Metazoa > Mollusca > Bivalvia > Venerida > Mactridae > Spisula > Spisula solida. The sequence goes on from OX365945.1 coordinate 36,297,363, forward strand.
TACACAGTTTTTCTTTCAGTGGCTTCTAAAATAGCATGAATTCTGGCTCATAGCCATGCTGAGGAAAATTTGAAAAGTTAACAAAATTAAACACTTTTCAGAAAATATTAATTTTGCTTCTGTGTTTTTGGGAGGCGTTTAAGCCTCTCATTACTACCATTGTCCATTTCTTAATACAAAATTAACCGCCTTTAGGCTGCTATGTGAATCCACATTCAAGTAGTTCCAGAAACTGTCAACATTCCCAATACTGCTACATATGTTTCTCCAAATGTTTTAACTGATTTAAGCCAATCAGCAACATTTGTTTATTCTAAGATCAAAAATTAATGTGAAACTGTTCGTTCAATCGATATTTTTGCAAAAAATCACTACACCGGCCGATACCGAACTTGTTTCACAGAACGAAAATGACGTGTTCATCAAATGTCCCGGCTGTAAAGCTATTTTTAGAAACTTCAGACTACGGTCAAGTGATGGTTTTATCAATGAATCGTATACGGTCTGCAAAGTACTGTTATGCAATCATATGGTGTCGCTGTACTAGCTAGCCGCTTTCTATAGACTGTCTTACGCTGTGAGGGAAGTGATTACAAGACGGTACTGTAGAATCTGATAAATAGGCGCGTAGTATTATTTTAAAGCCACTTTTGATATACGCATTTAATACACGTATTACATATAAATTAATATGCACCTTTTAACAATTATTTAGATACCCAACATGCCTATTTAGTCACATATGCCTATTTTGACATTCAAGACAAGATCGGCAGTAAGGAAACGAACATTAAACGTGTAAAGTCGGTTTAAGCTTTAGTAGCAGCAACCAGATCGCCTCCCAACAGTACTCTCAGTGCTTTGATTATTTGTCTGTGGATATGGCCCAGAATTTATGGCAGCTTCCTAAAAGGGATTGTAAAGGATGAATATATTTACCAGTGAATCATTCAGAGAAATATATATTATAACGTTTGTGTGATTAGTTTGTATTAGTCCTACATACAAAATCATATTACACATAAAGTGCAACCCTCCCTAGAGCAAAAACCTCTCTTAAGCAACATCACATTTTTTTGTTCTGGGGGGGAACCATTTACTAATAATGTCAACTCTCCTAAGCAGTAACCTCTGTACAACAAGCAAACTTTCTGTTTCTAATCTGGTGTAGCTCTAGAGAGGTTCTACTGTTATATGATTGTCAAGAGATTGATTGTTAATATGTTGTAACAAAACACATTGAAATCATACAAATAAGAGTATTAATATCGGTTAAATTAATGTTTTTACCAAACTCCAATGTTACACAACTAAATGCACAAAAATAGTGATAAAAGAAAAGTGATAAAAACACTGAAAAGGCAGACATTGATCAGAAGTAGAATAGTATGTGAACAAATACTTTGGATGAAAAATAAACTTAATTTATAGACTTAAAGAATGTAGTCTAAGAACCATGATCACGTACCGGGTATTTAAGAAAGTAAAGGCCAGTCAATTTGGTTTATGAAAACCCTATTTTCTGAGGACATTACCCCTGACACTAATTCTGTTATGCCTAGCACCACATTTTCCCCAGACACTAATTCTTAATTCTGTTATGCCTAGCACCACAATTTCCCCCGGACACCAATTCTTAATTCTGTCATGACAAGCACCAGGAAGTTATATTTATATACACAGTTACCATTATATTATACTAACTGGCAGATTATCCACTGGCCATATCAGAGTGGACCAACACCAGGATTCAAAACCCCAACTCTCCAGCACTCGCCATTCACAAAAAGGCCAAGAATATACATTCTTGTAATATAACAGAGAAATCAAAAACCATTTAGCCAGTTGAATTAAAAGAAGAGTTAATAAAAACTACTACACCGTACTTATCTAAAACATACATAAACCCTGAAAGCAAGACACAATATAACAAAGCACCAAAAGTACAGAAGATTTAGCAGGTACAGAAATGCTAGAGAGTGCTAAAGGGAGGTAATAAACTATCCATGAAGATTACTAAAGGGAGGTAATAAAAACTCCATGAAAGTTTGTTAGTAAAGCAGTGAGAAAGTGAGATGCTTGGTACAAAACAATGTGTACTCACCACAGATCAGAGGCGGCATAGCTGTTATAACAATATACAGAAATATGAACATCAGTCAGTCACATGCAATCTCTCGTACGATGCACAAGGATTCAGTATTAGTATACGCAGATGCAACCAGTCTACACTGTGTCTCAACATATTAAGAGCGCTTGGATTCTATACGCACGAGCAGTACGCAGAAAATGGGATTGTTTTGCTGATCAAGGTACTGTTTTGCTTTGAAAGTATGCTGAGACACATTGAGTTCATATCTCTAACAAGACACAAGGTTTCGGTATTAAGTATACGAAGCAACAAATTCATATAAAAGATTCAAATTTTGTACGATGCACAAGATTTCGGTATTAGTATACATAAATGCAACTAGTTCATATAAAATATTTTTGCCACAGTAAAATGCATGACAATGTATTGGTCTTTCAAAACTTCACATTTGCAATAGCAAAGTTCAGCACAACAATGTGCAATATTTATAACAATTGTAGGAATAAAACATTGTGATTAATGTTTAATATCAGTTTAAAAGCTCACTCAAAGCATTTTATACCATGTTTTTATATTGCAAAGTTTAACTTAAAAGTCAAATTAATCTAACTTTATCTTTCAAGGGTAACAATGCACACAGGGGAGACCACTCTTGCCATCATGTTTATATAATTAAATGAATACATAATGTACTGTTATGTAACTGTGGTGTACTATTAGTGCCACCATTGTAACATCTTTGTAAAGATTCTTAAAGATTCTTAAAGATGAAATGACTGAAGAAGATGTGGATGGTGTTTTAAAACAGCATTGATACACATTATTATTGTTCAATACTTTCGGAGTATTAATCAACATAAACACTTTTACTAGTACATAACACAAAATACAACACAAATCTAACTACTGGTATAGTCACAACATGCAAAAATAAAATTGAAATATCATAGTGATTATTATTCATTAAATGGTCAAGGTCTGAAGAATGTCAATGATGCGCATGAAGTTTATGATGTCCAAATTCTAGATCTAGTATTCCTCAAACACTTGGTCACCATAAAATCACATACAATCTAATTAAATCTCAACTAAACAATAATTGAGTTTTTGTCTTTGAGATTTATAATTATGAAATGATATAATATATAAAGGATATTTGTGTTTTTCGGTGTAAGATCGGTTGTTATTTCACTGAGTGAGCAGCTGAAGTAATATTTTCACGAGTGGAGTAGCCACGAGTGAAAATATAAGTCAGCTGCTCACGAGGTGAAATAACTACCAATCTTACACCGAAAAACACAAATATTCTATTTATTTGATGCTTTATTTTGATAATCTAAACCAATTAGTAACTAATTGAATTTTATTGACCCGTATGGTGCCTCAACATGATGACGTGACGTCATTTTAAAGCGCGCGCTGACGTTCGATTAAGTAGGTCTTTTATAAGCAGTTGATTTCCGACATTAATGTACACTTTATAAGGTTACTTTAACTGCAGTGTAAGTAATCATATGGATGTTTTTATTAAGTGTATGTCTGATAAAGGAAACATATTTTTCATTTTGTATACATACGCTATCTAGATCTTCTAATACAGCATCCGCTAAACGAGGCTAGCCGTCAACATTTTGAGTAATGAACTAATTTGTGTTTTTATTTGAAATTGATCCTGTATTAAGTATTATTTTAAACATTATCTGCATATTTAAATTACTACCAATGCCATACAACATTATTATTTGTCTGCATTGCCTCAAAATTGGGGATTTTGTGAACTATTCACTGAGAGTTCAAGGCAGACAATGTCATTTCGATTTAAGACGTCAATAGGTATAAACCAAATTGGGGCGCTCCAAGGGGATTTTAAAGTTGTCCGTTTGAGTGAAATTATCAACAGTGAAATTATCGACAGTGAAATTATCGACAGTGAAATTATCGGATTATAATTCACTGATATTCCGCGGTAAACCACTCATAAGCATTAAATAAATAATAGCAATCAAATATTACTATGCAAATAATCAAAATAAATATACAAGGGACACAACTTGTTCACCATGGTACATCAATAAAGTCCAGTCCCAGGATAATGTGAATTTTACGTACATGGATCTCATTATACAACTGTTGCATTGTGTGAAATTGTTAACCTGATCCTAATGAATATTCCGTGCTTAATACTGTGTTCATTTATCAGATCTGTTATTTAAACAAGTCAATTGAATATTCTTACCATACAATAACGAAAGCATACAAGGTTCCTGGTAGATATAAGATTCAAGTAAATATTTTTGCACAATACAACAGAATGATGTAAAAGTACCAAGTAAATACTTTCGCACAATAAAATAGATGTAAAATTTACTTAACAAACAATATTCCGTTCATCCTGCAGAAATCATGCAGTCATTGTGCTTATTCAGTTGGAATTGATTGTACCAAATGTTCTGACATTTCACATTATCCTGGATGAACTGTACTGCTGGTACATGAATATAGTCAATAAATATGTATAACTATACAAAGAATGTATGGCAGGATGAGAATAGAGATGGACTTATAAAGTGAATACATAAAACTGAAAACCAGCAAATAATACACATTCAATTTTACTTGCATGTTACATGTTATTCAAATCATGACACCAAAATATCTATTGGAATTTAAAGATTCAGTAAAATAAATCACATTATACAACTACATTATTTTGAGGAATTGAAGTTAAACTTCTGTGACTCAGAATAAGATGGTAACTCACACTTATTATAGACTTTATATTTGAAAAAGTTGTACCAGTATTTAAGTGCCATTGATTTCCTTATATAATACTAATCAGAAGAAAATTGCTTGAATTACACACTACATATTTTGCCAGTACATGTGTATTGTTATAGTTTTAGTAATGTAGTCTGAGTTTCAATTTTTCATATTTTGAATAAGACCACACTATGCAGACCTTACAAAACTTCCCTGTCAGTCATCCAAACCAACAAAGGCTGACACAGGTCAGACCAATAATGAATCTATCAGGTTAAAACAAAGTAAATCAACAAAATGCAAAATGATGACTGAAGCTAGTAGAATATTTGCAAGCCTGAATCTGATTTACATATGTCTGTCTGCTCCTGACATGTTTTTAGAGGACTTCAATTACTGTAGTTTTACATCACTTCCTCAATGAACACTGAAGACACTAGAATGCACCAAACACACATACATTGTAGCTCATACATAATTACAAGAAGCGCCACACACATACATAATTCATACATAAATACATAAAATATAAAACTTTAATATTCCGAGCATACAATACGATTTAAAAACTCAGAGATAAGACGAAAAACAACAGAAACAAGCAAAGAAAAACTAGACCTAAACGCATGCAAATATAAGCATATAAAATCTCCTTACATTACAATATCAGAATGCCGTCTGGAGCTGAAACAATATAACATTTATACAGTCTACCATAAACAACATCATCAACAACAATATAACATCACTCTTACCATCTACAACATCATCAGTAAAACAACATAATTGTACTGTCACATAATATCACCACTATAAATACTCGTGACCTAATTCCCTGAATTCTGTTGATGTTTCTCATGAATATAAACAAGAAGGCAAAAAGGCCCTAGGTCGCTCACCTGTAGTAGTAGTGCATGCAAGCCCCTATGGTTACCTAAATACTAGGAATTATTTATATTTTAAGAATAAGATTCAGGAAAATTCAGCTTTGGGCTATAATTGTTGCCCTTAGTGTGTTCACAAGAAATTGTGGACGGACTGCTGCAGGATGTCTGGACAAATAGTGCATGATCACAAAAAATTACCCTGTCACTTCATGACAGATGAGCTAAAGAGACCCAATGTCATCAAGAGGTGATATTAAGTCATCAACTAGTTTTAGTGTCACTTAATCTCAACACTTGTTTGTGACTTTATTCTCCTGAATTGTGTTGATTACTTTATCATATACATGTATATGAAAATGACAAAATGTCATCATAAATTCTCCTTTCCTCTGGTGACTTTTATTTCTGTTTCAAACAACCTTAATTGTATTTTGTTTGCATTCAAAACAATATTGTTGATAAAATGTTTGGTGGGTTTTTAAACAAAATCTGCCGATATGTTATTCAGACATTGAAGATGAAATTTAAAGATTAAATCGAGATTATTTTAGTTAAATAATTCCTTCAGGCAATAAAACAATACAAAATGATTTCTACTCATTGATCAAGTAATCAAGGGTGACAATTAACTTGGGGAGAATGTGGAAATCAGGAAATAATGATTCCGTATTTGAATTTATTGGAGACATTAATAAGAAATTTGTCAATCAATTTCCAGTCGATTAAAGACAATCACTTAAAATTAAAGGATAGCAAAATGTCTTTAGTGCAAATGTAACGAGTTTCTTTCCAAGGGTAATGTTATTTTTCCAGCTGTTTAGAATGATTTCAATAATTTCGAGATAATGATACATATTATTGCTGGTTATCTCAAGATCTGCCCCTGAGAGCTCTTTAATAGTACATGAGCAGTTAGTCGCCGGAAGTAGATAGTTACCTCTCTTTAAAATGAAAGCAGGCTACCAAGTTAAAGGAACGAGCAATAAATGAGATGAGTTTCTGTATAACATGGTACTAATCCCAATACACCCGCTTCTCAGTTCCGTCATAGAATTGTACTGTTTTCATATAAATGTAAGTTTTCACTGAACATTGACAACTTTTTGAATGTTTAATTATTCTTAGTGTCTATTGACGAATGTGTTTGATTATTGGTGTGTTTTATAAATTTATTTTGTTTGATTTAATTGTCCGTTTGCCAGTGATTTATTTCTGTGAAGAATAATATAGTACATGTATGTGCACGTTTCAGCATAGATTATTATTTCAATGTTTCGATATTATTATACTTGTAGGTCATATGAAAATATGATATATGTTGTTTAATCACTCTGTATATTTTATATGTAACCTTCCTATAATAAGGATGTTATTATATGGCTGTGATGGAACTGAAAACCAATGTAAAGGCTCTGACAGAACTCAGATGTCATATATCCGGCATCTAGCATGGAGAATGATATTACACATGACAGATAAACAACTAAACATTGTTCAAAGCAATCAATGTAAACAAAGAAATATGTAATGTTCACAAGGACAAAAGCAACATTCTTATTCATAATATTTTAACTCTTAGATCTTTACACGCTAATCTATTGTTAAATCATCAACTAACCCGCATCAAAGTATCATACTAATTAATGTGTTCTTCGAACTGAATAGTCTGAAAAATAGTGTTTGTGGCTACAAATTGCTGACTACACGAGCGGAGTGACCTTGCTCAAACATATGCTAGGTGACACAACTCAGTAAGTGTCAAAGAACTTTAGTCAATGAATATTAAATGATCAGTTCATTATATCAGCATTTAATGTTGGTTTCAAAAGAACTAAGCAAAAGTTAACATACATGCCCCTAGCGCAGCCATATAGTCATTTATGTTAAAGGACATGGTGACCTTAATCTTTGACCTACTGACCTCAGATCAGAAGGGGTCATCTACTGATGTTGACCAACCTTCCTATAAAGTTTACAGATCCTAGGCCATCCATTCCTGAGTTATAAATGGGAAACCATTTGATCTAGAAATACATGTTAAAGGTCGCAGTGACATTGACCTTTGATTTCTAATCAATATGGGTCATCTAATGTTACTGAGCAAGCTTCATGTAAAGTTTAACAATCCTAGGACCAACTGTTGTTCAGTTATTGATCTAAGACTGATCTGCTGACAGACACACAGACCTAACAAAATGTACAAAGCATGTGGGTACAGCTATGAAGTGTCACTACACAAGTACACAATATGTCAATATGCCATTATAAAGCACCATATTTACAGACCCTTGCACATGAGGGTACAGCTATGAGACAGCTACACAAGTACACAATATGTCAATATGCCATATTTACAGACCCTTGCACATATATAACAGATGAGGAGAGATATAAGTGGTATACATACTTGGGGTAGGATCTGGCAAGCTGTGAGTGAGGACTTAGATAGTTGACATCATCTCCACCTATAGAACTATAACTACTGGCCCTGGATAATCCACCAAATGATACATATGATGTGTTCAATGTATTCAAACTGTTTTGACTCTGCAAATAAACATTAGGCTACTAGTATGTATCACAAACATATGTTCTGTAATATGACGCACATGATACATACAGCTTAGAAATTGGCGCAATAAACAAATAAAACTAGAATGTAGTGAAAACTATTTTATACAACACTCTTACTGTATAATTTGAAGGTACTTAACTCCTGATGATGAAAAATTCTTCATTGTTTGCAAATAGTCACTAAAATGTAAATACTAAATGGTTCAGAGTTGTGTTGCCAGTCAAGACCTTGCAACATTAACCAGACGCCAAATCTTTACACATGTAAATTGTGAAATGTGTTGATGAATGAAAGGATTTCATTTTGGTTGTGGAAACACTGCACATGTATTATATAATCCAATGTTTTCGCTTGATAACCTACGACCAAAACCTTCACCAAACACATGTGTGGAGTGTTCTCTACTCAGGCTTCTTGTCAATGTACAGACAGCTCAAAACATATGTTTCAAACGATTCAGTCAAAAGTTTCTATAGATGGTCCTAGTAGTCTATAGTACAGTTAGTGCAATTTGTTGCTTCACATTCTTGCACTTTCAGTATATGACCCTTGCACTTAAGGTATTAGATCCTTGCACTTTTAGTGGAAGATTACAAACAAATGAGAAGATAATGGAAACGTGAAACAAAAGTATGAACAGATAAGTACCCGTCTATTTTCCCTGAGTTTAGCTGCCTCGGAAGGATTGTTAAATCGGAAAACTTGATTTCCACCAAGCACCACATAATCTCCTGTAAAATAAGATGAGAAATTATAAACCTAGAAAACATTTCCGGAGAAATTTGTGGTTTCTCCTCCTAGAATAGAATATCAATATTGGAGTCTGAATAAATGTTCCAAATACAGGACAAGTCATGGTGCCATTCAAACATCACATTGTAGTGGGTGGGTAAAGTACAGCAATATCAAGTTGCCTGAACCATAAATCGATCTGAGACAAGTAGAAATGAAGAAACAGTCCTCACATTAACATTTTAAGGCCACTTGTCTAAATTCCTACATAATCCTTGTAACTTGATGAATTTTGAACTGACCTGAATGTATCAATTATATTATTTCTACTAGTCTGTCTTCACTTAGATTAACGATTAGCAAAACATACACTTAGGCAAACACTCAATTTGAAGCTGAGAATTATGTTTAAGATGCTATGGGGAGTGGTGGCCTAGAGGTAGGATGCATTTTACGAGGTCAAGAGGTCCCAGGTTTGATCCCCGTCTGCGCCACTGCTAAACTTCTCTGACCAAGAATAACCCACAATGCTTGACCAAAATGTGAATAAGTACCTGTGAGGGTGCTGTCGGAACATGTTCGATATTCCCAGGTGCCGTACCTTGATGTTGGTTGCACACCAACCATGACAGAAATAGTCTCCCCAGGGAGACTCGAACACAGGTTTATCAGGTAGCCCACTGATAAGGGGAAGTTAAAATGTCAAAGGGTGGCTGAACGACTGAATTGCTGAAAGCAGCCCCCGAAAAATTGGTAACTAAACTTCTAGTTTTGAGAGCCTAGAAGCACAACATGTGTGTAAGGACATACCTTGAGATAGTTTTGTTGGTTCTGTAGATTCTAGACCTTGTACTGCACACATTGAACCCGGACATGGATGTAGATATACATCACCATTCACATGTCTGATGATACAATGATCCTTCTCTATCGTTGGTCCATGTAGTACTATATAGTGAGAAATATCACATCATTACTTTATACAGTACAACCTCTCTATAGCAACACCAGGTGGGAAACATTAAGTTTGATTGTTGTACAGAGGTTGTTGCTATGGAGAGGTTAAATTATAGTATATGGTTACTTCTAAAACAGAATGATTATGTTGCTAAAGTGAGGTTTTTGCTCCCAAGGGAGTACACTGTATTTAAATAAAGCTATTTCAGTATTAAACTAAATTATGATGCCAAGAGAGAGTCACAATAGTATTGTTGAAGGACAATGCCTAACACTGTTAGAGTGAGGTAGCATAGCATAATAAATCAAAGAAAGTAATCAATGACAGAAAGTAGATTTAATGAATATGTGGACAACAGACAAAACGGGTAGCAACACAACATAATAGTTCACTGTAAGCATTTTGTGCTCAGGTCAGCTAAACTAAACAGAACAGACTAAATGAGTATGAGACCAATAATTATCAACATGAGTATAGGATCAATTATATATAAATTACCTATGTCTGGTTCCTTGTCAGAGTCCTCTCTACCAACAGTAGTATCACCTTCCTGTAAGTAAACAACTTTCATCAATACCTATCCTATTTCCTGGGGATGGTTATATTTTTTTCAGCTATGTTATCTTCCTCATTTATTGGTGTAGGGAGAGGGTCAAGGAACCAACTGACCAACTGCCAAGTGCAAAGCAACATCTTTGACGGGGACATAATTACATTAATGATTTAGTACTGTAGATTGGTAATTATTGGGGAATTTTTTATTTTTGCTACACTTGCGAATTGAGTTTCTCACAAATTCATAAATCAGCATACCAGGTAATTATACTTTCTTAACTTAAAAACCTGATCATGGATCCTTCGACCACAAATTCATGAATCCGCAAAATAAGTATAAAAACCAAACTTCACACAAATATGAATGATTTACATGTAGCAATTAATAGAAATGAACCTGCAGACCTTGCGTCACTTACCTTGAGATGGAATATAACAATGCCTGTACTCAGTATGTCCTCATCCATACCGACCAGGTACGGTAACTGGGAATCTATCATCACACCCATAGAACTACTTCGATTACGTAATCCTCGTATACTCAAATCTGACTCCTGTACATATGTGAAGATAATAGATAAAATCAATTAAAAGACAACATAGTTATAGAATAAACACAGACTTTTAGCTTCCGACTTTGCCTATCATCTTCAGATTTCACTAAATAATTCTATTTTTGTAGGTTTTAGTTAATATTATATAAATATACAATGTGTTGTTAATAACAAATAGTTTTTATTAAAGTGAAGTTTTACAGTGTTTTCATGGCTTGATTATAGTGCCACCTCTATTTAGTATTTCAGTCTTATGACGACTCAAACATACAGGGCTAGTAACCAGTTATGGTACAACCCTTATTTGTTGAGAACCATGCAAGACAGACCAATGTGTAATAACTTTGATATGCCACAGTCTGGTATTAAACTTGCAGTCTTCCATTCCAGAGCCGGGCACTATACCACTGTAGTTCGAATGTCCAACTCAAAACAAGTAAACATTTAGCCATATAAATGTGTATACAGTTTGAAAAAATATTAAGAAAGAGTTAGAACATAGAATATTGCAAAACACAATAAACTACAAAAACACGTTAAGTTTCTAAGATAAGTTCTAATTATTATTTATCTTACCTTCATAATATCATGTGTAGAGGACCATTTACACATCCAAGACTTAGTCAGCTGCTTGGCCTACAGTTATGTATAATAAAATTGAATTGAATACTGAACAATAAATTATTTCAAAAGCATCTAAATATGTGTACAATACTCATTTCCAATCATATGGGATAAATTTTGAACGGGAAGCTAGAACTAGATCTAAACCTGTATAACATACAATAAGATGTGACCTGCAGACTACCTTAATTAAGTTCCACTAATATAACAGATATTTGCAATTTGAAAGAACCAAAGTTTAAATTTTAGAACAAAATTTGTCCGCTATTGTATAGTATGAAGAATTTGGCTTATCCTGATTTTTTATGCATGAATATATAACAAGCTTCTTGTATAAATTTCCATGGGCAAATCGTGCAATATCGGTTCTTAAAATTTGTGTTTGTATTTTGTGATAATCTCTGCTTATGAAAACATACAACTGGATTTATAAATATAGACAAGATATCAGCTGTTTAATTATACCAATAGAAGGTCGAGGATCAAGTCAAATTCTCTGTTCGATAACACTTGCATACTCTTCTATTGAACCAAATTGACACAAAATGACTCTGTAGCTGATCATTTTTGTTTGTAATTGTGGATTGTACGTTTAGCGAGTGAATGATCTATTTTAATGTTTTACTAGTAAGATCACCTATTTGCCGGTATTATTAGTTAAACTTTACTGTACATAGAAGTATGGTATTAATGCATCATAGCATGTTTTATAATAGAAAAATGACATATGTATATTTTACCATTTCTTCATTTTCATGCAGTTTCTCGGCAATGATTGAATCCTCAGAGTCCTGTAGTGTAACCATATTACCACCCTGCAAACATGTAAAATCAAATGATTAATACAGTTAATTGAATATACATGTTAATACATTGATCTAACTTTAAAATGCCACCCAACCTTTTACTCTATTTTCTTTACAAACAATAGATTTGACTGTTAAAGGAACATGCATGTGTGAGAGATGGTGTAAAAACTATCCACATAGAATTTATTTGAAACAATTACAGGCTACCATGCTGTACTGTGTGAACTAGAAAAAGATGCAGACATAATACTAATAAAAATCACCAAACACTAAAATCATGTAAGACAATATGGGTTAGCTTTAACACTTCTGACATCAAATGTGTAATAAGACTTCATGCACATGCAACAGTATTAGTCTATGAACAATAATTGCTCTCTGACACTCATAACAAAACACATTGAAATAAACAATCAAAGTATTCACAAAAATAGAACAAATGAATCTATGTATTAATAGGGTAATACAACTGAACATTTACTTCATTAATTTTCTTTGCATTGCGTTAACTTAATATGAATTATATGCTTGTAGTAAAATAGGCCATTATATCAACACTATACAATAGTGATTCATGATAACGGTCATAGCGATCTTGACTGTTGACCGTTGACCTACTGATTTTAAAATCGATAGGGATCATCTACTGTACTGCTGTTGTTCACTGACCATCGTGAACATATTGAGGATCCTAGGACAAAGTGTTGTTGAGTTAACCTTTTGGTCAACTGACAGACCTATACAGTCTGACATGTGCAAAATAATAAATATAAGATGGGGGAGCATACTGAAGGATAAATTTCAGTTCACAAAGCATAACAAAGCCATGTTACAGTGAACAAGAATATAATGTACAAGAAGACATAACCTACTAGATGGCATAGATAATGTATAACTCTATCACAGATATATGTACAGTACAACCTCTGTAGAGCAACTCCCTTTAGGAGCTGCAAACATTGGCTGTTGTTTAGAGGTTGATGCTCTAAATAATATATACTAAATATCAGATCAGGGAAATTTTGAAGGTGTTGTTATAGAGAGGTTGTTGCTCTACAGAGAGCCACTCTGGAGAGGTTGTACTGTGCGTAGCAAACTTTATACACTGCAATAATTGGTACATAAAGCAAATGATAAATAGTCTAAGCCTCAATATAACTAAGTAATCATCTGGGTACATCACCACTACTAGTACACAATGATACAGCAACTCCTGATTATATATAACATAATTATACAACATTAATGTCAAACATGTACATTGTTAGGCTGTGTGACATAGCAGATGTTTGCAACAACAGTAGCCCTAAAAATGTACCAGTCCAAGAGGAGTTAACTCCCTTTTTATATACTACTGTATAAGTTGATATTTCTATGAGCAGAAAAGTTAGCATATTATGAATTTCTGCTATTCTAAGCATGTGGAAATGTTAGCAATTTTTTCTTTCTTCGTAGCAGTTTTTGTAAGCTGAAATGTATGCGAAGGGAAATTGTATTTTTTTTGTGATTTTTTTCCCCGCAAATTTCATGAATATTTACATGTCGCTAATTTAAATCACTTAAACAGTATTATACTCAGGAAGAGAACTCCAGCAAAACTCTTGTAGTTCTCCCCCTTACTATACACTATTTGTGCTAAGGGAAAGAACATATGCAAAACTTCTGCAGTTCTCTCCCTTACTATATACTATTTGTGCTAAGGGAAAGAACTCCAGACATTTTGCGGAACGAGCATATACTTTGTCATGCAATGTCTTGACATTCATTTGTAGCTTACAAAATAAAAGAAATTTAATCATGTTAATCACTCTGAATGTAAGCATATCGGACATGGAAGGAGCACTCAACAGAAACATGTAAACATATCAGACATGGAAGGAGCACTCAACAGAAACATGTAAACATATCAGACATGGAAGGAGCACTCAACAGAAACATGTAAACATATCAGACATGGAAGGAACACTCAACAGAAACATGTAATCATATCAGACATGGAAGGAGCACTCAACAGATACATGTAAACATATCAGACATGGAAGGTGCACTCAACAGAAACATGTAATCATATCAGACATGGAAGGAGCACTCAACAGAAACATGTAATCATATCAGACATGGAAGGAGCACTCAACAGAAACATGTAAACATATCAGACATGGAAGGAGCACTCAACAGAAACATGTAAACATATCAGACATGGAAGGAGCACTCAACAGAAAAATGTAATCATATCAGACATGGAAGGAGCACTCAACAGAAACATGTAAACATATCAGACATGGAAGGAGCACTCAACAGAAACATGTAATCATATCAGACATGGAAGGAGCACTCAACAGATACATGTAATCATATCAGACATGGAAGGAGCACTCAACAGAAACATGTAATCATATCAGACATGGAAGGAGCACTCAACAGATACATGTAATCATATCAGACATGGAAGGAGCACTCAAAAGATACATGTAATCATATCGGACATGGAAGGAGCACTCAACAGAAACATGTAATCATATCAGACATGGAAGGAGCACTCAACAGATACATGTAATCATATCAGACATGGAAGGAGCACTCAAAAGATACAGCAGAGTATACAAATTGCTAGCTCTGCATGAAAGTGACCCTAGTCGATATGACAACCACTGATGATAACACATTAAATTTCTTTCACACAAAGCTATATATATTGTATACAAGTCCTACAGCTATATTTTGACAGGTACATTACATCAAGAAGTCAATGAAAACATTCCTAACAAACATTTGACCAATAGACATTGAGTACACATTACTTTAAAAAACCTTACCATTGGTTACAAATTATACATTTCATCTTATATGGGGTTGTAGTTTGTATGATAAAAATAGTACTGTCAAAATAAAGCAGCAGTTTATATAATGTATAGTACACTACATGTTGTAAATAAAATGTGACAATTCATAACACAATAAAGTAAGATTCATTTGTGACATGTAATGCTTTCAAATACAGACGACCTTTAAGCACCATTAAAAGTTTTTCTTCCTTAACTTAATGAATTCACATTACCAAAGTACAGGGGCACACATGAAATGCTGATGTTTTGGTGAGGGGATCAAACTTCCACTTTCAACTATCCCTCCCAAAATAGGTGACTGTGACCTTGACCTCAAAAGCACTGGATTTCATCTGCAGGTCACAATCAACGTGCCTACCAAATCTGAGGACTAAGGCAAAGTTTACAGTATCAGACTCAGTAAGATCTACTAACTGTCTGACATGCACACAATAGGAACCTTAAGTGGTTGTAGGTGGGGTTTATGTGCAAAATATATATTTAATTCAATCTGTAACTACTAAGTCTTTTGTTTCCTAAGCCGTCATTACAAAGGAAATACCACCTCAGCAGCATCACATGTTGATCCATACAGACAAACTTCTTCAAAGGGGGACATAATAAAAAAAATCATCTATAAAACAGTCACAAACTCCACTTTTTATTATTGTGTCATCTAAAAAACGTGCGCAAAACATTCTAAACACCACACACTAGTGAATACACAACCACAATGTTAGACATTATCTATACACAATGAGGCCACCTTGTATACCTGATCATAGGGGCCATAATTGTCCCCTTGTAAACTAGGGACAAAATATATAATATCCCCAGGCAGGCTGTTTGGTGGTAGTGTTGGCTGAAATGATTGTATACAACATAACTACATCACACAGGCAGCAGCATACAGACAAACATATATACAATGTGTTCAAACATTCTCTACAATATTGCCTCAAACATTCTGTGTCATCATCTATTAAAGCTGCCTATTCTAGTATTTAAATGCAAAGCATAGAATTCTAACAAGTGTGGTTATAAGAGTCAATACATATGTCCATCTTGCCAGTGTTAAAACTTCACCCTAATTACCTCACAGACAATAGGGTTAACATACTGCTTGTGTGCCATATCTCACATTGAAGAGCACAGGTACATGCATTCTTCAGTGATTGATCAGACATCATTTAGTCAACACTATCAGACATGCGCAGAGCTATAAACGAGAGCTTCTTCAAGAAGGATGTGATTATAACATTACAGAACTCATTTCTAGATGTCTATGTCATAAAGATTCAATGATTTACAATGTGAGTTGCGCTATATAGTTTGCATCATTAGACAGCTTTAAGAAAGTTCAACACAATAACAAGGCAAGTATAAAATGACAATCTACACAGATTCATACACATAGCCAAGTCATATAACAATGCAAAATATTAAATTCATGTGTTGCAGGTTAAGTAAAATTTAATCAACAGATACAAACAAATAAATATTTTCATGCCAAATGGTAATTGGTAAAATATGAAGGAAGTTATGATGGAATAATGTCTCCTATCCAAGAATATGTCCAGTGGACACAGTCAATAGCATTACCTTCATTTCGTACCAGTAATAAAATGGAAATATAGCAATCTTGCAAAACAATTCATAAAAGGCCTAAACTAATAATAAGCAGCAAAACATACAAATACTACTGGTTTCCATGACGACCACAATTTGTGCATCAAGAAAATGAAGCAAGGAACACAATAAAATCTTAATGGGCCGCATGCATGTTTAACTTATATCATCATCTTGTTGCTATAGTTACCTTTTGAGCATCTGCTAGCATTCCATGTAATCGATTTATTTCACGTCTGAGTTCTCGAATAAGGGCCACATTACCATCCTGAAATATGTGGCATGCAGGATGTATGAGAGAAACAAAGGGAAGTAACTTGTACATGCTTTGTGCTACAATAACAATAATTATCTCCCTTTACAAGACATAGAGACAATAGATTGACTCCAGAATTTAATGTAATCTGGTTATTTACATACTAAAGTCTTATCATGCGGTTAAAATAACTTTTACTATTATCCTCGCTGACGTACATAAATATTCATTTATACGGAGGACAACTGGAATAGGTAATGCTCATTCAAATCATAATAGCATCAGCAGTAGATTATGGTAAACATTATTTGTACCTCATGTTAACTAGAGGGAACACTCAAATATTGCAAATTCCAGATCATATCTATACTGTAGACAGTAGAAGATATTCACAAGCAATGGCTGAGACAAAGGTGGAAGTATGAGAGAGATATATAAAGGTGCTTTATACACATTCCATTCAACAAGTCAAATATATCAACCGGACAATAAAGAATGACAATAAAGAATGACAATATAAAATACAATAAAACATAACCAAGAAAAATAGCAATAAAGGAAAGTATACATGTAATAAATTTAGAAAGTTTTCTATCATTAGGAAAGTTTATATCATTAAATGTGATCAATACTCCAGTACTATCACATTGTCCCACGCAAACTATGTAGAAGGGTTTTTGACACAAAAAAAGTATGTCCCCTAAATAAACCAGTATTGCACCAAATTTCTGAATAGGTTGTATTGATATTTGTTCTAAGATCTAAAACAAGAGAATTATTGGATCGAGCATGTGACTCCAGTAGTGTAAGACAATGTCAGGTTGGGCTATGGGTGTGACTTAGAGAGGTGTAAATAAGGTCAGATATATGAATGATTGATAAGATTATTTACCTCATTGATTCTGGGTTTATTGATGATATTCTTGGCACGTTGAGCGTATCTCAAGGTACTAATACTCTCGTTATAATACTGACTGGCCGGAGTTATTGCTACAAAAACAAAATATGAAATATGTATCAAACATTTTCTAAAACAAGACTGCGTTCAATAAACGCTTATGCCCCCTGTGGAAGCCTTGTCCATAAATAAGTCTAAGTCCAAAATTAGGTCAAGGTGAAGGTCAAAAGGGGTCAGGTGATACAGGTGTGTGGAGAGTGTTCATATACAACATCCATGCAAGTATGGAAGCTTTGTAGCAAGCCTAATGATGCTAGAAGAAACGGTCAATTTGGGTTAACCAGGACGGACGGACGAACGGACGAACGGACGAACGGACGGACGGACGGACGGACAGGTGAATCACTATATGCCTCCCGATCTATCGATACGGGGGCATAAAAATAAAATTTTACTGTCAAAAACTATATTACATGTAGAGCTATAGAGCTGTACCCCTTCAGCATAAAACATGTTCATGCAGACCTCCTTTTACTGTTGAACTTTGATGCCTACCAGGAAAATAGTCTATTACGCCATCTACCTGTTCAAGGTATTAGAGTTCAGAGTTAGAAATCAGAGGTTGACCTGTAATGATTTTATTTGAATTATCTCTCGCATTATCTCTTAATTAGGCAAAATCACTGATAGAAATCAACAAAAACTTGTTAACAAGTAGGCTTCAATGGTCATGTAATGGTCAATGACTTCAAACTCAGTGGGTTCAAATTTCACCAGTAAAATTATCAATCCTAATTATTATAACTAGCTGGAATACTTATATCCCAACCCTGGCTGATCATGCAACAAAGCACCATAAACAAGGAGATGGTAATAACTTGAAGACATCAAGGAAGACTATAGGGAGATTGCAGAGACAAGGTGTAACATGTAACTTTGGAGCATTTCCTCACCCATGTACAGGTATGTGTAGTTTCTACAAGTAATGGATGTGTGGCAGACGGAATTAATTTGTGTATTTTGTCACACAGGTATGCATATGCATGGCGAGCTCCGTATTTTATCGCGGATGGACTCATTGTGTTAATATAAACACTCATATCAATTTGTGAAGAAATCATGTTTCAACTACCACCTGATTTTACATGCACACTGTGTTTCGCAAGCCAATTTTAATTGCAATGTGTAGGTTTACATGTACGAGCAGCTACACATACAAGTTATCATACATGTTCACTTTGCAAGCTCCCTAATATAAAACTCTGCACATACTAGCAATCATTATGGTTTTGGAGTTTCCACCGAGGCTATCTTTGAGTAACCATGTGAGGACGGAATCTCTATAAGGAATGTATGGCACACGTTGTTTGTTTGATCCAGCAGGGCTTGAACCTGCTGATGCCTCCCCTCCACCACTTGAACCAATCTCTTCTGATGACCAGGATAACAAGGATCTTTCAGCTGTTTAATACAAGTAGCAATATAGGAATATAAAGTATTATTTTTAGTCATACAATCCCAAAGCATCTCAATTAGACATCTCAACTAAAGCTGAGAGTTTGCTCAACTCAAGGACAAATAACAATATTTGAGCTGAGAGTTCAAATTGAGATGCTTTGGTAGAATGCCAATTGTAAAATCATAGAACTTAAAACAATTTATTCACCCCTGAGGTGAATGATTTGCCTGACCGATTTCAATCTGAAGACCCTATTGTAATTTATGTCTATTATAATGCATACTGGTATAGCACAGAGAAATTGACCTGATCCTGACCTTTATGCAAGCATAAATTACAAGGTTCTTGCGTTGAATATAAATAATATAAATATAAATTTCTGTGAGCAGATCGTGCAAAATTAGTCTTTTGGATTTGTGCTTGTATTACACCTTGAGCGTCTTTTTGACACTTCCCGCTTATGAAAACATACAACTGGGATTATATATAGACAATATTATCAGTTCTTAAATTATGCTAATAGAAGGTAAAGAGTCGGGTTAAATTCTCTGTACTATACATATTAGAACCAAACAAGTCTTTCTGCAAAAACAGCATGATCTTTACATGTTTTATACATAATTGTACATATATGAGTAATTCAATGTTTAGACACCAAGTGCTAAGAGACATTTAATGCCTGCATCATGTTGTCACAAAATCTGTCAACTATTGTTATATCAATTGGTTTGTAAGATCATTATGAATGTGCACAAATTTATACAAATATTTGTCCAACATAGTCTACAACATTCACACCCAAGTACTAAATACTTGGAGTGACTCATTCTCTACAAGTTTTCTATACAATTATACCAACAAATAAGCAAGTATGTAAAATCATAAGGTCAAACTGACTTCATTTGTAACAATACAAATAAAAATTAAATACTCAATTCATTGTGTGACGGTAAGGCCAATCATGAATGATTGTTTGTTACTGATGTGCCAAATGAAATTCAGTAAAATACCAGTAAAAGTTACCTCAACAAGATTGTTATTTCTTACAAAATTTATAAGAAGGAAGCTATATTAAATAGAGGATCTTGCATGAGTGCTCACAACATAAGAGTTTCATTAAAGGTGAGGACAAACTTAATATGACACAAGGCTTTACCGAGTGTCGTATTGTTTGTGTCCACAAGTTTAATCAAACTCGTATAAATGAGCATGTCAAATATGTATCACATAACCTTGGAGAATACTCATTTTTGTCATTCAAATTGATGATATGCTGCATAGGTTTCAACAAAAATGTAGCAGGACAATGAGCGCGATGTCTTGATGACCTTGGTATTTATAATAATCCTGACGTCCTGGATTGGCTGATGTCACAGACAATGTAAATATTTATTGCACACACATTTCCGGCATCATCATGGTTTACACCACTGATGGACCGCAGGTTATGTGATAAACAACCCATGAGTCTGTTTAAAGTTTTTATGGGATACTGAGCTTAGTTTGCAAAGTTCAGTTTGCAAATATAAACCTAATATACATGTTTATAGTTCCAATGACTCTTTTCAATGAAAGTGCAAACTATCATGAAACTACTTGAACACTATGTAACAGAGCACAACCCTGGGTTGAAGCCTTTGATAGAGAATATGATATACCACTACAGGTTATTGATATCATGTATTTACCAAATGAAGGTACTACAAGGTAAATGACCATTGAATAAGTTCCACAAAGCAAAACCTTATTGACAATACATCTAAATCATATATGATATGTGTACCATAACTCAAATATTGACATGGGCTACATGAATACATGTCTAACTATAGCGTTGTTACCGAATATTTGCTTGTTCATAGTACAAATGGCTGGTCAATAACAGAATATTACAAAATCATGATAATTGTAATATAGGAATAGGAAAGTCAATTACATAAAGCTGTTCTGGAGTACAGGAAATATTTCAAGGGTTGATAACATTGTCATAATGTAACAATAGTGACAATAAACATGATCATTGTGAAATTGTACAAATTATACCTTTAAAGATTATGTTCTTGTAAGGGACCTACTTAAGCACTGAAAAATGTGTATCATTTTATGATCTTAACCGAAATCTATTTACCCAACAGGATTTTCTTTTATAATGTGCTTTAATTGCTTATTTTCTCAAACTGATTTTATTTGAAGCTTATTTTAAAATTGCTTCGGAATAATTTCAAAAAATTCCCTTGAAGCTGAAGGGCAAGGATAAAACTGAATGATGGTACCCCCTCATCAAAGCTGGGGGTGGGGCATAAATATAATGATCAAAAAGTTAATAATAATCGGACAGGGAAGGCAGCACTCATTGGTAACAGCAGAGCACAAAATACTGAACAGCTAAAAAAACATGACAACTCAATCTTGAATTCAGCACAAATTTTTGTACAGACTTGAAGACTAACACAATCATCTTACTTTAGCAAACCTATTCAGATCAAAATAATTCATAATCTACCATATTGATAATATTTTCAAATAAGTTGAAGAATTTATCAAAGACTGATTTAAACCAATTAAAAACCAGTTAGGCAGGTTATTAGTATTATTAAAATGAAATAAATAAAAATTAAATAATATCTTGAATCACAGAAAGAAATTTATCATGCATATGAATTAACTTACAAATTAATATGGACACATTCAAACACATACTAAAAAAATATGGGTGTACGTGGTACAACTTGTGTAGGTAGTCAGTATAATATGAATATATGAAATAATGTTCTGTCAATTCATGAATACTTCTTTCATTTACATAATTACATATACCATTCAAGTAAAATATCATTAATCAATGGGAAAAGAATGTATTCACCAATAAGTGGAAATTCGGATTATAACAAGAGCACCGCCTTGCGGGTGTAGATGCTCATCTGATCATTGTCACTGTACAAAAGGCCCATTACCTTAGCATAAAGTAGGGCGGAGTTGTGTGTTTTGCTTAACTGAGTGAGGTATTGATCGTGAAAGGTGTAACAAATTTCAAAGCAAGAACTATATTTCAAGGAAAAGTTTACAACAAAAAGGAAAATAATGCTTGCAAATTGCAGATCAGATTTATGGGTCTTGCTTTACAGTGTCAGGTATTGATGGCGAACAAGTGTTAACAGTTTCAAAGCAATAGCTCCCATAGTGCGCGAGAAAAGTTTACCTAAACATAAAACTTAACCCAGATATTTTCTAAGTCCAAAAAGGGGATAACTTTTTCCTGAATCAGATGAGCTAAAAACGAAGTCTGAAGAATATGTAATTATAGCTATGTTACAATCACAAAATTTGCAAAATCATGTCTATAGGACCTACCAAGACTTTTGATGACATATCCAAGGGTGACGAGAGATTTATTGATGTTAGCACCTTCTGTAAGCCTCTTCCTGAAATCTGGCTTGGAACTTGGATCAGCCCTCTCACTGTAATACAGATAATAGTTGCAATATATAAATAGAAGGTTTTTTTGACACAAAAAGGATCATAACTCTCGTACTCATCATCTGACCTAAAACTCCTGACAAGATGCACATCTTAGCTTCATACTAAGTATCCATATGTTTCTGACCAATGGTTAAGGAGAACAAGCGCTGACAAACTTTGTGACATCCATCCATCCATCCATCCAGACATCCAGACATACATACATCCAGCATCCAGACAGACATCCTTTGCTTCGGCAATTTTCAAAAAACAGTTCTGTGATGTACAATGGTCAGTTTAGCTCACATTTTAGTTCACCTAATCACAACCAGTACTAACATGTTCTAGTTGCTCATTAAAAGGAGCTACTTAACACAGGTCGTTGCTCAATTAAAAATATTTTTTGAATATTGTTTTAAGTCCTAGTATTTCAGTCACAAAAAAACTACCCAGTCATATTATCCTGTCACTGAGCAAACCAGCAATTACCCAAAACTTACTATGCCGAGCATCAAGCATGGACAATATACCAGAACCAAAGACTTTGGTATGTTACTGCTGAAGACCTATCACACTCAAAGTGGACACTCTACCACTAGGCTATCAAGGCGTTTGCTTAATTCAAGATACCAATAACACAGTTTCAACAATATTTTGATACACTATCTACCGGGATTTACTAATAAACCTATTGGAGACAATATTAGCCTCATAAAAGAAGAGTCCGCCAGCAGACAGTGGTGTCAATACATTATAGCTTATACCGTTATCTACAGGTCATAAATAATAAACATAGGCTTAAGCCAGTAAATGCTTGTTAATCCTTAAACCCTTGTATGATCAGTAAGGAAAAACAGAACAATCATCTAACATTCCTGTTACCATTGTTGAAATCATGGCTGAAACAATGTACAAGCAGTATTGATCAGGTTGAGATGATATATTGACATGAATACCCATGTAACCACAAGACAAAGCATGTTTCAATGGCTCAATGGATGAGAAACAGAAATCATAAAATTGCTATTCTTCCTTATTAATACCCCCCCCCCCCCCTTCACCACCTTGAAGGATTATTTTGGTTCTGTGGACCCCCGATCCTTTTTTTAAACGATCAGCGACGAAAATAGGGAGACCTGGTGTGATTGCCTCAGTCTGCCTAGGGTCAGGTAGGTACTGAAAAAGTTATTGGCTACTGTTTTTAAGTTCCATTTTATCCCTAATGTTTGTTTGTTCATTATCAACTGATGGCAGCCGTAAATGCATGGTCATTAAGTTTTTATCCAACCAGATTGGTCAATGGAGGAAAAGGTGCAGTTATGTGATAGCTAACTCTTTACGAATAGACTCCTTAGTTCTTTAACAGCACAGAAACATGCAATACTACCTCCAGGTTACCAACCAATTCATCTCTAGTTGAGGAGGAAACACGGAAAAGAGGTTTCAGACATGACCAAGTGCCAAGACCCTGAACAAGTGCCCAGACCCTCAGCAAGTGCCCAGACCCTGACCAAGTGCCAAGACCCTGAACAAGTGCCCAGACCCTGAACAAGTGCCCAGACCCTGAACAAGTGCCAAGACCCTGAACAAGTGCCCAGACCCTGAAAAAGTGCCCAGACCCTGAACAAGTGCCCAGACCCTGAACAGGTGCCCAGACCTGAACAAGTGCCCAGATCCTGAACAAGTGCCCAGATCCTGAACAAGTGCCCAGACCCTGAACAAGTGCCCAGACCCTGAACAAGTGCCCAGACCCTGAACAAGTGCCCAGACCCTGAACAAGAGCCCAGACCCTGAAAAAGTGCCCAGATCCTGAACAAGTGCCCAGACCCTGAACAAGTGCCCAGACCCTGAACAAGAGCCCAGACCCTGAACAAGTGCCCAGATCCTGAACAAGTGCCCAGACCCTGAACAAGTGCCCAGACCTTCAACAAGTGCCCAGATCTTCAACAAGTGCCCAGACCCTGAACAAGTGCCCAGATCCTGAACAAGTGCCCAGATCCTGAACAAGTGCCCAGATCAACAATTAAGCTAGGAACATCTTGATCCATAGTGCAGAGTGTTATCCATTTAACCATAGTTCCAGTTGTAACTGTATATTCATTAAACCCTATATTACAACAGTTTCATACCATCTCAGTTATATGGAATATTCAATAAGAAGATCATACGGGAAGGTGAACAAAAGGATAAAACTACAATAAAATTAACTGCACAATAAATACACCAATAAACAGACAATTAAGCTTGCATTTTTATTCAACTGTAACCCATATTAAGTATGTGAACAATAGATATTGAACCAGCATTCCACGAAGAAAGCTCAGATGTAGGTCTGTCTTGTTATACTTACAAATCAAGAAAACTTTTAAAGCTTTTATCATGCTCAACTCAATACTGTGCTCATACTTCAAATGGTTAATAACCGGCATCATAGTTACCTCAAGGTTTTGGATAAGAAGATTTTTAATTTTTTGGTTGCAAATCTGTATGGCTGATGTATTAGTAAGTCTTGGGTATGAACATCGCTTAGCAAATATTGTATTATCAGCAAGTTCACCCCCCCCCCCCTCACAGATGTACCCATTCAGAAATTCAACATATTTATAACATAATAACTACAATAATAAACGATGACAAAATATGACAGTGATGTATTTTCTATCTTACTTCTTTTAGTAAAATAATTCATGTTTGATGACTAAAGGTACCAATCAGACGAAACGAATGACATTGTATAGTATATAAACCAAAAGTTGTGTATTCTGCAAACATTTGAACGCCCAGTTTATAATCAATGACTTTTAACAGATAGGTCAACCAATTTAACAAGACTACTCAAAATGTATTGATAATTGCTCAATGATAAATATAGATCTTTATACACGCCAACACAGAACATTAATTTTCATTCTAAATGAGAATATATTTTTTCTAAATAGATAACATTGGCAGCATTGATGACAATGTAGACTCATTAAACCACACATTTGAAAATAGTTTTAAGCATAAATACCCATCTTCAATTCAACATAACATTGTACTTCTATTGAAAAAGTTTAAAATCTAACTTTGGATTTTCAAATACATGTATTTATAAGGGTTTGAAAGACAATGTAAACCATTTCATAGAATTATGTTGTAGTGAAAATGTCTATCATGTACTTTTAAAATGTTCAAAGTCTGAACTTTTCATTATTAATACATAATTTATGGTTTTATGTTTGCCTCAGAACAATGAACCTTACGTCATTGGTTATAGTGTGTTTGGGAATTCACTGTAAGCTGTTGTTAACAGGTTGCACTTTAGTGTTATATTGATAATAATCATGTAAAAATAATCTATAATATTTGTTTCTACAGAGGCCCTATGGCCAAGCTAGCACAGTTGGTAGAGACTAAGAGTACATGTGGCATGCACATACCGTACCCTGACACTCACATTGGACAGGATTATGTTCTGAATGTTATGTTGTGCAGGGATAGGGAAGCTGTTAGTTGTTTGAGTAAGAGCAACTTTGTACTGGTTTTGTAATAACCTGCAGGCCATGAGGCTCGCAGGTGTCTTGGAAAGTGATTAGTCCATGGAGGGGCATGTGACCTGTTCTCGATGGTTTACAATTTAAAAAAAATCCGAAACAAGAAAGCATTTTATAAGAATGTCGTAAACCAAACTTATTTAGCTGGTCATTACTAGATTTCAAATTGTTCTTGTTACAATTATTACAGGTAACAAGGAAAACTGATAAGGACAACCATGGACTAGGACTAAAAAACTGCTGAAAGAGCTTTAAAGGGCAATTAAATAATGGGATGAAAATGGAACTTAGTTATAATAATTTTTACAAATTAGATTATGTTAGGTTGATTAGATTATGTTAAGTCTGACAGGAAGATTAAACCTTCAAAAGGCCGAGTAATCTCTTAACAGCATTAAAAGGTTGAATAAATACATAATCATAACTTAAACAGCCGAATTCTTTTGTATATAGCATAATTGAACACTGCAGGTATTGGCACAAAAAACATGTCATTTATGTCCATTTATTCATTAAATGATTTACATCAAAGGGGTGGGGACATCATAGGACCCTTTCTTATATTTTGAAGGCCATTAATTATCTAGCACTATGAACCTTTTTGTCTATTCACTCATTAACTGATATACATCAAGGGTGGTTGGAACATCATAGACCCCTTTCTTATAATTGACAACCTTTAATTATAAAACACTATGATCCCTTTCTTATTATCATATTTTGACAGCTATCACAATGCCCTACACCTCACAGAACTTAATGACGTGGTCAGAACTTGAGTAAACTTTATGTAATTGTCATTTAAGTACAACCATATATCATTACAATACGTACAACATTATATTTTACTGACATGTTTGAATTTGACCCTCCATGGTAAACCACTTTCTCAGTATATCTATCAAAAATGATATAATTATTGGTATGTCCCGATATAATGCAAGTTAAACATATCCATAGCTTTTACAGTATAACATATCTTGGATCAGAGCCGAACTATAATCTACACAAAACCTCTTTAATACTCAAAAATCAATTGAAATTTATCATTCTCATATGAAGATTAAATTATTGGAAATTAGTGAATATGTTAAACGTTATGTGACATATCGTTAACAAGCATTTCACAAAGCCCGTATTTGATCAATTCTTGACGTATTCTCATTAAAATTATTTCAAATGTTTTAATTATATTCCTACTTTAATTGTGAATCTGTGGATGTTTCCTTTTGAAGATAGTACCTACTGTTTATAACCACAAACCCCTCTTTTTCTCAATATGGGTACTTTTCAAACAATGGTCACCAAAGCAGCGAAAGAATATCATTTAACATAATTCATGAGAAAAAATAGGTTGAAGACATTGTACTATATTATACATGTACTTAAAATTAAATTAAAGAACATGACTTTTTTCTCTCTCATTTAAGAGCGTTTGCGAAAACTTATTAAATAATTACTATATAATGTCACTAAGCCCGGTTTTCCTGGAGAACGGCTCATACATAAGTGTTAGGTGATATGCATGGGCGGCGGAAGTGCTAACTTTTAACTAACGTTTTAATGCTAATTAACGAAATATAATTACTCATACAAGTATTATGAATTCCTGGTAACTTTCTAAATGATGAAGTTGAAGCGGGAAAGAAGAACAACTTCAGTTGTCATTTTTTCCTTTTTTTCTTTTTTGATTTGCCTCGATAGCCAAGTGGTAAAGCTTCTGCTTTATGTGCAAGATGTCTCAAGTTCAATCCCAGGCCGTGTCATACCAAAGGCATTAAAATGGTACTGGTATATCTACCCTGCTCAACGCTTAGCATAATTAGTATCAGGTAACTGCTGGTTCATTCAGTGTCAGGATAATGTGACTGGATAGTCTCCATATGATAGAATTACTGTAGACCAGCAGGAATTTCCTTTCTTTTCTTAATGTCAATTCAGCTAGTAACTTTTAAACAAGTTTTTTCAATAAACTTCTATGACTTTCTGTACAAATAAAAAACTGCAGTTTTTTTCGATGAGTTTACAAAAAACTTGGGCCTAAATACCTATTTCATAGTACAGTTCCACTTAAAATGATTTATAAGTACCTAGCTAAAGTTCGCATTTAAAAATCTTTGTAAATAAATGTCTGTTTCACATTTTGATATTGATTTAAAACCTTACTACTCATACAAACTTTCAAACCTAATCTGTAAATGTGTGCCAAATCTTTTGATGGCCGTATTATACAATATGTATTTATTATAATGGGTTAAGTCGACTAACACGTAAACAACAAGATTTATCAATAAATCTGCCTTGTACTTGCATATATCAATAGTTGATCAAATACATTCATGTCAATTATCACATTAAAAATATTAATTAGGGAATTAAATCAAGTTAAACAAACTATATAACTGAGGATTATAAGATTCAAAACATTTTATTAGATGAAGGAATACTTGAAAGTAGTACATTAACACTCTCGGAAAAAATGCAAACTAAAATGCCAAAAGAGCAATGGATTAGTTCCCTATATTTAAGGGCTAATAATATACAACAAGAAGATGTTTGAATTCCAATTACAGCCCTAAACAACCTGTTAACCGAAATAACTGATAAAAACATTCAGGTTGAATTGTGCCATTTTATTCCCCCACCTACCCATTAAAACAAGCAGATTTAAAATATTAATCTGATATTTTTAAGGTGGGAGGAGTGTAGTCAGCGATAATACTGATCCTTTTAGCTGATGTCTACAGGTCATTGATTGGGATTAAAATACCGAACATGGCTGACATTGACCAATACAACAAATAATCAGAGAAAGGGTGGGAACGAGTCATGACCTTAGTTTGACCATTATTAGAGTAAAAGTCATTCACTAAGAAAATCCCATTAAACTGATAGGGTTTACATCTGTTTAAATCCTCAACAAGTGAACTTTAAAATAATTAAAAGACAGTTATGATCATAAATTGATCAATTCAATTCATTACTGTTGCTTTTAAATGATTTTAATGTTGAATTCAGAGCTGGTATTTGTAACACATGACATTGTGGTTCCACATGAAAATATGACAACTATATCAAGTTCTCTGCATGTGGAGAACTGGCTGGTTCCTTGTGGATACGGTCAAGAAAAACTAATTACTTCAAACTGTGCCGTATATAATTGAAAAATTGTTGATTAACAACGTTAAACCTGAATAAAGCCAATATGCTTCATGAACACAAGTCTTACCTGCCAGCTAAATCTACCAAGTTGATCTTACTAACAATTTCACTTGGTCTATTTTCTTCCAGTCTGGCCTGAAATTTGTAATTATCAGAATAATAATTGAGAGTAAAATTATGTCCAGTAGCTCTACTTCAATCATGAACACTACCAGTTCCCTGTTAAAAGCAGCTGCAGATTTTATGTTAACAGAACTTTTTTTGTCTGAAATTTACTAAGAAAGCTTTGAAAACTACATTGTTAATTGTTTTGTCATTCAAATTTCAAAGTATGATGACTAAAGTGCAAGGACAGAGTTTTTCAAATTGTGTCCTGTATTCCCTTCAGCTCTGGAATGAAATTGATCCCTTTCAGCCACAACTACCACTCCCTAAATAAGCTGTTTTTTGGCCAATTTCTCTTCAATACTGACAGCATCAGATGGATTAGACTGTATCATCAGACACTATGCAGAATTACATTGTTACATATTTTGGCATTACCTGAGTAAAGCATACAGTGACTATAGCATGACTTCTAGAACTGTGACCATGCATGTACGTCTCTGCCGTCACCCTGAAATATGTATATGTCACTGATTAACAAACACGCCATTATTTAGTAAAGGAATCATTCAAGCATTGATACAATACATCATATGACAAGGGCAGAAAACCAACAAACACAAATACTTTCTTGTAACTTTGCTCCAAACAGTCAACAATAACAATTTACAATTGAGATTTACTGCAGTCCAATCATTGAATCACTTTTCAACAATCCATTCAATGTGTGATTGAGTGTTCAACTTGTAAGGTCCATAAGGACGCCCCACCATTCCTCAAAATAAATCAAATCATATAGTAAGTTCAAACCTGTATTCATTTCCACGTTCCAGTAATGCTTGAATCTGCTGATTATTCCTCACACAATGCCACGATAGATCTGTAAAACATGACCAATTATAAATGTTAGACAAAACACTTATTTTATAATAATGTGAGATATCATACCAAACTACAAACTCTTCCAGACTGCAAGCCTTGCAGATTTATATCCATTATCGTAGTGGGATTGGAAGACAATCCAGTTTGCTCAATCAGTAAAACACTGTACTAGTGTTTAGAAGACATGTTTTCAAGCCGAACATTGGGAATACTTTTACCCTTGATTGACTTCAAATGTCAGAATAAAGTCCAATTTAGGGACAATTATTTCATAAACAACACAGTTCAGTGTTTCACTCAGTCTTTAATATTTCGCAGAACAGGCTTTATCAAACTTACAAAGATATATGCTTTAACATGTAGTTAAAGAGGATAACTTTGTAATTTTGATTAAACCTTTTCGGCGAAATATTAAAGACTGAGTGAAACAATGAACTGACTTCAAATGGTTTTTGCAAATACTGTTATGCTTATTTTGCATTCTGTTATCTTATATATATACAAGACATTCTAATGATCAGTTTATGCCAATATATCTTAAAGGTAACTTGTAGAACTGGGCAACCAAACAGCCAGGTACAGAACATAAGTCCAATTACTCCCTCAAAAAACCCATAACACAACAATTCCACCACCTCCAAATTCAAAACAACAGCACTTTGTCAACACATATTTTACCTTTGACATATGGACCGTCCTTCGGATGTTCCCTGACTTTGAGTGAATAGTTTTCATTATTTTTGAGCAATTCTGGTTGTA
This sequence comes from Spisula solida, assembly GCA_947247005.1. Lineage (NCBI taxonomy): Eukaryota > Metazoa > Mollusca > Bivalvia > Venerida > Mactridae > Spisula > Spisula solida. Next base: position 36,328,879 of record OX365945.1, read on the forward strand.
GGAGGTCTCGTACTCGTTCATTGTAGATCTCAAAGTAACTTATATCGATACGACAAGTCACATGTTCATCAGTACATTGATCCATGTGCTCAAACAAACCCTGAAATATATATAAACACAGTACATTGGTCCATGTGCTCAAACAAACCCTGAAATATATATAAACACAGTACATTGGTCCATGTGCTCAAACAAACCCTGAAATATATATAAACACAGTACATTGGTCCATGTGCTCAAACAAACCCTGAAATATATATAAACACAGTACATTGATCCATGTGCTCAAACAAACCCTGAAATATATATAAACAGTCCAAAAACATAATATCCCCAGGAATTAGAAAGGATAGATATAACTAATTGCACATCAGGTATCATCTCTATAAATTGTGCCAAACCACTTGTATATACAGTAAGACTCTTCTTGTGCTGATGGAGAAAACTTATGGTAGGAAAAAACTACATTTCTGGCATGCGACTATTCTAATGCCTTTATTGTAAATGTTCAGCCTTTCATAATCTGCTGTTTCTGATGGGTGACGTCCTCCCTGTCCGATTTTTCCCATCTTTTTTAAATTGTGTACCAGATAGGTTATACAAGTACCAAACAGCAGGGTCTGTATAAACAAAGCTCCTCATATAATTTTGTCCAAGAAAAACCAAATTGTGTTTGTTCAATGATTGTCTGATACCTGGTATATTTAAGAAACATTCTAGAGCTATAATCTAAGATAGATGTTTTATATTTCTCAATTATTCACAATCAAAGAGTTAAAAAGAACTGTCTTAGATGAAAATTTGACATTTTATTTAACATAAGTGAAAAATCTACAGATTAGAAAATTTCTTTAGAAAAAATCTAAGAAGCTTTGTGCCTCCATAGCTCAGTGGTTAACGTGCTTGCCGCCTAATCTGGCGACCGGGGTTCAAATACGGTTGGAGGCACTTATGTGCCTGCCATAATTCAGCAGAAAAGCTAACTGGCAAATAAAGGCTTTGCTCGGCATGTAAATATAGGCCCTTAATATGTAAGTAGCATTCTCATTGCCATATATATACATCGTTAATACTATCACTTCCAGATTTGGCACAATATTGCAAATTATCAGCCACTAGAGGCCATAGTTGAACAATATAAGCAGGTTAATAAATGTGTGATAAATCCAACGACAATGCCCTGCTTTCAATTTCGGATCAGCGGTACATACACTTATCTAGCTACTGATACATTTCAAATACTTCATCATTTGTAAAAGGTGCTAAATTGGTAACTTGAAGTAAAACCCTTTGCACTGAATAATATATATTGAATTTCTAATCACATTAAAGATAAGGAACTATTTATTACATACTATTTTAGAATACTATAACCTACAAGAACAAGTCTTATGTACACAGTATATCACCTAATACACACTGTAGAGTAGCTCCCTTCTCAGGTTAAATAAATAACATTTAAAGACAAACATTAAAAGACCAAATGACAAGAAATACATTGAATTGACAGAGTATAATATTTACATTGGTAAAGCTTATTTTGTATAACATAGTATATGACTGGATGGTACATTAAACATGAAGTGATTGGTAAAGAGGTCATGGGTTCAAATCCAACCATGGGTGAACATCTTTCAGTCATCAAAAGCCCTCAGAATATTGGAACAAAAGGATAAGAACAAATCAGACAGGAAGGGCTGCATTCAACAGAAAGGGCACAGCATGAAAGGCATAAAAAAGAACAGTGAAGTAAAATTGCTAGCTACAGTATGGGTACAACACCCAGGAGCAATCATGACCATAATACAGCAAGGGGGTAGATGACTCAAGACCTCCACCTACAACCCCTTATAAATAAAAGCATTTTAATGTAAACAGAAAATATACATACATATAACATAATTAAATAATCATATTTCAAGTTGCCCCCATGGGGTGTGATACAACAAGCCAAAAATGTATAAACAGTGAGGCACATGATATTCACAATAACAAACATGATATTGACAGTACCATGAGTCATTGTAATCAAGTTAAACAAAGGTGAAGAATTCCTGGCACAAAGTCAGAAAACCTACCCACTTATAATTATGGCATGCCATTATAATGACCTAATATGGAGAAGCACTGTATATGCTGTAATATACCCACAGAGGCACTGAACTTTGAAAAAGGCGAGGTTAATTTTGATATATTTGTTTTCAAAATAAATCAGCAGATAAGTGACACAAGTCAGCAGAAGAAAAATGACAACAGTTTACAGCTGTCTGAACTGTCCAACTAATCAAGACCCGTAACTCCTTGAAGTAGAGCATAGAATTCCAGAGTGAAATATGTTTAAGACCCGTAACTCCTTGGAGTACAGTATAGAATTCCAGAAATAAGACCCGTAACTCCTTGGAGTAGAGCATAGAATTCCAGAGTGAAATATGTTCAAGACCCCTAACTCCTTGGAGTAGAGCATAGCATTCCAGAGTGAAATATTTTCAAGACCCGTAACTCCTTGGAGTAGAGCATAGAATTACAGAAATAACTAGAGCTGTCGCCATTCGGCCGAGAATTCCAGAAATAAATATGATCAAGACCCGTAACTCCTTAGAGTAGAGTATAGACTTCAAGAAATAAATATGATCAAGACCCGTAACTCCTTAACGGCATATCATTATGTGAAGGATTGAACTTATTCTATAAAGGAGTATAATTATGGTATTCAACATATAACAAAATATTTTAATGGCGACAAACTATCCTTATATTGGTAGGATTTCAAACACCTATTTATAAGCTTATGATTTAATATTTATAAACTTTGATGTAATTTGTGGACAGATTTTGTAGGCTATACATTTATACTACCAGTGGGTCCATATTTAAAACATAAACATGATTTAACTTCAATATATTACAACTAATTCATGAAAGATTACATGTACATTCTTTATCAAACACGTTAAACTGCCTGCAAATAATCTTAGAAGAATTGGTTGAAAGTTTATATCTTCTGATTTGTTTCAAGTGTGTAGGTACCATATTTGATTACCTTTGCCATTTATTTACCCAGATTTAACTTAGAAATACGATACATCCCAGCACTATAAGAAAGTTAAGTGTTCCAAATATCTGACCTTTTGGTCATGTTTAATTCAATAGACAATGGGGTAGGTTACAGGTAGGTTACAAACGTAATATCATGCTTCACTCAATCATTAAAGTACAAAGCTGCCGAGGAAGAAACAAATATCCCTGTGTATGTATTGACATTCCAATGCTGGGGAAACTCTGCAGCACTGAGAGTTTGGTTTAATATTGGCACAGGGAGCACCATGGCTGGTTGAGTGGATAATTCATGCTCTTTGACAACTGAGAGGTCCCGGTTAACATTTTTTGCCAGGGCACTCGGTCATTTGGTTAGAAAGCCACAGGTAGCCTTGCATGTATTGATGCTTTACTCCAGGTATATTATAGGACCAAGGAGTCTATTCAAAAAGAGAAAGGGGATCACATCGGATTCCTTGTATCACACAGTGGTACTTCTCTTCTCTCAAAGTAGGAGCAGTAATTCATTGGCTGATCTAGCAGGAACATAATGAATCAGACAATGCACGTATGACTGTCTCTGTCCAACACAAACTATAAATGATCTTTGATCGGTTAACCATACAAAACGAATCTTCTTAAAATATGTGTGATGTATATATATAGCTGCTTGTACTACATCAAAAGATCACAGGCAAGTTTTTCTGTTTTAAATTCCATACTATGAATGTTAAATATTTACTTAACAGATTACAGACTGTGTATGTATATAAAACTGACACAACTAGATATCATCCAAAGCTAGAATGACATATTATTCATTGTTTCCATGTTTCATCATCTATATTCAATCAAATCAATTTAAAAATTGGACGGGGAAGGCAGCAGTCAACTGAAACAGCCGAGCCGAGAAAACAGAAAAAAAACACAGACCTGTATCATTCACACAGCGCAAATGAACAAGAAAATGAAACTAAGCCAAACAATGGCTTATTTCTTACTACAAAATATAAAACAAACAAGACATGGAAATTCCATGAAAACAGTATTTTATGGTAGCGAAGTATAATTTGGCACAAATAGATACATCCTGTTTTGTAACTGCATGTGGCCTTGACACCACCAGCCCCACTTAGTCCAAACTCAATCGGCGTTTTCACATAAGCTACCAACATGGCAAGTTTCATCACGCTATCTCATTACTAACTGGAGTTAAAGAGCGTAAACATTTTTTACTATTTTTTGTAACAGTGACCTTGACCCAATTGGCACCACTTTCAATACCAAGCAAGGTTTTTATATAAACTACCTACACATCAAGTTTCATCATCATATCTCATTCCAAACTGAAGTTATAGAGCAGAAAGTTTTTGTTTCTATTTTTAATAACAGTGACCTTGACCTTGACCCCATTGGCCCCTGTTAAAATCTGAAGCAAGCTTTTCACAGCAAGATTCATCTTATCTCATTTCTAATGAAGTTATAGAACCGAAACTTTTTTTTCTGTTTTTAGTAACAGTGACCTTGACCCCACTGGCCCCACTTTCCATCCAAAGCAATGTTTCATAAAAGCTACCTACACAGCAAGTTTCATGATCATATCTCATTCCTAACTGAAGTTATAGAGCAGAAACCGTTTTTCTATTTTTAGTAACTGTGACTTTGACCCCACCGGCCCAAATTTCAATCCCAAGCAAGGTTTTCATATAAGCTACCTACACAGCAAGTTTCATCATGCTATCTCATTCCTTACTGAAGTTATCAATCGGAAACTAATTGGGGAAGCCTGCCTGCCCGCTCAGTCACCCGCTCGTTCCCCCGCCAATTTTGCCAATCTAATAACAAGTTATTTCCATTGGAAAATCTGGTTAATGAAAGAATTATGAAATGCAGATAAAAGTGAATGGATAAAATTGTAATTCATGAATGAATGAAGATATAAAAAAGAACTGCATTTATTTCATGAATAGGACTGACTGTATACAAAAAGTCTTCATAAATATTAAAAGATCATGATATGACACTTCACTTGCAGTGACACAGCATTATTTTCTGTGTTAAATCAAACTTGACATTTTTTATTTACTCATTTGTTTGTTCCTCTACATATCTATTGCTTTTTGATAACATAACATTTTTTGTAAAATATAAGGTGCAAATATAGTTTTAATACTGCATTATAAAATGTATTTACATGTATAAGGCAGAACGTTAACTTATATAGTTCCTTTATCATTTAGAATCTAGATATTAAATGAATATCTTGATCAAAAATGTTTCTATCAATAACAAACTACTTTTATTAGGCACTTCAATTACAATTATTACTAAGATTTATTTTGCAAACATTTCGTAAATTTCTCATATTTATTGACCTTGTTATAATGTACAAACATATTACCGAATATGGTAATGTGTTTCCCTTTGACTCCCTTTTACCTTCCAGATTCAGAGCCATGAGTCAATACGACAATGACACCGAGTTATAATTTGACTGTGCAGTTTGCATGTTGAAATTAAAATGAGTCATGTTTATATTGTTTATATCCATTCTATCGACTATCATTAAAGCATTACAAAACTCGTAACAGACATTCCTGAATCTTCTACTTTCAGTTTGATGAGTGATGGTGCCAGTTTGTAGCTATTATGAACCACAAAGTCGGGTTTACCCATCACTTTAGTACATAGATGAAATACGTAATCCTTCAAATAATTCTGTATGAAAATTTAATGCCTACTTTCATCAGCTCAGTAACCAATAGAAGACACCTAGATAACATGATAGAAGGTGACATAGAATCATCTAATCACGTCATTGGTAATAAATCATACACTGATCTAGATATTGTTAATGTCATTGAAGTACAATAGATAAAATGGAAATCAGTAGTCAGACCTCTAGATATATATAATGGGTTAAGTGTTGACCGATATTGCAGACATAAAGTGTCTGTGTGCTACAGTATTTATATATTATTACTTGTTCCTTTTTAAAAGTAAGCCTGACAATAATTATAAAGGAAAACATGTTTATCATTTAGAGAGCTAGAAAATATACCTGTACATTATCACAGGTAAAAAATGCTCCCATGTTTTAAAATTAACAATTAACTTTCTTTCATTCAATGAAAAATAGTTGTCATAAAATATTCATATTGAGCCATGTATGCTTCCCAAGCAGAGTAATTAAGAACATGTTTTTTCTTAAATTCGGTACATACATTTTTTCCATTCCTGAGCATCAGGTGCAAATTAAGTAACAATATATGCCAATATTATAACTTTGTTCATATCTATTCGGTGACTTTTATCCATTCATTCTATTCTCAAGAAAGAGAAGTGATCTGAAAGGCTGAAACTACCTTACAACAACAAAGATGGGGGACACAAGAGATTCAGATTTAAATTTCCTACGTAAACATCAAAGTAAGATAACACTTTGAAAAATAAAACAGATTGTTTGTTTCTACATGTATGTGAATCCTGAAATTTTATTTTTTAATTACTTTTCCCAATAAGTTTTGCCCGATCAGCAATGATAAAGACCAGAGAAATGTTGCAAATTAAAATGTAGGATATATATATAGATAAATGTATTGAGAGAAAGGCAATTAGTCTATTATACTATGTAAGTATATAAGTATATACAATAATTTAAATATTGTTCAAGATCTGAGGTGTGCAGTCCCAAGCTGGGTCATACTTGTATGGAATGAGAAACGACAGAACACAAAGTGTTAAATTGAAAATGGGCATTTATTTGTAAAATGCCATAAAACCATAAAAGAGAGCAAACTATAAATTTTGTTTATGTTCTAAAATCACATAACTGGGCGTACATGTTTTACTATGTAAGTATAATATACAATAATAAATATAACATGTCTAAAACACTAAGGATGCAGTATAAAAGTCTGCAGGCATTGATTGGGCTGGATGCAAAATGCCACCTTGATTATGTATTCAATCACTGAATTCATTTCAAGTTAAATAACAAAAAGCACTGAAAAGTACTGAAAAGCTCTGCAACACTATCAATTTCTAATTCTATTTAAGCGTTAATTCATGAAACGACAAAATAAATCAAATTGGAATAATAATTATTGTGTACACAATGAATACATGAAAACAATTAAACCTGCCAACAATTAGATCATGCATAAAGTGTTGGTTTCCTGTATGGAGTGGAATCAGCAATGGCCACAATAATAAGCATTGTTTTCTTAATTGGCATACATGACCAATACAAACTATGATCATGTCTCATATATCATAGTACGGTATGAATAATAAACATATTTAATTCAGAACCAGGATGATGTTTCAATGTATCGGTAGCAGTAGCATATTCTCAATTAATTATACAAGTACTTGGGTAACAAAATGTTTATTGAACTGCTTGAAAGCCAATACATATAAAATGACTGTTAACTGTTCCTTAAGATTCATTCTGATTTGAGTTGAAAATCAGTTTAACTAATTATAATGATTGACTTTACATTGAATAAACAAATTATATTATTACAACTTATATCTTATTGTTGTGAAGTTTAAGATTCAAATACACCAAAGGCAAGATTTGAAGCATGGGCACCTTATTGTTGTGAAGTTCAAGATTCAAATATACCCAAGGCAAGATTTGAAGCATGGGCACCTTAGTTGTGAAGTTCAAGATTCAAATACACCCAAGGCAAGACTTGAAGCATGGGCACCTTATTGTTGTGTAGTTCAAGATTCAAATATACCCAAGGCAAGATTTGAAGCATAGGCACCTTATTGTTGTGAAGTTCAAGATTCCAATACACCCAAGGCAAGATTTGAAGCATGGGCACCTTATTGTTATGAAGTTTAAGATTCAAATATACCCAAGGCAAGACTTGAAGCATGGGAACCTTATTGTTGTGTAGTTCAAGATTCAAAGTGTACTTATATCTTACCCCCGAGTTAATACTTAATATAAACATAATTATTTCTCTACCTATTGCACTATCATTCAAATGCACCGAGCTCAGACCACAGATCGACAAGTGTTAATGTATTAGAATTTTCAAAGCACTTGATTTATACAAACAGACAGTTTGCATTTTGCACGAAGATTAAAGAATTAATCATACATTATCATTGACCTACTCGTAATAAATCTCAGATTTTCAATTGAATGTAACCGACATAGAAGTTACCTCTTTCCGATTAAAATCAACCACTAAAAATTTCAAGAAGTTGAAAATCTGGTAATGTTATAAGTATTTAATGCATTTGAAGATTATATTTATTACAAAATGGCAATACGGTCAACAAGCTTAAGGCTTGAGTTGGTTCAATAACCGAGTTTTCTCGTATGTTTTTTGATGTTCAATATTTATCAGGTACAAAGACACACGTGACGATAGGATTTAAAGAATCTTGTCAAGTATAGTACTTATAGTATATGACAGTATTCAGCTGTTGATTTGTATTGAATTTATTGCATAATCAATGTATAAATAGATAGGTGCCGTCGCAGAAGGTCGTAATTGATAACTTAAAGTGTAACAGATAACGTTAATTCCAACAAAATATAAATGATGTGTTTGTAAAAAAATGAATATCGGAGTGCAGAATCACAGTCTCAAGATATAAAAAAAATTATTTAAGTTTGCATGAGTTGTCTAATTTTCAAATGGAATCATATGGCCTAACCTGACAGGGAATCAAATCACACTATTTTGAGTATTATGTAACAGTCAACTTGCGACTATTTTTAGTAATATGTAACAGTCAACTTGCGACTCATGGATAGGGGAGTAAACATACAGCCGACTGAACAAAAGCATGTCAGAAAATAGACTCTAACTTGGTACTTTACTATTATGTACTAAATAATAATTTGACTAATATTGAGTTACATCAACATCTTGATACCAACCAGTGATGTCAAGCTGACTATAAGTCTCACATCTATCCTAGCAGTAATAATAAGTAAGCAAACAGATTGACCCAGTGTGTTTATATAACCCTTACAATAATAAACATACCCTCATCTAGAGTCAATATAACAACCACTCAGCAATTAGCTAACTAATTAACTATACATTAGTTAATATAATGTTGGGGCAATTAAGGTACAGTGTATTGCCTGGGGTCAGGTGGAATGTGAAGAAATGTGAGTATCTGCATTGACTCTGGTGTAATTGATATATTCCTACAATAACTTACCTCACATATTCTTGGAATTAGGCCGACATCACCCTGCAATATAACATCAAACATATATATCATATTACCTTCCACAGCAACTTCACAAGTGAAGAAAAATTTACCCAATATTCAAATTTTCATGGATTGGTATGACCATCCACCACTAGGAATATATAAACCCTGGTCGCCACACTTTCAATGCCTGATAGCTGAAGAGAAGTCTGGCAGTTTCCCTTTGTTAACAGAGAACTGAGCATGGGAAAAAGCCGTATTTTCTTGTCTTCGGTACAACACAGCCAAGACATTACACATGCACAGTACCACGAGAGCAGTAGATCGAGGCAGTTTGAGCTTCATGACTTCAAATTGTGATATTATTTATATTATTTCCAAAAATAAACAGGTGGTTGGGGCATTAAAGGGGCATGCCCAGAAACTGGAGTGTCTTGGTTTGCATACAACAAAAATGCTTTTATCACTTGTAAAACCAACTATAACCAAAAACTCAAAGAAGAATTTGACTTAAAAATTTACTCTTTAACGCGTGCTTCCATATTTTGTATATCGATTTGAATAAAAGGCTGTCAGCCTTTTATTGACGACAATGATATTTAGTTATTCTTGAAATATATTTTTTTTAAAAACCAGCAGGATAATTCTTAACTTTTTTACAGGGTTTCCATTATTTGACTTAGCTATTAAAATGATACCAATTGGATTGCTATTCGAGACACTTCAGTTCCAGGGCATGCCCCTTTAAAAATATCGCTCATGAAATTCTAGGCTGACAGAACATCTAGGCAGTACTATAGAGGTCTTATCACACAGGCTGATATAGAGATTCTGCTCATTAAAGTGAAACTTTATGAATAACAGGTATAAAACAGTTCATACGCAGCATGAATCCATGCACTAATTTTATCCAGGAGTATTTAGTAAACTATAAAAAACAAGGAATTATGATCTGGTGATTCGTGCAAACTAAGTCTCTATAAGTGGCACTTCATGGTGCAATATATCACTTGCTATTACTGTACATGCTGTTTTTAATACATATATTTTAGAGATAAGTACAAAATATTTGGTCGCTATGCTCGGAAAGTAGAACAATGCAATGTGAAGTATGAATTCCCCAACTGGCTTTCAATCTTGTAAGCAGTTATTAATATTAGATACACGTAAACAACTACCTTCTTCAAACAGCCAAATATAATATCACAGGACTGGCTGCTTAGCACAGGTGATATGCAATCACTAAATCAATGATCCTAGTTGATCCAATTATGAAAATTGATGGCATAATTGAGCAATAAGCAGTAGATGTTCTGGATAAAACTGAACTAAATAAATCAGTCAAATAATTGAAAAGTTTGACAAATATCACATTGCAAACTATAAATATCAAGGCAAAATTCCAAATTCTAAGGTGAGAACAGAATCTGACAAAACAGCATGTGTTCTTACTCAATGATATATACAACAGTGTTTTAATACCATGGTTGATACTATAAACAACAACAAATGATAGACCATAAAATCATACTCGGCATACTCTGTTCTTCCTCATGGTCCAGTGGTTATGTGTGCTGGACAAGACCACAGTCTGACCAACTGTCTGACCATCCAATCAAACCCAACCACTAACAGATAATCAATGAATCACTAACAATCAGAATTAACTTTCCATGAACTGGATGGGAAACATCAGACAAGCCATGAGATACAACAGTCAAGCCAGGCGTCTCACATACAACTATAAGCAGTTGGCCATGATGATCTTACCATATTTCCCATCATTGTATGAGTTTTACCCGTGCCTGTCTGACCATAGGCAAATACACATGCATTGAATCCATCATACGCTGCTCGTAGAACATCAGATCCCAAATCTTTGAATATCTGAAAATATATGATATACATGTATTACATTCACAGGGTTCCTTTGAGCCTTCACTCATTGTGATTCAGGACCATCCCAACCTATCCTATAGTTTGCCCCTGCTAAAAAATGCCCAAGTCAGAATGGTAAATTTCTGCATTTCCACCAGATTTGTGACCAAGGTATAACAGGGTCTTCAGCCCTTAAACTGAGTCAACATTGTAAATTTTGTCAGTGTGACTCCCAATGACATAAAGTTAATTAATCAAATTGGTCCTGGGGTAAACCATTTGTGTGACACATTCAACGTACAGTGCAAACATTTTAAGAAATCAATTTAATTCCATTATGTGGCCAATTACCGTAATTATCAAAAGTGCATATAATATTTAATCTATAACTTTGTGTTTAAATAGCAGTATTTTTTACAATCAGTTAATTAAAAGTTATATAAGAGTATAATTAAGACCCTGCAAATCCAGTAAAAATCAAACGTCGGCAGAATTAAACATTCACGCCCATTGACTCATGTCTGATTCATTCAATATCAAGACAATACGAGTATGACGATTTTGACAGTTTTCCAATTTGTTTAATGAGATTATCTATCGACTTTGTCAATGGACTGAGAGTGAACCAATTAACTTCTTACTGAAAGTAAACTCAAGTTGCAACGCTATTGCTATTGTCAACTTAAAGTGAATTACATTGTACTGAACACATCAATGACATTCTAATATACAATGCACTGTGTATCGGCAAAGTTTGTAAAAAATACTCTACAAAGTAAACAAAAATTATTGTAAGTATTTTTTCAACAAAATATTTTTGAAAAATACAAGTGATCATAATTTCATTGAAGTTTCAGAAATGGGTCAAGCGTTATCGAAATACAAATTTGATTTGAAGAGTGAAAATATTAAACATTAATGTAAAAGTATGAACTGATCGGTTGCAAATTGGTTATTATCAAAATGATTACAGTAATAAATAGAAGGGTTTTTGATACAAAATGTATCTCTCTCACAAAGGGCCATACCTCATAACTTATATTTAGTTGACCTAAGATTCCGGACAATATGCACCACTAGGCTTGGTTATGTCATTATTGAGTCAAGGGGCTAACCATTCATTCAAAACTGTCCAGATTTCTTGAAAAAATTGAAAGATCAGTTACACAAAAATGTGTACATATTGCAATTAAGTTAACACTGATATATTACTTAAAATTAATTGTTAATTAATGGTATACCAAGTTGCTCCATTCAAATCTCGTTAGTAACAACAAAGGGATTGTAAATGAATACTATAATTACTGGTAGTCAATATAAGAGACATGATAAAGATGTATCAGTTGACAGCATACCCTGTACACTGATTAATTATTCATCATTCAATACTGTGGCTGGACAACAACATACAGGCAAACCTGGGTTTCATTTTGTCCTATTCCATGTACAGTATAGCACGGAGATATTGACCTGATCCTGACCTTTAGGCATGAATATATTACAAGATTCTTGCGTTAAATCTATCAATTTCCACGAGCAAGTCATGCAATATCGGTTTAACACCTTGAGCGTTTTTGTGATACTGCCTGCTTAAGAAACTTTACCGGAGTTATTAATACAGACAAGAAATCAACTGTTAAACTATGCTATTATAAGGTCGAGGATCAGGTCAAATTCTCTATACTATACACAATGTATTGGATGACACTGCAGTTTGTGAATTTAGGATTTGAGACTACTTGTCCGAATCAGCAAAAGTGAATAGTTTTTTTTACTCTATACATACATATTTCCAGCCAAAGTTACTTGACAAAATAAAATTTACGTCCAGAAAACCGGACATTAGTGCAAATTTTGCAGACTGAGTTATTAGACACAATCATACACAGACTGGATGGTATTTAACATGCGTGTACATATATGTCAACATTGATCAACATATTTCTATATAATTAAAGCAATTATTTGGCCGTATCACAAAGTTATACCTTACTCATGCAGATATAATGCTATCAATGGCTAGTAATCGAACCAGATCGTTCAAACTATCATTACCAACTCATATCTATTTATATGTAGGATTTAGTGTAATCAATTACTATCTCTGGTAGTAAACCCCCTGATTTAGCCAAATATAGCATAAGAAACTAACATATTTATCATAATTATATCACAACCAATGAATTATTTTAAAGCCAGAAATAATATGCATACATTTATATACAGACTGAGATTCTCAGCCCACTGGTTTCAAAAGTTAACTTTTTTTTTAAGTTTTAATTTGATTTCAATTAGCGCCTTTGAATAAACCACACCTTAAAGAACAGCAAAATGGAATGACTAATTTTCACCAACCCAATAAATGTTCATATCTCTCGTAAGAACTTACGCCTGCTTTTCGATATAGGCAACAAATCTTTTATTAAAAACTTATCCAAACTTAAACAAATAAGATTTGATAAATTCGGCACAGAATTTCATTGAATTCAGATTCAATAGTTTGGTTATTACATACAAGTTAGATCTAGTTTATCAGTAAGAGCATTTTTGGAATTCATGAGTGCTATCTAATATTGTTTACCAAATAACTTATACTCTCGTCATGCCCCACTATAATACCGGTACGCTGAAATTGAAAGTTTAATAGTTTTTTAAAAATTCGACAATGTCTATATATGCAGGAGTGCATACCCCAAGCCTGTTGGGCAATCAAAAAGTTTAATTGACTTTAATGATACTATATTATAAGACCCCTTTACAAATGAGTTTTGCACATAAGTACCATAACTAAAATAAACTAATAAAATAATAAAGAATCCTGGATCAACCATGGAAAGCCAATTTCAACTATGGACCATTAAAATAATGAACTCTTCTCATGGATCTAGTCATTATTCAAATTGACTTAAATATGTTCAAAATAAATAATTATAATAGCCTTACTTAAGAGCTTTGCACATAAGTTCCATGACTTAAAGAAACCAGTCTCAGAAAAATACCATGGAAACAAAATTTCGATAATCAACCAAATTTCAAGTATCGATCATTCAATTAACTCTATTATAGACCTTAGTAGAAAAGTCTGAAACAATACAACAACTATATTGACATAGTAACGCAATCACTGTTGATAAGTTATCAGAATATACCGCAGGAAATTACCTTCATACCACGATAATTGATAATCAATATAACAATGAATTGCAATTTTTCTTAACGCAAAAAATCTAGCAGTTTTCAACGTGTACCAAAACTATTTGATATTGCCTTGTAGAATATTAAATTCAAATGAAACAAGACTTTGTAAATTTATGCAATCAATATTTCACCCATTTGTTCGCACACCTGGTCACACCCGGTTGTGCAATACCATATATTAAAATGCTGTAGCATTTAAAACAAGTTCAGTTGGTAGGTCTTGAAATATTTCCATAAATAAGTTGATTGCTAACAGATTTACAGCAACACAGATTTATTTGTATCAGTAGATAAAATATTGTTCAAGTACATTGTTCAAAGTCACACACTTGTTGCAGGATTACTATCTAACAGTAAGTAGGTAAGTATTTTAGTTATTCTGATAGACTTAAAAGTATAATCAGGACCTCCTTGAGTTAATCAATCTAGTTAAAGACAAGGTCACACTGACTTATGAACAGACTATAAGCCCCAATACCACTGGCTACATTAGGTTAAATCTCCGTAAAACAGGTCACAGTAAAATTTCTTTTTTTTCAAAAGTTTAAAAAATCTTTAAAGACATAGAATTTCAGAATGACAACAGCTGAAAAGCTGGATGTTGTACTGAACATAAATCTGTTAGAATCGAACAAGGTGCCAGACATGAAGACTGAGTTTTTAGCCTGAAAAAGATTTTGCAAGCCTGTTGGTAATGGACTACCAGAAAGTCTAAAATTGGAGTAATGTGAGAGACATCCCTATATTATCATATTTAAGAAATAATGAATACTTACCTGTGTTTTATCGTAGAATAAAGTCTTTATTATTATTATAATAAAGCACAGTCATGAGTTATTATAACAAGAGGATCATAGATCCTGGGGTGCTCACCTGCTAAACATGGCCAGACTTTGAACTTGACCTTAAGGTCATCAAGATGAACATATTGACTAAATTTGATGAAGGTTAAAGCAGAATTGAGGCCTCCAGAGTGTAATTATTATTATTTGACATATTGACCTAGTTTTTACCCACATGACACAACTTCAAACGTGACCTTAAGGTCCTCATGATAGACATTTTGACCAAAGTTGATCAAGATTAAAGCAAAAAATGGCCTCAAGAGTGTTAATTAGGTTTTTATATTATTTGACCTAGTTTTTTACCCCACATGACCCAACTTCAAACTTGACCTAGATGTCATTGAGATACAACTACTGACAAAGTTTGGTGAAGATCAAAGCAAGAATGTGACCTCCAGAGTGTTAACAAGGTTTTGCTATTATTTGACCTTTTGACCTAGTTTTTGACCCCAAATGACCCAACTTCGAACTTGACCTAGATTTCATAGAGATACAACTACTGACCAAGTTTGGTGAAGATCAAAATTGAAAGTGCTAGAGTGTTAACGGTGAATTGTCTAACAGACGGAGGACGGACGACGGACAAAAAACAAACACAGAAGCTCACCTTGCACTTTGTGGCAGGTGAGCTAATAAAGCACAGTCATGAGTTTGGATGTGTAGTATTTAAATTACGAGTGCATAGCACAAGTGATTTAATGTATGCATCTGAACAAGTGACTGTGCTTTATCATAGATAAAACACATGTACATATTCATTATTTCGATTCTAAAATAACCAATATTTCGCATTTTACAATACATCAAGAAAGTAACCGCAGCACTATTTTCTTCTTCGTAAGGCTATTGAAGTGATTGGTCGTATCTGTGTTTTATTTAAAGTCTGTGCACACCATTTCCTCTGTGTGTATATAGCGGAACCCGCTGGTTGTATTAGAATCAGGGATTTGTCCTAATCTTCAAAATCATCTTGTTTATTACTTTTCATAGTTTACTTTAAAAAAACAATAATTGAAAACAACTGTTTAAACAGGACAAGATACTTATACATATATGTTTGTATTCTCTTATGAAAAAATCTAGTTACAAAAAAAGATACAGAACTGAGATATATTAATGTCAACTATATTACCTCAATATTAAACAAATGTATTGGGATTGCTTTTTTTGTTTGATGAAAAAAAAATAAAAACAATACTTTATATCAAAAAGCTGTTTTTCTTGTAATATTTGAAATATGATAGATGTATGACATTCTAATGATGTTTTCACAAACAAAGAGCTTTATCTGCACAAGCGTTATACTTTTGTTTATTACAAAATGACAATACTCACAAAAGAATGATTTATAGTTTTTCTTGTGAGTTTACTCAAGAATACAACAAATTATCTTAGGTAGTTTTGAAGTTTTTGTGTATGAAACATGTCTATTGTGAAAAGAATACACCCAAGGATATTCAACTTGCACCTATAGTGGGATCTGAACCAATACTGTATGGTGCCATCGCAATGTGAAGTACAAACAACAAATGCATCCGATCACTCAGCTACCGCAACATTCGACATATTGCTTGCGCAAATAACCAATATCAACATAATTGTGAAATCACACCAAACCAGCAAACACTGACTATTTGAAAATGGAGACTTTTTACGGCCACCTGCACAATGCACGACTAAGTAAGTAAGGACTAGCGCTCTTGTGAAATAAATAGTTTGCACATAGTTAGCAGGGTCAGAACACATGTCAATTCACTTTGTCAATTTGAGTACTTTGTGCTCTTGAAGTGAGCAAAAACTCCAGGTCTTATATACACATACATTTTGTACAGCCATCTTTAGACTTTAAGATACTGATAATCTACAGGGTAAGGTCAATTTGCTCACCTCTCTGAAATTTCTCACAAAGTTTTGTAACTAGCTTTCAGTTGAATGTAAATTTCCATTCTGGCAAACAGACAGACATACTGTACAATACTAAAGATCAGATCAGGCAAGAAGAGGACATATAATTATAACACTTTAAGAGTGAATTTGATAAACGTAAAAATAACAATTAATAAATAGTTGCCATAAAGTAACGTATCGTAAATATTTATTTACAATAACACTGTTTATTTACATTAAATATTGATAGAATCAGAGGTCCACCCTATAGCATGCTATCTATATACATGTATGTATAAATCTTAACTTTATGCCCCTTGTAAATTCAAAATAACTTAAAAATTAAGACTGTACACATTTTACGACAGTGTGTTGCTAATATGCATTTCAAATCTCTTAATTTTATACTAAAGCAAGGCATTGGAAGGTGTTAAAATTAAAACATGATTTCTTCGAAGCAGCGAAACAAGTGCAAAACAAGCATTTAGGTCCCAGCTTGATATATTGGTCATTCTGTTTTTAAATTGGACCATTGCAAATTCCTTCCTTTGGATAGTTTTAAACACTCTATTAACAGTCTGTTTGTTGATTTTCTTAAAGAGAGACTGCATCAAAATATTTAGGGGGCAGGCGACTGGTGATAATCTAGTAATTAATTTATACCGGTCAAAAATCAAAACAGAATGGTGCACAACTTTTTATTTTATCTTAACAAAGACTTTAGTATGAAATGTAGTATCAATACTTATCAAACAATGTGATAGTGAAACAATGTAGGGGATCTTGTTGAATACTTCAAACATAGTACTTGGAATACCATATAGTGTCTTGATTATAGCTATACAGTGTACCACTACTTGGCATTAGATTACGCAAAAGCCAATCTATTGATACATAATGAAATCCAACTTGAAACTAGCTATTACATTATTTTATCATGGACAAGTGTTAATGTTTCTATTGAATTTACAATCAAGTTGACCTTACATTATCAAACATCAAGTGTCCAGTATTGCCTCGTTTATTTAACATTGAACAGCAAACTTACAAGCCCTCATTTATTGTTATCACCGAGAGAATGTTCAAGTGCTAAGGAAGTTAGTGTTTATTTAATGATCATTTATGAATTCTAATTTCCAACATACAAATATCGACAAATATTATGAAAAAATGGCTTTCAACATAGAAGAGAGCTCTGCAAAAGGAGAAAAAATTAAGTCCTTAAATAGGTGATTTTTCCTTCTTCTTTTGCTTTTCATCTTTAGGTTATTTTGCTCACTTTTGGATTGCTAGAGATCTCATGTTTCCCATGCAACTTTAATATTGTCTGGGTCTGGTAATGCCAAAACAAAGACTTTTTATGGCCAGCATAATTGAAATATTGAAAGTTGATTAAAACTTAAATAACACACTCGAAATGTAAGAATCTGTTTTCTAATATTTATCTGTTTTCTAATATTTAAGACATTTATGAATTATTGTAAGGGCAACCAGCTTTTCTATGTGGCAGCTCTAACGTGCAGCCAAGATTTTGATGTGAACTAGCACTCGGAATATGTATCAACCAATTATTGGTCATAAGACCTTTTTCAAGTGTAATAAAAAAGAATTACAATAAAGAATGGTTAAGTGGCCACTTATACATACTTTTGGCAGTAACACACCACTAACATTTGCTCTTAATATACAATCAAACATTCACACTCAATACACATGTGTAATATAGAATTGGTGTAAAACAACATGCAATGTTTGGCGATAGAATGATACTATTATCCACATAAACTTATTCAGTTTTACCCGCATCATGAGGATATTTTGAAGACTAATTCTCTAGTAGGGCTGATAATGTACAATCATTTATTATAAACATAATTGTTTGTTCCCATTAGAAGACAACTGAAAACATATCATGCCATGAAATGTATCACAAAAAGACTGATCAATGAATGTTCAGACAGCCGTTGTGGAGTATTGTCCTCAAATGATCAAGTACATTAGAAAGAAACTGTACAGAACACGTAGACATGAACCCAGCAGGCATGAAACTGTACAGAACACGTAGACATGAACCCAGCAGGCATGAAACTGTACAGAACACGTAGACATGAACCCAGCAGGCATGAAACTGTACAGAACACGTAGACATGAACCCAGCAGGCATGAAACTGTACAGAACATGTAGACATGAACCCAGCAGGCATGAAACTGTACAGAACATGTAGACATGAACCCAGCAGGCATGAAACTGTACAGAACATGTAGACATGAACCCAGCAGGCATGAAACTGTACAGAACATGTAGACATGAACCCATCGGCCATGAAACAGTACAGAACATGTAGACATGAACCCAGCAGGCATGAAACTGTACAGAACACGTAGACATGAACCCAGCAGGCATGAAACTGTACAGAACACGTAGACATGAACCCAGCAGGCATGAAACTGTACAGAACATGTAGACATGAACCCAGCAGGCATGAAACTGTACAGAACATGTAGACATGAACCCAGCAGGCATGAAACTGTACAGAACATGTAGACATGAACACAGCAGGCATGAAACTGTACAGAACATGTAGACATGAACCCGTTGGCCATGAAACAGTACAGAACATGTAGACATGAACCCATCGGCCATGAAACAGTACAGAATATGAAGACATGAACCCAGCAGGCATGAAACTGTACAGAACATGTAGACATGAACCCAGCAGGCATGAAACTGTACAGAACATGTAGACATGAACCCGTTGGCCATGAAACAGTACAGAACATGTAGACATGAACCCATCGGCCATGAAACAGTACAGAATATGAAGACATGAACCCAGCAGGCATGAAACTGTACAGAACATGTAGACATGAACCCATTGGCCATGAAACCTCTTGACAGCATATGACCAGTTCACTGAATTTATACCAAGTACTTCTTGACTTACAAAATGAAGCAAGCCCGAGACCTTTAATCCTTTAACATGTGCACCTTCTTTGAGAATGTTTGTGAGTTTGGGCAGTCAACAACACTCATTATCCTTAGCAGTAACACACTAATTCAGTGACATAGGAGAATTAGTATCACTTTGAGAGAAACAGAAACAGAAACAAGTCAATACTATCCACAGTTCCACACCAAGTTTGGTGATTTTATCATATATATTATGTATGAGATGGTAGTGTTTATTGTCAACATGTGATAGCCTGGGGTTTGTATCGTTGTAACACACATGTCTGGATATAGAGCAGTACCAAGTTTGAGGGTGCAAAGGGAAATAATTTCATGAAACAAGAGGGCCATGATGGCCCTATATCGCTCACCTGAGAAACATTGCTTTTGCTACATACCAAATGCAACCAATGGGCCAAGACAGTTTCACACTGTTAAAAAAGTGAATCTAATAGATACTAGTAGTACTGTTTAAGCTTAGCCTAGACTTTATAGAGACAAACATTCTAACAAAGTTTCATGAAGATTGGGCCTCTAATGCGCTCACAAGCTGTTTCAAAGATTTGACCTAAAGACTTAGTTTTTGATAATACATGACCCAGTTTCAAACTAGACCTAGATTTTACAGAGACAAACATTCTGACCATGTTTCATGAAGATTGGGCCTTAATAGTGTCACCAAATGTGCTCACAAGCTTTTTCTAAGATTTGACCTAGAGACTTAGTTTTTGACAATACACTTGACCAAGTTTCATGAAGATTGGGCCTACCGGTAAGTGTGTCCTTTAGTGTGTTCACAAGAAGTTGTGGATGGAGGATGGATGGACAGACGGACAAAAGAGCAACACAAAAGCTCACCATTTCGTTTTGTGACAGGTGAGCTAAAAAGAGTAGACTGATTAAACATAGGGTCTGTATAGACAGACTAGTCCAGATATTACTGAATGGTTGTGATGTAGAATCAGACCAAAAGCACTGATTATCAAGTTTATTGAAGCACTGTAATTGAAATAATATCAAGTGTCCAGACATTACTGAAATTTCTGTCAGGATTGTCAAATGAGATCATGTAAGTATTTTGTAAGTGTAAACTCAGTGACTAAATGGTGACCAACAAATCCATTGAAACACACTCACTGTATAGTTGTGTAGGAGGTTCAAGAATTATAGCTAGGGGTTAAGAAGCAAGTGAAGTATCGAGTTGATTGACAATATGATTAAAGTCCTAATGCAACTAAAATACACACATGTGGTCAGTGAAGGTCCCAGGATTTGCATTAGTAATACTGATGCAGATTGGCAGGAAAGAACAACCTAGTTGGCCAGGACCCTTTCTATAGTATTGTTGATGTATTTTTTTACAAAAAAACAACTGATTCAATCAGCAATCATTTCATAATGAAAACTCTGAAAGTCCCAATAAAAATATCACAGACACTTCAACAGTCAAATATACTGCCATTTAAAGTACAGAAACATTTCCCATGAAAATTTGGCAGACACGGTGCCATGGATGTAAAACCAATTAAAACTACAAGTGCAACTGGCCTAAGTTTCATACTTAGATTTAGAAAACATGTAAGAAATGGAGAATAAGTCGGTCAATAATTGACCTAATGTGAATAAGGTGTAATAGACAATTACATAACGCACACCCAATCTATAGGTCCATACATGTACTGGTAATAAAAAAGGGTGTGATCATTTAATATAGAAACTGTAATAAGCTTTAGTAGATCATATTAGGATTATAACAGTTTGTTAAATTTATCATAAGCACTTTAGTGGATTTCAATTACTTTAAAAAAAATGAACAACATAGGAAATTCTTCAAGATAGATGTTTAACCTATCAAGTTTATCCCACCCACGTAAAATCATAAATCCTATAAAGTTGTTATACCATAGGAGGTAAAAGCCGACATTGATAACAATTACAGTCACACATCAATCATAAGAGACAAAATATACACTGAAGTATTTATTCAATTGGGCATTTCCTTTACAGAGCAATTTTCCTTGCAAGCTCAAATTGTGCAGCAGGAAATAAGCAATTGATCGTAACTTGAAACAGTGAAAGTTCCAAGATACACAGTTAAATCACAAAGTACAGTTAGACGAGCACAAACTATATACACATTTATATGAAATTCCAGGGCCTTCAATCTTGTAAAATTTGTGGTACAGAAAATGTAAGCACAAGTATGTCTATTGGACTTTTGAGACAACCTTAGAGTGTCAGATCCATATTTCCTTTGTTGAATGTATGCTACAGAAGGTAAAATGTATTACCTTGAAGACATTTCCAAATACTTGGCACTAAATTCTGACATCATTGTATATATTATAAACTGTACAAACCTTAGCTTGTGAGGATTGGGCAGTATCTCCCTGTATACAGTCATAACAATGGTCAAACATAAACTCTCGCAGTCGAACCCGTGTGTCCCCAAACTCTTGTAGACCAAGAACCTGAAACAATGATACATCGTAATGACAACAAACAAACAAATATAACTCTTGACATGTCTGGTACTATAGCTTTAACAGTTTACAGTTTTATTGGTATAGTCGGCATTTGAAATGTCTTTGACCATCATACACATTTAACTATCATACTTTCACACAACACTTTGACAGCACTGCTATTACATTCACACCAACTAGGAGGGTATCAGAATGTCAGGCCTAGGCCCCTCCAAACTTTGAGGGAAACAAGAGTTATCAATGCTATCCTACATGTATATGGTTGCACTGGGACATTTATTGAATAATACCACAACTGCTGTCCTCTCACTTTTCTCAAGATTATTTTGTTTTTCTCTTATCAAACCAGGGCAAATAAGTTGATAATTTTTGGACATTTTGCAATGAACTGACTTATTGTGTCAGGGTTGCCACTCAAATGAGCAATCAAACTTCACTGACTTTCCCCTGATATATCATGTTAAAATACAATCATCTTTCAATCATTTGATGCAAAACAGAGCGAAAATAAAATAAATTCTTAAATCTTATTAAAACATTTGAATTCTAAGAACTCTATGCCTTCACTGACGGCTGTAACCAAATGTTTCATCAATTTTCATGAAAATAGTGTATACCATGACTGTGCAAGAGAAGATTTATTATATCAATGCAATGTTTAACAGATGTATAATTGAGGTGAATAGAAATGGTATGACATTGAACAGAGCACATGCACATGTCATCTGGTTCCAGTATTTATACATGTAACAAAACACATGATTTGTAGCACTGTGAGCAGACAGAGAGATTATTATACCAACATACCCGGTTATCTACACGCAGAAGTCATGATTCACCACAGCCAGGATCTATTATGGGTATTTTCATAACATACTACATTAAAAAATACTAAAAACATGAAACTCTTTGTTTTTTACACAGATGATGTGGAAGAACACCTGGCTATCAGGGAGAAAACGTTCATGTTCTTTGAGAATAATTGTATTAACTGACAGCCTTTACAACGAGATTTAAGACCCTTGTAGTCTGCAACAAATCAAGAATAATCCTATTCTTGAATGGCTGAGCTATGGAATGGCTGAATTGTGGAATGCCTGTACAATGTATCTCCCTGATGTAACTGCAGTACACTCCAGTTTGGCTATAAAGGTAGCTAAGACCATGTACTGTTATCTGCAGGTAAAACTAATTCTAAACAGACAAAGAAACATAGCTTTTTAATGATGATCAGTTTTTGGCATCATGTTTTTCAAGCATGGAAGCAATTAAAATTTATGATGATTACATATAAATTAGAATTCAACTATAGCAATTACAGTTCTTGATCAAAGACGAGTTGGACATAGAAGCACGGGTCTTAACTGTATCTTTCATATATCATAACATAATAACTGTATTAACATTTCTTCAGCAGCCAATTAAGAAAATTAATCCAAATGTGTGACTGTTTAAAACAGTTTAAAACAGGTTATAATGTTAAAATGATCATCATGATTTTATAACATGTGGTTGGTTGACTAGTCTGTTGGTGACCACTAACATGGATTTTTGAACAAATTGCATGACCGTCACCATTACAAGGTAGTGTCATTCTACGATCATACACTGCATGACCGTCACCATTACAAGGTAGTGTCATTCTACGATCATACGCTGCATGACCGTCACCATTACAAGGTAGTGTCATTCTACGATCATACGCTGCATGACCGTCACCATTACAAGGTAGTGTCATTCTAGGATCATACACTGCATGACCGTCACCATTACAAGGTAGTGTCATTCTAGGATCATACACTGCATGACCGTCACCATTACAATGTAGTGTCATTCTAGGATCATACGCTGCATGACCGTCACCATTACAAGGTAGTGTCATTCTAGGATCATACACTGCATGACCGTCACCATTACAAGGTAGCGTCATTCTACGATCATACACTGCATGACCGTCACCATTACAAGGTAGCGTCATTCTACGATCATACACTGCATGACCGTCACCATTACAAGGTAGTGTCATTCTACGATCATACACTGCATGACCGTCACCATTACAAGGTAGTGTCATTCTACGATCATACACTGCATGACCGTCACCATTACAAGGTAGTGTCATTCTACGATCATACACTGCATGACCGTCACCATTACAAGGTAGTGTCATTCTACGATCATACACTTGCTCCTATCTATGTGTAGCTAAAACAAACAGTTTTCATGATAAATATTTTTATGATACTTCACAAAATATTATTGACCTTACCCCAATAGTGTCGGGACTAAATCATATCTCAAGCACTTATCTAAAACCTAACTTTCAATATTTACCGATCCTTCCCATGCGACATGAATACACATATAATTGAGCATGAAATATTTAAAGAAAACAAAGAAATCAAAAGTAGAAATAATTTCATATTTTTAAAGTCGTGAAATTTAAATGGAGATCTAGGAGATAGAATAAACAGCTGACATGTATGCTAATCTCTTCGAAAGGTTAAATGAGATAGAAAGAATAAATATTTTAAATTCCATGTCAGACCTTTAATAAGTCGCCATATATTACTTTATAGAGGCTCGTCCAGTTGGTCAATTACCGTACACAGACTTTCAGAACCAAAGATTCACCCTTAAACTTTCTCATACAAATGAGCCGTCTAGATTATTGTACCATACTTCAAACATGGATATTTAAAATAATCGTAGTGGTTGCTTTTATATCAATGTTGTTCCAACTCATATATTGACTACCTATTCAGATGAACATGAATTTTAGAACAATAATTTTCCCCAGCTGTTAATTGTTATTGGTCCATATAGGAATCATAAATTCAAAGAGCACCTCTTAAATTATGCACATATTGTAAATGAGTGACAAAGTGACATCATGTTCGTTGTTAAAATGGGAGTTATTAAATCTATTTGATTACATTAAATGGTAGGAGATACTAGGTTACAGCAAAATGATCAATGACAGTTCAGCAGTATTTTTATTATTTATATTTACTGATTGCCGATGGAATAAATTATATTGGGTTTCAATTGTTAGTTTTTCTTTAAAATAATGATTTTGTATTATCAATACTATAGAAAGGGTCCTGGCACAATCTGTTGTTTCTTTTTGTCAATATTGAAAATCCTGATTTAGTGTCAGGCTCTGAAAGTCTGGAAATTTCAAGATAATGGTGTGTGTTTCTGAGGGAGACATGATGTTCATGCAGTCATCCATCCCCTTAATAAAAGTCCAATCTTCCTTCCTACAACTTAGGTCTACCCCCATGAAGTCAGGGTCAATTTCGGGGGTTCAGAATCCCTCTTCGTCAGGTCACTCTCTTAAATATATTAGAGACCCGGAGTTCCACTTGTTTATTGTGAGAATACATGTAGTATAGTCCAGTCAGGATAAAAATCCAGTGACGCAGCAGTCGAGTCCACTATAACGGTGTAAACCAATTATGAAGGCTAATACTGTACAAACAACTATAATTTCAATGCTAAACTAACATACTAAACTTCACTCTACCTGTTTAGACAATGGTTGTGATTTTTTGCGTACACATAAACTGCAACGTCACTGTCACAATATCCTAACTGGACTATAAGTTCATACCAACTGTTTATCAATCTATACTTTACCTTCAAAACCAACTGTTTATCAATCTATACTTTACCTTAAAACCAACTGTTTATCAATCTATACTTTACCTTAACATTTTCGATGATGACCGAGTTGTCTTTCACATTCACAATCTCCTTAGAGCCTTCATCTTTCTCTCTGGAATGATATACATTTATCAGGATAAACATTTTCGACAAGGATCAGATAAGGAATTCCTGAAATTTCAAGTGCAATAATAATGTGAAAAGTAAAAATTGAAAGCTGAAATTTGGATCAATTTAAGATTGATAACCAAGTTAAAGATTGCGAATGAATTAAACATTCAATAACACTTTGAACAATTTCCAGATCAAATAAAATAAATCCTTTCGGATCAAAGCCACTTCTACTTCTAAAATCAGGATTGAGTATTGACAATAAATTTTCACTTAGGAAAGTGAATAACATAATTATATTGTTGTATGTGTGCATCACCATGTTGTAGTTGTCTAATTTTATTTTACGTCAACAGTATTTCAGTTGCAAATGTATATATAGAGACTACCCTGCAGTCACTTGTTCTTGACACTTGGCCAACCATGCAGCAATTACCTGGAACTACCGTCCTTTGGTGAGCAAGATTGAAGCACAGTGGATATATACCAGAACCATTGTTTAAGACTTTGGCATGTCACAACCTGGTATGGAAGCCGAGACCTATTGCACTCGAAGCAGACTGACGCTCTACCACTAGGCTATTGTTAGACTGACTACATTTTTTAAAGATTCATTGTATCATTGACATGTACGGACTGATATTTTTAGTTTCAAAGTCAAGCACCAAGTTTTGCAACGGGTTGTACCAAAATATCAATGCAAATAATAGAAACTGGAAATATAACCACACAAAAAGCTAATTTAGGAAATAATTTCTGATCTTTGCTTACATAACAAATCAGAGCAATTACTCGTGCATCTTTTACAAATGCCATGAATTCAATTATTTTCCACAAAATTTGGTAGATAGAGTATAATTGTTTAAAACTGAGTCAAGTGTAAGTACTGGAGAACAGCTTAAGAGAAAACAGGTATATAGCATGAGGTTTAGAGAAAGATTGAATTTAAATGATTTATGAGGCGAGATACCTGGGAACATTCCATAGCTTCTGTGTAGTGGGGCGCCAATCAGAGTTAGCATTACAAAAGGAAGTCTCCAACAATATTTTTATTTTATTGAACTTAACTGCAACATTTTTTTAATATCAAACTTCATTAATAATATCATGTGATAAGAAGCAGGCACATAGCTAGATATACAATCAGGCACATAGCTAGATAAACAATCAGGCACGTAGCTAGATATACAATCAGGCACGTAGCTAGATATACAATCAGGCACGTAGCTAGATATACAATCAGGCACGTAGCTAGATATACAATCAGGCACGTAGCTAGATATACAATCAGGCACGTAGCTAGATATACAATCAGGCACGTAGCTAGATATACAATCAGGCACGTAGCTAGATATACAATCAGGCCCGTAGCTAGATATACAATCAGGCCCGTAGCTAGATATACAATCAGGCACGTAGCTAGATATACAATCAGGCACGTAGCTAGATATACAATCAGGCACGTAGCTAGATATACAATCAGGCACGTAGCTAGATATACAATCAGGCACGTAGCTAGATATACAATCAGGCACGTAGCTAGATATACAATCAGGCACGTAGCTAGATATACAATCAGGCACGTAGCTAGATATACAATCAGGCACGTAGCTAGATATACAATCAGGCACGTAGCTAGATATAAAATCAGGCCCGTAGCTAGATATACAATCAGGCACGTAGCTAGGTATACAATCAGGCCCGTAGCTAGATATACAATCAGGCACGTAGCTAGATATACAATCAGGCACGTAGCTAGATATACAATCAGGCACGTAGCTAGATATACAATCAGGCACGTAGCTAGATATAAAATCAGGCACGTAGCTAGATATACAATCAGGCACATAGCTAGATATACAATCAGGCCCGTAGCTAGATATACAATCAGGCACGTAGCTAGATATACAATCAGGCACGTAGCTAGATATACAATCAGGCACGTAGCTAGATATACAATCAGACGTGCAATCAGGTACGTAGCTAGATATACAATCAGGCACATAGCTAAGATATACAATCAGGCACGTAGCTAAATATACAATCAGGCACGTAGCTAGATATACAATCAGGCACATAGCTAGATATACAATCAGGCACGTAGCTAGATATACAATCAGGCACGTAGCTAGATATACAATCAGAAATAGACAAAGGGGTAAAGGCACTCTCCATGGCAAAGAACTCATTGGTCACATTAATAAGTATGTGATCAAAAGCATTCTTTTCTGCTGATTTCTGAACCCAAAGACATTTTGATGAAATGATGACTGGGTGTATAACCAATTCGACGAAGGCGTAGCCAAACTTGAATGGATATTACGCACACAAGCCTTAAAGAGGGTGGTTAAGGATGGGGGGGACCCTCATGATGGTAGAGATTTGAGAGAACATGGAATATAAAACCCAATCGAAAATGGAATGCAAAACATCTCAATGACCTTGTGCTCTGTAGTCAGGTGGTAAAAACGTCTACCTATGGAATTATTCTATGGAGGTTGCAGGTTCCTTCCCAAAGTGTAACATACTTTTATTCAAAAAATGACATAAGGACACTTATTGTTTGATTTATTGATATTTCCCAGTTTTCAACAACAAACTGCTAACAGTGTATAATACTGTCTATTATACACTGCAAACTCTTAATCTGGTGACATCATTGAAAATTAAAAATACAAAATTATATCTAGTTGTAAAATATCCCTAAAAGGGGATCACTATAATATTTGTAAATAAATCACTCTAATTTCTCAATATTGAGAAATTAGAGTGAGTTATCTACAAACAAAATTATAACAATTTGTCGGTACCCAATGAATGAGAAGTTAAAAAACCCTGCTGAATTGTATATGATGCCAGCTAGAGCCAGTATGAAACAAGTTCAGAGTCTGTTTCCAGAACTAAACATCAAAATGACATCTAAATTTCATTATAATTATATTAATTATAGATGATTCCATTACAGATGAGACAGGCCTCGACAAATCTACTCGTCCTGCAAAATATTTCCTTCTTTATTTCAAAAATATAAAAAAGTATATTTCGGTCTTTGTTTATTTATATAGCAGGACCAATAAGATTTTGGGGTTTTCTTCTTTGTCTATATGGAAGGAAAAGTGCTTTTAAAACTATTTGCCTGTGAAAGATACAAGTTTGTCATTCCATCATCCTGTGTGCAACCAGTATTTATATAGCCAAACCAGCTAATTTTTGTACAGGGTTGTCCAGGTCCAACTCTTAGCTCCGACAAACCAGAGTAAATATATGAAATCCCCACATATTTGCCAATTCCTGGAAGGGTCCTGACCCCCTAGATCTCCCCCTCAAGAACCGCACATGGACTGTCAACATAATAGAATCTGTTTCTGTGGAAACTGATCTCGAGCAGCCTGAATGAAGCCCAACAAGCACTGTTAACAGATGAGCTGACTAGAAATAGTTAAATGTATGTTTCCTGGCTTAAACCATCGGCATTGTATTGTAGTTAAATCGAGTATACACTTATATGATCCTTATATACTTATAAATATTGAATATTTATTACATGTTTGAACGATTCACCCACCAGCAAAAATACCTTACCTAGGTGCACGGTCGCTAATGCCAGTGGCTAGAAACTACAGGACGAGCAAAACACATGTATACCACACGTAGTACAGCATAAACGTTAATTGATAATTAATTACCAATTAAAACATTAATTATTCAACAGCAATATATCAAAATTATTGCTTATTTACGTCTTGGAACTTAGATAACGCTTCCAACCAGCTAATGAACATGCAAGATAATTATCGTCTGCATGCGTACATGTAGCGGAATCCACATGTAACACGTGCAGTGTTGGGGTGCGTATTAAAACCCGTACCGTGCCGTACAAGAATTAAATAAAAACTCGATAAAATTCAACTTACTTGTCGCTAAGGGGTCGCACTCTTAGCGCAACACGAATATTTGACATAACTATCCAACTTCATACATCCCGAATTTAGAATACACAAAATATCTCCTCATGCATGTATATCCTACAAAACTCTACACTCAACTGTCAAAATCATGTATGTTAGTATTACACGCATGAATGGGAGATGCCATTTCACGATAGAGGTATTTAAACGTAAACCTATAGTATTCAACTAGTAATATCGGGCGCATATGTGAAAAGCGATATGTCGGTTTAACAATATAGAACATTAAAAGTCACTGCTACGGCAAAGTTGATCCATAAAGTAAATCAATTTGGAATTTCTCGTCAGACTTGATAGGATCTTTATAAGTTAAAGACCCTTAATATAGGAATAAGCTTATCTTAAGAAAATACGCGGGTTTTAAAAGTATTTAACTTCCCATAGATATAATGTGCATCTCAAGGACAGTTTAATAGTAATAACTGTACCAAATTATGGTATTTAATATGCGTTTTCAAGTACTTATTTAGTACAATGTCTACTCATGTACATACGTTCATTATCAGCAGATGCACAGAATATGCTCAGCATCTCAAATGCACCAATCGTAATCCCATTATCTTTATGTAAGAATCTAGTAGTCACTTATTGTATAATAATAAACTGATCACAAGAAACAAGATCTACATGATTATTATAGACATAAATCTCTCATAATCCGCGTCTCAACGGATCAGGCGCCACATACGTAGGCACCTACAAGGTTGTTGAGCAAATAACTAAAAACACCAGAATGCAATTCAAACAAATGTTTTAGCGAACTACAATGTGAAATACTTTTAAAAAGACGGACTAATCACTTAATAAGTCTTTGATAATTTGGTTACACGAATTGTTCGAGCATTTTGGGATTGGAATAGTCACCTTTTCTATTAAACTACTCTATCACCTTTACTGAACGTTTTATATCTTTCTAGCAAAGACTTAAATATACAAATATCACAGATTGCAAAATAGCATGCAGCAGAGTCTGATATTTTGCATGAACAATTTTGTTTGTCATCCTTTTTTAAAGAACTATATCTCATTTTGAAGAGCTAAGCTTCTTCTACTGCATGATGTAACTTATTTTATTCTATCTTTTATAGAATTCAGAAAATTATTGTTTGAAAGAGGCAAATGGGGTCTTTTCTGATAAAATTGGAATTTCCATTAAAATGTGAGTAGTTCTGGCTCTTTGAGGTCTATTGTTTTATTCCTCGACTGATTTCAATAAATTAGGTATCATTTGAAAGCAGAATGATAAATCTATTGCGTAAACATATTAGTTTTTTCCTACGTATAGCAAAACAGGAGATATAAGGTATTAAAGACAAACGAGATTTCGCGAGATTTCAGAAAACTGCCACGAGATATTGTGAGATTTGGTCGATTTTTCCAATCTTATATTTAGGTCTTTGGGTCTTTGTTTCTAGTGAATGTGATATAAATAATAAATAAATGTAAATCTAATTTGTATAAAACGTTTCATATATTTGCTTCGGAGAAATTAATCTCCGGGTAGCGTGTTTTTCTTTCTTTACTCACGTGACGGTGTACCTATTTTGTATTTTAAATGTCAAGGTAACGCTGTAAGTAGCATTTTTGCAGTGTTTCTTCAGATTGTCTCCCCTGTCTACTTGGCAAGATTCTTATGGATTAGTCTCCCTTTGACCTACTCTGATTCTACTTACACCTGGGACCGGTTACTCCAGTCATTACCAGGAATGTTTTCTTTGTACAGTATGGATTATTTATAACAGGTCTTCACCATAAAAACATTTTGTTAACTATGCTTTTTTCCTGAAAATGAAACACTTCCTTGGCACGTACCTGTAAGTGATATAGGCAAGATGACCTCCGACAGGTAATAAAAATCTTACTATAGTCTACATAGAAATGCAACATGGTATCAAATATATTATGTTACATAGTCAAATTATTAACAAAATCTCAGAATACATTTACATTAGGTTTGTCAATCAGAGTAGAACCATGACAGGTAAGACCTTTTGAAGGCTATAAGAGAAGTGGACTGCCGAATATTTAATGGTATATTGTTCCATATAACTGGTCCTGAATAAGCTAGTGATTTTCTACAGAATTCAAGGCGAGGTTTTGGGACATATAGTGTGTTGTTAGAGTGTGATCTTAAAGATCTGTTTTCTGATTCTTTAAACAGGTTTGACATGTATTCTGAAAAGATGCTGTATACAAAAATTGCCTTTTTGTAGATGACGCGGTCATGAAATTTCATCCATTTTAGTTCTTGAAATAAATTGTGAGAAGGTGCGTCATAGGGTTTATCCAGAATTATTCGTGCTGCTCTTTCCCGGAATTTGTATAATTTATCAGTCAATGTGTCACTACAGTTACCCCATATTGTGCAGCAGTAATCTAGATGTGGCAAAATGTAGGCATTGAAAAATATTTTTCTCATATGTGTAGAAAGAAATTGTTTTATTTCAGGACTCTTAGCCCGACAAAAACCCCAACCGGCACTCATTCTTCCGCGTCCCTCCATTATCCTATTGGGTTTGGTATTGTCACCATTCAATACGCGCTTACGGTGTGTAGTTGTTATTACACAATTATAAATACGAGAGGACCAATGAGTGCCCGTTCGGTGTTGCCAAACTATTAGAGAGGTTGCGAAAGGCAACGTGTAACGTGTACGTGTACGTGAATACTATTTTTGGGTATTTCGTCATCCAGGTATGTGTAGTTTCTACAAGTAACGGACGTGTGACAGACGAAAATATAATGTGTCATACGTCACACAGGTATGCGTATGCACGGGAAACCCAAGATTTTATCGCCGGTAGTCTCAGTGAGTTTATATAAACACTCATTATCGATTCACGAAGAAATCGTGTTACAACTGCCATGTGATGTTACACGCACACGTCGTGTTTCGCAAGCCAATTTCAATTGCAACGTGTACGTATACATGTACGGGTAGCTACACGTACACGTAGTCGTACACGTTCGAATCGCAACCTCTCTATTATGATCAATAACGACAACCACTTTGTATGATTCATACTGTATAATTCTAGCATTTGGTACTTCTATATAACCAATTGTTATGATAATATATTTCAAATATATACGTATAACAGACGGATTAATGTGTATTTTGGCAGATATGGTCATGGCAGCGTAGAATTAAAACAAGTAATCACTCCGTATTTAAACACTACGGAGTTACACATATGACGAATTCCTCCGCATTTATACACTGCGGAGAAAGATATGCTATTAATGAATTTACTTGGAGCGATCAGGGGCGACATTTTTGAAATCCGAAAACCCTTCCCATGTTGCATGGTAACTCTCATTATGTTGACGCCGCCTGGCGTATGAAGAATATACATGAATGCCGCATGGCATTCAAACGAACCATGGCCGCATGGCCTACCATTTTAACTATTATCAACGCCGCCTGGCGTGCAATAAAACCAGTCAGTCCGCAAGGTACCCGCCTGTACCCAAGTGAATAATCGCCGCATGGCGAGCAATAATCGGCGCATGCCGAGCAATATTCGCCGCATGGCGAGCAATAATCGGCGCATGCCGAGCAATATTCCAATACTAGTATTCGCCGCATGGCGAGCAAGAATCGGCGCATGCCGAGCAATATTCCAATACTAGTATTCGCCGCATGGCGAGCAATAATCGGCGCATGCCGAGCAATTAGTACGCTTGTACATAAATAAACCAGTGCAACAAATAAACCATCGCCGCTTGGCGAGCAAAGATCCTACTCAAAAGAAAGCTATTAAAGAGCGCCTAGTCAAAGCTATCTGGCCAGTTCTTTAATGCTTATCTAACCCAAGCCCGTAGATTAGTTTTAGAAGCTTATTACTCGCTGTTCACCCCACATTTTTCACTGTGGAATAAAGCGATTATAAGCATGCAATGTAGTCATGTATAAAAGTTATTCTATCCACATTGATTAGACCCATGTACACCCCCGATCGCTCCTAAATTGAAGAATTTTCCGCTGCCAGACGGTTTGATTTAAAAATACTAAAAAATTGCGTACAGCAAGGTTTCACTTTCTTAAACAGACTTTCTAATATTGAACTTTACTTGTTAAATTTTTGCTTTTATTGACCCAGATATTAATATATTTGATTAGGTTCGTTTGTGAAACCTTACTGTATGCGACATCTTACATAAGAGAAACTTCAATTGCATAATACAAATATATTAACACCGACAACGTATAACGCACTTGGTATATATTACACATAATGTCTTCCCGCATCTCCAGCACTTGCACACGTAAAAAAATATAATTTTATTAATGAAGAACTAACACTAGATTTAAACACTGTAGTAGATGGTCACGGAATAATCCTCGGATACTTGATATTGTTCCATGTCCTTCCGCACAGATTCTTGCTGAACTATGATGACTTTCTTCTGATGAACGTCAGACGTCCTGAATGGTATGTGTCCTCGCTTACCATTACTATATGTCGGAACTACGCCAGGACTTCTACCTGGATGACACAGTGCTGTCTTAGATTATATTCTACTCGGAGATGCCGCTATACCAAGTCCACACTATAAACCAGTCCACAATACTGTAACATATAAACATTAGAGGCAATATCATTCATACCAACATTCTATCCTTATTTCCATTAAAATGACGTGATAAGGGTGTGGTGGGCGGGGGTTTAGCTGAAGCGTTTGTTAGCAGAATGAGGCCGAAAACCCGGTTACAAGCGCTTATAAAGGGTGCCTGTATACGTCACAATAGTCTACATTGGATGAGCAGTATAAATTGTAACGGTCGATTGGCCTGGTGTGTAGTGACGATAAAAACTACACTCATGAGTAATAATAATAAAGTAATACAATAAAACCCGTGCATGATCGAGCCGAAATAAAATGGATTGAATTTTGATTGAAATTAATCCTGATTATTTCAGGACTCTTAGCCCGACAAAAACCCCAACCGGCACTCATTCTTCCGCGTCCCTCCATTATCCTATTGGGTTTGGTATTGTCACCATTCAATACGCGCTTACGGTGTGTAGTTGTTATTACACAATTATAAATACGAGAGGACCAATGAGTGCCCGTTCGGTGTTGCCAAACTATTATGATCAATAACGACAACCACTTTGTATGATTCATACTGTATAATTCTAGCATTTGGTACTTCTATATAACCAATTGTTATGATAATATATTTCAAATATATACGTATAACAGACGGATTAATGTGTATTTTGGCAGATATGGTCATGGCAGCGTAGAATTAAAACAAGTAATCACTCCGTATTTAAACACTACGGAGTTACACATATGACGAATTCCTCCGCATTTATACACTGCGGAGAAAGATATGCTATTAATGAATTTACTTGGAGCGATCAGGGGCGACATTTTTGAAATCCGAAAACCCTTCCCATGTTGCATGGTAACTCTCATTATGTTGACGCCGCCTGGCGTATGAAGAATATACATGAATGCCGCATGGCATTCAAACGAACCATGGCCGCATGGCCTACCATTTTAACTATTATCAACGCCGCCTGGCGTGCAATAAAACCAGTCAGTCCGCAAGGTACCCGCCTGTACCCAAGTGAATAATCGCCGCATGGCGAGCAATAATCGGCGCATGCCGAGCAATATTCGCCGCATGGCGAGCAATAATCGGCGCATGCCGAGCAATATTCCAATACTAGTATTCGCCGCATGGCGAGCAAGAATCGGCGCATGCCGAGCAATATTCCAATACTAGTATTCGCCGCATGGCGAGCAATAATCGGCGCATGCCGAGCAATTAGTACGCTTGTACATAAATAAACCAGTGTAACAAATAAACCATCGCCGCTTGGCGAGCAAAGATCCTACTCAAAAGAAAGCTATTAAAGAGCGCCTAGTCAAAGCTATCTGGCCAGTTCTTTAATGCTTATTTAACCCAAGCCCGTAGATTAGTTTTAGAAGCTTATTACTCGCTGTTCACCCCACATTTTTCACTGTGGAATAAAGCGATTATAAGCATGCAATGTAGTCATGTATAAAAGTTATTCTATCCACATTGATTAGACCCATGTACACCCCCGATCGCTCCTAAATTGAAGAATTTTCCGCCACAAAATAAAATAATGATTTTATTTCCCCAAAATTCCTATACTATTTTCGACAATAATTCTCTAGAGCTATCTAAGTCGGTCTTGAAATGTAGCACCCGTCGGCCCTGTGGAATCCAGCCGTTGTAATATCTATATCTACTGTTAAAATGTAATTGTTTTAATTTTGAATATGTTTAGGCCCAAATTAATTATCTTCTTTTCAATAGCTTTGTTATAACATTCCTCTACCACCATAAAATTATCTCAAGTATCTCAATTCAAATGAAACATGATTCCGGAAAAGGCCCCAGACAAATATTCGATGCTTCATGCATCATTTTTAAAATGTATACGTTTGATAAAACATTCACATCATTTCAAACATGGTTTAAGAAATATTCGATAAAGATCACCTCGTTTTCCCTGAGTGTAGTATGTGGGACCCTTAATAAGACCGGAAGTTGGGCACAGCTTTAAATCTCGTATGTTTCTGAATATTACCCTCTGTCCAACCAAGTAAGGGATTGAATCCAAGTAAAAAATTGAAAGACTAAATTCCAGCTGTCAAAAATTCCGAAATTACAATTTTATTCATACTAAGCCTTTCCCTCTCGATTGTACGTCAACAAAGCAATACCGAAAATATATAATGTATCATTACCGGTCAATTACCTAACAGGGGAATATTTATGCTCTGAATTAACTCATAATTGTATTTTAAAAGATCGTTTTCTTTTTCCCTAACACGTAGTATTTAGTTTCCTGTTTCAATCGTCTCAGATGTTAACAATAAACTAATATACATATCGCATGTATAAATAACCACAACCAAAGTACCTGAAACTAAATTGTAAACATTAGTTATAATAATGCCTAGCGATATAAATACTGTCGTATTTCATTTTTGGAACTGCCAATACCTGTAATTACATTTTATACCCTGAATGTACAATCCGGAATTTGCTAGCGTCCAAAAGAATGATGCCATTTCGAAATACGTCCAATGAACCATTACCATGGTCTTGTGATTATCTTACTCGGGATATGGCGTTTGTTTTCATATCAACAGCGTCTGGTTGGAATTACTTTATGTCGCCATATGCATATATGCAGTTGCCATTAAAACATAAACTTGAATGTATAGTAAACTAATGTGACCGCCAACAGGATACGTTAGTCCACATAAAAAAAAAATTAGTGCACTTAATGACCTCAAAACACAATGAATCTATCATATCACATATAGTGCGGAGATAATGACCCGACCCAAACCCCAGCAAGAATCCGATACAAGGCCCTGTGCCGACTATATCAATTTTTCAAGCAAATCGCGCAAAATCGGCCCTTGCGCTCTGTTTTTGTACCACACATCGAGCGCCAATGTGATATTCTCCTATGAAAGCATACAATCGGGTCATAGATATACACTGTAGCCAGATAACCGCTGTTTAATTATGTTCATAGAGGGCGAGGATCTCGCCGAACTCCCCGCACCATACGTTCTTCTGATGTAAAATTGCATACCGAACCAACAGCATTACCGTAAAATTACTAAATGTCACATGTGCACTCGTAACTTTGACATCTTCGCAGTAACAGACTGATGCTAATCAAATATGACAAACACAAATTAAACTATGTATGTATTAATTATACTTAACCTAAACTGCAGTTTTGATCGGATGCCCTTTTAAAGAAGTGGAATCAGAACCAATGCCTTCCGTTGACGTCAATCCTTCTGCTAGCTCCTGCAACATTCCAGTTTCTCTTTAATCATATTACAACTACAATAAAACATATAGAAGTGTAATAACCAGTGTCTTCACTTGATAATTTTAACTAATCGTGATAATTATACAAAATATACATAATTCCTTCTCTTAAAGACCCTAATAGTGTAGTCTGCCCAGGACCACATGATCCTAGATTCTATTTCAATATAGACCACTGGTAGTATAATGCAAGTATGTGTTAATTGAACACCGTGGATAAACCTACTTAAAATGCTTACTGTACCACGAGTAAGTTTTGAATCTTGCTACAGCTGGGATAAATTGACATGATCCCGGCCCCTATGCACACACAAACCGTAAGGTTATTGCGTTGAATATATAAATTTCCGCCAGCAAACTAGCAGTATCGGTCACCTAGATTTGTGTTTGCATCGCACCTAAGCGTTCTCTGACACTTCCAGCCCATGAAAACATACCAACGACACTATAGATATAAACAGCATAATCAACTGTTAAATTATGCTAATGAAAGTTCGAGGGGCATATCAAACTCGCCGGACTATCCTAATTGTTAACCTTATAGCCTAGATTTGAAAAAACAGCGGTCAGTCATCCATTACTAAAAAGTTAGAAGAAAGTCGTGCCGTTTATTGGCATAACAAAGTACTAGTTACAATCTCGTGCTCAACTGTAGGTGATTTATAAAAACACCGGCCGCTGTTAAACACTAAACATAATGACACATTCGCCGATCTTAAATCCATTCTAAAGTACGCCAGAAATGCACGTGAATTCCGTGGTACAACAAGCGTACTCTACTACCATAGAGCGTATCAGTATAAACATAATACAATGTAACCAAAACAATTTTTATCTTTACAAACCAAGTGTCGAATCAGTCAAACGTCACAGTGGCCAACTACAAAAGTAAATGATCAGTCAAAGTTTACAATTGTTAATCAAGTCTGCTAATTAATTCACCTGCCGGGTAATACAAAATCATACCAGTACACCAGATATTCGCCCGGGTCGCTAACTATAAGCCACCAAGTAGTAAAACAAAATAAAATTTCACCACGTGGCTTTACCCTGTGCTATAAGAAGTATAGCCGACAGCATTTGACCTGTCGCTAATTAATCGTCGTGTGTTTTCGCTACCCTAGCATAAGCAGGTTTCGATAAGTTAAAATGAAGACAATGTACGGATGTTCAAAGTTAAACGTTCTTAGCTATAAATCAGCCATATTGCCCAAAACAATAAAACATTTCCTTTCCGAGACAAACGCACTAAGCTGTACTGTTGTACTGAAGACAAAATAAAAATGGTACCAGTAACTTTTACCACGTGGCGTTTAGGCGACAAACCAAGAGTACTAATGTAAGTGCATGGTCCGCTTCACGATTAACTCCAATAATTTATTAAAATCAATATACATCACTTGTCAATGCAGAAGTGTTGAAATAACAAACAGAACATACACAACCACCGTGCGACACGACAGGTTCAGACTAAAACCCAACTCATGTGTTTATATAGATATGCCAAAACTTGTGCTATGAACAGGCTCGTGCCACAGCTATCATTACATGAACATATTCATTACAGACTCATGACAAAACTATCATGAATGTTCGATATTTACCAAAGCAATATAAATTGAACTCATTACGTAAAGCACAAAAACTGTGCGTCAAGTAAAAAAACGT
This sequence comes from Spisula solida, assembly GCA_947247005.1. Lineage (NCBI taxonomy): Eukaryota > Metazoa > Mollusca > Bivalvia > Venerida > Mactridae > Spisula > Spisula solida. The sequence goes on from OX365945.1 coordinate 36,368,616, forward strand.
GCTGCATGAATTCAAATTAATTACTTGTCACATTTCTTCGTTTCTTTGATACCTTTGAATATATGACCTGTTCCACGTGTCATGCAATGACTACAAATACAATAAACACATTACTTATCTTTTCTACCATCTTCAATGTCTCACAGCAATATTTGTGTTCAAATTGGCCGTCCCACATTCATTTGACCTCGAAATCTTGCCGTCCAAGGTGTGCACAGTTGTGAAACATCTAACTCGTAGGTTTAGCTGAAGCGTTTGTTAGCAGAATGAGGCCGAAAACCCGGTTACAAGCGCTTATAAAGGGTGCCTGTATACGTCACAATAGTCTACATTGGATGAGCAGTATAAATTGTAACGGTCGATTGGCCTGGTGTGTAGTGACGATAAAAACTACACTCATGAGTAATAATAATAAAGTAATACAATAAAACCCGTGCATGATCGAGCCGAAATAAAATGGATTGAATTTTGATTGAAATTAATCCTGATTATTCTTAAAAGCAGGTATAGTAGTGAATTACCTTTTTTTAGAATGTGTTCAACTTGAGTATTCCAGCTTAGCTTGTGATCAACGTAGACTCCTAATATTTTTTCAACTTCAGTAAAGTCAATACTTTGATCATGAAGCAGAAGTTTATGGTCATCATTTAAGGAATGTCTGTAAGTATTGTTTGATGGAGAGATCACCATTGCTTTAGTCTTTTGAGCATTTGGTATCATTGAGTTTCTCTGACACCAATCATTGACTGTATTAAGACTAGTTTGTAGGCTTTCATGAACAGTATGTAAGGATGGCCCAACTGCAGTGATAGTTGTATCATCTGCAAACATGTCTGTAGAAGAATTTTGTAAGTGCAAAGGCAAATCATTAATGTAAAGAATGAATAGTATGGGTCCAAGGACAGAGCCTTGGGGAACGCCTGATGTTACTTTAAGTGAAGATGATAACTTTCCTTGTATAGACATTTGTTGGCTACGTTCAGGCAGATATGACTTAAACCAATTCTGAGAACTAAGGGAAATATTGTATTCTACCATTTTTTCAAGTAAAAGAGAGTGGTTAATCAGATCAAATGCCTTAGTAAGATCCAGAAAGACCGTCCCAACAAGGTGGTTATTGTTGATAGCATCAATCCATGAGTCTACGACAGAAGTGAGAGCAGTATCACAGGAGTGATTAGTACGGAAGCCGGATTGGGTTTTATGAATAAGTGAGTGGCTTTCAATGTATTCTTTTAAAGTGTCACTAACATGTTTTTCTAGGATCATAGATAGTACTGGAAGAATAGATATGGGACGATTATTGTTTGGATCAGATTTGGACCCCTTGTTAAAAATTGGAATAACTTTTGCTGTCTTGAAAACTGATGGGAAACAGGATTTTGAAATACATTGGTTAAAAATATGTGTTAGGGGGGCAGATATGATATTGGCACTCATTTTAAGATACTTAGCTCCCAATCCATCCAATCCTGTTGATTTGCTTGCATCAAGTGCCAGGAGTTGTTTGGATACAAATTCTTGCGAAACATGAGGAATGGTAAAAGAAGTAGATTGGTTTATGTGACTGGTGACATATTCATGTAAGACTGTTTTGTCTTCTTTGGTTAAGATCGAACATTCATTTGAAGCCATTTTGAATATGTCAGTAAAATAAGTGTTAAACGTTTCAGCAGTCTTTTGAGTACCCTCTATTACATTCCCTGACTGGTCAGTGATAAAATTGGTTTGACGTTTGGATGATTTACCAGACAGATCTTTCAAGTTTTTCCATAATTTCTTTGGATTATTTTTATTTTCATTTATCGTATCATTATAAAATGACCTTTTGGCACGGTATATCAGGCTTTTTAATTGATTGCGCCAGTATTTGTAATTTTGTTTATCATTTATCACTTTTGCACTGTCTCGGTTTTTCATTGCATCTACAATTGTAGGGTTAAACCAATCAGGTAGATTGGTATGTTTTACCCGTTTTTGCTTCATAGGAGCATGGAAATCAAGACTTGTTGTGAAAAGGTCCATAAAATAGTCCAGTGAGTCATTTGGATCATCATAACTTTCTAAAACTGACAATGGCTGGGTTTCTAGTGATTGAAGGAAGTCTTTTTCAATGAAATGTTTAGTATTCCTGTATGATACAATATAATGTTTTGGTCCACTGCTGATGTTAACAGAAGAAATTTTACGCGTGAAACATACAGGGTAATGGTCACTTAAAGCTAGCTTAGGTATTTGAATGTCAACTATGTTACATGGCGTATTAGTGTTAATATGATCGATAATTGTAGAAGAGGTTGCTGTTACTCTGGTGGGTGTGTCTACCAACTGTTGAAAACATTTGTTATATTATTCCAAGAAGTGTTTACTATTTCAGAGTTTACGATATTGAAATTAAAATCGCCTGTCAAGATAATTTCTTTGTTTTCGGAGTATATTTTTCAAGAATCTTTTCCAATTCCTCATTCCAACTATTATTAGATGATGGTGGTCGGTAAATATGGCAAAAAAGGAAAGGTTTCTGCTTAGAAGAACGTATTTCTAGCCAAATGGCTTCTATGTTTTCACTTTCAAGGTCTAGTCTTTGTGAGCATTGGAGATTACAGTTCACATATGTAACCAACCCTCCTCCATTGGTTGGCCTATCACGTCGAAAAAGGTTGAAGTTATTTAATTGAAACTCACTATCATTGAATTGATTGTTTAAAAATGTTTCAGAAATACATAATACATCAATTTCGTCATGTTCTTTTACTAAAATCTTCAATTGGTCAAATTTAGGGAATAAATAATGAATATTAAGATGAAAAAATTTGAGTCCTTGTTTCTTGAAATATTTTCCTGCTGTCATGTCTTCTTTATTTACTGCAGAATTATGTTCAGCACTTAATAAATCACTGTCATTACATATAAGGGTAGTCTGTAGAAGATCTAAATGATTATCTAACAAGTTTCGAGGTTGCAAACGGTTTTCTACTTCATGTGTTGTTCTTTGGGTATGAGCAGTATGTACGGATGGAACATCATTCAGAGTGTTATCTAGTATCTGGATTTGTTGTGGTGTATTGGATATCAGAAAACAGATCTTTAAGATCACACTCTAACAACACACTATATGTCCCAAAACCACGCCTTGAATTCTGTAGAAAATCACTAGCTTATTCAGGACCAGTTATATGGAACAATATACCATTAAATATTCGGCAGTCAATTTCTCTTATAGCCTTCAAAAGGTCTTACCTGTCATGGTTCTACTCTGATTGACAAACCTAATGTAAATGTATTCTGAGATTTTGTTAATAATTTGACTATGTAACATAATGTATTTGATACCATGTTGCATTTCTATGTAGACTATAGTTAGATTTTTATTACCTGTCGGAGGTCATCTTGCCTATATCACTTACAGGTACGTGTCAATTGTAAATGACTCATATGAAAATTACTGTTGTACGAGGGTGATCAACAAATACGCGGAAATGCTCTAAAATCTTTGTTACGTGATCAATATTGAAGAAAATCCGTCTGGTAATAGATTGGAGTATTACAAATACATAACTATAAAAACATTAAGACCAAGGAAATATTTGGTGAAAAAAACATAGAAACCGTAACGTCACTATGGCTACACCGGCCCAACGTCATCGCGACGTCGTTACATACATCATTATCCATACTCATTCGAGGCACAATTCATAATGTATAACGCATTGAATGATTCTCAAAAAGTAGCTGATCAACCAGATACACTTCATAGACCTGTCAACCGAATATCGTTGTTTTTTTCTTAACAACTTGCATGTCAATTAGAAGAATTAGCTGCGGGAGAACATTCATATTTATGACGTAATTTGACGTTATTGACGTCGTACAGCCCAATCGCATGTCGGCATTGATTTCACATGGCTACATGCGAGAGAATATGCAAAAAAGACACATGTTGTGTATGCTATTACATGTTTGTTGTATTTTGTAATATTGTCATTGGTATTTTATGACATTTCAATCGCAACATGAATTTTCGCCGCCGATTGTAGTATCACACTCATTTTCAGACAAATACTTCGAAGCAAATAGCTCTTAAACGGAATTTTGACGTTAAAACATTTTTTTGAAATAATGAATGCAATGTTTTATCATTGCATATTCATAACCCTCCCTTTAGAAAATTATAATATTACCAATGCACGAATGATACGTCATCGTTTGCCACATGCAACGTTGGAAAATATGAAAATTTGGGCCGCATGACGTCGAGTGACGTTGTCATAGGAAACCGCGTTCGTTCTGACTTTGGTTAATATTGATGGTCAGCGATAAATCAATTTGAATAAATTTATCTTCATGTTTATAAGGTTTCAACGACTTACAGTGACAAATAAAGAAATGACGGCACTTTTCCGCGTATTTGTTGATCACCCCTCGTACATTGAACAACTATACCTGTTTCGACCTCAGTGGCCAATGTAATAAATATTCAATGGCAAAGTACCTGCGACAGGTTGAAAAACTCGCCCTATAATATTGTTATATCTTGTTGTTGTACTTCTGACTGTTTATTGTTTATGTCATATGATTTCTGTACACATGTTTTTGCATAGAGGCTCACAGGGAAGACTGGGCTTGCCCAACTGTGTCGCCTCTTAAAATAAAGTCGTTATTATTATTATTACAAAATATTCAACTCATCCACAACTGGAACAGCCTAGATAGTTAAAATGCATCCATCAGGGGTTCTACTGGGTAATAGTGTCTGATTCCAATCATGAAAATAAGATACAAGTCTCTTTTAGGTACCATTAGCACACATCCATACACAGAAACATTGCTTGATTGTTAAAATTCAGTTTATGAAAGCCAGTGCCGATATACAAAGTTGAAGGGGTTATAGGTATACGAGTTTGCAGTGTCTAGGGATACGGCTAGCCAACCCTACCTGCACTCGCTTGTCGTACGGCACTTTTTTTAATATGCTGAAATAGGACGTTAATTTATGAAATGATACACATATACAGTCTACTCCACAGTGACAAAAATCTGGTCCTTTTTTATCAACCCTGTACAGTTACTTCAGTAATCACCATGAAGTCATAATGGGTCAATGTGGCTTGAATGTAACTGGCAAGGCGATATATCTCACCAGTTATGAAATTGAATTATATTGAAGAGTCAGTCATGGGATAACTGTGTAAATTCATGTTCATGTGTTGTACAACTTTCATGTTCATGTGTTATACAACCTTTATGCTCATGTGTTATACAACCTTTATGTTCATGTGTTATACAACCTTTAAGGTCATGTGTTATACAACTTTTATGTTCATGTGTTGAGCCACTTTCATCTGTATGTGTTATACAACTATTTATGTTCATGCCTTATACAACCGTTATGTTCATGTGTTATGCAACTTTTTATGTTCATGTGTTATACAACTTTTATGTTCATGTGTTGTACAACTTTTATGTTCATGTGTTATACAACTTTTATGTTCATGTGTTATACAACTTTTATGTTAATGTGTTATACAACCTCTATGTTAATGTGTTATACAACTTTATGTTCATGTGTTGTACAACTTTTATGTTTATGTGTTGCACAATGTTTATGTTTAATTTTGGTACTCGACCTTTATGTTCATATGCTTTACATTGAGGAGGTAGTGTGAAGAGATCCCAAGGTCTCGTTTTCATTAAGTTAAGTTACCAGTTTTCTAGGGCCACTTCCAGAAATCCAACCATTCAGCCATCCTTTGAGATTGAACTTCCCCTGGTTATTGGGCTACCTAGGTAAATCTGTGTTGGAGTCTCCTTGGGGAAACTATTTCTCTCCTGGTTAGGGTGCAGCCAACATCGAGGCGTGGCGTCCAGGAATATCGAACATGTACAGACATTGTACCAATTCACACCATGGTCAAGTGGAGCATTGTGGTTATTCTTGCTCAGAGAAATTTAGCAGGGGCGCAGACAAGGATTGAACCTGTGACCTCTGGATCTCAAAGCACGCACCCTACCTCTAGGCCACTGCTCCCAACAACACAATTAATACAACAACACAGAATTATACAAAGTAGAAATACATTTATTAATAAATAAAGCAACATTTACACATGTATAACTGACAGGAGAATAATGATATATGTACATCAAACATCACAGATTGCAAACGACGAATCACTACAAAGGTATCCATAGTTAAAGATGGCTGGAAATATATTCCTTACAAAGATTTAAAATAGCTGCTTGCAAATCATCAGCCAAACTTGAACCTGTCTCTTTCAAAACACAGTTCTTATAATAAATACAAGAGTACATGGTTCTGGCACTGAGCATATATTATATGATCATCCTGATATATGGTCTGGTTTTAAAATTCATTAACATGCATTTTAACATGATCAAGATTTAAATTCATAAAAAGCCCACACATTTCTGGCATTAAAGTCTGAGCTTATTTTTAGTCAATGGCTTTGTTTCCTTCAAATATATATAAACAAATGGTAAACTTTGTCAACATTTGCCTTCAGCATCAAGCTCACGTACATCAGCTCATCAGACAATGATATGTTCCTTCTTTGTCCCGAGATGGCAACCATAATGAATAAAACATTAAATTTTGTCATGAAATATTCTGTCTGTAAAAGTAAGTAAATGCAAAATTGTCAGTAAAATGCTAAATATGTCCGAATAATTAGAAATAAATCTCAGTATATGCCCAGCTCAGTAGATATGAGGCTTAGCATATCTGAAATATGGGTGCCCCATTCAGCGGGTGACAGAACTAACATGTCTGAAATACGGGTGACAGGACAAACATATCTGAAATATGGGTGCCCCATTCAGCGAGTGACAGAACTAACATATCTGAAATATGAGTGCCCCATTCAGTGGGTGACAGGACTAACATATCTGAAATATGGGTGCCCCATTCAGCGGGTGACAGGACTAACATATCTGAAATATGGATGCCCCATTCAGCAGGTGACAGGACTGACATATCTGAAATAGTAACAGGTAGGCATATCTCAAGACAATATGTGTAGGATGTATAAGCAGTATACATGTGACCTAACAACAGCTAAAGTATAAACCTCTAAGAAGAGTAGGACTGTACTATAAGAAATGCGTAGATGTACCAACAGGTCTAGCTGTAACAACTTTGTCTACAATGTTTCTGTTATGTACATAATAAAGTAATACATATACCCTATGTAGGAAAATGTGAGATATATCAACATAGTTTCCACGTTAATTCAATACAGTCAATTTGCTTACACTCTTATATCACCCAATGTTACAGTAATTCACAGAAACAATCAGATAGATCTTGTCATGGTAAAGCAACATGCACAACCTCAGAAAAAGACACATATTCCCATTCTTTTGATATTAAAGGAGAATTTAACTTATAAGAAATTTACACACTCAATTTATTTGGTGGCAGGACTTTTACCAAAATCGTTTTAAAATCAGTTACTAACCTATTTTTGTAAATGTTAAAAGAAAAGCAGTTTCGTCTACCAGAGTTTATGGAAATTCTAGCACTTAAAAGTACAGAGCACCAGTAACTCCTTCTTTCAGAAAAAAACATTTTACAAGGAAAGGAACAAATGCAAAATTTTAAGAGGAAAGAAAGAGGTCTGAACATTTATGACATTTTTTTCCACGTGATGTAAAACAAAATGTGAAAAATAAGAAGTTCAATGTAAATTATGAATATATCAAATACCAATATCTGGAGAGAAGCAATAACCTAGGTTCTATATTCTACAACATTATTATATAAACAATAATAAAAACAAAAACAATCTAATTTGTTATTGAGCATATGAACAATTTTCAGTAAAACCTCTACATACAATATAATTAATAACAAGACATCATTTGAACAGGCCTCAATTCTGGGACAATTTGGTTGATATCAATCTCAAACCTCTTTTATCAAACTTAACATAATTATGTAAAACATGACTTAAGTGAAAAGTGACTTCAGTGAAAAGTAATTAAAGTTGAGTTAAATAATTGAACTTGAGATTAATATCAAACAAAGGTGACGGATAGCAATTAGATCAGAGTGGCTATTTGATCTCTGGGACAGAGTGGCTATTTGATCTCTGGGACAGAGTGGCTATTTGATCTCTGGGACAGAGTGGCTATTTGAGCTCTGGGACAGAGTGGCTATTTGATCTCTGGGACAGAGTGGCTATTTGATCCCAGGGACAGGATGGCTATTTGATCCCAGGGACAGAGTGGCTATTAGATCTCTGGGACAGAGTGGCTATTTGATCTCTGGGACAGAGTGGCTATTAGATTCCAGGGACAGAGTGGCTATTTGATCCCAGGGACAGAGTGGCTATTTGATCTCTGGGACAGAGTGGCTATTTGATCTCTGGGACAGAGTGGCTATTTGATCCCAGGGACAGGATGGCTTTTTGATCCCAGGGACAGAGTGGCTATTTGATCTCTGGGACAGAGTGGCTATTAGATTCCAGGGACAGAGTGGCTATTTGATCCCAGGGACAGAGTGGCTATTTGATCTCTGGGACAGAGTGGCTATTTGATCTCTGGGACAGAGTGGCTATTAGATCTCTGGGACAGAGTGGCTATTTGATCTCTGGGACAGAGTGGCTATTAGATCTTTGGGACAGAGTGGCTATTTGATCTCTGGGACAGGGTGGCTATTTGATCTCTGGGACAGGGTGGCTATTTGATCTCTGGGACAGAGCAACTATTTGATCCCGGGTGGCTAATTGATAGCAATTAGATCCCAGGGACAGAGTGGCTATTTGATCCCGGGGACAGGGTGGATCAACCCAGGGTGGCTATTTGATCTCTGGGACAGAGCAACTATTTGATCCCGGGTGGCTAATTGATCCCGGGGACAGAGCTGCTATTTGATCCCAGGGATAGAGTGGCTATTTGATCCTCGGGACAGAATGGCTATTTGATCCCAAGATAGGATGGCTATTTGATCCCAGGGACAGAGTGGCTATTTGATCCCAGGGACAGGATAGCTATTTGATCCCAGGGACAGGATAGCTATTTGATCCCAGGGACAGGATAGCTATTTGATCCCAGGGACAGAATGGCTATTTGATCCCAGGGACAGGATAGCTATTTGATCCCAGGGACAGGATAGCTATTTGATCCCAGGGACAGAGTGGCTATTTGATCCCACGGACAGAATGGCTATTTGACCGCAGGGACAGGATAGCTATTTGATCCCAGGGATAGAGTGGCTATTTGACCGCAGGGACAGGATGGCTATTTGATCCCAAGATAGGATGGCTATTAGATCCCAGGGATAGAGTGGCTATTTGATCCCAGGGACAGGATGGCTATTTGATCCCAAGATATGATGGCTATTTGATCCCAGGGACAGAGTGGCTATTTGATCCCAAGATAGGAGGGCTATTAGATCCCAGGGATAGAGTGGCTATTTGATCCCAGGGACAGGATGGATATTTGATCCCAGGGACAGGGTAGCAATTTGATCCCAGGGATAGGATGGCTGTTAGGCTATTTGATCCCAGGGACAGGGTGGCTATTTGATCCCAAGGACAGGGTGGCTATTTGATCCCAGGGACAGAGTGGCTATTTGATCCCAGGGACAGAGTGGCTATTTGATCCCAGGGACAGAGTGGCTATTTGATCCCAGGGACAGGACAGCTATTTGATCCCAGGGACAGGGAAGCTATTTGATCACAGGGACAGGGAAGCTTTTTGATCACAGGAGGGCAATGCATGTACTGGTATAATTGTTAGGACAGGAATAAGTCCTTTACATAATAATGTGGGAGTATAATCCATATTAACAACATCATAGCATGTATATAAAGTTTTAAAGTTCACAGGTCATTATAATATACAACATAATTCAACATGACAATTCTAACAACATTTATTCTACTTGTTAGAATTATACAAGTAAAGTCATCATAAAAGTGCAAACTGACACTCAATATTTCCAATGATAGTTAATGATAGTTAATTACGTCATCACAGACACAAATTTGTCAACAAACTTTGACAACCTATGTTCAAATTTTGTAGTGGATGTTTCAAACATGAAGCCCATATGCAAAAGGTGCCATATTCTAGTTTAGTGCAAAAAGAAAACCAATACATTTTTGATAAGCATAAAGCTCTTACGTCAATAAAATTGACTGTCTCAGTCGAACACAAAACAAGAGGGCCCAAAGGGGCCTTAGGTCGCTCACCTGTGCACAGTGATAAAGTAAAATCAAATTTAAACTGAACCTTAATTTTGGTCGCCATGGAAACCAGACTTCTGCATGGATTTCAATTATTTAGTTATTTTAAGAATAGTGTGATGAAATCCAGCCTGTTCTTTCAGACAAAAGTATTTTACTATAGCTATGTAGGGAAAAACATTGTGAACGGACGACGGACGGATGACGGACAAAGAGTGATCACAAAAGCTCACCCTGTCACTTTGTGACAAGTGAGCTACAAATGTCAATGAACATCATACAATGTACAACCAATGTTGTTGTTGAAAGCCACCAATAAACAACAAGATACTACCTGGGTAAATATATAGAGGATATTTGTGTTTTTATAAGCTTGTCTGTACAATTTTCACATGATTTGAGTTAAGTTTTACAGTATACATAACAAATAACAACAAATATTATTGTACAATGCCAGTGAGTAATTTACATTAACAAAATAATAATTATATGGTTACCACTTTCCAGTTAACATTATATGGTTACCATTTTCCAATTAACATTATATGGTTACCTCTGTCTAGTGAACATTATATGGTTACCAATGTCAAGTTAACAGTATATGGTTACCACTGTCCAGTTAACATTATATGGTTACCAATGTCCAGTTAGCAGTATATGGTTACCACTGTCCAGTTAACAGTATATGGTTACCACTGTCCAGTTAACAGTATATGGTTACCACTGTCCAGTTAAAAGTATATGGTTACCAATGTCCAGTTAACAGTATATGGTTACCACTGTCCAGTTAAAAGTATATGGTTACCACTGTCCAGTTAACAGTATATTGTTACCACTGTCCAGTTAAAAGTATATGGTTACCACTGTCCAGTTAACATTATATGGTTACCACTGTCTAGATAACATTATATGGTTACCACTGTCCAGTTAACATTATATGGTTACCACTGTCTAGTGAACAGTATCGTACAACAACTATGCTCTATAAATGTGCACTTTATGTTCAGAACAGAACAGAACAGAACAGAACAGCAGAACAGAACAGAACAGAAACAGTTATGTTACAGGATTGTTAACATATTATAGGGATTTCGTTTGACCCTTTAAATGACCCCTGGAATTTCTAAAATGCCACACATTGTGACCTCCAGTATTCTGATTGCATTAAAAATCGTAGAAAGCTTACCGTTTTTAGCATAAAGTAGTTTTTCTTCAAAATACAGACACCAAAATAAGCAAAATGACACAACCGTGTTAAGAAGTCAGCTGGAATCATGCTGTCCAGATAGATAAGAACAGTTTTCACAATGAACATAACATTCAAAATTGTAACTGAATGTGTAAGATAAATTATATTCACCAAATGAACAAAATTCAACAACCTTTCCACTTGATTGGTAAAAGCTTAGTTCTGATGAGGATGTTTTCAATTCCTCAACACAAAAATTAGTCATGCATTTTTTTAAGACAACTTGAAAACAAAAACAATAAGCACAGCTCTTCTATATTTCTAAAAGTTCAAAAAAACATATCACAACTCAGAGCTCCTTAACCCTTTACCCCAAGACCTCCCATTGCAAGTGGTATGGATGTAAACAGTGTTAGACAGGAGAAAAGAATGTTTGTTTCCGATATCCTGACCTTCCCTAAATATTTGCAGCAATCCTTTATGTTTTAATGGTTTCAGAACACAATCAATATTTCGTTTTTTTTAATACTTTTCTCGAAGGGAAGTTGAATTTTTCTATGTCATAAAACAACATTTCCTGACCTACCTACTTTATTTTTTTTTATTTTTTGGGCATGTTACCAGAAACAAACATTATTTTTGCCTAACCTCTTGTAATCTCGTACTATATCAGATCAGGATACTGTGTGAAACTGGATTTGTGGTCTATAATGTAAAGGGTTAAAGCAGCATGCACAAAGCATAATCAAACATAGTAGCAGAAAAAGATGTTGACTCTTCAGTCTCCATAGCAACAAGGATGTAGACCTTTCAGTTTCTATAGCAACCAGGTTGTAGACTATCCAGTCTCCAAAGCAACCAGGATGTAGACTATCCAGTCTCCATAGCAACCAGGTTGTAGACCTTTCAGTCTCCATAGCAACCTGGATGTAGACCTTTCAGTCTCCATAGCAACCCGGTTGTAGACTATGAGACAACATGTTGAATGATGGTAAGTATTGTGGTAGTAGTATGGTAGTTGTAGAGAGATAACATGCACAGATCACAGATATCAACATCTATAGTTTCACTATCAGTCTAAACATTCACCTACAATAGAATATATAACAAAAAATAAACTACAGTGCTTTTTAACACAAAAACATGTCTCCTACAAGGGGCCATAACTCTGGCAAAAATTATTTGACCTAAAATTTCTGACAATATGCACAAAAAGGCTTGGTACCAAGTATTCATGTGAAGTTCCATAGAAATTTGACAAATGGTAAAGCAGAACAAGCGCAGACAAACTTTGTGACATCCATCCATCAGGCACAAAATCAATATGTTTCCACCACTAAACGTGGGAGAATGGATGGATGTTAATCAACTATAGGACAGTAGAACCTGAACAGGAAGACATTCTTAGGACATTTAAATACTGGTTTTCATATTGAGTTAGTCTGAATATTGAAGCTGAATAGAAAGAAAAACAGTGTTAAAATGGACTTGAGGTTTGTTTTACATATTATATCGGTCTTTAAAATGTAAAACTTATGGCTCCCTATCAATTGATAAGCTTACCCAACCATCACAAAATCATGCTCGCTATAACTATCACGGCAATCATATTTAGCTGTAAATAGTGACTTTCTGATGTTGGTTGACAACAAATATTTATAACCATATAAACAATGCTGACAATTGTGGATTTACATATTATAAAAATGATAATATTCTAAGAAGATTTATCATTTCGTACCAGAGGTTGTGAACGTTGACAGACATAGTTTGTCCAATTTGTTGATACAGCGAGAGTGAAATTCTGAAATATACAACAATATGGGTAAATGTTAGAAAGTTTGCAAATCTTGAGATCCTGAAAATTTGAAAAAAAAAGAAAACCACATAATTTTTGGACACTCAAAATCCTGAAAAATTGTTACCCATGCAACGAGACAGGTTTAAAATAGATTATGGCTTTGCTGTAACATCAGTTCACTATACATCATACAAAAACATGTCATTCTCTGTATGCCCAAATGGCACCCAAATAAGTCATTTACATTCAAGGTCACATGACCTTGACCTGAAAACCAAAAGAGCATTTCTACAGGTGACAACTCCAACCCTTTAGTACATTATTGATCATAAACCATTTGGTTTACCCAAGTATCAACACATTAATTTATTTATACTAAATAGAGAAACATATTTTTCAAACTTATATTAATCACTCTCGACACCTCTTTCCTGATGTTATCCATTACCACAAGGTTATGAGAGAAGAGAAGCCAGTTTCCCTTTTATGCCGAGCAACTAACAAGAGAAGTTTCATTGGCCAACATGCACAATATACCCCACTTAAACAAGATATTTGTAAAACAAGTAAAAGTAATTAGTAAAACTGCTTTGTCCTCAAGGCCAAATAAGTCAGTAATGCTAAAGGTTATGACAACCTTGACCTTTGACCTACTGACTTCAAAATCATTAGGGGTCGACTTTAGAACTGCTTATGGTAACCAACATCCCAATTAAGTTTGAGTTATTGATCAAGAACCATTTGGTCTATACATTCATTTTAAGGTCAGTGACATTGACCTACTGACCACAAACTCTACTGTTGCTGACCAACCCCCATGTAAAGGATCCAAGGGCCAAGCATTCTTGATTAATTAAATGGAAACCGTTTGGTCTACTAACCAACAGACTAACAGACACACAAACCTACGGACAAGTGAGAAGCAATATACCCCCCCCCCCTAGGTCTTATAAAATGTCCTACTTTCAAGCTCAACAAAATGAAATACAAAGAGAGTGAATGTATACCATTTTCTCCAGTCATTCCATCGACATCATCTATAGCTGGAATACCCTGTCTCTTCAACTTCTTACGTTGTACACAAGATTCTATCAATGCTACCATCATTTTAGCCTACAAATACATGTAAGATCATTATAGGCATACATGCTACCATCATTTTAGCCTACAAATACATGTAACATCATTATAGACATACATGCAAGTATGCATAGTAATCTTATACATACAATTATTCTACATGTACACTATTTTTATCATCATTGAATTAAACTATAATACAGTATAATACCCCACAGCCACCATTTTCTTGTATAATAAAGTAGAACTTTGAGGCCACAAACTGCCTTCAGACCTGGCGAATAGTTTAAGCCATCTGCCTGTTCAAGGCATCTGCTGTATATGAGCAAAGAACTTGTTGGAGGTTTGTAGGGAGTTAGAGACAATTGTTTGAAGCATCAAAGTTCTACTGTACAGGATATACTGTACATTCATACAAACTATTCACACAGAATAAACAGACATAATAACTATGGTATTCAAAGATGTTTTATGATCAGATTGAAGGCAAAACCAGCCTTGGTCGCCCAGTAGTTAAGAGTGCCTAGCTTGGATTCAGAAGACAACAGGTTCCATCATTGGCTTACACAAACCAAAATCATCAAGTTTAGTACAGTCAGTTTTGCTCTATTGCTACACAGTTCTAGGACTAGTTGCATTAGTGTTAGGACAATGTGAGCTATCTGTCTCATGAACAGTGTGAGTGTTGTTGTTTGCGGTCGACCGAGACAGTTGTAAGTGCATCATCATTTGCTTTTTCCTGTCTGTTTGGCCAATGACCTCTAAGTCTCTGACTTCGATGGAAGAGACAAGGAATTCTGGTGATATACCCTAGCTCTTTTCAAATAGCCTCCTTGGTTCTTTAATGTGCCTAGTGTTAAGTTTAGTACTTAGTAAAACTACCTCCGGGTTACCAACCAGTTCACTTCTAGTTTGATGGGAAACACTGAAAAGTGTCTCAGATATGGCCATTTGCCTCAACCAAGATTTGAACCAGGGAGCTCTAGATCAGCAGTCATGAGTGTTGCTAGTATCCACTCAATAACAGTGAAAAAACCGTGTGGGTATTTGCTCATGATCATACCTGTCTAGAATAAACTTGAAGTATTTTTGTGACTCGTCTCTCTACTCCATCTGTTGTCTCATTTATAAGGAATTGTAACATTATACATGGGAAAGCATCATCATCAACATCAAACTGAGGTTCTATATACTCCCAGCATAACTCTGAGTAGGGGACAGCCAGCAGTACTTCCTGTAATGTACATTATTACATAATCTATAAATATTTGCTTGTCTGTATATAAGCCATTTGACAACCAATCAATAGTTTTTAGGCAATATCGGCTAGTCTCTGATAACAGGGTGCCTAACAAACTTAGCTTTATAAGATCACTTGGTCATGTGACTTCTGATAAAATGAGAGTCATCAGTTGAAATTCTGAACAAGAGGGTGAGGTTTTCCCATCTTAAATGAACTGGCGGTTGATCAATTGTTTTTCTATGACTTGCCTGCTTCTAAACAACATGAT